>CM036928.1:7560621-8160621 GCA_020800305.1 Porphyrio hochstetteri
GATTCAATTCTCCCAGCTGTGATCACTTAGAAATAGAGCTTTTAGACTAAATTGCCAATGACAGGCCATGGACTGACACAAGCATTTCTAACGGACAGTCCTAACCATCTTATATATGCACATCCTCAGATAGAGGGATAACTCTAGAGGAGAGAATCACCTTCCATCAACTGTGAAAAGAGACTAAATAACTGACAGATAATGTGCCAAGGAGATGCCCAAAACCAGGAGAGATTATTTGTTCCCACGGCACATAGGGTCACGGGGGGCTGCTGTGTGTTATGATGCTTTCTGCTTTGTGAAAGTCTGCAGCTCCTCCGTAGGAAGAAGTGCTTAGCCTTGTCCTGACATCTGCCGACAGACACTTCTGGTCAGGTCAAGATTTTCCCTTCATTAGCGGGACCCCACGGTGCTGCAGGGGAAGAGTGTGCAGAATTCCAGCCCCTTCCAGGTAAGAAGGAAAACAAGCTGGGAGGAACTGACTGGAACCCCATTCCCTGGTTGGGGGGGAAGTGTGAGCAGGGATCCGTATGGAACAAGCAATGACTTTTTATAAGGGGGTTCAGCTCCCTGACGTTCATTTTCTGTCCCTCAGGCTCGGCTTTTCGCTTAGGAGCAGGACGGGCGCCACTCCTGCTGATGGCAGAGGCTCCCAAAGCGGCTTTCTCCCTAAAATCTACACCGAGAAGGGCCCAGAGAACCGGCGGCGTGTTCCTGGTGACCCATGGCGTTTGCCAGGAAGGAAGGAGACCCGGCAGGTAAAAGGGAGCCGAATCCTTCAGGGCTTTGCCAGAAGGTTGAATTAAGGTGGCGAGGGGTCTTTCCAACCTCAGCGTGGTTCTGGGATTTGGAGAACTGAGGAGGAGGGAATGGGGGAAGGGTTTCGGGTCAGGGCTGAGTTGCGCCTACAGAAACTCGCTCAGTGTAACAGCTCTTGTTGTTTTACTCCGCCGAGTAGCGGTTCGGAAGCGCCTGGGAAGGATGCTGCACGCAAAGTATGCCCGGAACCTTCCCCCAGGTTCTCGGCGAGGTGGGAGATGCAGCCAGAGATGGAGACCACCCCTTGGAACCTCAGGTGTTCTTCGATGACATCACAGCGTTACCCCTGGTGATACCGGTGTCTGTACCGGTAACAGACTCACAAGAGGGAAGGAGGTGAGCAGCACCTCCAGCTCTCCAGCCCTTTGGGAGAAAGTCTTCCGTTAGCGATTTGGCCGGGCGTGATTCTCACCGCCTTCACCAGCAGCCCAGAGCTCAAGCTCCTGAAACCCCTAAACTGCGCTCAGGTAAGGCTGGCGGGAGGCTCTGCTGCAGTAACGGGTTTGGTAACGGATCCAGGGTCCGGTAACGGATCTGTCCGTGCAGGACAGATCATGGCATTAGAGCCTGAGAGAACGCCCACCAATTTACCGGGCAGTTTAAGGAATTTCATGACGTCCTCATGCTTTTCTGGGTTACTTTTATTCCTTTTGGCTCTCTGTGGCTACAAAAACCCCACGGAGCCCCGAACTGCACCCCACACCACCCTCCCCATAGGAGTTTTGGGGGCGCCTAACAACCTGATAAAAACGGGGCGGGGGGCGGCGAGGGGGTGGAGGGGGTAATTTCTTGTCGGCTACAAACTGACCTGGGGAGTTGCGCCTACAAATATGGACCCCAAAAAAGCTTGAAACACCCCACAAAAAAAAAAGGTGACTGTGTTGTGCGAGAACACCGCGCTGGGCTTTTGCTTTGCTGCTGGTTTTTGCAGCCCTCACTCCATCCCCATGGCTGATTTTAGAGCTGCACAGGGAAATAATAACCCGGCGACCCATCTGCCGGGTCGGGGGAGACACAGACCCAGTGATTTCCCTGAAATTCGGGGGATTCCCAGAGAAGGTTGGGGGTTTGCAGCAGTGAGGGTGAAGTAAGGCTGGAGGACGGTCTCAACAAAGTGGTTTGTATCTTTTTCCAGGCAGAATGGAGGGGGACATTGGACTTTCTCCGGAGGAAGCTGTCAGCACTGAGCCGTGAGTCCCCATTGTAGCGATTAAGGAATTAAGAACAGGGTGATGAGGGGACTGCGGATTGGGGCTCCAGCAATACCCCGCACCGCCCAGAAGGGAATCACCGCTCTTTGTGCCGTCGCCATTCCCAGCTCACCTTCCTCACCTCCTCTTTTCCTCCTCCACTTCAGGCACGTGAACATCGGGAGCCAGTTCCAGGCAGAGTTGCCGGAACTGCAGGACAGGTCGCAGGCCGACGCCGACAACCATGGGGCCACGCTGGTGTGGAAGCCGTGGGGGGACATTGAGACCAACCCCGAAACGCAGGACACAGGTTTTTCTTTCAACGCTTTTCTTCCTCACCCGGGTCCCATCGGTCCGCGCTCCCACCACAGCTTCCCCGCTTTCCCTTCACCTCCTCCGCACGCAGTCAGAGGGAAGGGGATCTCACTCGGATACGCTGGGATGCGTAACGACTGACGACTTGGGATTTTCCCTCTTCCCTCGAGCAGAAACTTGACCTTCCCTTGGTTCTCCTTGCCTTTGCAGTGACCCAACTGCTCAACATGGCCTGCTCCAGCGTCATGCCGGGGGGCACGACAAGCCAGGAGCGAGCCTTGCACTGCCTGCACCGAGCGCAGGGCAATGTCATGGTAAGGAACGAGAAGTTCACCTGAATAGAATTAACGGGCCAGCTCAGGCTTCCTTAGCGCCAGGGAACCCGCCCAGAGGAGTCTTCTCCTGGGGCACGGTGGCGAGAGGGGATCCTATGGCTCCCAGGTTTCCCCAGATTCTGAAACAGAGGGAAGAAATTCCTTGTGGGGTGACGCTAGAAATCCTTCCCCTAAACCCAGGAGATCCAAAGTGCCAGAGCCAAAGCTGCCCTATTGTGGGCCGAGTTTAGGATGAGAATGGTTGGAATTGATGATCTTCAAAGGTCTTTTCTGACCTTGTGATTCTGTGATTCTGTGAGTCCAAGGTGCCAAAAGGGAAAGTTTTGCCCCTAGTCCCCCTCCCATCGGGGGAAATCTAACCTCTCCTCTCCTTGGGTGTTTTTCTCCCATATCAAACCTCGCAGGACGCTCTGGCCATGCTGCTTTTCGGGATGCCTCAGGAGTCCGAATCCCATCCGCTGGCGGATTATCATTACACAGGTAACCGAAGAGCCCCTTCCTTGGCCAGCACGGCCGGCGCCTCCCCTTTCTACCTTGGCCTGGCGAGGATTTGGTTGTACAAAGCCATTCCCCTTCCCCGGGGGGCGGGGGAAGAAACGCTTCTCTTCTCACCCCATGACGTGATGTGCAGTTTGGCTCCGTGGGGCTTTTCTTTTATCGCGGGAACAACAACAGGTGGATAATAAACCCTGGCACTTTCTCCTCGCTCGATTCCCAGGGTCGGATTCTTGGAGCCCTCTCGAGGAGCAGCTCTTCCGGGAGGCGTTCTACCAGCACAAGAAGGATTTTAATCGCATTCAAAAGAAGGTAAAGCCGCTGGGGTGGGGCGGCCCAGGCTTTTAACACGGCAAGTCGTACCTTTTGCTCTCTGGCACCGCCCTGCTCATTGAAACCAAGAGTATTTGCCCCGATGTGTAACAGCACGGGGATACTTAACGCCCCTGGTAACCAACCCCCAGAGATACCAACAGAATTAACCATCCTTCCTCTGACGGTCGGTTAGAAATGCACGATTCCACCCTGCGGGAGAGGAAGGTCTGTTTTTGGGACTGGCCTCCTCCGTTTTGCGCTGTGCCCAGGGGGAAAAGATAATCCTCTGCCCAGGGTTTCGTTGCACGACTGTGCCCGGAATCTTTCGCCTACAGTAGTGCCAGTACAGACTGCTGCTGCTTCTCTCCCAACAGGTTCAGACCAAGACCGTGGCGCAGTGCGTCGAGTATTATTACATCTGGAAGAAAAAAGTCAGATTCAGCCGCAGACAGCCTCCAGTTTCCAAAAAAAACAGCAAAAGGACCAGGGACGAGGCGGAAAACCCTGGAGAAGAGGTAGAAAAACCCTGCGAGATGCCTCTCCGTGAGGAATCCGCCCTGAGAGGGGCAGCAGGAGCTGCCGGGAGAGTTTCTGGTCCCTGATAAAACCCATTGCTGTTACTGATGAATTTCAGGGGCGCCCAACAACTTCCCGGCGCTCCGTAAAAGGAGCTGCCGGTTCCCCTGCAGCTCCACAGGGATGGACAGAACCTCCCTTTGCCAGCACACGGGAGGTTGGGTTCGCAAAGGTTCCTCCTTTGTGCTGGGAACTGGGTTCCTTTCGGAACTCACCCATCCTGCCGGGGAGGAAAACGCCGCTCCCGCAGACAGGAACGCCGATGGCGTGGTCCGTGTTTGAGCCCCGTCCTCAGGGTGGAGTTACTGAGGTGGGGTTTTTCGGCTGTTTAGTGTTTGGAGGAGCAGATTTGGGCTGGGATTCAGATGTTTGCGCCCTCTCGCCGCCTCTGAGGTGGTATTTTATCATTTTTCAGAGGGGTTTGGAGGGATTTTAAGCTCTTTTGAGGGTTGTTTTAGTTTTTACTAAAGCCTCTCACACTTTACAGGCTGGCTGCAACCCGGAGAAGCGCCGCCGCCTTCCCTCGAAGGGAAAGAAGGGGAAAAAGGAAAAGAGTGTCCCAAAGGTTCCCCACAGCACAGACATTCCCTCCATCAGCCCGAGTGACGCTCCAGCCCCTGCTGAAATTCCACCACAGCAGGACATGATTCCATGGGAGGAGTGTGAAAGGTAGCTGTTCTCCTTGGAGGAACCCACCAGATTTGGGCTAAAACAGATTTAAACTTGAAAAGCCACCCCAGGGGTGGAGGAGGGAGCAGAATTAAGGTTACCCCGGGGTTTTTTGGGTTGATTTCCGCCAAAATCTAGCTGGTCTAACCACTGACAGCCCCACAGCCTGGGATACCGGCTGAGTTACTGCCAAAACAGCGTAGTGCCAGCGAGGAGGCTCCAGAAGTAGCATTACCAAAGCTTGCTTTAATGGGGTTTGTGGGGAAAAAGGGGATTTAAAAGGACTCAAACAGAAACCCCCATCACTGTTCTGCCTTGCAGGATGTCTGACAACATCAAAGAGGAGGAGGCCAACATGGGAAAAGCCTGTCATCTGCCAGAAGAGTTGCAGCCTCTCTTGAGGATCAAATTGCCCCCGGAGGTGGCCAAAATTAGCAGCTTTTAGGAATAAAAACTCTGGAGTTCCTGGTTTTGTTTCAAGGAGCGCTCTGCCTCTGCTTGGAATGGAAATCAGATGCCCTCAGCCCTCGCTTGTTACCAGCGGGATGTGGCTCGGAGAGCTGGAAGTTTTAACGGGGAGGGGCGGAAAAAGCTGTGGAACCAAAACCAGAGGGATCCTGCTTGTGTTGTGGCATGAGATTCAGCCATGGGTGGGAAAAGCCCCGCTCCGCTCACGGGACGATCTTTGGGATGCATGCTGAACCTTTCTCTTCCTTACCCAGCCTTTCAAATTGAGCGTCACAAGTCTCTCCCATGGTGAGAAACCAAGCAGAAAGAAACACCGAGTCACAAACTGTTCCCCCTCGCATTTTGGGCCGGGGTTCTCTTGGGGTTGTGGCTGTTGGGGGTTTGAGGGGAAAAGAGGAAAGTGCTCCGCAAGCCTGACCTGACGCACATGATGGGGAAATGCCTTCTGCAGGATCACCGGCACAAAGCCCCCAGAAAAGATCCAGGTAAAACTCTGCCACGCTCCCCACACCCCTGACTTAGGGATAAGAAGGGACTCGGGTAAAGCTGTTGCTGAGGGGTGGACAGCAAAGGAAGAGGTCGGTAAAAATTCCAGGCAGTTTTAGCGAAATATCGGCCCCCCGTGCGATTGGAGAGGGATCCTTCAGCTGTTACACGGCCGTCAAACGAGAACTGGCACTGGGGAGAGAGCGAGGTAAAGCTGCCCCCATCCCCTCACTCTACAAATGATAAACAGCAACTCGAGGAGGGGCACAACTACGTCACCAACTGACAGCGATGGGGATTTTAGCTTCCCAACACAAGCAGCGTCACAGCGCAGACCTTAGCCCGGCTGGAGGGGTGTCCCTTGGCGCCCCAGCAGCCTCCTCCTATCACCCCCTCTTCCCTGGCACGGTGCAGGCAGCTCCCAGGGGGGCCACAGCCAAAATCCTCTTGGAGAGCACGGCTTCGGCATGAGGCTGCGCTCGGTATCGAGTCCCGCTGCACCTCAACTGTGGAGAGGGGGGGAAGGATAAAAGACAACCCTGAAATCTTCCCACACCCTGCCTCGCTTTCCCTTTGGTCAACAGCTCTGCCACCGGCTCAGCTGCTGCTCTTCACAAATCATGGAGAAAAGAGAACAGATGTTACGTGGAGGCCACCGGCACATCGAGGCATCCGGAGCTCCAGGAACAGGAGGGATATATGGAAGGGAGGGAAGGGGAAAGACCCTGAAAGGAATAGCCGGCGCCTTGTATTTAAATACCACAAAAACTCCAGAGCCCCCAGGAGCCAAACCCACGACCACACGATGGCCTGCATCGTCCCTGGCAAGAGGGCAAAGCCACAACCCCGGCACAAACGCTCATCCCGCCCAGGAGCGAAGCTGACCAACCACAATTCCACGGGCATTTGCAGAGCAACCAACTGCAGTTCATTCAGCTCTTGGTTTTTGAATGCGCTGAGGAAAGCTTTGGGAGCAGAGATGCCTGGCCAAGGTGCCCCTTTGAGCCCAAAACCCACGCAGTCTCCGCAGCATCCCCCCGCCACCGGACGGTGCTTTCCTCTCCCTACACGGCTACCCGGGGGGACCAACTCCGGTTCGCAGCAGCATAAGGCCCCAGGAGGAAGAGGAGGGGGCCGGGGACACCCAGGCCGGCGGCACCTCCGCGACCAGAAACGGAGACTCCGAGAACCGGCGGCCTCTCCCCGAGCTCCCCCCACACCCTCCTTCCCTCTCTTCGACTAGGGGGCGGACCAGAGCAGCGGGGACCGGCGGACCGGACCGGACGACAGTGCCCAACTCCCCCCACCTCTTTTCCCGGAGGGCGCGGAGGCTCAGGACAAGGGCGGGGGGGGGGGGGTGTGGGGATGGGGGTGTATAACAGAGGCGGCGGCGGGTACCGGAGGGCAGGGGGTGGGGGTGCATCGTGTTCCGGGAGACGAGACCCGCAACCGCAGCACCGGGAGCCCGGCCGGGGAACCGCCGGGAGCCAGAGAGCGTGAGAGCCGAGAGGAAGACGAGAGCCGCGCCGGGGCCGGCGAGGAGGAAGGACGGAAGGGGGGCCCGGCCCGTGCCCCCGTTCACGCCCCCCGCCGCCGCCGCAGGGAGCGGCAGTTCAAGCGGTTTGAAGCGAAATCTCCGCGCTGGGAGAAACTCACCGATATCTTGGAGCAGCCGCCGGCGCGGGGTCTTCCACACACCCCCGCACGGGCTGCGGAGGCGGGACCCCCCGGGCGGGGGGAGAGAAGGAGGGGGCAGCTCATGATGCACAACAGCCGCCCCCCCGCCTTCTCTTTAGGCTTAGAGACGCCCCCGCTTCCCCCCCGCGCCCGCCTTTGCACACGGACCTCCCCTCGCCCGCCCGGCTCCGGCTTGGGGGGGGACCGGGCAGCGCGCACGAACCTCTCCCCCACCTTCTTCCCGGGACCTGCGGCAAATTGGGGGGCTCTCTCCCCAAAAATAGGAGGTTAAGGGGGGTCTGACACCCTCATACCCCCGCCTCGAACGGATATGGGGGGGAAAGGGGCTCACCCGTCACATCCCACCGTGGGTCGATCCCGGCCGAATCGGGTCCCGCTGTGCGAGAATTAATGGATTTATCGATTGAACCCAGTGCTCACGCCGGGAGAAAATGAGCAGAAAATGAACGTCAGGGAGCTGAACCCCCTTATAGAAAGTCGTTGCTTGTTCCATATGGATCCCTGCTCATGCTTCCCCCCCACGAAGGAATGGGGTTCCAGTCAGTTCCACCCCAGAGAGTTTTCCTTCTTACCTGGAAGGGGGGGAATATCTGGGAGAGAAAGAAAATCAATTACTGCTTTTTTGAAGAGAAAAGGGAAATGGGATGAAATTGGCCATGGTGATACGTTTTTTTTCACCCTCCAAGATGATCCGGAATGAGAGACGGAGTGTGGGCTTACGATAACACAGGATCCCTTAGTATTGGCTTTAGGCAAAAGATAAACACAGAGAGAAACAGCTGAAGAGATGCTGCTCTGCTTGTAAAATACGGGAGCGTGGTACATGGAAAGGGGCTTCTAGAAGAAAAGGGAGAATTAAACAAGCTGATGAACCATATCGAATAGTACAAAACCTCAGGGCCATAAATAATATTGCTAAAGATTTGCACCCGGTGGTAGCTAATCCCTGTACACTGCTGACAAACTTAAGAATACACAGGTTTGATTGACAGTCTTCGACTTAGAAGATGCTTTCTTCTGCCTGCCATTAGCCAAAGAAAATGAAAAGTTATTTGCATTTGAAGTCCTACCACTGGTAGGAGAACCCAGCTTACCTGGACAGTGTTGCCCCAAGGTTTTAAAAATAAATCCATCAATCTTTGGGAATCAGTTTGTAGGAGAACTTGAAGCATGAGATCCTCCCTCCAGAGACAAAATCTTTCTGCAGTATGTAAATGGCCTAGTAATAGTAACTGAAACAAAACCTGACAGGATTCAAGGGACAAGTCTGTTGAATTTTTGGGGGCTAAATGGATATTGAGTCTCTCAACAGAAAGCTGAAATGGTACAAAAATGAGTAACCTATCTGGGATGTGAAATTTCTGGAGGAAAAGGAGAATTGGATACTGAGCAAAAGAAGCCCTCAGATGGTAAGAGAACTCAGAACATTTTTCGGAATTGTGAGCTGGTGTCAGTCGTGGAATAATAGCGCAGCCTCTTTATGGACTCTTGAAAATTAACCCTGCTCAACTGGGCAAAAGAGGCCTAAGAAAACTTTTAATACACTTAAAAAGGAACTTATGAGAGCTCTAGACTTGCTCTTTTTACATGAAAAACCAGGAGTAAACCTGGGAGTCCTGGCTCAACATTTAGGACCCTATAAAAGAGCAGTGGCTTACTTCTCTAAACAGCTGAAGGATGACAGTGAGCAGAGGATGGCCAGGGTGTTTACAAGCAGTAGCTGCTGTGATTCTTAACATTGAAGAAGCCCGAAAGATAACAGTAAAGGTCTCTCATACTGTGTCTGCTGTTCTGGAACAAAAGGGAAGTCATTGGCCTTCCCCATCCAGATATCTGAAATATCATGCTATTCTTGTGGAGCCTGATGATATTGTGATTGAAGTAACTAACATTGTGAATCCAGCTTCCTTCCTCAGTGAAACTACAATCGAACCACTAACACATGATAGCTTGGAGACAAGGGAAGCTGTGTATTCTAGCAGACCTGATTCAAAAGAAGAACCTTTGGAAGATGCTCAAGATTCCTGGTTTGCAGACAGCAGTAGTTTCGTCTGGCAAGGCTGGATAGGCAGTGACCACTACTGACCAGGTAATAGAATCAAATCCTTTACTTACTGGAACTTCAGCCCAAAAGGCAGAAATTATTGCCTTAACCAAAGCATCAGAACTTGCAGCAGTAAAAAGGATAACTATAGGGACAAATTTTAAGTATGCTTTTGGAGTTGTGCATGCCCATGGAGCAATTTGGAAACAGCATGGACTTTTAACAAGTCAAGGGAAGCATTAAGCATGCAGGAGAAATACTTCACTTATTAGAAGCAGTTCAACTGCCAACCAAGATCACCATTATGCTCTACCGAGGACACCTGAAAGGTAACACTGACCAGAAAAAGGTAATAGATTGGCTGATCATGAGGCTAAACAGGCAGCAGAAAGATTGCAGGAGATTCTAACATTAATTTTAACATTCATTCTGGAAAATAGTAGTTTTGAATGAGCAGGAAAATATTGAATACTTTTGGGCTGATAAAGAATTACTAGAATAACAGGTAAAGGGAATCGTCAAAGACCACTGGGGAGTGTCTGTCCGATTTATACTCCTTGTATAAATAGGGAAGAATCTCTCTATATATATATTACAATTTGACAGTGACTCAGTAACATTTGAAAAATAACCCCAACACAGATAACCAGGTGCAATTAGGGAACACTGGAAAATGAAACATACCAGGGAACTACTGGCAAATTGATTTCTCTGAGCTCCCAAGAAAAGGGGGGTACAGATACTGATTGGTACTTACTGACACTTACTGGTACTTTTCTGACCTAAGGAACCTGCTCTGGCAGGGGAGGTTGATCTCTTCTGTGAGTCTGTGACACCTTTTCTGGATGGCCAGAGGCACCTCCTTGCAGAACTAACTGGCAAGACAGGTAACTAAGGTGATCCACTTCGGGAAAAGTGAGACGAAGCACACCAGGTGCTGTTAACAACTTTCACAGCCCTAAATTGGAGTTTGTGTTTTGACCAATGTAAAGGAAAAGCTTTAGGAAGGAAACAAACGAAGATTCTTCACCAAGTAGCTCAAGATGATACATCATGGGGATTTAAAGATGTTTGGAATAAGCTTACTCCCCGGCTCCCAAAATTTGCCTGGCTCAAACAACTTTTTACATTTGTTATTTTGATAAGTATTTTAGTTTTAATTTCTTGCTTTCCGAGGCATCAAGAGGAACTGAAGGGTATTTTGAAAATGGCAAAAGTTCCTTCACCAAGTTTCCGTAAAATAAATGAATAAACAAACACATATTTGTCTTTATAATAGCTACAGGGAAAAAAAATAATAAATGCATCAGAAGTGACATTGATTTGCTTTACTCAGCTTTACTCAGCTCATATCTATTCAGACAGCAGCTAAAAAGGTAGTTTCCTAATCTATTAAAAGTCCAAGATAGCTTGGAATTATTCTTCTTCTGGTTGCAACATCTTCTATATCAAAAGAATGAGCTATTTCACTCTTCAGGCAATTCACAGCCTATCTGTGTGCAATATCATCAGCACGGATCACATTTGCTACTGACATATAGTTTCATGCTGCAAAAGGACTCAGAATGTCTCCTTCAACAAGTTCTTCTATTTTTCAAGCAAGCTTCAGTAGACTTTATGCCTTACTATTTCTTCAGGTTTGAGAGAAGGAGAAAATCTGATAAGGAGAATCTTGGCTGTGTGATCCATGTAATGATGATGACAATCATGTCAGTGATGACATCATCATAATCTGAACTTGGAGATTCCTACAGGAATCTAAGCACATCAATATATCAAGCACAAACACAGAAACACCCCAACAAAGCCCACACCTTCTGTACTTGGGACATCTACCATCATATTCTAAAACATCTGCAAAGATACCTCACCATCTTCCTGAAAAATTCTTGCTCTGACTTGCGTTTGCTGGGATTCCTATTCAAGCCTTACATGGCTGATGTATTGTGACCACTGCCTGCCACAATGACCAGGATTAGTCATGTCATGGGGTTCCCCCTTCTTTCTGTATTTACTTTTGATCTCTTGTTTAGAGTAACATGTTTCCTCGAACAGAATCTCATAGCTCTGAGGTGATATGAAACTGAGCCATTGGCATTCTGTTGTATGACTTGCTTCACAAGCTGATTATAGCAGTAGACTCTATGTATTAGGACACTATGGATTAGGGTCCTATTCCCTCCTGATTTGTAACCATACTAGCTGTCTCGTGCAATATTCCATACACATTTTTCCTATTCTGAGAGCAGGACACCCTGCCTTGCCTGTCCCCCTTTCTTAGAAGGCAAAAGATGTGGGTGAAAAACAAACTTCTAGACTTTCATATAATTATAATAAAAACTGACTGCAAAGTTATTAAAAATCATGTTTAAAGAGGAGTTTAAAGTACAAAATAGATGAAACTGGTGATACACAATGCAGTTTCTCACCAAACCACACAACTCAGGCCGCACAGCTTAGAGCCGTCCCGGAACCCGACCGTCCCCAGAAACTGCACGTCCTGGCGTTGTCTCCTCCTCTTCCCCCCAGTCCCCCTTTATACTGAGCATGACGTAACTGGCACGGAATATCCTCTTTGGCCAATTCGGGTCACCTGTCCTGGCTGCGTCCCCTCCTTTCTCATTAATAGGGAAGTATGAAGAACTGAGAAAGGTCCTTGATTGCCCGGCAACAACCAGAAACATCAGGGTGCTATCAGCACTGTTCTCATCCTAACACCCAAACATGGCATTCCATCCACTGCTAAAAAAATTAACTCCATCATAGATGAAACCAGGACACGTTCCAATAATTCATCCCTTGAATAGTTTTGTGGAAGAGATGTGTTTATACATGACATTCCAACATTCTGCAAGGTTTTCAGCGTCGTGTCTCTTAAGAAAAGTCAGTCATTAAGCCCTTACATACCCTGCATCCAGGCCTGGCTTTTGAGAAATAAACACAAATCATGGGTGACCAAAAGATGTTGAGGTGTGCCATCGACGTACCAATGGCATCCCGACTATTCTAGATGCAGTTTGCCAGACAAACTGACAAACTCTGTTCTTGTGATCATCTGGGCAGAATTTATGGTTCAACAACAAAGAGAATGAAAAACATCCTTCCATACCTGTTGTTATTTGAGTATTAATTTCATCACTGGCTGATACTGTCCTAAAAGCAAGGAATGAAATGTAATGATTATAAAGTGGAACCCGGGTGCAACTACAGAACAGGTCCCTGGTTGAAATTATTTTAAGAACTTCATTTTTTTAAATTGAAGGTTTCAAATATTCCTCTAATTTCCATTCAATCCGGGACAGCACTGAGTGAAAACAAGAGACATTTCATCAGAGGAGAATCGAAATCACAGATGAACAAATCACAAATGAAATGAATGGAAATGTAGGGGCATGCAAAATGCAAATTTGGCTGAATGGCATGAATTTATTGGGACAAGCAAAGCTGGTCCCTTACAGTCATGTGAACGTAACCTAGATCTCTTACTTGAGATCTTAGTTCAGAATGTGCATGTAATCTTGATACTGCCTTGAGCAAAGATTAACAACGTGCATAAATAGCAGTAACATGTATTCATCTGCATCTTCAGTCTGAGAACTGTCACAGTCCTTCATTTGTGCCCTACTACATCGGCTTCCAAGGAGCCCCAGGCCTGACAGAAAGCAGTATACCAACCTCCAAAATTGCCTTCAAGCAAGGCAGGAAAAGCTATGCAGCACAAGTGTCTGAGGTATCTTAGAAGTGGAAAAGCCTGTTCAATCTCATCCTACCTACTGATCAACACTTACAAAGACCTGAAGGGTGGGTGTCTAGAGGAAGGCGCCAGACTCTTCTCAGTGGTGCCCCAAGGCAGGACAAAGGAAAACGTGCTCAAGTTTCAGAGCTGCAAATCACTGCAGAGCACAAGATATCATATACTTTAGTTGGCAGATGACAGTTAGGCCTGTGTCTGCTTGGGAATCTATGAAAGTGCCATGCTCTGCTGAAACAATATGCTGGAAAGAGGTCATTTTGCCTACTTGGTGTTTGGTCCTCTGGAGATAGGCCATTTTGTTCTGGCATAAAAGGACAACAAGTGTCACAGAAATCATCATGCTATCCATAGCAAAAATACACAGACTGAGACACTTGCATCTTGATGATCAATTAAAAAGGGGTTTGTACTGCTATTAGTAATGTATTCAAGCAAGTGTGGCTCCAAAATAGATATGGTTCCCCTTTTATTCAAGTACTTCATGATTTGCAGATTTTCCTTTCCCCTCTGTGTTCTTCCACAGCTCCGTTTGAAAGTCAGAACTGCTGGTGAGAAGCATCTGGTGCTTTGACAGTCAGCTGTCCCACGGACCAACAGGGCCAGCAGCCTGACAGAATGTCTTCACAACTCCCCACCTCATTCCCCTCAGGTGAGCAAAGTTCATTTCTCTGTAGTTCTTGATATTTAGTTTTGTGCATGCATTATGGAGGGAATTCAGTAAGCTACAGTATTTTAAAGCCTAAACCAACATGTAAACAGAAATTTGTTCTGAATGCTACCAAATGCATGAAGCCACTGTACCTACCTTACACAGGTCCAGAGAACTGCTCTCATCACTTCTCACACTAGCAGTGGTAGAGGGTAGGGGACTAATTTGCCTGTGTGAAAGAAATTATTGGAGATCACTGACGCTCTTGAAGATACTGTTTGCTATCTGGAAATAACATAATCCAGGGTAGTAAAGAATAACAACATGACTGAACTGATTAGACCGATTAAACTTAGGGTTGTTGGTGTCTTTCACCCAAATCACTAGGCAGTATGTGCATAGTACACAGCCAAACTGTCCTGTCAAGGAGGTTTGAGCAAATTAAATCAATAGTAAATCAAAACTGATATAGACACCCATCCTTAAGAAGTGAAGGGGAAAAAAATCAATGCACCCAAATGGTTTGTTCCCTTTCATTTTACACACCACTTTGCTCTGCAACTAGTTTTCAATTAAATATAGAAACTTATTTTCAATCTGTTAAGATAATGATCAGAAATAGTAATCTGTGGAACAAAGGCAGGAAAAAAATTTGGAGGTGGTCTTCCATGTTTGTGTTTCTGAGTCAAGAAAAGTTCTGACTGTGCTAATGAAAAGTTCTGGCCAAATAACATACACCAATGTCAGCTACTCTGTTTTTGACCCAAATAACTGGGACAAAAGTGAAGCACATATAGAAAGTATGCAGCTGGGGTAGCCCGCTTAAATCTGGACAGGTGGCTGTGACACTGTAATTTCTCAGTGTTTTATTTTACAGACTTGCTACGTTGTGTGTGTTTATATGATCATAATCAGATTCATCCAAGTATCTTCCAAAACATCCTAAGCCAATATGATTCAAAGACGCTGTAAGATCCTCCTGCTTAAGCACAATCAGAACTTTTCTTGATCTATAAAATATTCCATTTGTGAATTGTAATCACCCCATTTTAATTTAGCTAGGATGTATTAGGTTAATAATTAAGCTATAATGCCTAAAAGCAAATTTATGCGGAATTAAGTGGCACTGGCACATTGAGGGGTATAGTGAATGCATAAGCTACTTGAAGGTTTTAATGCAACATAAGACCAGAAACCATTCCTGTGATTCAGGAGAGCAAAAGGGCTGCCTAACTGCATAAAATCTGAAAGCTGCCTAGGTGTTTGAAGCATACCTGCTTCTGGTAGCTTCTGGCTACCATTGCCTTTGTTATCTGTTGGAAGACAAGCACTTCTGAAGTTATGTACACACACAACCTCTTTCTCTCAAAATGAGCCTGTGTGACTAAAATTTTTTCTCCATCTAACACCACCAACCTGTGTCAGCTTCTAGCTTTTAAGATTTCACTTGAGGCTGCACACTTCAACGAGCTTGCCTCTGTCTTTGCTGAGAGCTATCTAATACCATGAGGATTGTATCAGGTTTAAAAGGAGAAACTGCTGCCACCCAGAGTTATCTCACAGAGATAAGAACCAAAGAAGGTACAGGGCACAGGAAAACTAACATGTGACAAAACCCAACTTCTGTTGAATTCTTCGACAGAATTGAGCCTTCTGAGGTCAGTTAAGAGAAGAAAAGGATAGCTTAGTGGAGTGGTAAAAAAAGAACATATAATATGGATTGATAAGCACTATGCAAGTTTAAGGAGGGGAAAGCTAATGATGCCTCGGAAAGCATGATTACATTTCACTGAATCACTAATTAACTGAGCTTGAATTGATTAAATGTAAAAAACAAAAAGTCTGGGTTTAAATCAGCTGCCTTGGACAAACATTTTATCACTTTGCTAAAACAGAATTCCAGATGACTGCACCTCTCCTGGGGGAAGATAAAATGCACACAGTTACCTGGAAGAGAAAGTGCTTCGAGCAAGGAATAACATGGCATTGACTCCAGGGGCTTGAAGAACCGAGGCCGGGCTGTCTGCATTTACTGTACCCCTGAGAGTGAAGACGTTTGTACAGGGTCTGTCCAATAGGCTGCGTCTTGTTCCCAGAAGAAGTTGCAGACTTGTATTTGTAACCTAAAAAAAGAAATCTTTCCTTTCCCAGAATGCATACCACCTAGAAGTCACAGACACAGTTTTTCAGAATTAGTCAATCAGTTTTGATGGATTAATGTCAGTGAAGAGTAGGTCCAGAATGTGCCCATGCCAGGACAAGAATCTGATGGTATGACGAACATTTCATTCACCCAAGTATTTTCTGGAGAATTACTACTTAAGAGAGAAGTAGATTTCCTGTATTCCATGCACATGATTTGACTCCCTCATATATGGGGAGGAAAAAACAAAGGAAGAGCCAGAGGCAGAACTGCAGGTAAGTTTTATTTCCCATGGTACAGAAAAGCTCAGCTCACATTCCCACAAACACGAAGGATGCTGAGAAAATATTGCATGTATTTATTGTCTTAAAAGGCATCTATTCCATCACCATAGAATCATAGAATGTGTTAGGTTGGAAAGGACCATTAGAGGCCATCTAGTCCAACCCCCCATGCAGTAAGCAGGGACACCTTCACTAGTACAGGTTCTTCAGAGGCCCATCAAGCCTGACCTTGAATATCACCAGGGATGGGGCATCCACTACCTCTCTGGACAACCTGGTCCAGTGATACACCACCCTCATATTGAAAAACTTTTTCCTAACATCCAACCTAAATCTCCCTTTTTCTAGTTTCAAACCATTACCCCTCATCCAATTGCTACATGCCTCCATGAACAGTTCTTCCCCAGCTTTCTTATAGGCACCTTTCCGGTGTCGAAGGCTGCTATAAGGTCTCCCCAGAGCCTTCTCTTCTCCCGGCTGAACAACCCCAACTCTTTCTGTCTATCTTCATAGAAGTGCTCCAGCCCTTTGATCATTTTTGTGGCCCTCCCCTGGAATCACTCCAACAGGTCCAAGTCCGGCTCCAAAGCCAAATGCAACACAGAAATACTGCTGTGCTGCTCCACTCAGCCTAACCAGACATGTTTTGATGGTTCACTTTCACAGAATCACAAGGTTGGAAAAGACCTTTGAAGATCACCAAATCCAACCATTCTCATCCTAAACTAAACCATATATCTAAGGACCTCATCTACCCTTGTTTTGAACACATCCAGGGAAGGTGACTCAGCCCCTCCCTGGGCAGCCTGTTCCAGGCCCTGACAACTCTTTCAGTAAAACATTTTTTCCTAACATCCAATCTAAACCTGCCCTGGCACAGCTTCATGCCATTTCCCCTTCTCCTATCTCCTGTCACCTGGCTGAAGAGACCATCACCTACCTCTCTACAACCTCCCTTCAGGTAGTTGTAGGTGGTGAGAAGGTCTCCCCTCAGCCTCCTCTTCTCTAAGCTAAACAGCCCCAGCTCCCTCAGCCGCTCCTCATAGGAGTTGCCCTCCAGCCCCTTCACCAACCTGGTTGCTCGCCTCTGGACTTGCTCCAGGACCTCAAGGTCCTTCTTATGCTGAGAAGCCCAGAACTAGACCCAGTACTCGAGGTGCAGCCTCACCAATGCCCAGTACAGGGGCACAATTACCCTCCCCAGACCTACTGGCCACAGAGTTTCTGACACAAGCCAGGATGCCATTGACCTTCCTGGCCGCCTGAGCACACTGCTGACTCATATTCAGTCTGCAGTCACCCAACACCCCCAGGTCCTTCTCTGCCTGACAGCTCTCCAGCCAGTCCCCCCGAGCCTGTAGCGCTGCAGGGGGTTGTTATGTCCCATGTGCAGCACTCTGCCCTTGGCCTTGTTAAACTTCATCCCACTGGTCTCAGCTCATCGGTCCAGCCTGTTCAGATCCCTCTGAAGAGCCTCCCGACCCTCAGCAGATCAACACTTCCTCCTAGTTTAGTGTCATCTGCAAACTTACTGAGGGAGCATTCAATCCGTTCATCCAGGTCATTGATAGGCTGTTGAACAAGACTGGACCCAGCACTGAGCCCTGGGGGACACCACTCGTGACCGGCCTCCAGCTGGAGTTTGTTCCATTCACTACCACCCTTTGGGCCCGGCCATCCAGCCAGTTTTTAACCCAGCTGAGGGTCCCCCATCCAGGCCAGTGGCAGCCAGTTTCTCAGTCAGAATGCTGTGAGAAACGGTGTCAAAGGCTTTACTGAAGTCCAGGCAGACACATCCACAGCCTTCCCCTCGTCCATTAAGCGGGTCACCTTGTCATAGAAGGTGATCAGGTTAGTTTGACAGGATCTACCTTTTGTAAACCCATGTTGACTGGGCCTGATCCCCTGGCCATCGTGCATGTGCTGCATGATAGCTCCCAAGATGACCCTCTCCATGACCTTCCCCGGGACTGAGATCAGACTGACAGGCGTGTAGTTCCCGTTTCCTGATGTAGGAGCTCAATCTGCATGAGAATATCTGGAACCATCCTATACTCATTTTTTGTCACATCCTGTGAAAGATTTTTATTCCCAAACCTCCAAAATCACCTCAGATCTCCTCGTATCGAATGTGACTTCCAGTCTTCTAGGTATAGACAGTGATACTGATAATGTAGAACACATGCCATTAGCATCTGAAGTAGCATTATTTCCAGACATCCTCCCAAAACTCAAACTTCCAAAAGAAGGATGTTTCTACAGCTCCATGAAAGCAATACTTACAGGCATGTCACAGAGGCAGACTCTAAATCCCATAAAATTATCGCACCGTTTGCACATCCTGTAGCTATCAAACTGCATCCTTCTGCTTTTAAAACATCAAAACAGTTCATTTCCACAGAAGGTACAAAACTCTACAGAGAACATTAAAAATAACAAAAGAAGGTAGGAGCAATGTGCACACTGGAGAGTGAAATGTTTTAACTGCTAATTTAACGAGATGCCTAAATTGACAGTATCTCCAAGAGCTGCCTGTTCAATGCTATTCTAATACTCCTGTATTTCAGCCACACGGAAGCACCAGAAGGAAGCAGGGAGTGACAGTGTTGGGAGACACCCAGCTGCAGAGGACAGTGACTTCCATTTGCCAACCTGACCTCCAGTCTATGGCACAGCTGCAATCAGAGCTTGTTAAATCAGCCAGAAGAACTGAAGACTAATCAGAAGTAGGTATGCATGGAGATACTCTAATCAGGTTAAAGCAGCAAGTCCCTGAAAAGATACATAGTGACCTTTCCATAAACATAATGCAGATCTGAAACAGACCTAATGAAATTATACAACACAAATCTTAAGCCTTGTGGACAACTGAAGTTAAAGTGGTCAACAAATTTGACATCTTATTTTACTGAAGCAAGAAGAAGAGAAAATGGAATCACTTTAACATCCAGACTGATCTTTATGCACCACTGTAGCATCAGTCTAGCTATAGTAATGACCAACATTTCATTTCTAGGCTTTCTAAGAGAACCTCAATTTACTGTTTTGTACAGGACTGTGAAGCGTATGTATCATGGAAACAGCCATGCAATGGGTTATTAGGCAGATCTATCCCTCAGAAACAATTACTTTCTGACATGATTTTAGACCTTCAGTGTACTGAAAAGTTTGGAAACCTTATTTGGTTCCTATCCTGTTGCTAAAACATGAACAGTAAACATTTTACTTTAGTCTAATCTTCTGTAAATGATGTGGAACTTTGAAGTGTGTCTCACCTCTGCATTATTCCTCAGGGAACTGGTGTCAGACAGCAGGTGAATATCCGGGAACAGACGATTTGTTTGTGAGGTGTCAGGCTTCAGGGACAGAGACACAACTGGATTCCTTCGTGGGAATGACACTGCTTCAGGAAGCACCCACGTGACATACAGATAGGTCTGAGCTGAGTTACCCTATTGAAATAACCAACTTAATGAAACAGGCAGGAAAGGGTTTCTCTACTCATAAGAAAATTATGAGCAAAATTGTGTCAATGGCTAATTTTCTTTTCCAAACTACCAAAACTATTACAGATAGCACCTAGCATCTGCCTGCACTGCAAACTGAAGTGCCAGCCTGATATATTCTACAGATTCATGGAATTTTTGGGGTTGGAAAGGGCCTCCAGAGATCATCAAGTCCAAACCCCCTGCCAAAGCAGGCTCCCTAGGACAGGGACAGCTCACTTTAAATTACCTGCTATAATATTAGAAGCTGTCTGGCTGTGAAGTCAAGAGATTTGGATTCTATTCAGTTTAACTGCCCTCTTAAAGTAAATTGTCTCCACAGTTAATAGCTGCTTCTTTTACGAACACTGCTATCTCCAGTTCATACGGACCATAGCAGCAAAACTGGTGGTTGTTCCAAGCATGTAAGAAGAAACAGCCACAGTTCAGCCATGGTCTGGAGCAATTGATTTCTCCCCACTGTGCCTAGAGGCTACTGGGAGTCACCTCGATAGTTTTCCCAACTATAACAAATTCACTTCAGTATCTGCTTCAACTCTGATATTCCTGTCCATTTTTGGAAGGGTTACTGAAGTCAGCTTGTTAGGTTTGCTACTGTTTTCATAGATGTCTTGAACTCCAGAATGAAGCAGTGATGAAGATTTTAGTAAATCTTTTAAGTGTATCAAGCAAGAAAGGTGGCAGGACTAAAAATTACGCAATCTATAATGGATTTCTGCAAAGGATGAACTGGTTGTGGGGTGCTACTCAAGTTTACCTTGGTCTGAGAAATAAAACCCCAATTACTGTGAGCTCCAAGAAGCAACATGTTAATTTTAGCTGAAGGGTACACAGAGTAGACTCTCAAAAACAAGCCAAGCAAGTCAATCGGATTTATTCCTGTCTCGTTTCTTTGTATTGGTTCTTAAGCAGCCACTGTCTTAACATAGCAATTTGAGACCAAAAACAAACAAACAAATAAATATTTTAGCCAAAATCTGCTTTGATATTGAGGGGTTTGGGGCAGGTTGATATCATGGTCACCTACTGTCCATAGAGGGCAAATATACCAAGAAGGGTACGAGGCTACATTTGAAGAGTTTCAAAGTGACATGACTGTATAGGTGTGAGGCCTCTGAGGTTTGTGAAACTGAATCTTGAAACATGGGAGCTTCCTATCAGTAAATCTGAACTAGAGCCTCTCTGGCCTGCGAATGACTCTGGTGGGTCAGCACTGTCTGAGTCTGAGGGCTCAGCTGCAGAACTGGGACAGCGATCTCCGCCACGGACAGGTATCCAGACGCAAGGAGGCAATGCTGTAGCTTCCACTGCCTGAGGCGTGTGCTCAGGCTGAAAGGCAGCAGCAAAGGATGGCAAAGGTCTGGCTGCCTCATGAGAACATGGCCGGCCCAAGGCCCAGGTGCTGTCAGGAGCGGAGCTCTGGCCGGTGCAGTGAGTCTGAATACATGAATGGGATTTGCAGGAACAGTTCTAACCAGTCGCAGCTGCTGGTGAACTGGAAACTGGTAAATACTGTTTATAATCACAACAGCAATATCTTAAAGCTTTTGCCTTAAAGGATCCATAACTCCTGATTCCTTGAGGAAAGAAAATGCAAGGAATGCAATAATCAGAATGCTGAAAACCAGCAGTGGGCTAATTAGCACTTAGACAAAAAGGCAGAAAGCCAATTTGATGACATGCAGGAAAAGGATTTTTCTTTGACAGTTTCTAAAAGTTTATCTACTCGTTAATTAAAAAGTCCTATTTTACCTCTAAAAGTAGGAGCTACCAAAGGAAATGAGAAAAAAAGAAAAGTATATTTTAAAAACCTGACTGATTTTCATCTTCCCACTCTGTTCCAAAACAAGTGCATGTTGACTTTCAGTAGCCTTCAGATAAACTATCTTCAGCAGACGACACTCATCTTTTCTGTGCTGGGCCAGAGGCAAGGCTTTAACTTCCTGCCCACTTTCAAACGCCCAAATTTTCACTGTTCCTACACACAGATAAGAAAGATATAAAAAAGGGTGTTCATTTCTAGCAATAACCAAAGTCAGAAACTTGAACTGGATCAAACAGGGAAAGGAGAAGAAAAAAGAAAATTCAAATGAATACTGAGAGCTAAATCACTGGTCTTTCAAATGCTGTCATAGCATACATGTGTCTTAGGAAAGCAGCCTTGGGGACACAAAACTCAACAGAAAACATCTTCACCATTAGCCCCACCATTTTTACATCTTTTTTCCATGTCTATTTTATGCTGCAGCCCAGGATAAAAGACACCTTCCTGTCTTACTTCTATTTCTGGACTAACTCCATTGGAGAGCAAGCAGAGTGATGAGCTCTGATGGCAGAAGACTTCAGGTTCTGAACTACAGCAAGGAGCAGAGGGACCTGCTTGCTGAGCTTGTCCCACAGAGCTAGAGGGAAGAAGGAGCTAGAGTATTATCTTAAGCGAAGCAGTTATTGTGCATGACTTGTCTTTTGTAAGACTTGATAGCATTCACCTTCTGCCATGCTCTTAAGATCCATAAAGGGTACAGTCTCTGCTCCCAGGTAGAAACAAGAAATATCACCCAGCATGGTGTCTCCAAAAGGCCACCTCCTCTTCATGTGAGACAGCTTTTATATATTTCACATATTTTAACACTTCAGGTGTGTAGTCTTGAACATTTGAATGTGAGAAGAATTATTCAGCCATGTAAGCAGGTTAGAGAATCACTAAAGTTTGCTGCAGAACTCTGTGCATCCCTTGTGTATTGGGGAGATCTTGCAACATTACCCAAAACTGATGCACCCTAAGTAGCACCTATGAAAAATTCAGGAAACATGTATATGTATGTGTGTGTGTATATAATATTTTCTAGTGTTCAGTGCCTGAAAACACTATAAAATTTGGCTTAGATACAAGAAAATTGAAAAACCATTCTCCATCTGCAGCCATTTACTTACAGTGTGGGATACAGACCTCGGTCTCAAGTCCTGTGAGGAAACAGCTTTTTAGACCAAGATCTTTGACAATAATCTTCTAGAGAGCAGTAGGGTAGCAAATTATGGGGGCCCAAGCAGCCAAAAATCACATTTTATGAATCAGCTATCAAATAAAACCCAACCAAGACAACCCTCCTCCTGCCACTTTTTTCCCCAGACTGACAGCTGTGCATTTTGATGTCCTCCCATCTTGGAAGAAAGCCAACATTCATTCTTCTGTCACTGAGACAGTCAAGACAAAGAATTCTGTTTCCTCATTTCACATGCCCTTTTAAATATAGTAAAATGTAGTAATCATTTAATTGTTTTACCATCACATGCCCCAGTGGCAAGATAAACCCCATTTATTTCAATGGCTGCACAGACCACTTCAGTATTCAGCCCACGAGCATCTTCAATCTGATATGTTTGATAACCTGTTTCCAGGTCCCAGACCTGAAAAAAAATATGGTAATTATTTGTACTGCATCCTCTAAACTCATCACAAGGTGTTCTAGTGTAATTGGAGAACGACAAATACTTCCAGGAGCAGATTTTCCCATGGCATGAAACAGATTCTCACGCTACCACGTTCTTCTTCTGAAATACCAGTGTAATGTCCCTGAAAATGTCCCTCTCCCCAGAGGCGCCGTTCTGGCAAGGGGAGGCTCTATTTAGTATGCTATGAGAGAGACCCTTGTTAAGTCAGGGAGACTGTTGTTAAATATAATGAGTTTTTGCAGTGCAAAAGCAAAGAAATCTAGCTAGAAAAAATGGTTAGAGCTATCATTTCTATGCTGAATATAAAAATGAGGCTTCTCATAAACATTTGGCCCAAAAATGTAGGAACAGCTATATTTGATCATTATCTAATTCTTTTGGGCATTTAAGCAATGTCTTACAATGAAGTACCAGAACAGCATTTGGTGTCTGTATTAGAACAGCTCAGATTTAACTGGATTTCTGAAGTAGCCACTCACGTCACAGCCACTGTCTAGATCTGATTTGCTGCAGCACCACGTGCCCAAGACTATCTTGTACTTCTAATGGTGTTGTAGCCACCATGCTCTAAGGAAGTGAGAAACAACATCTTTACTGAGTGTATAAAGTTCACAAACGTTTGCCCAAAGAAGCCTTTCCCCACAGGAACCAGACGCATCACCAGCTGGCCCAGGAAGAGAGGCTACCTACCCCTGCACATCTTGTTATCTAACCCCATCAACAGTTAATGAAAACTGCAGGCCTTTGGTACCCCGATGATCATTGTCACACTGTTAATTACACCAGTAGTGATTTATTT
This sequence comes from Porphyrio hochstetteri, assembly GCA_020800305.1. Lineage (NCBI taxonomy): Eukaryota > Metazoa > Chordata > Aves > Gruiformes > Rallidae > Porphyrio > Porphyrio hochstetteri. The sequence continues at coordinate 7,584,620 of CM036928.1, forward strand.
TATTAATCTAAGGGTTTTCTGACACTATTTTCTGAACTATTTCTAATACTTTGAATGCAAGCCCATGTAAAGTTATTAGGCAGGTTGTCCTGGTTTCAGCTATGATGGAGTTAATTATTTTTAGCAGTGGATGGAATGCCATGTTTGGGTGTTAGGATGAGAACAGTGCTGATAGCACCCTGATGTTTCTAGTTGTTGCCGGGCAATCAAGGACCTTTCTCAGCTCTGCATACTTCCTTACTAGTGAGAAAGGAGGGGACGTAGCCAGGACAGGTGACACACCACGACGTACATTGTGGTTTTACCTGCTTGATCATGGAGAGGACATGAGGGAATGGGATATGCAGCCCACCTCAGCCCTTCGAGCACGAGTAAATGAGCTGCGGGGTAAAACATTCGCACAACGAGATTCTGCCAGGAAGAAGGCTGCACCAGTTTCTACTGGGCAGTTCCCTAGACCAACTGGAAGGCCTACCTATATGTCTGATGTGTCTGATCCTCTTGAAGGGACCTCTAAGTCCTTTATGCAACCAGTGGAAAACAAATATGATCAGCAGCAATAGAGGGGCCCTGCCTCCAGCCAGGTGGAGGAGAGGGATAATCGGGTTTATTGGACTGTGTGGATCCGATGGCCTGGCACGTCAGATCCACAAGAGTACAAAGCTCTGGTGGATACTGGTGCCCAGTGTACTCTAATGCCATCGAATCATGAAGGGGTAGAACCCGTTTGTATTTCTGGAGTGACAGGGGGATCCCAACAACTAACTGTGCTAGAGGCTGAGGGGAGCCTAACTGGGAAGGACTGGGAAAAACACCCCATTGTGACTGGTCCAGAAGCTCCGTGCATTTTAGGTATAGATTATCTACGTAGAGGGTATTTTAAAGACCCAAAAGGGTACCGATGGGCTTTTGGAATAGCTGCTTTGGAAACAGAAGGAATTGAACAACTGTGTGCCTTGCCTGGACTCTCGGAGGACTCTGCTGTTGTGGGGTTGTTGAAGGGTGAAGAACAGCAAGTGCCAGTTGCTACGACGACGGTGCACAGACGACAATACCGTACTAACCGAGATTCCCTGATTCCCATCCATAAGTTGATTCGTCAACTGGAGAATCAGGGAGTGATCAGCCGAACCCACTCACCCTTTAATAGTCCCATATGGCCAGTGAGGAAGTCCAATGGAGAGTGGAGGCTGACAGTAGATTATCGTGGCCTAAATGAAGTCACTCCAGGTATGAGTGCTGCTGTGCCAGACATGTTAGAGCTCCAGTATGAATTGGAATCGAAGGCAGCCAAGTGGTACGCCACAATCGACATTGCGAATGCTTTCTTCTCGATCCCACTGGCGCCTGAGTGCAGGCCACAGTTTGCTTTCACCTGGAGAGGCATCCAATACACGTGGAATCGTCTGCCCCAGGGGTGGAAACATAGCCCCACCATCTGCCATGGACTAATCCAGAATACACTGGAAAAGGGTGATGCACCAGAGCACCTGCAGTATATTGATGACATCATTGTATGGGGCAACACAGCAGAGGAAGTTTTTGAAAAAGGAAACAGGGTAATTAAAATCCTTTTAGAAGCCGGTTTTGCTATAAAACGAAGTAAAGTCAAGGGGCCTACGCAAGAAATCCAGTTTTTAGGAATAAAATGGCAGGATGGGCGTCGTCAGATCCCAATGGACATTATTAATAAAATAGCAGCTATGTCTCCACCAAGCAACAAAAAGGAAACACAAGCTTTCTTAGGTGTTATAGGTTTTTGGCGACTGCATGTCCCAAACTACAGTCTCATTGTGAGCCCACTCTACCATGTAACTCGAAAGAAGAATGATTTCCAATGGGGTCCTGAGCAACAGCAAGCCTTTGAGCAGATCAAACGCGAGATAGTCCATGCAGTGGCCCTTGGGCCTGTCCGGACAGGGACAGATATTAAAAATGTGCTCTACACTGCAGCTGGGGAGAACGGCCCGACCTGGAGTCTCTGGCAGAAAGCACAAGGGGAGACTCGAGGTCGACCGCTGGGGTTTTGGAGTCGGGCCTACAAAGGATCTGAGGCCAATTATACTCCAACAGAAAAGGAAATACTGGCCGCCTATGAAGGGGTTCGAGCCGCCTCAGAAGTGACTGGAACTGAAGCCCAGCTCCTCCTGGCACCCCGACTGCCGGTGCTGGGCTGGATGTTCAAAGGGAAGGTTCCTTCTACACACCATGCCACTGATGCTACGTGGAGCAAGTGGGTTGCACTAATTACACAGCGGGCTCGAATAGGAAACCCCAATCGCCCAGGAATCGTGGAGGTGATCACAGACTGGCCAGAAGGCAAAGATTTTGGGATGTCACCAGAGGATGAGGAGGTAACACGCGCTGAAGAAGCCCCACCCTACAACGAACTGCCAGAGAATGAGAAGCGATATGCCCTGTTCACTGATGGGTCTTGTCGCATTGTGGGTAAGCATCGGAGATGGAAAGCTGCTGTATGGAGCCCTATAAGAAGAGTAGCAGAAGCCACTGAAGGAAAAGGTGAATCAAGCCAGTTCGCTGAGGTGAAGGCCATCCAGTTAGCCCTGGACATTGCTGAGAGAGAAAAGCGGCCAAGGCTCTACCTTTATACTGATTCATGGATGGTGGCGAATGCCCTGTGGGGGTGGTTGCAGCAGTGGAAAAAGAACAACTGGCAGCGTAGAGGCAAACCCATATGGGCTGGTGACTTATGGCAAGATATCTCTGCTCGGTTAGAGAAACTTGTTGTAAAGGTACGTCATGTCGACGCCCATGTACCTAAGAGTCGGGCCATGGAGGAACATGAAAACAACCATCAGGTAGATAAGGCTGCTAGGATTAAAGTGGCTCAGGTAGATCTAGACTGGCAACATAAGGGTGAATTATTCCTAGCTCGATGGGCTCATGATACCTCGGGTCATCAAGGGAAAGATGCAACATATAGATGGGCTCGGGATCGAGGGGTGGACCTGACCATGGACGCCATCGCACAAGTTGTCCACGAATGTGAGACATGTGCTGCAATCAAGCAAGCTAAGCGGTTAAAGCCCCTTTGGTATGGAGGACGGTGGATGAAATATAAATATCGGGAGGCTTGGCAGATTGATTACATCACCCTCCCACAAACCCGCCATGGCAAACGTTATGTGCTTACAATGGTGGAGGCAACTACCGGCTGGCTAGAAACATATCCCGTACCCCATGCCACTGCTCGAAATACAATTCTGGGCCTTGAAAGGCAAGTCCTCTGGCGACATGGTACTCCAGAAAGAATCGAGTCAGACAATGGGACTCATTTCCGAAACACTCTTATAGACACCTGGGCCAAAGAGCATGGCATTGAGTGGGTGTACCACATTCCTTATCATGCACCGGCCTCTGGGAAAATTGAACGATATAATGGACTTTTAAAAACTACACTGAAAGCAATGTGTGGTGGGACATTCAAGCATTGGGATACACATTTGGCCAAAGCCACATGGTTAGTTAACACTAGGGGATCTACCAATCGGGCTGGCCCTGCCCAGTCAAAATTTCCACGTACTGTAGAGGGAGACAGAGTCCCAGTAGTGCATATGAAGAGTGTATTGGGAAAGAGAGTTTGGGTCATCCCTGCTTCAGGCAAAGGTAAACCCATGTCTGGAATTGTTTTTGCTCAAGGACCTGGCTGTACTTGGTGGGTAATGCAGAGGGATGGAGAAGTTCGATGTGTACCTCAAGGGGATTTGATTTTGGGTGAGAATAGCCAATATAATTGATAGAGTAGAAATTATAATAATTGCCAAATAACCCATTATTGTATATTCATTATTGTTATGATAGCCAATATAATTAATAGAGTAGAAATTATAATAATTGCCAAATAACCCATTATTGTATATTCATTATTGTTATGATTGCTGTATGTTGTACCATAGCATTATAGCCGGAGTCATACAAGTTAATGAAGAATGAGTGCCATGATGATGGAACTGAAGCCTGGCCTCTTAAGAACTTTTTTTCTCCCTTTGAAAATAAACTCTGACCCACAGACTATGAGCATGGACCATGCCAGGTGTATCAGTCAAGAGCCTGAGATGCAGCATGCAACGAGCCAATGGAACATACAATTATCCTGAGAAACTGTTACGACAAATGGAGCCTGAAAATCATGGACTAAATGAACTCAACAACTCCAGAGGGATGATTCACAGACTGAGGGAATAAGATCTGTATGCACGTATGTGTGCATACATGTGTACATACATATATGGGTGTGTGAAACACGAAACTGATTGTACCCAAAGAAAATTGTTGGATCTGGTCATGACGTAAATGGTATGGAATAAGGGGTGGATAATGTCCTGGTTTCACCTATGATGGAGTTAATTATTTTTAGCAGTGGATGGAATGCCATGTTTGGGTGTTAGGATGAGAACAGTGCTGATAGCACCCTGATGTTTCTAGTTGTTGCCGGGCAATCAAGGACCTTTCTCAGCTCTGCATACTTCCTTACTAGTGAGAAAGGAGGGGACGTAGCCAGGACAGGTGACCCGAACTGGCCAAAGAGGATATTCCATGCCAGTTACGTCATGCTCAGTATAAAGGGGGACTGGGGGGAAGAGGAGGAGACAACACCAGGACGGGCAGTTTCCGGGTTCGGGGACGGCTCTAAGCTGTGCGGCCTGGGTTCTGTGGTTTGGTGAGAAACTGCATTGTGTATCACCAGTTTCATCTATTTTGTGCTTTAAACTTCTGTTATTGTTATATCTAGTTTTCTGTTATTGTTTAGTAAACTATCCTTATCCCAACCTGCGGGGTTCTGGTTTCTAGGTTGTGGTTTCTTTTCCTCCTTCTTCCTTCCCTTTTCCCCCTCCCCCAACTTTCCCTCCCCCTTCCTTTTAAAAGTACAAGCGACTGTGTGGGGTGCGGCCCTCGGCCGGGGCAAAACCACGACACAGGTGTAATCTTTTCATTAATGTTTCAACACAAAAAGAGCTGTGATTAAAAGGAATTAGTGATCTCCATCACTTTCAGTTTTTTGTTAACTGGCTATTATATTCAACAATTGCCCCCTAACTGTATGACCTGAAATTCCTGAGACTCAGAACAAAGTGTTCTAGGAAATGATGAGAAAATGATCGTTGGCAAGTCAGTAAATTGGATCCAGAACCACCAGCCAAATAGAAGCAGATCAGACAAAAGAATAAGCAGCAAACCAGGAGGATAAAAAGACAGGTCTTCCAGTTGAGGCATACTGCATGTGCCAGTGAAAGTTTTCAGTTTTAGTGAAGGAATTTTTTTTACTTGAAAGCAGCATCCTTTACACAGTCCTGTTTTTACAAAGTGACTTTTTTCATGCTTTATACTGATCCACAGAATGTCCAAAGTACAAGTTTACATTCTACTAAGGTGGCTGGGACTCATGTAGTTCCTAAACTTTAAAGAGGTGCTCATGAGATAGGTGTATTTGTGCTTGCATGAATTTTTGATTGGTTACAGTTAAAATTTTCCTTTGCAGCTACTAACTAGCCAATGAAGTTTCACAACTATTGCTGGAATTGCAAGAATGTACTGCAGGAACGGGTAAAGGAAATAAAATTTCAACTAAATCCAGTACAGCCAGAGCCTTGTCAATTCTGCCTGGTGCTTGCATTGCAATTATGTTAGCACAGGTCAGGGAAGTAGTTTTCTACCCAAAGTAATTCTGCTGAACCCAAGCAGCTTATTCATCACGGCTGCCACTGCTATGGAAAATCTGAGCACAAACACGTCCTCAAAAACAACCCTTTGAGTAATAAACACTCATCACTTCTCTGATTACCAAACACTAACCACTTCTCAGATTACCAATCAAAAGAGCTGAGACTTTTACTGTTTAAATGGTGACAACTTACACTCACCATTAGTATTGACTCAGAGCAGAGAGTGAGAATTTGGTGAAGAGCCCTGTTGTGAACCAGAACATTGATGCTTTTCTCATGTGCCCGCGGCACCAGCCTCGCATCTTGTCTGATCTGAGTCAGGGGATAAATGTCAGCAACAGATGAACCTGCGCTGGGTGACAGGAGTGAGAATGTATCTGTTTTATGTATAGTACCAGTCACTTCACCTGGAGAAAAAAAGTTCTTATGTAAACCATAGGGTTCCTTGGAGTTCTTCTGAAGAGGATAAGGAATGCTGCCTGTTTCTTGAAGAAGTCTGTTCTCTTAAGCCAGAAAGCATTCACACGTGCTCCCCACAAAGAAGCAGTTAAACAATGGCTACATATTTCCTTGCCTTAAAGGACCACTTGTCCACCTTTGATGGGATTGATACCCTGACTCCAATCATTAGAAGCCATAAATCCTCTAGTCCCTGATTGGGCTGGCACAGAATGAAATGAACACAAATGCATATAACTCTAATTGGCAGAAATATCACTAAAATAAATTCTGGTACCTGCTTTCTCAGAGAAAAGCAATTCTATCTGCAGGCAATGATGACTTCTTTCCAGCACCTTCCTTTATGGAGCACTGCAGGTCTGAGTGTCTGAATAGTGTTTTTCAGACACTTTTCAGTGCTCTTGGATCAGAAGGATTGCAAAGACAGAGAGGCAGATGGGGCAGACAAGACTAAAGAAAGCACAAAGATTTTATAACACGGGATCAGAAGGCAGACTACACGTGCAGCCCTATTTCTGTTCCAGTATTACTATGGTTCTACCAGCAGAGGACCACAAGTCAGCAGTGAGCACGCAGCAAGGGACAAAACTGCCTAATACCTGGTGTAAGCCCAGGCATAGAGGCAAACAGCTTGGAAAAAGGCACAGAAGGAAAGCTGTGGCAATATTCAAATAAAGCATGAAGGTGAGCCATGCTTTATGGATCTTAATGAACTAATAACTGAACATTTCCTCTGTAAAGTCAGGTGCATAGCAATGAGAATTAATTCACCCACAAATGGTATTGGTCTCTTATCCTCTTTGTGGGCAAGGAGGCCTTAACTCAGCCTTTTAATGGAATCACTAACAGAGCTTGAGACCAGATTTACCAATATTTAGGCACTGCCCCATTCATTGTTTATAAGGGCAAAGACACCTCATTTTGTCAAAGATTTAACCATGTAAAATGCTTACATTACTCAGCCTTGAAAATCTCACCAAGTTAAATTTGAACTCAAGATTGCATCTATATCCTTTAGTGATTATATTTTTTAAAAACTTGACTGATTAATATTCTGGGCATTTTTAAAATAAGACCTAGAAGCTGAAGTTTCTTAAGCTTGCAGTGCTTAAGCATTGGACTCTAGTCTGATGTATATATTTAGGCTTCTGAACAGGTTTATTGCCACACAAGACTCAGCAGAAAATACCAGGTCACTGAAAACAAAATGTTTCACGTTCATCTTCACAGGTTTGACAAGCTTTGGAAGCTTTGAGCCTTTGGGAACTGAAAAAGTTGTCTCCAAAGACAACAACCTTATTTGCCTGGTATGTCTCAGGCCTCTATAGTCTCAGGACAGGTTCAAAGCTCTTTTGGCTTGTTTTGTTTTGTTTTTCAGTGACTGTGTCTCTGGGGCAGACAAACTCTACCAGCTTCTGGAGTCTCTGCCTGAGATACAGAAAGCTGACATCCTCACTCACACCTGTGAAGCTCTGGTCCCCTGGAGATTCCAGACTCCCTGCGAGAGTCAGGAAACAGAGCCCAGAAACCTTGGGATGAGTTCCCACAATATTTCATTCCTTGTCAATTGGACAATGCATCTGTTGACATCACAGATTGTGGGGCTTTCCGTAGCTCCTGAGTTAAATAAGGAGTTTGAGTACACCTATGAGGGTTCCACAGAGCCTCTATTTTGCTGCTTTGATCTCCACATGGGAGGAAGGTGCTAGAGCAATTAGTTGGGGGAAGATCAGTGGCTTAGTAGCTTTCAAGAAATGAGAAAGCTAAGGAACAATATCTGTAGTTTAGTGCTTCCAAGGAAGGTTCACCTCGCTTTCAGGGAAGCTTTTCTCATTTCCTCTGGTTCCTGATGTTGATTCCCATGCTGTGTCCTTTCATGCACATTTCTATCTTGAAATTAACACCATATCTAAAAAAAAAAACCTACTTTAAAATTGCCTTAGTGTGCAAATATTCTTATCTCCCAGTATTGGTATATCTCATATACCTTATTCTTGTACTCCAGTTCTATACAATCATAAAGGAAATCACATCCTAGTAGAAGAGGGATGCTCTCACACATCAACTGCTGTAACACACCGGTGATAAGTGTGCTGTGGCTGTTGTCAAATACCATGGCAGGGGGTTCCATCTCTCCAGGGCTCCCTTGACTGTCATGAAGACCTGCAGCAGTGAAAGGGTCTGTATATCCCACACTCTAAAAATCTAGGAGAGAGAGGGGGAAAAAAAAAATAATCTATTACTCTGTTATGACTAGGTTTGCAAGTACTTTATGTTTCTATAACAGAAATATTACAGCCTCCAATAGCAAACACATTGTTTAGTGTGGTACATCTCAAAATAAGCAAGACAAATATCAAAGGTACCTTTACACACATTTTTCTATGGATAAAAGGCACAGAAAAGATGTTTTGTGATCTTGAGCTGACAAGTCCACAGTGGAACCCGGTCTCCTGAGAATCGGTTCTACTTTAGGACAAGAGGACTCCACTGTGTCACAATTTCACCCATGTACAGGTAAACACCAGTAGCATAAAAGCTTGTATTTGAACTTGGAAATCAAATGGCACGTGACAGCACAAAGGTAAATTTCAGAGTGCTCTGGATAAAGGAATATTGGAAATCATTGCCTGACAACAGGTGCATTTTATGCATGTATAGTCCTTGTGCTCTCCATAACTCAATGCTCCTGATCACAGTCAGGGTACTAGCTATAAGGAGCGCTACGTATATGAGATACATGTGTTCTCACTTGCAATTTCAACTGAAAACAAGGCACTTCCTTAAAGTCTAGGCTTACTAATCTATAATTATATGTTAGCAGCACTTACTGATCCTAGCTGATTAAAAACTGGGTTTAACTTACTGTTACCTGTGGAAAATGCTCTTAATCCTGCAAGAAATAAGGATTTCAGTTTTCAGATGCTGTGTCTTTTACTGTGGTCAATTTCCCTGAGAAATAATCTTGCTATGCTCTCAAAAGGTATTCTGTCATCACATCTGCCTTCGATTATCCAGCTGCCAAAAACATGGTGAATTTTATATAGGCACTTGTGGAAGTTATTGTATTCATTCAATTGTGTTATTAAAGGTGGGGCTGCATTTCTAATTGGGATTTTAACATAAAAATATATGTTGATTCTGATTACATTTCAGGAGTTTATTCAGATATGCAATTTCTAAGCATAGAGGGAGAAACAGGGAGTGAGAAGGCTTAAGAAAGGAAATCCAGCTGAATAGAAAACGATGAACCTGTTCATCCAGCTGACAGTAGACCAGCAAAAATAGAAGAATTGGTGATGAATTCAAGAAAGTAAGGGCAGTGCTACGGGTAGATCTCCAAGCTCAATTCTGACAGAGTCACAATTAGAGCATGCAAAAACAGCCTTAAGAACTGAAGATTAATCAGAAGTAGGTATGTATGGAGCTGCTCTAGTCAGGTAAAAGGAATAAGTCATTAAACAGATAGAATTACCCTTCCAGAAACACCATTCAGATCTGCTATAAAGTTAGTAAAATTATACAAAACACAACCAAAGAGAGGCAATTCCAATCATCTCATGGACTACTCAAGTTAAATTGTCCAACCACTGAAACATAAATTTGACAGCTTATTTCATCATAGCAATAAAGAGAGATGATTTTACAGCCCGAGTGAATATGAGTAAGAGCCTCTTGTACTATTTCTTGCTGCTTGTCCAGCTACTAATGCCTGTACCACATTACAAAAATGCAGTCACTTACAGGGACATCAAAACCGCAGACACATCACAGCATTCATACATCCCTTCCTCCTTTCCCAGCCCAAGGGCAGGGAGATGACACAAAGCACTCTTCCACAAGAGGAACTCCCACCCAAGGCATTACCAGCGTGGCCACAAGATGCAGTGTCACTGCTGTTCCTCTGCATCAACACACATGGCTGGGCATGAACTCATCATGCACAGAGAGGGGCAGTGAAGGGCATGTTTATTTGGACATTAGGAGGTACTAGGGGCAGTTGCCTTAGGAACATGTTGTTAATAGTAACTTTACCATTCTGCTTAGTTACTGAAGAACTTCCCACAGCAGCCTGAAACATGCCAGGAAACCCCCTGAAGCCCTCTGAAAACATATTCTTTATGGTAAAATGCTTCTAGACTGCGACGTCTGAAACCACAGAATACAGACTAGATTCAAGCAAAAAAATCCACTTTAGGAAGGAGTGTGGAGAGAAGGAGCTTCAACTCTTTTTGGAAACAACTAGAAAACAGCCTAAATTGCCTTTACCACCTGGTCTAAAAGCTACGTTTTACAAGCACATAAACCCAGCAACATCCCTCTCTTCTGTTTTTCTTAAGACATGCACAAAGAGCAAAAGATTCATCTTAGCAACTAAAATGGGAACAGCAGAGGGAGACAGAAACCTTTATAGGAGATAAGGCAAGACAGAATTGGTAAATAAATACTTTTACATGCTCTCAGTACAATAAAGTTCAGTCCTGGGAACAGTTATCTCCTGCTGGATTGTTATTGGGGAGAGCACTGCGGAAACATGCTTTGACTGTGGAAGAAATGAGTCCTCTTCTGCCCTTTCTGCCTGTGACTGAGATAGAAAACTAAAGTCAAGGATTTGCTAACACTCCCCTCATCCCCCTCCTCCCACCAAAAGATAATCCCTTCAAATTACTGCTAGTTAAGAAGAAGGTAACCTTAAAACTGCTCTAAAGAAAATATCACCAACTCTCAAGAGAAAACGGAAACTTCCTTTAAGTGCTTCCAAACTTTCACATCCTGCTGATGCTTTTGTAAGTTAGGGAAAATTTGGGTTTTGAAAAAGACAGCTTTTCCTCAGTTTTACAGAATGGTGATGCTGCCTGTCTTCAAAAGAACTTAGGAAAAGCCACTTGTACAGGAAAATCCCTCCTGGGGCAGAGAGAAGTTGCACTAACCACAGCATTTGCTGCGGGCATAGACGGGACAAGTAAGCAACAATTCAAGCTGAATTTCTGCCTCCCCTGTTTGCTGTTTCAGGGGGTCACTGAAGGATTCATGGTCTAAGTAAAAAAAAATACAAATTCATAAAGAACATCCGAGTCCTCAAAGACAAAAGTCACCAGGCACGAAGCAGAGATCAGAGTGCAGTTCTGCTTGCCGTGTTATTCAATAGCGTAAGTGATCTGCAGAGAGTGCCATGGTCTGTCTTATGATCCCTGAAGGTGATCCTGCAACGTCCCACAACTCCCTCTAGTGATTAGAAGACTTAGGAACAAATCTTGAGGCTGAGGCAAGGAGGATTTAGTTCCAAGCACATTAACACAATGTGGTGCAGCAGATGGTGCTATAACTGGTGCCTGGTAATTCAGTGAAGTTCAAAATTATGAATGTTTCAAATCAGTTCCTCAAATAGCATCAGTAACCTGGTAATATATAAGGTTACTTTCCTTTTCCCAAACATGGAGGAACACTGGAAAGAAATCAAACTGAGTTATATTCAACAGTGGGTCTAACTGTACAGGAACAAACCTGCAGGGTATTTCCTGGGTGCTGTGCAACGACTGAGAGTGTGTAACGGTTCTGTATGTCTGTCTCTGTGCTGTGTGCTCAGTGTGCTGACACTAGACCCACCTGACACCTACTGCAAAAATGAAATAACCCTCAACACTTCTGGAGAACAGGTTCAGTGGACATTTAGATAGTGTGGGAGTCAGAAACAGGTGTAGGACAGAGGTGACTGCCCATGGAAGCCTGAACCAAAGAGCTCAAAAACCAGCCAGTCTTAGAATGATGTTCCCACCTCAGAGATAGAGCTTGAAGTAATTTTCAGGTATACAACAATTCATTAACCTTTTGAATATCTCTTTTTTCTTCCTTTCCCCCACAGAAAAACAAAAAACCCAGAAAACTACAGGTCTGGAAATGTATTTTTCATACAGCTGAAACCCTAGATCTCAGTTTTCCAGTAGAACTATAGAAATCAGCACAGGCCGAATATAGATCTTGTTCTATTTCGAAGTGCACCAAATACAGATTATTTCATACTTGAGCCAGCAAATACTTGCCCAGAAACAGAACACCTAATGGATTATTTCCTTCACATATGCTGAGAATACACGAGGACAATCCATTCCTGAAGGAAAATTGTGCATTCCCAGATATACTGAGAAACAAACCATCCTTTTGAAAAGATACAACTGTAGGTAGGACACTATTTTCCTGAAACAACCCAGCTGCATGCTGATTGTAAGCATGCATGTATGCTATACACCATGTTAAGTCTCAAAACTAGAGAAGGAAAATGTAGGTATGAGTCAAAAAACTACACTTTAAATGAATTCTCATCCCTTTGGCTTTTTTCACAGAACAGTTGAGGTGAGAAGGGACCTCTGGAGGTCATCTTGTCTCACCCCTCTGTTCAAGTCGGGCCACCTAGAGCCAGCTGCCCAGGACCATGTCCAGGTGGCTTTTGACTATCTCCAAGGAGGGAGACCTCACAACCCCTCTGGGCACTCTGTGCCAGTGCTCAGTCTTGCTCCTCCCTCAAGTGTTTCCTGATGTTCAGACAGAACATCTGGTGTTTCAGTTTTTATGGTGTTCTGTAAAGAGCAGCACTGAGAACAGCCTGGCTCTATCTTCTTTTATGTCTTCTGATAGTTACATACATTGATGAGCTCCCTCTTGAGTCTTCTCTTCTGTAGGCTAATTTTATAGGGGTTTTCTGCAGACTACCCAAGAGATAAAGTAATTTGAATAATGGAAAATGGGACAGGAAATCACAGAAAATTGGGTAAGTTACATGAAATGTCTGAAGAAGGTCTTGAAGGATTATGCAATATAAGAGGAGAAGAAAAGTCTTACTATCTAGGAGGAGCAAATACACCAGAGAATTAAAGCTTAGCAGCAAGGGAAGTATTAACTGAATTTCAAAGCAGCATAGAAAAAAATCTATCTGCTATAGTTGTGGCCACGTAATTTCAGTGAAGGATGACTGGAGAAGATTTCCCAAATGTCCCTTTTTCAAATTATCTCAATTATACATTTCAGTAACAGCTGCGATTAGCAATGGTTTGACATAAATGAAACATTGTGCTTCCAGCTCAGTGTCTTGCCTTTTCTGGGAAAACAAATGACTGTATTGTAAATACAACCTTAAAGCAATGTCATGTTCATTCAAAATCAATTAGGTAAACATCCACACTAACCTAAACAGGCACTGATACCATCACCTGCTCAGTTCCAGACAGGCAAAAGACATTCACGACTTCCCACTGGGATATCACACAGCCAGTTTGCCGTTAAGCAGGCCTGGAGAGAGAAGAGGACTGGAGACGGATAAGATTAAGGTCTGAGTAAATTTGCAAAAGTTAAAAAAACCCCAGCAAAACAAAACCACCACCCCCCTGTATCTTACTTCCCTTTATTCCCCCTGAAATGCTAAAAATCTGCCTTTGGGTTCTGTGAGAATGAAACTAACCTATATAGAACAGAGTTAATTTAGTCTTGGCAAATTTCAGCACAGAAGTGTGTATGTGCTTGCATGAAGTTAGGTGCATCAGATTTTGAAGAAAGTACAAATGGAGTGAAATTCTGCCATGCCCCAGAGGGGAGATGCAAGAAATCACCCTGGTTATTGCACTACTCTCCTGCCATGTGTACACACGTGCATTGCTCTTTTGGTATTGGCTGCCAAAAATAATATTACTCTTAAAAGAAAAAAAGACCAAAAAACTTCCTTTCACTAATTTAAAAAAAAAGGTTTGTGTTTACAAATGACACCACAGAGCTGTATAAAGGCTGGGAATATACTTGTTACCCTGGCACTACTGCTCATCAAAAGAAACAGACTGGGTTTATGCCTGTAGGCTCAAATCTTGTTCACCTGGCTCACTTTGGTGTTGGTGCTTTCGACCAAAGCCACGCTGGAGGCATTCCAGTAACATCAACAGAATAACTGGTACAGCAAATTTTGTAATAACTGACTTCACTGACAACTCAAGTAGGCAAGACGTGAAGCTGCAGCCCCCACTGTTCTAGCTATGAGTCCCCACTTGGCACTAAGGGAGAGAGCGTGGCTGTCACTGCTTCATGCCGTTCAGCAGAAGGGCTGAAGTGCTTCCAGCCCTTCAGCACAAGGGCTGTGCAGTCTGGGCTCTGCCATCGGCCTTCCTCCTGTTTCCACAGAGTGGTACGAGTGCAGCAGCATCTTCCAGGTAACGACCCGCTTCCTGCCCCATCTGCAGGTTTAGCTGCCCCTGTCCCTGTGCCTGCTTGTATTTCCCTCAGCGCTTCCTGAATCCTTCAAAGAGTTCTGTAACATGAAAAACTTCAGCAACAAATACTGCAGGATTCAGGTGCAAGAACAGGAATGGCCAAACAAACTATAGTGCAGCTGTGATGCACGTGGTTCCTGTTGGTCTGTGGTATGTAATTCAGCACACAGAATAATTTGTGTTTGTGGGACATCTCAACACAAGGTTTGGAACATTTTCCTATGATTAGGAAAAAAATAGTAACAGCAATATTTCAGATCTCCTAGTAAATTCACTTAACTGAGGAGCTGAAGGAAAAGACATGGCTGTGGACTGCCACACTAATTGCACCGGTTCACACTGTTACTTTTAAGGTCTTCACAACCTGGAAGATCAGAAACAGATTTATTTCCAGGAATGTTATATTCTGAATCAAATCCAGCAGCACAGAATTACGACAATCCCTGCCTATGCCTTCCTTTCTTCCTCAGTGTCACTGCTATGGAAATCCTAATTCATATGACTAAAGGTCATACAGAAATTTTTTACAAATCTATGGCTCTGCCTGAATTGTAGATATTCTTATTTTATAAACCAAGAAAGTAAGTTTAAATTTTGTGATAAAATAAATCGATGTATAAATAATTTTTAATAGCTGCCTGACAGCAGTTTACTAATAATCTCATCAAGAAATGCTCATGTGCTGGACTAGTTGAAAGAATCTTGTTTTTCTTAAATGGAACCATCATTTGAGTTCAAATTCCAAATACTTTCTTAATTGTTGTCACAATAAGAAGTTTGGTTTGTTATTACTGGCTCAGGGCAATCTGGTTTTAGTTAAAGTGGGTATCACAGAGAGTTTCTTCAATGCTTTCCAGAAATCTGTATTGCACACTGGCCAAAATGCTCGAATGTAAATAAAGAAGTCTGCTCAAAACAATTCACTTGAATCCCAGGTTTCAGTGCAGTGTGTCCTGGGCTTGTCTGTCACCAAATATGATATTTATTTTTGACACCCAAGTGAGTGTGCTTTTTCTGCAGATCTATTGAGGTTCACCACAAAAAAACCCCACCCAAAGTGCTGCAAGATGACAGCACTGCTCAGACAGCACGTCTCCCATGCTGACAAGCAGAACTGATCTGGGGAAGAATAAGGAAAAACTGTTATTTGTCTTTCACTGGATGTATCTGAGTGATGCTTGCTTTGTGTCATCTCGTGATTCTAGAAAGATGTGAGAACTAGTGACTAATTCAGCACTGGCAGTGATATTTTTTCCTCCTTGCAAACAAAAAGTACAAAGTTCAGATTCTGGCACCACTTCTCCTTTTAGGAGAGATTGTAGAAAGATCTGGACTTGCCTCCAGCTGTCTATGCACTCGATTGCATAACATCCCTTTGATTAAGAATGAAGGAGGGCCAAAGTGATCTTGTTTGTTGTTTATTGAAGACACCTCTATCAAGACCATCCAGATTAATTTTACTATAGTAGAGCTGTATTTATGATTCTTATACTTAGTAGTTTGCAGTACTAGCTAAATAATTACTATTTTCTTTAAGATGACCCTATACAGAGGTGCATTGACAGAAACAAGGCTGATTTCAAATGCACAAGCTGCAGATCACAGGCTTTATCACAGGCAGTGCTGAGAGCACAAATTCTAGAACCTTGACCAGAGTACTCAGGTCAAGGGCCACAATGGTACATGTAAATGTTACCATTCTATCTCAACTGTACAGTACACTGACTGTGCTGCAGTTCGTCCCAGGATCCTCACTCCCTGATAATCTGAACGAGAACCTGCACAAAAAGTGCGGTGAGTCTGTTTTTTTCATGCCTAGGCTCACTGCTGTGGAGACAAGTGTGCTGGGATGTAGGCTGGAGAATGGTGAGCATATTGGCCCTTATGCTCATGCTAGGTGGGGGCACAGCCAAGTTTTGCACCAGGATGAGAGTGCTGCTTGGAGTTCTTGAAATTCAGTTAGGACACAGCCTCAAATTACAAACTCTCACAACAAAGACTGTGGTGCATAAGAATCTGATTTAAATTCCACATAGCACTTGCATTTTACTTTTCAGCAAAGTAATAAGAACATGCACTGTAGCAAGGCCTCTGTTAGAACAATTGCCAGGCAAATCTTCAAGTTCATTCAGGAGGTAGATTGCACATTTGTCCTAATGATTAAAGGCTAAACTACACTCTGCTGAAGGAAACTCATGCAGCTTCCGCAGTAGTTTTAAACCTGAAGAGATTACTATTAATTTACAGAATTAAAGACTTCCAGCTCGTGTATCCTTTAGTTGCATTGCTTTAGTTGCAATCTCTACTGCAAACAGAGGTGATTCTTCTACTTACACAGGTGGGGTTTTTTAAGTAGGCTGTTTGAGACTGTAAGCCGCTTGATACTGGAGATCTGCATTCCCTAAGGGCTGTGCAAACCGCTGTGACAGCCCCCAGCCCTTTCAGAGCTCTGCTCTACCCCTTTCCTCCCTCCCCTGCCACGCACACACGGCACTTTGCCATAGACACCAGTGACCTGCTAAGTAATCTGTACTTTGAGAGCCACCTGCCCAGCTCACAAAGGTATGTGAACAGCCTTGAGCAGTGTCAAAAGAGGTTGACTGAAATCCAGTCAGACCATCCAGAAAGAGAAGAAAAGCCAGCAGAACAGTCCTGTGAAATAAAGCACGTGCATCTTAAAAAGAACTTGATTAAAACAAGCAACATGTAGCTCTAATTGATCCTTGGCATTTTCAACAACTTGACTTCCAGGTAATCAGACTGGGGTTTGTTGAGGGTTTTTTTTGGGGTTTTTTTTAAATATTGCAAGTTATCACAGATCAAAAAGGTTAAACTATATGTAGGCATATTTCATAATAAAAGGACTATCTCACAGGACTAAAACAAAAAACAGACCTCAGAAGCAAAAATTGCAGCCTCAGAAAACACCTGAAATGCTTGCAGTGATCAAACCAATTGCTTCCAGCCAGTGCAGATAAAACATAGGCTTAAGAAGCCTTACAACAGAAAGGCAACAATGTACTCTTGCATTCCTGTCACTGGTCTAGTGCATAATACTAAACCTTGTGTTAAAATTATTTCACTCATTTCTATTTGAAATTTTTGACATATGGTTAAAGAGAAGGTCCCAAAAATAAGCATAACACAAAATAGTTTATGTCTGCTTTCCTAAACTTCTTGGATAACTTCAATATTGCTTTTAATCTAGCATGCAGCCACAAGTGACTTACTGGTTCTGAAGAACACTTGTACTTCAGGAAACAAAGACAACCCTTTTCCTTTATGGAGCTTTAGGCGTTGGCTTCAGGCCTGCACAATCACACTTCACAGAGACATTAGTTTTTTATTGTGACCCTTGTGTTGCATAAGATACTTCTTTTGACACTTAAAACACTGATGCCTCCCTCCCCTTCTCCTGGGCTTTCCATGCTGTGGGATGTTGAGACTCTTAGAGCTAATAATCTTGTAAACTAGTTCCTCCACTGTAATACGAATTCCCCAAGTTTTTGGGTGTGGTTGGTTGGTTTATGTGGGTTTTTTGTTTAGTTTGTTTGGGGTTTTGGTTTGGGGTTTTTTTTTGCACTAGTGCTGTGAAACCACGGCATAGGAATGGTTCATTTTCACATTTCTGTCTTATCTGTGGCACACATGAATGCTCTACAGTATGGAACTAAGGCTAATACCATCGACTAGTACTCTTGTAAAAGATGTGTAACGTTTGTAGTATCTTTGAAACACTTAACTCAGCCATTCTTCTTCAGAGTGAAGAATGGATTTTTAGCTGAAAAATGGCATGATAACAAAGCTTTTATTTTAATATCTATTTCTGACATGTTTTAGGTTAAATGTAATTTTGAGAATGTCCAGAAAAAGTATTCATTTAAATTTTCCTAAGATTTTCCCTAGTTCTGGTATTCTGTCAAACTAATGCAAAATCTGCTGAATATGGAGAGATTTTGTTTCCCTTGGTTACAGTCCTTCCATGAGATCAGCCATCTCTCTCTCTTATTGTCACTAAAGATATATAGGATCTCCTTATTTTGCTTCAGCAGCCTCCTATATAACAGTCACTGAAAGATGAAAACAAAATAGAGAAACTCTTTTCATTTCCCTATGCTAAGCAGATCAGAAAGAAAATTGGTCTTTGCTTTTTTGGGTGGAAAAAAAAAAATGTATTTAACATTAAAAGTTCCCTGGGAAATTCCCCAGTCACTAATGCAAGTGAGCTCATCAGGGATGTCAAGACTGGAGGCAGCCTGGGCTCCAGTGACAAATACACTGGTGGAGTTCAGAGTCCTAAGGGGTATGTGTCAGGCAAAGAGCACAGTCAGGACCCTGAAATTTAGGAAAGCAAACTTCCAGGTGTTAGAAATCAGAAAAAGAAGGGAAGAGACCAGCATGGCTGAGTTGGGACCTGCTGGTGAAACTTAAAGGCAAGAAGGAACTGAACAGGTAGCTCAAGAAGGATCAGGTATCCTGGGAAAAGTATAGGGACACTGCCTGGTTACGATCAGGTGATCGCTGCTGAATGAAGCATTCAGGTTATGTTATAATTCTGGCAGCTACCCCAGTAATATGGAAATTACTAGAATGTTAATACCTAGCATTGTAAGTAAGCTTTTGTCAAAATAGGTCAGAGAGTCCCATTCTAGTCTTGCTTCGCAGCATAAAATAATTCAGAAATTCAATACCCTCCACAGTCTTGTGAAAATAAATGAACTGATGAGGAGTAAGGTTGGGACTAGATATTATCAGGTGTACTGACTCAAAACTAGCTTCCTACTTGCACTTTTATAGCACTGATTTCCTTAAAGTTAAGAAAAGTCTTTTACCTTTGCACAGGAAAGGCTGATGACATGTTGATCCTTTTCAGTTGTCACGATTTCCACAATGCTGTGTTGGTGTCCTGACAGCTGCCCTGTGGGGCTGCTATTAACAGCAGGGTGCCACAGATGAAGCAGTTTGTCGTGACCTGGAATTAAAAATATTTCTATACACACACACACACACAGAGGCTGCACAGTCACTGGTATTACAAATCATTATTACAAATAATTAGTACAACAGTTTTTCATTCTGAGAGTTGGATTCCAGTTTATCCCCAAACTTGTATTAAAACCACATCATTGATTTGCTTTTCAAAGCCTTTTTACTTTGCTAGGGGAAGGTTTGGGACAGTGGATAGGACTAGATGTGCTAGTCCCAGAGGAGCAGCAGCAGACCCGGGTCTCAGACATTTTTTCCTTCAAAGATCTAATTGACAAAAATATCCAGGAAATGAAGGGATAACCAACTCTATGGAAGAGGATGGGCATGCAGAAGGGGAACAGACATGAAAGTTGAGGGCAGACAGGAAAGAGTAACTGCTGATGAGTGAATTTGTGTCTTGAAGTAAGTAAGAATTAGGTCTTTCATATTTATTTGTATGTTCAAACATTTACCTATAATTTAGAGAATAATTCTTGATTGCATTATAGATTAATCTTTTGGTACTTTTTTCATAGTAACTTTCATAAATATTTCAAAACACAAAGATAATAAAAATGTATGAGTAAACTCCTGGGTTTACACACCGATGTAAACACAAGTGTACCTAATGCTCTGCAATATTTTGTATTTTTCATATGAGTTTCAAGAAAACATGAGTCCAGTTTAAATTTTACATTAATTTATTTGTATTTTAATTTTCAATTCCTGGCAAATATTGCCATTGTATGAATTTTATGCAATGAGCTGAACACTCTGTTTTGACACACAATAAACAGCCACCTTTTCTCCAGACTTCACTTAGAGTTTTAATTTTCTCTCAGCTTAAAGTGAAGTGCAGAAAGCAAAACCAACACACAGACTAGGAAGTACAGGCTCCAAAAGACCAGTTACACAACTCCCAGACGGTGAAGCTCAACTGATTCTTCTTAACAAAGAGAAGAGTTAAAGGTCAGCTCTTGCAGTCTGCTCTCCAGGGATCATCCATAAGCTTGCTCAGCCTACTGCAATTGGTCAGTCTCTCTCTACAGAGATCTACTCCTTTGCTTCTGGATACAGCAGGATGTGATTCGTCTTGGAGCACCCCACCTACCTTCTCCTCCATTAAGCATTACCGTCCTCCCAGTTAAACTGATTTCACTGTTTATGCAGCCTCTCTCTAAATGATGGAGGCTCAGTGGAGAAGTGATCTGCTCTTAAAGTAGCTACACCAGAAAGTCATTTTGGTTTATGAGAAGGCAACCATGCAAAGAGCAGCACTGGCACAGTGTGGGACAGAGCCTGCACAGGACAGGGGAGACCAGCAGGAGCTTCAATGGCAACCAGTTTATGTTCAGAAGCTCTTTCAAGCAAAACTATTCAAGCACGGCAGGAAGTAGCTTAAACAGACTATAGATGTTCTTTACAAGTCTCATCAAAAAAAGAAAACTTTGCCCTACATTAGAAATTCTGTGTGCTGCTTCTGTGAAATAGTGGATTAGGTTTTGTTCCTTTTACTGATGCTGCGACAATGGCAGATTTTGCTTGCAGTAGACATGTTCTCTCCCCTCTTTCTGGACTAATGCCAGACTGGCCCTAATATTTGCTGCTTCACTGGAACTTTGGCTGGAACATTTCTTTTCTCTGTACCCAAACTTGCCTCCAGGATTCAGAGTCCTGACACAGAAGGCATGGGTAGTAGGCACATTCAAGAAAAGCTGGAGGAGGAGATACCTGTCTACATAGCAGACGGAGTTTTTTTAAGATTCTGTGAAATCAGGGATTTGAGTCGTAACGGGCTCAGCTCAGTGTTCTCCATTCCAAGACAAATAATTATGAAAGCATGTGCTTAGCATTTGGGGGGGTTTTAAGTTTTTTTATGACAACAGCTCTATTCCAGCTAGATGTTATGGATTCCAAAGCATTCTTTGAACATGTGGTCCTTTGTCAGAGTGTCTCACTCTCACAGCTTTGCAACTTGTGCGGTATTACAAGTCTGCTGGGATGTCTGGTTTCCAGTGGTGTTGAAACCCCCTTGAGAACAATAGCATATTCGAATGTAAAATGAAAGCCAGTCATATCTTGGCAGCCTATGATAAACTAGAAAAAGAAAATGTAACTCCCAGTTTCTCTCTACGCTACTGTGCGCACACAGGAGCCCTTGTTCTTTAAAACAACTTGTGATTTCTTCAAGCCTACCTTTGAAATAATCTTGGGTTAACAATGTCTGCAAAACCTCTTCAGAACAGTCAGACATCTGGTAAATTAACAGGAATTCACAGGCTCATCACATTGACCAATATCTCTTTTTTTGTGCTGCCTTATCTGTCTTCATATATTCTTAAATATAGACTGCATCACAGAAAAGAGTCTTATGCTTATGCTTGTGAGAGTCAGTGTTAGTGTAGTCCTGGAATACGGTTTCTGTAACAAGGATTCCTGGGAGTCCTGAAAGTGTCAATACCTGTGTATAGTGCCAGTAAACATAAAAATCAAACACAACCCACCAGTTACTTCACTTGTTCCAGGATTGCACAAAGGATACTGAGCAAGCACAGAGGACTTCCTTTCATCAGTATTAAGACACTACTGCTAGATTTAGAAATCAATAATAGCTTTTCTTTTTTCTTCTACTTTATTGCTCACAGGAGTACAATAGCTGGATTTGAAGAAATAAATAGGGTTAGAAATTGATGTATCATATGATTTAAAACTCATTGTCTCCAGCTTTTATATGCATATGTAATTTGAGTTTAACTGTTGCTGTTCCCTGAGGTGATGATTAAAAGATAGTTAGAATTGAAATGGGTAGAGAATAAGAGGAAAATCATATCACTTTACCATTCAATATAACATTAGTGCAAAATTCTACACAGGAAAGTTAGTCTAAATTACCACAGGCTCCATATTTTAGGCTGCTGTCAAGCTTTTATTGAAGTTGTCTAGCTTTCAGCATGAAAAGTCAACTCTGTACCAGGTTTGCTTGTATCTTTCTTACTCATTATTACAAATGTCAAATATATGGAAAATTAGGTTGTGTCCCAGGACTGGCAAACTCACAACCATAGTCACATACAAGTAAAATATGCAAGAGGAAGGGGTTTAAAATATTATTTCTAACAGTAAGTTCTTCATGGTATTTTACGTACCATTTGTGCTATAAACCTGGCTAAGTAACAATACCTTGGGGTTTAGTAAAATGGTCAGCAGATTTATCCCCGAGTACTTTAGAAGCTGGCCTGCAATCAAAGGCTGTAGTTTTGCGGGTTTC
Organism: Porphyrio hochstetteri; assembly: GCA_020800305.1. Taxonomy (NCBI): domain Eukaryota; kingdom Metazoa; phylum Chordata; class Aves; order Gruiformes; family Rallidae; genus Porphyrio; species Porphyrio hochstetteri. Next base: position 7,607,248 of record CM036928.1, read on the forward strand.
TTTTCCTTTTAATTGCTGAATGTAACATATAAACATAGGGTTTGTTAACAAATGCTTGCACATGTCACCAAGAAATGTCTATATTATGATCCTTGAACTAACTGCTCTTGTCTTTGATTTTTAGGGCATATTACAGGTAAAATTGCAGGCTTGCTAATCAGCAAGTCTAACCTATGCTCATTTGAAACAGTTTCTCTCATTAACCCAATCATCAACATGCATTTCTCAGCCAGAAAAAGGAGAGGGATGGCTTTTAATGTACAGAGGCAAACAGTGTGCTCTAGGCAGATTGCTTTGCCATTGTGAGCAGTCTATTTTATTAATAAAGCACTGAATTCTAAAGCTTAACTTTTGAAGAATTTAGTAGATGGATCTCTCAAACACTGAATTCTTAACTTTGGGTGCAGCTTCACAGTAGCCCCTGACTGATCCAAATGTCACAGCGAAACTGAGAAGGACGATCCCACCCTGTCATTGTCTTTGGCCATGCATTCCCACTCTCTTCTATGACTCTTAGTAATCCATCTCAGGAATAATTTCCTTTTGTGTTCAAGGGAAGCATCAGGGCTAAGCACTGAGAAGGAGGGTGTGGCAGGAGGATGCTTTTTAATATCAAGATGGCCAGTGAATGAACAAGCAAGACAGGAGCAAGCAACCCAAATCAAGGGTATGCCAATGTTACGACCTGAGAATAAATTAGATAAGTACGATTCCTATACTTTTTTCAGAATTATCATTGCAGAGTCCTTGAACACAATATTATTAAGCTTTTATCATCTTACCATACTTTGTGTATTTTTGTGCCATGAAAGTCAAGACAAATTAAAAAAGCAGCGATATTAAATGATAAAAGCTCATCTCCTAAAATATTTTGACTATGTAGCTGTTTAGATAGGATAGGATAGGAAGTCCTGCATTCCAAGTGTGCTCTCCAACCATCACAGACAAATACGCAATCTATCCTTTTCCAAAATGTCAAACTCTATTTAAACTGAGGAGGAAATTTCTTTCTACAGCTGCCAGTACTCCGAAGACTCTTCCAGAACATCACTGCTCTTATTTTTTCCTTTAAGAATTGTACACCTGATGGTTTTTATAGATAGCAATGTTATTCCCTGTTTATTGTTATTTTGCTATGATATAAAGACTACACTTCTTAGTCTTTGTGGGATAGGTTTCCCCCACCCTTTTTCCATATTCAACTAACCTCTCAAACATGGCTCATAACAATGATACACGAAGCCTAGTACAACAGGAGGTTTCACTAGCGTTAAATTTAGAGCCGTTAATGCTTTGCTACTTGTAGAAGAGATATTCCATTAGCACCTGTACCTAGGGAAAGTATTGCTGCATAATTTCCCTATTCCTGTTCTCTGCCAGAGGTGTTTATTGCTTGGCCAGTCAGTGAGGGAATAGGGAGCCAGGCAAACCTTTGGTCTGGCCTACCGTAGCTATTAGTATTTCCTAAGGAAGGTGATACAGATTTTTCTCCTGCTAGAAGAAGAATTTCCAGCATGTAACAAACTTTTACTAGTTGCCATGTGATCGACTTGCCCTGTTCAAGTACTTCACCCTAGTTTTATTACTACAGTAAAATCCTCCAGGTCTACCTGCAGGAAATACTAACCACATAGGGCCTCCCTACTTCATATCGTCAGTAAATGTCTGCAGAGGACTTTTTGTGGCAAGGTAATCAATGTAAATAAAATCTCACCCAAGGCTGAACTTCAGAATTATCACTAATAACTTTCCTATAGCCCTACTGCTTTCCCTTTAAATCTTGCAACTAGAAAAATCAACAGAACTGTCTGATATTTGTTTTTATATCTGTCACAGTTTTCCCTTTAGCAAACTGCTACAGTTCAACCTGAATTGCATTATTTTCCATGTCTAGGTCTTTTTCCCCCCCCTCCAATTTATTTTACTATCTTGCATATTATCTAGGCTGCACAGCAGAGCCTTGGCCATTTATTTTTTTTTTAAACATAGACATAAGAATTGCCACACGATACATTGTTCAAAACAATTTTTAACCAAGTTTTTAGCCAGGCTCATGTTAAGACTGGGAGATAAGGCAGCATTGATGCCACCGCAGGGCACCACCCTGTCAGGCACAAGACACAAAGATGACTGCTGCCACACTCCAGGCACACTCCTGCAGCACAGAATCACAGAATCATAGGGGTTGGAAGGGACCTCGAGAGATCATCGGGTCCAACCCCCCTGCCAAAGCAGCTCCCTAGCACATGTTCCACAGACAGGCGTCCAGACCAGTATGAGCACTGCAACAGAAAGGCTCATCAAATTATTGAGTAACAGGGAAGAAGTAGATGTCAATGTGCTATTTCTGCAGTCTGCTTTGGGAGAAAGAAGAGTAAAGCTCTGGGGAAACATGTGGAGAAGGAAGAGCAGCAAAGAAGTAGTATTAAGCTGGGCCAGTGTGATTAAGACAGGAAAGGAAAGCCAAAGAGTTATAGGAAAGGATGGGAGCCTTGCTGATACTGCAAGGAGTAATTTGCGTAATCTGGCTAGGACAAGAGCCACTGTCGCTTGGAAAGGTGCCTTAGAGTAGTTCAACAAACTGTTTGTCCTAATTATTATATAAATAACATCATAACTGGATCAAATCCAGACTAACCCCTCAACAGACTCCTGTCAGGGCCCATATCTTTTCAGTGAGACACTCAACAATTAAAAGTAAGGCCTCTATCTCATATCATTTAAGACAGTAGCCATTATTTAAATTCTTAAGATATTAAAGCAGTTATTTGATCTCAGAAAAAATTTCACAAGAGAACAATCTCTTGGAAAAAACTCCAATACATACCCCCAGTGACAATGACTTCTGCTTTTCTACAGTATGTGAAGGCATTGATTCCTCTACGGACAGAAAATTCCTTTACAGGTCTGAAATCATTAATAAAACAGTTAATCAGATAAGAAACATTAGAAGAATACACATACAGTCATTCCAATTTTCTGTAGCATATAGAACAGCTGTTTGCATAACGTATACAGCCTCTTGTTGAAAGCAAACTGATTTATAACAGTGACTTAGGTACTAGCATCAATAAAATGGGAACAGGGTACTCTTTCCATTCAAGTAATAAATCTCTGATCTGAAAACCTGAATCCTTTATCAGTCGTACTCCAAACAGAATCCCAAAATGGTAGCTGCTGCCAAAGCAAGCCTTCACAGATGTCTGCATGCTTAAAGCAGTTAATCACTAAGGAAAAGAATCAAACCAACTGTCTTTGTTTCAGACAGAAAAGCCTATTGTGGTCTCTCTTTGCATTAAAAAAGTGCAGTTACTTTTCTACTGCTTACAGCATGTAGCTTGGGTTTAACACTAGAAATACAAATTGAGACACTATTAGAATCACTGACCTTTGAAGGGACCTCAAAGACTATCTAGATCCATGCCCCCTGCCATGGGCAGGGATATCCACCACTAGACCACGTTGTCCAAAGACCCATCCAACCTGGCCTTGAAAACTGCCAGGGACGGGGCAGCCAGAGCTTCTCCGGGCAGCCTGTGCCAGTGCTCACCACCTCACCCACAACTACCACATGCCTCATTTTAGCTGGGCTACTTACCACATCATATATTATCCCCACCAAAACACCCCCAATAACTATACCAACAATCACAAAAACTGCAGCCCTCATCATCACAACTTTAGGCATCATCCTAGCACTAGAACTCACAAACCTAACACACACCCTTACCCAACCAAAGCAAAACACTTACCAAAACTTCTCCTCCTCACTAGGATATTTCACCCCCCAACCCACCGCCTCACCACAACAAAACTACTAAGCAACAGACAAAAACTTGCCACCCACCTAATCAACCTCTCATCAGGCTCACTCCTGCTTCCCCAGAAAGTGATTGCTCCAGCTGAGTTTGCCACAAGAGTTTCTATCTGGAATTCAAAAACCCCAAGCCACAGAAACACCAAAAGCCCACTTAAAAAACACAACACAAACCCAACAAACGCGGAAACTCCAGACACCACAAAACCCACAACAGAACCCCAAAGCAAAACCTCCTGCACCAAACAACCCCACGAGCCAGAAAACCCACAAGCCGCAAGTAAAATGGAGACACAAACCCCAGACACCGCAGACACCCCCGGATCCCAACAACCCCACAAGCCCACACCGACCCCACCAACCCCTGGCCCAAGAGAAACCCCCACAGAACCCTGATACGCCCAAAACCCAGCAAATACCACAGGCCTGCAAAGAACCACACAGCAACTGCCTCCCTCCCCCCGCGGCCGAGCACCAAACCCAAACAGCTGCGACGGGCCCCAGGACAGACAGGGAGGGCAGGGAGCCGGCCCCGGCAGGGAGCCGGCCGGGGAGCTGCGGCCACGGGAGCGAAGTCACAAGAGCCAGCCGGGAAAAGCTAAGAGTGAGAAGAACGTACCTGCCGCTTCAGTGCCAGGGACCGGGCTCAAGCCGTGACCTCACCGGACTCGCCTCACCTCACCTCTCCCTCACTCGGAGCGCTGCCCCAGCGGTGACCAGTCAGTGTTTCCTTCTCTCCTTCGGACGCGCAGCGACGAGGGGACGGTTCAGCCCCGAGCAGGGTCGAGCACCACACGCCGCTCCCTCGCTCCCGCGGGAGAAGCAGCCGGAGCCCCCGTGGCCGCGCATAAGGACAGTGACTGACAGGCACCCCGGGAACAGGAACCCGAGACAAAGCGCGGCCCCGGCGAGCAGGCGGAGCGCTTCACCCGCCCGAGGAGGCGGGAACGCTGCTGAGCGCAGCCCCAACCCCGCGCCCGGGCCTCGCTCGGGCTGCCCGGGAAGCACCCGAGAACGGCTCTCCCCGCCCGGCCCCTGCGATGGGGGAGCGATACCAGGACGTGAGGAACCAGCCCGGGCTGACCCGCCTCACCTGTGCCGGCTGCTCGGGGAGGGGAGCTGCAGCCGGACGGATCCCCGAGGCCCCGGCACGCAATGCCCGCGGACTGCGGAGCCCTCCCCTCCGGCCCGGACACCCCGCGTGGAGCCCCGGAGAAACGGGCCGGCGCCGGGAGAACGCCGGCTGCGGGTGGGGGAAGAACGCGCGGCACCTCGGAGCCCCGGCCCGCCGCGAACCGCCGGCCCCGCAAGAGCGGCGGAGGCGGCGCCTCTCCGGGAGGGAGCGCGGGGCGGGCGGCGCCGCGCAGCGTCACGAGACCGGAGCCCCACGCCAACTTCGCGCGCTCCGCTGCGCACGCGCCGACTTTTACCCGCCGTAAGGCGCGAGCGCCGGGTGCACTTCCCGGCATCCCGCAGGCTCCACGTCGCCGCAGAGCACTCCCAACAGTTCCGGGGCGCCGCCCTGCGCGGGCTCTCCGGTTTTGCCGCGCTACTGCGGCGCGGTCGCTAGGCAACGGCGGCGCGCAGCTTTACAGCGCTCTGCCGCGTCCGCGCCCAGTCCCGGGGCACCCACCGGCTCCGCCCGGGTTGGGCGCCCGAGAGTCGCGGCTCTGCCCGCTCTCCCGCTGGGACCTTCTCACAGACCGGCCCCGGCCCCGCCAGACCTCCCGCCGGAGGACTTCCGGCCATAGAGACGAACACCTCTCCGGTGGCTCGGCGGTGAAATGACCTCCGAAAGGCTTCCGACACTAGCGGCCCCCTTTGGCTCAGAGAGCTCTTGATGGGGGCACCAGGGGCCGTCGGAGCACTCGCAGTGCCGGAGATGGCGCTTTAAACCGCAGCCTGGCTGCAGTTGTTGCTGTTGGGTAGTTGGGGTTTGCTGCTGCTTACAGTTCTGTCAGGCCCTGGAAGGGGCGGTAGTTGGGGGGCAGGGGGTTTGTGTGGGTAGGTTTTGGCTTATTTGAGCTTTTGTGGGTGTTTTAATTCGCCGTGGTATTTATGTCGGTGCTGCTGCAGTCATGGGGTTGAGAGGTGTGAAAAAAAATATATTTACCTAACTTTCAGCTTTGTCTCATTTCCATAACCCAGTGCTAATTGGGGGTCGGGGTGATGGTGACTGTGTGGTGCACCTGTGTAGTACATTACGGCGGCAGTAGTGCATAGCATTTTGTAAAAGCATTAATTTTCATTTATACACAGAAAGTCCAGTGCAGCAGTAGAAAGTGGCAGGGAGCCTGGGAGTAAGTTTTTATCCTGAGCTGCGTTTGGGATCAAGGTGTGGAAAATGCTGAGAAATGTTGCTTTTGCAAACTGAAAAGGGCTATTGTGTTTTGTGGAGGACTAAGGCTGTCTCATCAGAAATCCTTTGTAGGGAATTTAGAATGTAACAAATAGCACATAAGATAAAGGGGAGGGAAACCTTTACTTTACATGTTATCAGTCACATGGTGTAGCAACTTTCCCCCCCTTTTTCCACTTTTGTCTAATAGATTTATAGAGAGAAACTCCTGATTAACTAAACAAAACTAAACTTTATTAGTGTTCACAATCATAACAGCAAAGGTAAGCAGTCACAATCATAAGGAAGATCACAATAATGGCAACTGCTATCAGTGCGTAGATTGCAATCCTCAGGCATCGCTCATACATCTCCACATCATCTGCCACCCTGCAGGGAGAAGCATGGGTCGTCTGCCTAGAAATAAAGCAGTAACAGAAAAGGAAGGCCTTGATCCTTTCTAGGCCAACTATCTAAGTTTGAAGAGACCACTCAGTCTTAAGAACACCCACCTCTCTGGTTGCTCCAGGAGGCGAAAAAGCACCTGTCTGGTAGGCGATGATGGCCTGAGAATCTAATGGTAAAGGAACAATACACCACTATAGCCATAGCAAGGACATTGTCCCTACTGCCTGGCTAGAGTGCTGTAGAGGGGAGGCCTTACCTCTGGGGAAGTCTGAGGATCCGGGGTCCCTTCACCCACGCCAGCCATTTTCTGCTGCTCAGGTGCTCGTTCCCCTAGCTGTGTGTTTTTGGAAATGCACAGGCACAGTATTCCCCCAACCTCCCCACAGAAAGTACTAGAACAGGAAGCTCACGCATGCGTGAATCCAGTGAAGGCGAAAGCTAGAATCAGACAAATATTTTGAAAAGTTAGACAGAGAATCAGTATATTAGGACTAAGGTGTAGTAAAAGAATTTACTAACTTTATAGGAAAAGGGCTTTCTAACAAGATGCCTACAAAGGGTTAAAGGGTGCTTGCTACTAAAATGCTTGGTAAGGGGAGCTTACTAACAGTTTGTGTCAGAAAGGACCTTGCATAAACAATGCCTACTATGAGCTCCTTGAAAATAGAATTATTTCTTTATTGAGTTCTAGTCCCCCCCAATAGTCTAGCGAACTCCTTTTCTGTTCAGGAATTTCTTGCTTGTCTCATAATTGGTCATAAAAAACTCTTGTTTTTCTCTGTGTCTCTGTCTCTCTCCATGGGCTGCAATTGCTGGCAGGGGCTTGCTCCAACACGGGTCACAGCATCTCCTGCATGTCTCCACCTGCTCCATCCAGTGTGGGGCCTCTCCATGGGCTACAGGTGGGGTCTTGGCCTTTTCCGTGGCTGCGGGGGGACACCCGCTCCACCATGGGTTTCTCCATGGGCTGCTGGGGCATCATTCTCTCCAGCACCTGGGGCGCCTCCTCCCCCCCTCCCTGGCCTTGGTGTCTGTACAGCTCATTACATCTTCTCCCTCCCTTCTTTGGGGGCAAAATGCATCTGCCTGCAGTGTTTTTTCCACCTATATGTGATTCCCAGAGGCGCTGTGACCGTCGCTGATTGGCTCGGCCTTGGTCAGCAGCAACTTTGGCCGTGAAACAGCCAATGTTTACTCTTCGGGCTCTGCAGAGAACTCAAGCTGCTCCTTACAGCAGCCATTTTCTGCAGCCCCCCCGTTCTCTCCCAGCACCCAGCTACGCAAAATTGCGACACCTCGAAAGCAATTGCCGCCAGAGAGAGGAGGGAGAAAATGTGAGAGGAGCAAGCCTGCAGACCCCAAAGTCAGTGAAGAAGGAAGGGGAGAGGGTGCTCCAGGCACTGGAGCAGAGATTCCCCTGCAGCCCGTGGAGGATGGTGGGGAGCAGACACTGCACCTGCAGCCCATGGAGGACCTTACACCGGAGTAGGTGAAGACAACTGAAGAGGCCTGTGACCCACTGCAGTGGGCTCCCGGCACTACGGTGCACTCTGAAGAGGGGAGCCCGTGCCAGAGCAGGTTTGGCTTGGGCACTGGGATGCACACGTACGTAAGAGACCTTCAGATCTGCAACAGCAGTAAAGCCTTGAGTCGGCTCCTTTTTGCTTTCCTCATACCTGTGTGCCTGCTATGACGTCCTTGTTTCCACAAAGTCCTGACAGACAGACAGGGAAGTGGCTTCTGCCCGGTGCACATGCCATGAAGAGAAGCACTTCTGACCACTAAGTGTATGGTATGCATTGTATGGCACGATATATACAGTGTATGCAGCACACAGGACGTATGGCATGGTACTGCATGCTGTTCTGTATGTCCTGTACGTAATGGGGTTCGTATTGTGCTCTGTATTGCCTGTAGAATACGGGATGGTGTGTCATGTGTGGCACATGAGGTAGTGCATTGCCTTGTTTGTATTGAAGGGCATTTGGTTGGTAGCATGTATTCTATTTTACTCTCTTGTACAATGCATTGTATTCTTTGTGATGCGTGTTTTGCATTCTAGGGTACAGCACCTTCACTTGTATGTGTTGTCTTGGGCGGTACGGCCATGATTTTCACCAAGCCCTGTATGTATTCTGCAGCCCAGTTTCCATTGTATTTGATGTCCTTACTGGATCTTGGATTGGGTGCTGTCTGACGTACGGCCTGCTATGGGGTGATAGCGTATCGTGCGGTCTTCTGTGGTTTATTGATGGATGGCATCCAGTTTTATGCCTTTTCCTTCATGCCTTTTAATGGTACTGATGGTCTGGTGTCCTATTTGATGTGGTACACGTGACATCATGGTGCTTTTTGTACGCTCCGTGCATACTGTACTGTGCACAGGCACTGTATTTACTGCATGCTGTGTGTCTCTCGCACTGTTTCTTGTGCAGTGTGCATCTCCTACTGGGGGTGTACATCCACTTGTACAGATTGTGTTGTAGCTGGGGAGTTGGCATTGTAGCAAATTGCAGGGAGCAAACAACTGTGTTAGCAGAAGTAAAGCTACACTTTTCAGCTGCCACAAAAAGCAAGAAGAGAGCAGAGAGAAATGACAAAAAAGGACAGAAAACACCCGAGAAGACAGCAGAAGGAGGCAATGAAATGGGGGGTGGACGGGGGAAGCCCCAGAAAAAGGGAAGAGAGCAGAAGGGATCAATGCCTGGGGTGCAGGTACGCTTAGTTGCAGCAGGGATATTTTCAGCTCCTTTCTGGCACACCGTGAAGGAGCGGTGGAAAGAGAGAAACCAAAGTGGAAAAACATCCCAGCATCCCATGTAACACACAAAGTCTCATCATGTATTTTCAAACGTGTTCACAAAACTGGGAAGGCATCTGAGCAAAACTGGGAATGCCTCAGCTGCTGTGAGTGCAGCTGTGCCCAGCCTAAACGTAACCCAGCAGCCGCACCGTGCTGGGAAAGGCCTTGCGCATCCCCATGCACTTCTCCTGGTCGATGAAGAGCGAGTTGGCTTTCACGGCCAGGTCATGCTCCAAGACCGACTTGGCATGGACCAGCCTTTGCAGCATGTCCTCGGCATCTCCCAGCCGCTGCTGAAGGCTCTGGAGCGTCTCTTCGATTTCACAGACTTCACTGACAAGGCTGGAAAACAACAATATGCCCCTGTTAGTGGTCCCGTCTTGGGGGGTGGTTTCTAGCATGTTATTGCTGATGGGCCCTTGGGCACGGGACCTCCCCCCTTGGCATCTGCCAACTACCTCGGACCCCCATGTGTGGCAGACGTGGGAAAGACAAGGACACAGTTAAGCCGAGGACATGGCTGTCTGTCAGACTCCAGCAGTGCTCAGCCATGTCTCCCAGAGTGCCTCATGTCACCAAGAAGAGGCACGAGTAGCTGTGGATTCCTGTTCCTCCTCACATTTGTGGGTTTGCTGCTCCCAACCTCCTGGATTCCCTGGTGTGGGGTCCTCCCCACCCCCAGGGATGCACACAGAGCTAAACAGGACGGCTGGGAGAGTGACTGCAAAACACATGGAGGATGGAGAAAAGGATGGCATGCCAGAAGCTGAACAGGCCCAGGAGCTGGATGCCAAGACTTCTTGAATGGCTTCACGTAGCATCATGGCCAGAGGGCTCCCAGGAGGAGGTGTGAGGTTTGGGGTGCCTCACGGGGTGCTGCTGGGCACTCTGGGCAGCCTGCTCCTCCACAGCCCTGTGCAATCCCAAAGAGCTCACCTGCCCGTAACAGGATTTCCAGTGTCCCCAGGGGAGGGGAGAACAGTCCTCACTGCTTCTCGCTACAGCGCACCCTTTTTAGCTGTCACCTCAAAAGGAAGGAGCTAAGTGCTCTCAGCACCACTAAAGGGCTCATCCTTCAAACCCGAGCACATCCCACCGGGCAGCCGGTGGGAGAGATGGGGCGGGTTCCCAAAGTAGGAAAAATCCAGCCCCTCATGTGGTGGCGTCAGGCTGTGCCCACTCATGGTGTACAGTCCCCTGCGCAGGTGCGGAGCTCTCCCAGCACCCAAGGGCTGGGATACCTGCTCAGCACTTTTCCCTGGCTCCGGGCACTTAGGGAAAGACTTACCGGAGGTGGGCAGTGTCCCGGCACAGCTCCATGCTGGGTCTGCACGTGCGCTTGTCCAGCCGCGTATGAGCCACTTTTAAGGGACGCCCTTTGTCCCGAATGGCTTTTCGGATGGCTTCTATGGTCCTCTTGAGCTGGAAGATTTCCTGCAGCGTCTGGAGTGAGACAGACATGTGCATATATTCACAAGTGATCACCTGAGTTCCCTTTCCCCTGTCTGTCTGCAATCAAACCTGGGTTCATAAGTGGGCTCAGACTGCTGTCGCTCTGCCACAGACAGAGGCACAGATCCCGCAGTGATGTCTCTTGAGGGAAAAGCCTCTCTCTGCCCCTGCTGTCACAGCACAGGAGGTTTCCGAGTAGTGATCCACCCAAAGGGAGGGCTTCAGTCTACCTTGCCCAGATGGTCCTGGATCCTCCTCTTGGCCTCGGCCGTCTCGGCGATGCGGTGGGTGAAGGCGACATTCACGCAGCTGAACTGGTGCCGCATCTCGTTGGCCGTCACCACCAGCAGGTTCTCGATATTGTCCCGCAGCTGGGCAGAGGCCGCCCACTCGCTCTGGGAGCGCAAGATGTTCTTGTCCGTGAACTTGGCCCACGACTCAGGCACCGAGATCCTGGCAGACAGAGGGGAGGAAAGGAGAGGTCTCTGCTAAGCCCGTGCTGCTCAAGGCATGGACCCTGCCAGGGAGCAGCGGGGACTGAAGGTACGTTAAATCTGTGCTCTTCATTTGGCCACAGGGAAGGGAGACATCCGCACACCACCGGTTCAATAAAGCTTATCCAATGATGACACAGTCAGAGAGACAACTGAGATACTTAGGAAAGTTCTGAAAAAAACAAATTCCCCCAGGGAAACAGAGATTTTCATCAGGCCTCATATTTACACGCTCGAGGCATTGAAGTGCCAAGGCAGCCCCAGCTTCACAACAACACGCAGCTCGCAGTCAGCTCCTTGTGCTCATACCAAACCCTGGCTTCACACCAGACCCAACGAGCACCATGTAACAGACGATTCCCTGCCTGTGCCTTCAGGATGAAGTTCACGTCTGTGCAGCAGCCCAGAACAAGGTCAACAAAAGACTCAAATACCACAGAAGCTCCACTTAAAACACGCTGACCTTCTGGATGTTTTACCCCCTCTGAATCTTACTGCCAATCCTTCGCCATTCATTTGCCTGGATCAATACGTCTGAGCTCTACTGGGAATTGTTATTCAAACATCAGAACAATGGAATCAATCTCTGCCCCTCCACAAACCGCGTGCGCCTGCGTGAGCGGATTTACTCCCTCAGCCCTTTGCCACTCTGGGTATCTCTCTCACAGGGCTGGTTCAGGTCACCACCGTTCCTTTACTGCCGCACTAAAGCTCAACTCCTGGCACACACAAGCAGCTGAACTCCATCCTCAGACCATCATCTCTTTATCCTCTGTGTCATTCTAGCTCCCTGCCAGGCCCTCTGCATGCAGCAGTGACCCCCCCAGACTTGATGCCAGTGACGAGCACTCAGGCAAGTGCTGGCACATCTGTGGAACACGCAGCAACTCCATGAGCAGTGCAGAGGGGCTGGGCTGCATTCCTTTCCAGGCTGATCTCTGAGCCCTGAAGGCTGTGGACTAGGTGGGACTCACATTCGTCTGCCTGATGTTCAGCATACTGCTCCAAGCAGAAGGTTGCTCTCCCTTTATGGGGAGCAGAGATAAAGTTCCCCTCTGAGGTGGGGGTCTCTCAGTGGGATGGACGTGCCATGCGGAGACACATGTCCTTACAGCGAGCTGGGGAAGAGCAGCTCCCTGCCAGGGAGAGGCACCGCGCATCCTGGGGACCAGCAAGCCCAGCGTGCACTCACGTGGCATCCACACGCTCCACCCCTTGGTAGTAGCTGATGCCGTCGGAGGTGTTCCTCAGCTGGTGGCACTGATCATCAATGCGGTGGGCCACCTGCTTGTTGGCCAGGTCCCTCTCAACCTCATGCTGGGCCATCCTGTTGGACCTTCAACACACAAACAGCCACCGTCACAGGGGCCGTAGGGGTGCAACAGTTTCCTCCCCATCACACTACCTGTCAGCTCCCCCCAGACAGCTATGTGCCCCACAAGCATCACCGCCTGCTTCCCTGGGAGCCTGCATGGGGCTCACACCTGTGCGGTGAGGGGAGAGGGAGGGGTCTGCTGGGGGCTCACTACAATGGCAAGTGCCTGTCAGCCCCGCGGCAAGGGATGAGGAGCTCCTCCTTACGCGAGCCGGGCTTCTGCCTGATCCAGGTACCGCCGCATCCTCTCCTGGCACGACCTGATGACGTCCGCTTCCTGGGCAGAGGCAAAGCACCACCCCATCAGCATCCATGCTCAACTGCCCTGTGCATGCTCATCCCCATCCCACATTAGCATCTGCCCTGTTTACTTCCAAAATGTTTTCCTCCCCGGGAGAAATACCATCCACATGGGACAAGAGCAGATGGCCTTGGCTTTGGTGCCAGTCCCCACCAGTCTTGCTTGTCTTGCTCTCAGCTCCCTTCAGCACACATCCGTCACATTCCAGATGCCCAGGAGATTCCTGTTCAAACCCCATCATTTTTAAGCCCTCCTGCCTGCGGGAGCCAGCTGAAAAGCACAGCCAGACCGTGTCCCACCCCTTTCCTCCCACACTGGCGTTACGCAGATACCAGCTGAGATCATTTCCCTTGTATAGATTCAGGCCTGGAGGTTGGTGGCCCTGCCTGTGGCAGGGGGTTGGAGCTCTCCGATCCTTGGGGTCCCTTCCAACCGAGACCAGTCTGGGACTCTGGGACTCTATGAAATGCTTTGCACCCCACCAGGCGCCAGGGAGGGAACTGGGCTGCAAAACCTGCTTAGGGCAGCGCAGGTGGAAAGCGCTCGAATGCCTGATGGGCGTTGCCAGACTTACTACCAAGAGCTGTTTCTCCACATCGTCACAGACCAGGTCGATGCCCATCCGCTTCTCCCGATGAAGCGGACACTCCTGGGTGACCTGTTGGGGACAAGCCATCAGTGCTGGCTGCAGGGACAGGCTTCCCAAGAGGGAGGGGCCCACCTCAAGGAAGGTAAGAATTTAGGAAATTCTAGGTGGGCGCAGAGGTGACAGCAGGGGAAAAAGGGCCCCAGGGCAGCAGCAGCAGCGAGGTGCTGAGCTGCACCATCAGCGTTACATCAACACGAGGGAGCAGATGTGTCCCTGGTGCCACCCCAGCTCAGGGCACGGCCCTGCATCAGGCTCGACGCTGACCTCACCAGAGCCTCACTGGGAGATCTGGGCTTTTCTGTTCCAAAATGGCGTTTTGGCTACACCCCTCCTAAAAATACCGGGTTCAGCAAGTACTGGCCTGATGCGCTCAGCATGTGCTGACGGGGGATGCAGCAGATGGCAAGGGATTTCTTTGTTACTAACGTAATCAATGGTTTCTTAATGAAAAATAATGAGACGTTTGAACAGCTGCAGCTGTTTCAGCAGCCGGCTACAGCTGGCAGCCCCCTGGACAGGGCGCTTACCTGCAGAGGGGCCTCCGTCTTGGCCAAGGCTCTCTCCAGCCGCTTTGTCACGTCCGTGAGCGCGTTGTTCTCCCCAATCATCTTATCCAGCTCCTGGCGGAGCTGCGATTTCCAAAACTTGATATCATTGACACGCTCTCCCAGCTTTTTGGTGGTTTTGACTTGGGTTTTCCTTGTCTCCTGGTATTTGTCCTGAATCAAGCGGGAGGCGTCAGCTGTCAGAAGCTCCACGTTGCGCCGGGAAGTCTCGGACGCTTTGGAGTTGGTCAGGTTGGACCTGTGCCAGTCACCAGGAGTGTATCGGGTGAAGGGGGCTGCTCTGCTGGAGATGGGAGGAAGCGTCTCGCTGGGGGTTAGCCCCTGGGAGCTTTTGCTTGATGGGCCCATAGTGAGGTTGGTGGCCCTGGGCACCCAGGAGTGGCTGAAGCTTTGAGGCAAGGGGGAGGAAGGAAAGCCATTCTTAGAGCTGGGAGCCGTGCTGATGGGGGGCAAAAACTTGGCAGGTGTTGATCCTGGGTGGGTGTACAGTGTCGGCAAGGGAGAGCCGAGCAGCTCCATTCTGTAACGCCGCTATTCAGCTCTGTGTCCTGCACGGCAGAGATAGTTGAAGACCACCTCACTCGGTAAGCTCCTGCACTTGATTACTTGGAGGGCCCACACTCGCTGCTGCGCTGTCAGACTTGGTGGCAGCACTGCTGAGCGTTGCAGGGTGCCCGGTGCCAGCAGAGACACAGATATGTGGGGCGTTGCCATGGGCGCAGGGTGCTCAGCAACCCGATTGTTCCCCACAACACTCCCTGCAGCTGCTATGGCAACAACAGGATGCGGCGACAACAGGCTGTTGCGAGCCAGGGCTGTTGACGGGCAACCCACTGAGACCTCTAGGCAAGAAAATGCCCTCACGTAGCACCCTAGTTCCTGTCCTGGGGAACCTACTGCCCTCCCTGGGACACTTGTGCAGCCCATGGGCAACTCTTAGTTGTGCAGGTTAGTTTTTGGTCGCCCTGTGAGGAGCGGGGAGTTGGACACGAGAACTCGTCTGGGACCCTTACGACTGCAGAGATTTTCTTGGCACTCAGGGCCCTCCATGGGCACCCCAGCACAGACTCCAGTTAACCTAATGCCTTAGCTGGGCAACTTCATCCTGTTCCTGGACAAGCCACGGTGCCCTTGACAGGCAACCCAGGATAGCATCCTAGTGCAACCCCTGTGTGGAAAATCGACGGGGAGACAGCCACATCCAATGATGTCCAGCAAGCCTCAACTTTATTCGGTTACACATCGCACTTTTATGGTTACAATAATTAGCTTATGCATATTGCAAAAATTGAGCTCATCATTGGTCCAAGATAAAAGAACATCTGTGCCCCTGTTGGCACATACTCCGAGTGCCTATGGCTTCTTCCCCCATGCTTAGTTCCTCTTTCCCATACTTTACTATCTTAAAGATATAACGTCTTTGTTACATCCACCACGTTTCTCACGCCCTAACTGCTTGACCAATTTCACTGTACCAAGCTCATGGCCTTTGGCCACCAGCCATGATTCCACAAAACTCTCTACACTTCCCCCGTTTTCTTTTTGGGCCAAAAGGTTGGTTTGCCACATTTTTTGGACCAAGCGATTAACCATTCCTTGCAAACAATTAGTTCGTTTATTCTACAGAGCAGTGTGATTCTATACTCTCTAGCAAGCTTAACAAAGCATGGCTAGGAACCACGGGGGAGGGAAGCGAGAACAGTAAAGGCGATAGAGTGGACACCTGTGCAAGGCCTGTATCTCATCTTGTCTCAGAGGAACGTTTCAGAATTAGGAGCTTCTATTCACAGTCCACACTCCTTAACCCATTATCTGACTTTGCTGCTAGCTCCACATTCCTTTAAAGAGATGTTTCATTCTGGCTGTTTTGTTTGCAGGGATAGAGAGGGGGAAATATGTGGCTGTTCGTAATTATAACGAGTTTTGATAAGCATATCTTATAGCTAAACATTGTTAGTTTACCTTTGATGTCTAAAAGTTATCTGCACACCTGTTTTGTTTTGGCCTTTTTATTACGGCTGGTTCTTGACATATTCACTTACTTCCAAATAACTTCTCACAACTCCTTGGTTTAAGGCAGTCTGTCCACCTGTCTTCAAGGCCGCTACATTTTGGAAATGTGATTACCAAATACCTCTCAGCATGAGTAATTTTGCTGTCTCATGGGAATTCAAGGATACTGTCGAGGCCTGTGTCTTTGTGAGGAGAGCCAGGCCGCCGGCAGGCCTGCTGTCCTCCCTGACAAATTTTTTTTTCTTTTAGTATCTGCGTTACCAAAACTGCTTTTAGAGGTCTCTGCAAGGGCCCGTTGCAGAAAGCTCAATAAGCATGGCAGTAAGAGTAAGACAAGTACCGTAATTGCCAAATCCAAATAAACCAAATTTGACCACTGACAATATCCATCCTGAAATTTCCCACTCGTGAAAACAATTGTCTGATCTAAACAATCCATTTTCTTGTTGTATCTTTTGTGTTTGATCTATTAATTTCTGAATGCTCGTATGAATTGACTGAGAGTGGTCAGCCAGGTTCTTTGTTTGCCTTGCCAATCAGGAGTGTCAGAGGTGCAGATAACATCAACCTCACACAATCTGTGATCTTAGGCTGTGCAGAAATCACTATTTCTCTACTTTTCATTTACCACAAATATATGCATAGCTCAAAGACTGTTAGATGGTTCAAAATGTCCCACAGCAAAACTCATAGTCCACTGTGGCTGCAGCTGGAACAATCGACTTCAGTTACTGTGATCAGGATCCCGTCCTGGTTCATGCAAGCTTGATTTCTTCTGGATCCACAGCTTTATCCACTTCACTGGATCCCACTTGGTTCCTGTATCTGTAATGACACAGGCAGATCTCCTTCCCCAAATTAGTACCTGCAACTTCATTTCATTTTTTTTTTAACTTTTTTCTCTTGGGTTTTTTTTTTTTTTTCTTTTTCAAACCTCCTTTCAAACCTACTGCATATTTCACCATTGAAGGTACCAAACTGTTCTGTGGCAAACATAAATTGTTCAAAACATAAAGAGCTTTGTTTAATCAATCAGCCGGAGAGATACCCTTCTCTCCCCGTTTTTGTTTGTGAAGCAAACGCTTGAGAGTTTGATTCATACGTTTCACTATGGCTTTGCACGAGGATTGCTGACAATCCAGGCACAACTGTACAATCCCTTTAGCCTCAGCAACCAACAAGTGGCATTGTCATTGAAGTACCTTCGCAGATTGGTTAAGAAAAATGCATGCAACTTCTGAGCTTGTGCAAAGCGTCTGCTGAGGGAGCAGCCCAGGCTGGTGCTAGCAGCCTGTCTGCTCTCTGGTTTCTGTCTGCTAGACCTTAAGTTAGTCAGTTAGCTCAGTGTGGCTGCAAATATGGGTAGTAAAATGCCGATGCACAATACCACACAATAATCTAATCCAGTGAATATTTTCAAGGAACTTTTGAACACCATTTAATGTGCTAGCCTCAGCTTTGATTTCAGTCCTCTGAGGTGTTACAGGACTTTTATCAATCTGTCAGTCCAAATATTTCCATACTGCCTTATTTTGAATTTTCTGTAATCTGTAATCCCTTGCATTTCAAATGCACTGTTAACTCAGGAATCAAACTTTCAACATCCAAGTTTTTTCCCGCAATCAGTATCATCCACGTAAGGATAAAGCATTAGATCATGATGCATTTTTCGTACCGGAGCAAGTGCCTGAGCTACGTAAGTCTGGCACCAGTTTAGCTTTTCCACCTCTAATGTTCTTTCTAGTTTGCAAATCACAAAACAGTATTTTTCCAGTAATCATCCCATATTTTCCCAAATGTTTGAGCTACCCCAAAAGCATACATTGAGTCAGTATAAATCGTCCCTTCTGTCCTATTTAACAATTGTGATGCTTGATTTAAAACATATAATTTGCATGTCTGGGCAGACCAATTGTTAGGTAATCTTCCTGATTCTTTTACACTTTGATTTTCCTCATCAGTAATTCCATTGCTTGCCTCCCCAATCCTAGATGACAGGTTAAGCACTTAAAATTTACCGAGGCTCTGTGTCTTAAGTGTGGGTAATGCTTGAGACAGGGGGTTTGTTTTCTTGAGGTATACAAATCATAAGCTAACGCAGAATAGCTCTGCTGGATGCTATGTAATCCCAATCCTCCCGTTTGAGGTGGGGTTACCCCCCCCACCCCATCCCACCGGCCCGCTATCAACGTTTTTTTCGCCACCACCCGCTCGTCCCCACATAAACTTTTCCCTGGTAATTTTCACGATTATGTAGTAGTCAAAATACCCTGATTTAACCATTTTTCCCGCTCTGACGCCACCTTACGTGCCCAGGCTCCGACGAGCAGTCTCTGCAGTCTCTCGGGCGTCAGGAAATGTATCGATGATGTTTGTCGGGCGGTGTGGGTGGGAGCGGTGGGTGTAGATACAAAATGTGTCCCTGATCCGATGGTTGTCAAAGCCAATAATTGTCCATGGCCGTAGGTGTCCTGTGTCCTGTCCTTAGGTTTCTTGTCGGTGGGCATAGGTTCCTTGTCCGTGCCGTAGTCGGTGATTCTTCATGTTGGTAGTGTTTGGGTGGGTGGGTGGGCAATTCTGCAGACCCTTTCACAGCAGGGCATGCCGTTGCTGCAACTGCCTGCTCCGCTTTCATGTTTTCCAGCTTTTCAAAGACAAGCTGAAGTTTTAGATGGCGGTTAACATTTTCAACTGCGTCACAGGCTCTTTTAGGCTCAGTAGAAGTTAGAGGTGAATAGATATTAAAGGCAGACGGTTGTACATTTTGTTTTTCTTCCACATTTTTTCCTTCCAAAGCTATCATAGTGGGGGGGTTTGCAGACCATGGTGGCAGATTTACGTGCACTACTTGCTCGTCTTCCCGGTCAGTTCTGACAGATTTATCACTTTGCTCTGATAACATGGCATAATTACTTATCATAGTAACTGGGGTAGGTGAAAGAGCACCCAGAAACAAAAACACATTCTCCGTAGTAGAATTTTTCCCTTTTGAATCGGTTCTGTAGAACTTGCAACTGCTGCAAAGGCTGAAGCGGCAGAGCTCATTGTGAACTATTCTTCATAATTTTCCTAATTTCTTTGCTGTTTGGTCATCCTCTAATGTAGCGTCCCACAATTTATCACCAAGCCTACGCTGCTCGGCTAGTTCATGCACTGTATGTAGGTTAACAAACATTCCCTTTGCATACTCATATTCTAACGGTCCGGGCAATTCCTTGCCTTTGACCTGTCACTTCTGACAGTCTGGGCAATTCCTTATGTAAGGCAATGCCTTTGACCTGTCGCTTCTGTAGTAAATAAATCATATGCTACTTGCCTGTCCATTATAACGTCAGCGCTGTTGCAGCTTTATCAGGTCCGGTAGCACGTAGCGGCTAGGCTCACTGATGTGATCACCTAGGGCACGGCACACTCTCTTGTCAGCGTGCTTATTTGCCGTCCTGCTGCTTAGGACCCACACACCCTCCGTCGTTCCACCGTGGTTCATGATAAGGACGTTTTCTTCGCTCCTTGTAATCACGGTGCTTTAATCCCGGCGCTCCCCAGTATTACGGTGCTTACCAGTATCACGGCGCTTTTCCCAGTATCACGTCGGGCCCCCAAACTGTCTCGGAACCTAGTCAATGCCCCTCTAGGAATCCTGTCGACGATACACGAGACCATTGAAATCAACGGGACATGTCTTCCCGTTCTTCCGCGGCAGGAGCCCCTCACGGTGCTGATGTCGATCCTGGACAAGCCTCCGGTGTATCACGTCGGGGTCACCATTTTGTGGAAAATCGACGGGGAGACAGCCACATCCAATGATGTCCAGCAAGCCTCAACTTTATTCGGTTACACATCGCACTTTTATGGTTACAATAATTAGCTTATGCATATTGCAAAAATTGAGCTCATCATTGGTCCAAGATAAAAGAACATCTGTGCCCCTGTTGGCACATACTCCGAATGCCTATGGCTTCTTCCCCCATGCTTAGTTCCTCTTTCCCATACTTTACTATCTTAAAGATATAACGTCTTTGTTACATCCACCACGTTTCTCACGCCCTAACTGCTTGACCAATTTCACTGTACCAAGCTCATGGCCTTTGGCCACCAGCCATGATTCCACAAAACTCTCTACACCCCTGGGCAAAGCAGGATCCTGACTGGGCAACCTGTTAGCCAGCACTGGTGGCCCTGGGCAGCCTGTGGATGAGCAGAGACCTTGGTGGAGCAGGCAGGGAACCCAGGGTGGGGCTGCCGGCACCCCTGGCGAGGAGGTGCCCAATGTCCCCAGCACGGCACAGCCTTGCTCAGTACTGTGAAAAGGAATTGGGGCAACATTGTCAGCAGTCTGGATGCAAATGTGTCACGATACCTTACCCCATTCACACCACCAGCCTCGTCCCTACACTGCAGTTTGACTGGAAGTTACTATAAGATACTGACACCCCTACACATAACTGGTTTATAGTTTTACAAGTTCTGACTCTTAGTTTTACGGTCATTCCTAAGCGCTATTCAGGCCTTGCTGCTGACGAGCTACTGGCATAGAATTAACAGCCACTTCCCACCGCGATGACATGTTCTAAAGAGATGCCACCACACCACGACCTGGCTGTTCGCCCTGAAGGGGAGAAGGTGGACTGTCCCCGCTCCGGTGGAAAGTGACAACGCAAAGGTGCCTCAGCTGGAGCATCCTGTACCTGAGACTCGTCTCAATTTGCAGCTCTCTTCCCTGCAGGGAGGAAGAGCTTCCCTCCTCCCAGATGTGGGCTCACATCGGCCCTGGACACCTCCTGTGGTCATTAGAGCCCAACCTCAAGCTTTAAGCTGCAGGGCAGCTGTCCGGCTGCTCCAGAACTGGGAACAGCTCAGAGAGCTAAGAGGGAGTGTCATCATTTGGGCTGACAGAAGACGTGTCCAACCCCTGTTAGTAATTCCCTCCCCCCTCATCCCAGGGTCTGAACATGTCTGCAGCAGCAGAGATGAACGTATCTACAGAGAACGAGTAATGACGGGGTTAAGCAAGGCCAATCAACCCCCCTGGGTTACCGGGGCTGGTTTCTGTGCTTCGCTTATGCATAATTCCGCGGGTTCCTTTATGGGTTTCTCCTGCTTTTGGTCGGGGCTTTGGGGGAATTGTTTTTCATCAAGTCTTCCACAAAATCAAAGAGTGATGGGAAACCGGTGCAGAAACTTTGGGACCATTCAGCACACAATCATCCACCTGAGAGGAAACTTCTGCTGCTCAGAGCGCCCGGAGCAGCAGCCAGACTTTCACCAGCACCAGTCGCGCCCGCTGGCAGCACAGGTGCCATCTGCGTTAACTGCCGAGACGGCCCTGGTGCGCCTCAGGGTCTGGAGACACTCCCCACTCTCCACATCCCTCGCTGTTAGGGGCAAAGGGGGAGATATTAAAAACGTGTGTGTGTCCCAAGGATAACTTGTACCCAAAGTGTCTCTGGATTACGAGAACGTCTTGCTCCACTTTCAAGGTCACAGGTTCTCTCAAGGTCACTGAAGGCTTTCTGCTGTGCCTGCCTACAACAGTATGAACATCCAACCTGGCTTAGCTCTGCAGATGGGAGGAGGAGCGGGCTGAAGGCGGGACGTGGCCTCTAGTAAGAGCACCTCCAGCTAAGGGTTTGGGCTGTAACAAAAAGACACTTTTTCTCAGGGACATTATAATTGCAGAAGCCCAGGCACCATACCTGCCAATACAGGCTCTGCTCCTGTCCTGCACTTTGACACACACCTCCCCTCTTGGCTCCTTTGGCCAGAAAAGCCCAGCACCTACTCACAGCAGCACACGCAGTGAGGGAGTTTTGATCCAAAAGCCCCGAGGAACTAAGAGGACAGAGCTGCTCACCCCTACCCACATTAAAGACCATCTGAGGTGGGAGAATTCAAGAGGATTTTTGCAGCTCAGGGGACCCAGCACAGCCCCAGCAAGGCAGCATCACCTCTCCCACACAGAGAGCCTCAAAAGCCACTGAAGGGGAAACCACCTCAGTGTCAGCACCCCAAATGTCAAACCCTGTGGGCCTGTCTGTCTGGGAGAGAGGGTCCTGTGCCCCAGTACACCCAGGCACAGACAGGACCTGTTGTCCCTAGGTGCCACGCACAGTTGGTGGTGCTGCGGTGGCCTCCAGTACCTTCACTGGCCCCACTGAGAAACCCCTCCTTTTGTCACTGACTGAGTCAGACACCCACATAGAGCCAAGGCTGGGTCACCCCTCCCTGGGAGAAGGGAGGAGCATTCACTAGGTCACTCAAAACCCGCTTCTGACAAGACCAGAGCGCGTTGCAGAGCAGCAACAAACTCACATCCCACGCCCTGCCAAGGACTCCCCCTCGTCCCTTGCAGCGGCACAGGTCCATGAGGGCAGCAGAACCACATCCCTGGGGCTCACTCGGGGCACGGCAGGGCCGGGGCTCTCACCGTGCCACTTTGGCTCTTTCCCTGCCTGTGGCCAGGAGCAGAAGAGACGGTGTGGGCAGGGAATGCGATGAGGGGAACACGAGAGCTCTGCCCTGCTGCGATGGCAGCGCTGCTGCTGCTGCAGTGGTTGCAGGGTCGCTGCTTGTAAAACAAACTCGCTGGCAGGCTTATGGGCTTGGGCACCCCAGCTGCCACCCCACGCACGGCCCCACGCTCACGGCTGACGTGCAGGATTCTAACACAGCTCTTGGGAAGAACGAGCAGAGACAAACAGGGCTCCAGCCTCCGCCACACTTCCCCAGCACAGGGCTGCTTTCCTGCCACAAAGAGCCACGTACAGCAAATCCAGCCCTTTCCACCAGCTCCAAACCCAGCTACAGGCTGCCTCTGTGTTCCCTTGTTTCAGTAAATCAAAGCTGGGGGAGATCATAGCCCCTCCCAGAGACCCATTTCCCTCCTGCACAGAAACACTCCTCTTATTGTGGTACCCCAGAAATAACCACCTGTGGCAAAATGCTCCTTGGGGGACAGCAGCTCTGAGAACCTGCTGTCCCAGGGTGAGGAATCCCCGGCATCTCCACCCTCACCCGCCACCAGAAGGTCTCCAGGGAAGCAGCGACCTCTGCCCTTTCTCCAGGTCTGCAAGGAAGGGCAAGCACCCCAAAGAGGCCATTCCCCTCAAAACTAGGCCCTCACCCCTCACATCACCCCCTCAGCACCACAGAAACCCCAACCCCCTCTGCAGCTAGCCCAGGGAGGCTAGAGCACCCCCACACTGCCAGCGGCTCTCAGAGAACCCTCCAGAGTTACCTGACCAGCTGTACGTGAGCAACCAGAGCTGAACTGGCACTGGAGGGTATTTGCTAGAGGCAGACACTGCAGGAAGGGTCTTGGAGGGGCAGCGCAGCCCAGCAGCTGAGGGACAACCCTAAAATGATCCCAGGCAAGTGAAAGCCCACAGCCCTAGAATGAATGATGCTGCTTGTGTGCTCCCTGGGGAGGTTTCAGGCCAGCTATGTGTTTCAGTGCTGGCTCCTTTGGTTTGGGAGCTATTGCTGGACGTTTGGCATGTTTGGCCTAAAATGCTCGTCCGGCCGAGAGAAACACTTTTTTTGCTATGATGAATGTTCCAAATCAAGTGAAAGGTCACAGCCCTAGAATGAATGTTGCAGCTTGTGTGCTCCCTGGGGAGGTTTCAGGCCAGCTATGTGTTTCAGTGCTGGCTCTTTTGGTTTGGGAGCTATTGCTGGACATTTGGCACGTTTGGCCTAAAATGCTCGTGCGGCCAAGAAAAACACTTTTTTTGATATTATGGTTCCCAGGCAAGTGAAAGCACACAGCCCTAGAATGAATGTTGCTGCTTGTGTGCTCCCTGGGGAGGCTTCAGGCCAGCTATGTGTTTCAGTGCTGGCTCCTTTGGTTTGGGAGCTATTGCTGGATGTTTGGCATGTTTGGCCTAAAATGCTCGTCCGGCCGAGAGAAACACTGTTTTTGGTATGGTGAATGTTCCAAGTCAAGTGAAAGCCCACAGTCCTAGAATGAATGTTGCTGCTTGTATGCTCCCTGGGGAGTTTACAGGCCAGCTATGTGTTTCAGTGCTGGCTCCTTTGGTTTGGGAGCTATTGCTGGACGTTTGGCATGTTTGGCCTAAAATGCTCGTCCGGCCGAGAGAAACACTTTTTTTGCTATGATTATGAACCCAGGCAAGTGAAAGCCCACAGCACTAGAATGAATGTTGCTGCTTCTGTGCTCCCTGGGGAGGTTTCAGGCCAGCTATGTGTTTCACTGCTGGCTCCTTTGGTTTGGGAGCTATTGCTGGACGTTTGGCATGTTTAGCCTAAAATGCTCGTCCGGCCGAGAGAAACACTTTTTTTGCTATGATGAATGTTCCAAATCAAGTGAAAGGTCACAGCCCTAGAATGAATGTTGCGGCTTGTGTGCTCCCTGGGGAGGTTTCAGGCCAGCTATGTGTTTCAGTGCTGGCTCCTTTGGTTTGGGAGCTATTGCTGGATGTTTGGCATGTTTGGCCAAAAATGCTTGTCCGGCCGAGAGAAACACTTTTTTTCCTATGCAGAAGGTTCCCAGGCAAGTGAAAGCCCACAGCCCTAGAATGAATGTTGCTGCTCGTATGCTCCCTGGGGAGGTTTCAGGCCATCTCTGTGTTTCAGTGCTGGCTCCTTTGGTTTGGAACTTTTGCTTGACGTTTGTCATGTTTGGCTTAAAATGCTTGTCCAGACGAGAGGAACACTATTTTTGATATGATGAAGGTTCCCAGGCAAGTGAAAGCCCACAGCCCTAGAATGAATGTTGCTGCTTGTGTGCTCCCTGTGGAGGTTTCAAGCCAGCTATGTGTTTCAGTGCTGGCTCCTTTGGTTTGGGAGCTATTGCTGGACTTTTGCATCTTTGGCCTAAAATGCTTGTCCGGCCGAGAGAAACACTTTTTTTGCTATGCAGAAGGTTCCCAGGCAAGTGAAAGCCCACAGCCCTAGAATGAATGTTGCTGCTTGTGTGCTCCCTGGGGAGGTTTCAGGCCAGCTATGTGTTTCCGTGCTGGCTCCTTTGGTTTGGGAGCTATTGCTGGACGTTTGGCATGTTAGGCCTAAAATGCTCCTCCGGCCGAGAGAAACACTATTCTTGGTATGATGAAGGTTCCCAGGCAAGTGAAAGCCCACAGCCCTAGAATGAATGTTGCTGCTTGTGTGCTCCCTGGGGAGGTTTCAGGCGATCTATGTGTTTCAGTGCTGGCTCCTTTGGTTTGGGAGCTATTGCTGGACGTTTGGCAATTTTGGTCAAAAATGCACGTTTTTTCCGAAAGAATCACTTGTTTTGCTATGATGAATTTTCCCAGGCAATTGAAAGCCCACAGCCCTAGAATGAATGTTGCTGCTTGTGTGCTCCCTGGGGAGGTTTCAGGCCAGCTATGTGTTTCAGTGCTGGCTCCTTTGGTTTGGGAGCTATTGCTGGACGTTTGGCATGTTTGGCCTAAAATGCTCGTCCGGACGAGAGGAACACTATTTTTGATATGATGAAGGTTCCCAGGCAAGTGAGAGCCCACAGCCCTAGAATGAATGTTGCTGCTTGTGTGTTTCCTGGGGAGGTTTCAGGCCAGCTATGTGTTTCAGTGCTGGCTCTTTTGGCTTGGGAGCTATTCCTGGAATTTAGGCATGTTTGGCCTAAAAGGCTAGTCCGGCCGAGAGAAACACTTTTTTTGCTATGATTAAGGTTCCCAGGCAAGTGAAAGCCCACAGGCCTAGAATGAAAGTTGCTGCTTGTGTGCTCCCTGGGGAGGTTTCAGGCCAGCTATGTGTTTCAGTGCTGGCTCCTTTGGTTTGGGAGCTATTGCTGGACGTTTGGCATGTTTGGCCTAAAATGCTCGTCCGTCTGAGAGAAAAACTTTTTTAGATATGATGAAGGTTCCCAGGCAAGTGAAAGCGCACAGCCCTAGAATGAATGTTGCTGCTTGTGTGCTCCCTGGGGAGGTTTCAGGCCAGCTATGTGTTTCAGTGCTGGCTCCTTTGGTTTGGGAGCTATTGCTGGACGTTTGGCATGTTTGGCCTAAAATGCTCGTCCGGCCGAGAGAAACACTTTTTTTGCTATGCAGAAGGTTCCCAGGCAAGTGAAAGCACACAGCCCTAGAATGAATGTTGCTGCTTGTGTGCTCCCTGGGGAGGTGTCAGGCCATCTCTGTGTTTCAGTGCTGGCTCCTTTGGTTTGGAGATTTTGCTTGACGTTTGGCATGTTTGGCTTAAAATGCTCGTCCGGACGAGAGGAACACTATTTTTGATATGATGAAGGTTCCCAGGCAACTGAAAGCCCACAGCCCTAGAATGAATGTTGCTGCTTGTGTGTTTCCTGGGGAGGTTTCAGGCCAGCTATGTGTTTCAGTGCTGGCTCTTTTGGCTTGGGAGCTATTCCTGGTCTTTAGGCATGTTTGGCCTAAAATGCTAGTCCGGCCGAGAGAAACACTATTCTTGGTATGATGAAGGATCCCAGGCAAGTGAAAGCCTACAGCCCTAGAATGAATGTTGCTGCTTGTGTGCTCCCTGGGGAGGTTTCAGGCCATCTATGTGTTTCAGTGCTGGCTCCTTTGGTTTGGGAGCTATTGCTGGACGTTTGGCATGTTTGGCCTAAAATGCTTGTCCGGCCGAGACAAACACTCTTTTTGCTATGATGAATGTTCCAAGTCAAGTGAAAGCCCACAGCCCCAGAATGAATGTTGCTGCTCGTGTGCTCCCTGTTGAGGATTCAGGCCAGCTATGTGTTTCAGTGCTGGCTCCTTTGGTTTGGGAGCTATTGCTGGACGTTTGGCATGTTTGGCCTAAAATGCTCGTCCGGCCGAGAGAAACACTCTTTTTGCTATGATGAATGTTACAAGTCAAATGAAAGCCCACAGGCCTAGAATGAATGTTGCTGCTTGTGTGCTCCCTCGGGAGGTTTTAGGCCAGCTATGTGTTTCAGTGCTATCTCCTTTGGTTTGGGACCTATTGCTGGACGTTTGGCATGTTTGTCCTAAAATGCTCGTCCGGCCGAGAGAAACACTATTTTTGCAATGATGAATGTTCCAAGTCAAGTGAAAGCCCACAGCCCTAGAATGAATGTTGCTGCTCGTGTGCTCCCTGGGGAGGATTCAGGCCAGCTATGTGTTTCAGTGCTGGCTCCTTTGGTTTGGGAGCTATTGCTGGACGTTTGGCATGTTTAGCCTAAAATGCTCGTCCGGCCGAGAGAAACACTTTTTTTGCTATGATGAATGTTCCAAATCAAGTGAAAGGTCACAGCCCTAGAATGAATGTTGCGGCTTGTGTGCTCCCTGGGGAGGTTTCAGGCCAGCTATGTGTTTCAGTGCTGGCTCCTTTGGTTTGGGAGCTATTGCTGGATGTTTGGCATGTTTGGCCTAAAATGCTTGTCCGGCCGAGAGAAACACTTTTTTTCCTATGCAGAAGGTTCCCAGGCAAGTGAAAGCCCACAGCCCTAGAATGAATGTTGCTGCTCGTGTGCTCCCTGGGGAGGTTTCAGGCCATCTCTGTGTTTCAGTGCTGGCTCCTTTGGTTTGGAACTTTTGCTTGACGTTTGTCATGTTTGGCTTAAAATGCTTGTCCAGACGAGAGGAACACTATTTTTGATATGATGAAGGTTCCCAGGCAAGTGAAAGCCCACAGCCCTAGAATGAATGTTGCTGCTTGTGTGCTCCCTGTGGAGGTTTCAAGCCAGCTATGTGTTTCAGTGCTGGCTCCTTTGGTTTGGGAGCTATTGCTGGACTTTTGCATCTTTGGCCTAAAATGCTTGTCCGGCCGAGAGAAACACTTTTTTTGCTATGCAGAAGGTTCCCAGGCAAGTGAAAGCCCACAGCCCTAGAATGAATGTTGCTGCTTGTGTGCTCCCTGGGGAGGTTTCAGGCCAGCTATGTGTTTCCGTGCTGGCTCCTTTGGTTTGGGAGCTATTGCTGGACGTTTGGCATGTTAGGCCTAAAATGCTCCTCCGGCCGAGAGAAACACTATTCTTGGTATGATGAAGGTTCCCAGGCAAGTGAAAGCCCACAGCCCTAGAATGAATGTTGCTGCTTGTGTGCTCCCTGGGGAGGTTTCAGGCGATCTATGTGTTTCAGTGCTGGCTCCTTTGGTTTGGGAGCTATTGCTGGACGTTTGGCAATTTTGGTCAAAAATGCACGTTTTTTCCGAAAGAATCACTTGTTTTGCTATGATGAATTTTCCCAGGCAATTGAAAGCCCACAGCCCTAGAATGAATGTTGCTGCTTGTGTGCTCCCTGGGGAGGTTTCAGGCCAGCTATGTGTTTCAGTGCTGGCTCCTTTGGTTTGGGAGCTATTGCTGGACGTTTGGCATGTTTGGCCTAAAATGCTCGTCCGGACGAGAGGAACACTATTTTTGATATGATGAAGGTTCCCAGGCAAGTGAGAGCCCACAGCCCTAGAATGAATGTTGCTGCTTGTGTGTTTCCTGGGGAGGTTTCAGGCCAGCTATGTGTTTCAGTGCTGGCTCTTTTGGCTTGGGAGCTATTCCTGGAATTTAGGCATGTTTGGCCTAAAATGCTAGTCCGGCCGAGAGAAACACTTTTTTTGCTATGATTAAGGTTCCCAGGCAAGTGAAAGCCCACAGGCCTAGAATGAAAGTTGCTGCTTGTGTGCTCCCTGGGGAGGTTTCAGGCCAGCTATGTGTTTCAGTGCTGGCTCCTTTGGTTTGGGAGCTATTGCTGGACGTTTGGCATGTTTGGCCTAAAATGCTCGTCCGTCTGAGAGAAAAACTTTTTTAGATATGATGAAGGTTCCCAGGCAAGTGAAAGCGCACAGCCCTAGAATGAATGTTGCTGCTTGTGTGCTCCCTGGGGAGGTTTCAGGCCAGCTATGTGTTTCAGTGCTGGCTCCTTTGGTTTGGGAGCTATTGCTGGACGTTTGGCATGTTTGGCCTAAAATGCTCGTCCGGCCGAGAGAAACACTTTTTTTGCTATGCAGAAGGTTCCAGGCAAGTGAAAGCACACAGCCCTAGAATGAATGTTGCTGCTTGTGTGCTCCCTGGGGAGGTGTCAGGCCATCTCTGTGTTTCAGTGCTGGCTCCTTTGATTTGGAGCTTTTGCTTGACGTTTGGCATGTTTGGCTTAAAATGCTCGTCCGGACGAGAGGAACACTATTTTTGATATGATGAAGGTTCCCAGGCAACTGAAAGCCCACAGCCCTAGAATGAATGTTGCTGCTTGTGTGTTTCCTGGGGAGGTTTCAGGCCAGCTATGTGTTTCAGTGCTGGCTCTTTTGGCTTGGGAGCTATTCCTGGTCTTAAGGCATGTTTGGCCTAAAATGCTAGTCCGGCCGAGAGAAACACTATTCTTGGTATGATGAAGGATCCCAGGCAAGTGAAAGCCTACAGCCCTAGAATGAATGTTGCTGCTTGTGTGCTCCCTGGGGAGGTTTCAGGCCATCTATGTGTTTCAGTGCTGGCTCCTTTGGTTTGGGAGCTATTGCTGGACGTTTGGCATGTTTGGCCTAAAATGCTTGTCCGGCCGAGACAAACACTCTTTTTGCTATGATGAATGTTCCAAGTCAAGTGAAAGCCCACAGCCCCAGAATGAATGTTGCTGCTCGTGTGCTCCCTGTTGAGGATTCAGGCCAGCTATGTGTTTCAGTGCTGGCTCCTTTGGTTTGGGAGCTATTGCTGGACGTTTGGCATGTTTGGCCTAAAATGCTCGTCCGGCCGAGAGAAACACTCTTTTTGCTATGATGAATGTTCCAAGTCAAATGAAAGCCCACAGCCCTAGAATGAATGTTGCTGCTTGTGTGCTTCCTGGGGAGGTTTCAGGCCAGCTACATGTTTCACTGCTGGCTCCTTTGGTTTGGGAGCTATTGCTGGACGTTTGGCATGTTTGGCCTAAAATGCTCGTCCAGCCGTGAGAAACACTTTTTTTGCTAAGATAATGATGCCAGGCAAGTGAAAGCCCACAGCCCTAGAATGAATGTTGCTGCTTGTGTGCTCCCTCGGGAGGTTTTAGGCCAGCTATGTGTTTCAGTGCTATCTCCTTTGGTTTGGGACCTATTGCTGGACGTTTGGCATGTTTGTCCTAAAATGCTCGTCCGGCCGAGAGAAACACTATTTTTGCAATGATGAATGTTCCAAGTCAAGTGAAAGCCCACAGCCCTAGAATGAATGTTGCTGCTCGTGTGCTCCCTGGTGAGGATTCAGGCCAGCTATGTGTTTCAGTGCTGGCTCCTTTGGTTTGGGAGCTATTACTTGACGTTTGGCATGTTTGGCCTCAAATGCTCGTCATCCAAGAGAAACACTTTTTTGCTCTGATAAAGTTTCACAGGCAATTGACAGCCCACAGCCCTAGAATGAATGTGGCTGCTTGTGTGCTCCCTGGGGAGGTTTCAGGCCAGCTATGTGTTTCAGTGCTGGCTCCTTTGGTTTGGGAGCTATTGGTGGACGGTTGGCATGTTTGGCCTAAAATGCTCGTCCGGCTGAGAGAAACACTTTTTTTGCTATGAGGATGGTTACCAGGCAAGTGAAAGCCCACAGTCCTAGAATGAATGTTGCTGCTTGTGTGCTTCCTGGGGAGGTTTCAGGCCAGCTACGTGTTTCACTTCTGGCTCCTTTGAATTGGTATCTATTGCTGGTCGTTTGGCATGTTTGGGTTAAAATGCTCGTCCGGCCGAGAGAAACACTTTTTTTGCTGTGATGAATGTTCCAAGTCAAGTGAAACCCTCATCCCTAGAATGAATGTTGCTGCTTGTGTGCTCCCTGGGGAGATTTTAGGCAACCTATGTGTTTCAGTGCTGGCTCCTTTGGTTTGGGAGCTATTGCTGGACGTTTGGCATGTTTGGCCTACAGTGCTCGTCCATCCGAAACACTTTTTTTGCTATGATAATAATCCCAGGCAAGTGAAAGGCCACAGCCCTAGAATGAATGTTGCTGCTTGTGTGCTCCCTGGGGAGGTTTCAGGCCAGCTATGTGTTTCAGTTCTGGCTGCTTTGGTTTGGGAGCTATTGCTGGAGGTTTGGCATGTTTGGCCTAAAATGCTCGTCTGGCCGAGAGAAACACTTTTTTTGCTATGCAGAAGATTCCCAGGCAAGTGAAAGCCCACAGCCCTAGAATGAATGTTGCTGCTTGTGTGCTCCCTTCGGGAGGGTTCAGGCCATCTCTGTGTTTCAGTGCTGGCTCATTTGGTTTGGAGCTTTTGCTTGACGTTTGGCATGTTTGGCTTAAAATGCTCATCCAGACGAGAGGAACTCTGTTTTTGATAGGATGAAGGTTCCCAGGCAAGTGAAAGCCCACAGCCCTAGAATGAATGTTTCGGCTTGTGTGTTTCCTGGGGAGGATTCAGGCCAGCTATGTGTTTCAGTGCTGGCTCTTTTGGTTTGGGAGCTATTGCTGGACGTTTGGCATGTTTGGCCTAAAATGCTTGTCCGGCCGAGAGAAACACTTTTTTTGCTATGATGAAGGTTCCCAGGCAAGTGAAAGCCCACAGCCCTAGAATGAATGTTGCTGCTCGTGTGCTCCCTGGTGAGGATTCAGGCCAGCTATGTGTTTCAGTGCTGGCTCCTTTGGTTTGGGAGCTATTGCTGGTCGTTTGGCATGTTTGGGTTAAAATGCTCGTACGACCGAGAGAAACACTTTTTTTGCTGTGATGAATGTTCCAAGTCAAGTGAAAGCCCTCATCCCTAGAATGAATGTTGCTGCTTGAGTGCTGCCTGGGGAGATTTTAGGCAAGCTATGTGTTTCAGTGCTGGCTCCTTTGGTTTGGCAGCTATTGATGGACGTTTGGCATGTTTGGCCTACAGTGCTCGTCCATCCGAAACACTTTTTTTCCTATGATAATAATCCCAGGCAAGTGGAAGCCCACAGTCCTAGAATGAATGTTGCTGCTTGTGTGCTCCCTGGGGAGGTTTCAGGCCAGCTATGTGTTTCAGTGCTGCCTCCTTTGGTTTGGGAGCTATTGCTGGACGTTTGGCATGTTTGGCCTTAAATGCTCGTCCGACCGAGAGATACACTTTTTTTGCTATGATGATGGTTCCCAGGCAAGTGAAAGCCCTCATCCCTATAATGAATGTTGCTGCTTGTGTGCTCCCTGGGGAGGTTTCAGGCCAGCTATGTGTTTCAGTGCTGGCTCCTTTGGTTTGCAGCTTTTGCTTGACGTTTGGCATGTTTGGCCTAAAATGCTCGTCCGGCCGAGAGAAGGATTTTTTTTGCTATGATAATGTTCCCAGTCAAGTGAAAGCCCACAGCCCTAGAATGAATGTTGCTGCTTGTGTGCTCCCTGGGGAGGTTTCAGGCCAGCTATGTGTTTCAGTGCTGGCTGCTTTGGTTTGGGAGCTATTGCTGGACGCTTGGCATGTTTGCCTAAAATGCTCGTCCGGACGAGAGAAGCAGTTTTTTTGCTGTCATAATGAACCCAGGCAAGTGAAAGCCCACAGCCCTAGAATGAATGTTGCTGCTTGTGTGCTTCCTGGGGAGGTTTCAGGCCAGCTACATGTTTCACAGCTGGCTCCTTTGGTTTGGATTTCTATTGCTTGACGTTTGGCATGTTTGGCCTAAAATGCTCGTCCATCCAAGAGAAAGACTTTTTTGCTATGAAAATGATACCAGGCAAGTGAAAGCCCACAGCCCTAGAATGAATGTTGCTGCTTGTGTGCTCCCTGGTGAGGTTTCAGGCCAGCTATGTGTTTCAGTGCTGGCTCCTTTTGTTTGGGAGCTATTGCTGGACATTTGGCATGTTTGGCCTAAAATGCTCGTCCAGCCGAGAGAAACACTCTTTTTGCTATGATGAATGTTCGAAGTGAAGTGAAAGCCCACAGCCGTAGAATGAATGTTGCTGCTTGTGTGCTCCCTGGGGAGGATTCAGGCCAGCTATGTGTTTCAGTGCTGGCTCCTTTGGTTTGGGAGCTATTGCTGGACGTTTGGCATGTTTGGCCTAAAATGCTCGTCCGGCCGAGAGAAGGAATGTTTTTACTCTGATAATGATCCCAGGCAAGTGAAAGCCCATAGCCCTAGAATGAATGTTGCTGCTTGTGTGCTCCCTGGGGATGTTTCAGGCCAGCTATGTGTTTCAGTGCTGGCTGCTTTGGTTTGGGAGCTATTGCTGGACGTTTGGCATGTTTGGCCTAAAATGCTCGTCCGGCCGAGAGAAACACTTTTTTTGCTATCATAATGAATCCAGGCAAGTGAAAGCCCACAGTCGTAGAATGAATGTTGCTGCTTGTCTGCTTCCTAGGGAGGTTTCAGGCCAGCTACGTGTTTCACTGCTGGCTCCTTTGGTTTGGGAGCTATTGCTGGACGTTTGGCATGTTTGGCCTAAAATGCTCGTCCGGCCGAGGAAAACACTTTTTTTGCAATGATGAATGTTCCAAGTCAAGTGAAAGCCCACAGCCCTAGAATGAATGTTGCTGCTCGTGTGCTTCCTGGTGAGGATTCAGGCCAGCTATGTGTTTCAGTGCTGCCTCCTTTGGTTTGGGAGCTATTGCTGGACGTTTGGCATGTTTGGCCTTAAATGCTCGTCCGGCGAGAGAAACACTTTTTTTGCTATGATGATGGTTCCCAGGCAAGTGAAAGCCCTCATCCCTAAAATGAATGTTGCTGCTTGTGTACTCCCTGGGGAGGTTTCAGGCCAGCTATGTGTTTCAGTGCTGGCTCCTTTGGTTTGGGAGCTATTGCTGGACGTTTGGCATGTTTGGCCTAAAGTGCTCTTCCAGCTGGGAGAAACACTTTTTTTGATAAGATGAATGTTCCAATTCTTGTGGAAACCCACAGCCCTAGAATGAATGTTGCTGCTTATGTGCTCCCTGGGGAGGTTTCAGGCCAGCTTTGTGTTTCAGTGCTGGCTCCTTTGGTATAGGATCTATTGCTGGACGTTTGGCATGTTTGGCCTAAAATACTCGTCCGGCTGAGAGAAACACTTTTTTTGCTATGAGGATGGTTACCAGGCAAGTGAAAGCCCACAGTCCTAGAATGAATGTTGCTACTTGTGTGCTTCCTGTGGAGGTTTCAGGCCAGCTATGTGTTTCACTGCTGGCTCCTTTGGATTGGTATCTAGTGCTGGTCGTTTGGCATGTTTGGCCAAAAATGCTCGTCCATCCAAGAGAAACACTTTTTTTGCTGTGATGAATGTTCCAAGTCAAGTGAAATCCCACAGCCCTAGAATGAATGTTGGTGCTCGTGTGCTCCCTGGTGAGGATCCAGGCTAGCTATGTGTTTCAGTGCTGCCTCTTTGGTTTGGGAGCTATTGCTGGACGTTTGGCATGTTTGGCTTAAAATGCTCTTCCAGACGAGAGGAACACTATTTTTGATATGATGAAGGTTCCCAGGAAAGTGAAAGCCCACAGCCCTAGAATGAATGTTGCGGCTTGTGTGTTTCCTGGGGAGGTTTCAGGCCAGCTATGTGTTTCAGTGCTCGCTCTTTTGGTTTGGGAGCTATTCCTGGACATTAGGTATGTTTGACCTAAAATGCTAGTCCGGCCGAGAGAAACACTTTTTTTGCTATGATTAAGGTTCCCAGGCAAGTGAAAGCCCACAGGCGTAGAAAGAATGTTGCTGCTTGTGTGCTCCCTGGGGAGGTTTCAGGCCAGCTATGTGTTTCAATGCTGGCTCCTTTGGTTTGGGAGCTATTGCTGGACGTTTGGCATGTTTGGCCTAAAATACTACTCTAGCCGAGACGAACACTTTTTTTGCTATGATGAATGTTCCCAGGCAAGTGAAAGCCCACAGCCCTAGAATGAATGTTGCTGCTTGTGTGGTCCCTGGGGAGGTTTAAGGCCAGCTCTGTGTTTCAGTGCTGGCTCCTTTGGTTTGGGAGCTATTGCTGGACGTTTGGCATATTTGGCCTAAAATGCTCGTACGGCCGAGTGAAACACAATTTTTGCTATGATGAATGTTCCAAGTCAAGTGAAAGCCCACATCCCTAGAATGAATGTTGCTGCTCGTGTTCTCCCTGGTGAGGATTCAGGCCAGCTATATGTTTCAGTGCTGGCTCCTTTGCTTTGGGAGCTATTGCTTGACTTTTGGCATGTTTGGCCTAAAATGCTCGTCCATCCAAGAGAAACACTTTTTTGCTATGAAAATGATACCAGGCAAGTGAAAGCCCACAGCCCTAGAATGAATGTTGCTGCTTGTGTGCTCCCTGGGGAGGTTTCAGGCCAGCTATGTGTTTCAGTGCTGCCTCCTTTGGTTTGGGAGCTATTGCTGGACGTTTGGCATGTTTGGCCTAAAATGCTCGTCCGGCCGAGAGAAACACTTTTTTAGATATGATGAAGGTTCCCAGGCAAGTGAAAGCCCACAGCCCTAGAATGAATGTTGCTGCTTGTGTGCTCCCTGGGGTGGTTTCAGGCCAGCTATATGTTTCTGTGCTGGCTGCTTTGGTTTGGGAGCTATTGCTGGACGTTTGGCATGTTTGGCCTAAAATGCTCGTCCGGCCGAGAGAAACACTTTTTTTGCTATGCAGAATGTTCCCAGGCAAGTGAAAGCCCACAGCCCTAGAATGAATGTTGCTGCTTGTGTGCTCCCTGGGGAGGTTTCAGGCCATCTCTATGTTTCAGTGCTGGCTCCTTTGGTTTGGACCTTTTGCTTGACCTTTGGCATGTTTGGCTTAAAGTGCTCTTCCGGACGAGAGGAACACTATTTTTGATATGATGAAGGTTCCCAGGCAAGTGAAAGCCCACAGCCCTAGAATGAATGTTGCGGCTTGTGTGTTTCCTGGGGAGGTTTCAGGCCAGCTATGTGTTTCAGTGCTGGCTCTTTTGGTTTGGTAGCTATTCCTGGACATTAGGTATGTTTGACCTAAAATGCTAGTCCGGCCGAGAGAAACACTTTTTTTGCTATGATTAAGGATCCCAGGCAAGTGAAAGCCCACAGGCGTAGAATGAATGTTGCTGCTCGTGTGCTCCCTGGGGAGGTTTCAGGCCAGCTATGTGTTTCAATGCTGGCTCCTTTGGTTTGGGAGCTATTGCTGGACGTTTGGCATGTTTGGCCTAAAATACTACTCTGGCCGAGACGAACACTTTTTTTGCTATGATGAATGTTCCCAGGCAAGTGAAAGCCCACAGCCCTAGAATGAATGTTGCTGCTTGTGTGGTCCCTGGGGAGGTTTAAGGCCAGCTATGTGTTTCAGTGCTGGCTCCTTTGGTTTGGGAGCTATTGCTGGACGTTTGGCATATTTGGCCTAAAATGCTCGTCCGGCCGAGTGAAACACAATTTTTGCTATGATGAATGTTCCAAGTCAAGTGAAAGCCCACATCCCTAGAATGAATGTTGCTGCTTGTGTGCTCCCTGTTGAGGATTCAGGCCAGCTATTTGTTTCAGTGCTGGCTCCTTTGGTTTGGGAGCTATTGCTGGACGTTTGGCATGTTTGGCCTAAAATGCTCGTCCGCCCGAGAGAAGGAATTTTTTTGCTATGATAATGATCCCAGGCAAGTGGAAGCCCACAGCCCTAGAATGAATGTTGCTGCTTGTGTGCTCCCTGGGGAGGTTTCAGGCCAGCTATGTGTTTCAGTGCTGGCTCCTTTGGTTTGGGAGCTATTGCTGGACGTTTGGCATGTTTGGCCTAAAATGCTTGTCCGGCCGTGAGAAACACTTTTTTTGCTATGATAATGATCCCAGGCAAGTGAAAGCCCACAGCCCTATAATGAATGTTGCTGCTTGTGTGGTCCCTGGGGAGGTTTTAGGCCAGCTATGTGTTTCAATGCTAGCTCCTTTGGTTTGGGAGCTATTACTGGATGTTTGGCATGTTTGACATGAAATGCAATTTAGGCCGAGAGAAACACTTTTTTTGCTATGATAATGATCCCAGGCAAGTGAAAGCCAACAGCCCTAGAATGAGTGTTGCTCCTTGTGTGCTCCTACGGGAAGTTTCAGACCATCTTTCTGTTTCAGTGCTGGCTGCTTTGGTTTTGGAGCTATTGCTGGACGTTTGGCATGTTTGGCCTAAAATGCTCGCCGGCCGAGAGAAACACTTGTTTTGCTATGATGAATGATACAAGGCAAGTGAAAGCCCACAGCCCTAGAATGAATGTTGCTGCTCGTGTTCTCCCTGGTGAGGATTCAGGCCAGCTATGTGTTTCAGTGCTGGCTCCTTTGCTTTGGGAGCTATTGCTTGACTTTTGGCATGTTTGGCCTAAAATGCTCGTCCATCCAAGAGAAACACTTTTTTGCTATGAAAATGATACCAGGCAAGTGAAAGCCCACAGCCCTAGAATGAATGTTGCTGCTTGTGTGCTCCCTGGGGAGGTTTCAGGCCAGCTATGTGTTTCAGTGCTGCCTCCTTTGGTTTGGGAGCTATTGCTGGACATTTGGCATGTTTGGCCTAAAATGCTCGTCCGGCCGAGAGAAACACTTTTTTAGATATGATGAAGGTTCCCAGGCAAGTGAAAGCCCACAGCCCTAGAATGAATGTTGCTGCTTGTGTGCTCCCTGGGGAGGTTTCAGGCCAGCTATACGTTTCAGTGCTGGCTGCTTTGGTTTGGGAGCTATTGCTGGACGTTTGGCATGTTTGGCCTAAAATGCTCGTCCGGCCGAGAGAAACACTTTTTTTGCTATGCAGAATGTTCCCAGGCAAGTGAAAGCCCACAGCCCTAGAATGAATGTTGCTGCTTGTGTGCTCCCTGGGGAGGTTTCAGGCCATCTCTATGTTTCAGTGCTGGCTCCTTTGGTTTGGACCTTTTGCTTGACCTTTGGCATGTTTGGCTTAAAATGCTCTTCCGGACGAGAGGAACAATATTTTTGATATGATGAAGGTTCCCAGGCAAGTGAAAGCCCACAGCCCTAGAATGAATGTTGCGGCTTGTGTGTTTCCTGGGGAGGTTTCAGGCCAGCTATGTGTTTCAGTGCTGCCTCTTTTGTTTTGGGAGCTATTCCTGGACATTAGGTATGTTTGACCTAAAATGCTAGTCCGGCCGAGAGAAACACTTTTTTTGCTATGATTAAGGATCCCAGGCAAGTGAAAGCCCACAGGCGTAGAATGAATGTTGCTGCTCGTGTGCTCCCTGGGGAGGTTTCAGGCCAGCTATGTGTTTCAATGCTGGCTCCTTTGGTTTGGGAGCTATTGCTGGACGTTTGGCATGTTTGGCCTAAAATACTACTCTGGCCGAGACGAACACTTTTTTTGCTATGATGAATGTTCCCAGGCAAGTGAAAGCCCACAGCCCTAGAATGAATGTTGCTGCTTGTGTGGTCCCTGGGGAGGTTTAAGGCCAGCTATGTGTTTCAGTGCTGGCTCCTTTGGTTTGGGAGCTATTGCTGGACGTTTGGCATGTTTGGCCTAAAATGCTCGTCCGGCCGAGAGAAACACTTTTTTTGCTATGCAGAATGTTCCCAGGCAAGTGAAAGCCCACAGCCCTAGAATGAATGTTGCTGCTTGTGTGCTCCCTGGGGAGGTTTCAGGCCATCTCTATGTTTCAGTGCTGGCTCCTTTGGTTTGGACCTTTTGCTTGACCTTTGGCATGTTTGGCTTAAAATGCTCTTCCGGACGAGAGGAACAATATTTTTGATATGATGAAGGTTCCCAGGCAAGTGAAAGCCCACAGCCCTAGAATGAATGTTGCGGCTTGTGTGTTTCCTGGGGAGGTTTCAGGCCAGCTATGTGTTTCAGTGCTGCCTCTTTTGTTTTGGGAGCTATTCCTGGACATTAGGTATGTTTGACCTAAAATGCTAGTCCGGCCGAGAGAAACACTTTTTTTGCTATGATTAAGGATCCCAGGCAAGTGAAAGCCCACAGGCGTAGAATGAATGTTGCTGCTCGTGTGCTCCCTGGGGAGGTTTCAGGCCAGCTATGTGTTTCAATGCTGGCTCCTTTGGTTTGGGAGCTATTGCTGGACGTTTGGCATGTTTGGCCTAAAATACTACTCTGGCCGAGACGAACACTTTTTTTGCTATGATGAATGTTCCCAGGCAAGTGAAAGCCCACAGCCCTAGAATGAATGTTGCTGCTTGTGTGGTCCCTGGGGAGGTTTAAGGCCAGCTATGTGTTTCAGTGCTGGCTCCTTTGGTTTGGGAGCTATTGCTGGACGTTTGGCATATTTGGCCTAAAATGCTCGTCCGGCCGAGTGAAACACAATTTTTGCTATGATGAATGTTCCACGTCAAGTGAAAGCCCACAGCCCTAGAATGAATGTTGCTGCTTGTGTGCTCCCTGTTGAGGATTCAGGCCAGCTATTTGTTTCAGTGCTGGCTCCTTTGGTTTGGGAGCTATTGCTGGACGTTTGGCATGTTTGGCCTAAAATGCTCGTCCGCCCGAGAGAAGGAATTTTTTTGCTATGATAATGATCCCAGGCAAGTGGAAGCCCACAGCCCTAGAATGAATGTTGCTGCTTGTGTGCTCCCTGGGGAGGTTTCAGGCCAGCTATGTGTTTCAGTGCTGGCTTCTTTGGTTTGGGAGCTATTGCTGGACGTTTGGCATGTTTGGCCTAAAATGCTTGTCCAGCCGTGAGAAACACTTTTTTTGCTATGATAATGATCCCAGGCAAGTGAAAGCCCTAAGCCCTATAATGAATGTTGCTGCTTGTGTGGTCCCTGGGGAGGTTTTAGGCCAGCTATGTGTTTCAATGCTAGCTC
Organism: Porphyrio hochstetteri; assembly: GCA_020800305.1. Classification (NCBI taxonomy): domain Eukaryota; kingdom Metazoa; phylum Chordata; class Aves; order Gruiformes; family Rallidae; genus Porphyrio; species Porphyrio hochstetteri. The sequence goes on from CM036928.1 coordinate 7,646,925, forward strand.
CTTTGGTTTGGGATCTATTACTGGATGTTTGGCATGTTTGGCATGAAATGCAATTTAGGCCGAGAGAAACACTTTTTTTGCTATGATAATGATCCCAGGCAAGTGAAAGCCAACAGCCCTAGAATGCATGTTGCTGCTTGTGTGCTCCTACGGGAGGTTTCAGACCATCTTTCTGTTTCAGTGCTGGCTGCTTTGGTTTTGGAGCTATTGCTGGACGTTTGGCATGTTTGGCCTAAAATGCTCGCCGGCCGAGAGAAACACTTGTTTTGCTATGATGAATGATCCAAGGCAAGTGAAAGCCCACAGCCCTAGAATGAATGTTGCTGCTTGTGTGCTCCCTGGGGAGGTTTCAGGCCAGCTATGTGTTTCAGTGCTGCCTCCTTTGGTTTGGGAGCTATTGCTGGACATTTGGCATGTTTGGCCTAAACTGCTCGTCCGGCCGAGAGAAACACTTTTTTAGATATGATGAAGGTTCCCAGGCAAGTGAAAGCCCACAGCCCTAGAATGAATGTTGCTGCTTGTGTGCTCCCTGGGGAGGTTTCAGGCCAGCTATATGTTTCAGTGCTGGCTGCTTTGGTTTGGGAGCTATTGCTGGACGTTTGGCATGTTTGGCCTAAAATGCTAGTCCGGCCGAGAGAAACACTTTTTTTGGTATGCAGAATGTTCCCAGGCAAGTGAAAGCCCACAGGCGTAGAATGAATGTTGCTGCTTGTGTGCTCCCTCGGGAGGTTTCAGGCCAGCTATGTGTTTCAATGCTGGCTCCTTTGGTTTGGGAGCTATTGCTGGACGTTTGGCATGTTTGGCCTAAAATACTACTCTGGCCGAGACGAACACTTTTTTTGCTATGATGAATGTTCCCAGGCAAGTGAAAGCCCACAGCCCTAGAATGAATGTTGCTGCTTGTGTGGTCCCTGGGGAGGTTTAAGGCCAGCTATGTGTTTCAGTGCTGGCTCCTTTGGTTTGGGAGCTATTGCTGGACGTTTGGCATATTTGGCCTAAAATGCTCGTCCGGCCGAGTGAAACACAATTTTTGCTATGATGAATGTTCCAAGTCAAGTGAAAGCCCACAGCCCTAGAATGAATGTTGCTGCTTGTGTGCTCCCTGTTGAGGATTCAGGCCAGCTATTTGTTTCAGTGCTGGCTCCTTTGGTTTGGGAGCTATTGCTGGACGTTTGGCATGTTTGGCCTAAAATGCTCGTCCGGCCGAGAGAAACTGTTTTTTTGCTATGATAATGATCCCAAGCAAGTGAAAGCCCACAGCCCTAGAATGAATGTTGCTGCTTCTGAGCTCCCTGGGGAGGTTTCAGGCCTCCTACGTGTTTTAGTACTGGCTCCTTTGGTTTGGGATCTACTGCTGGACATTTGGCACCTTTGGCCTAAAATGCTCTTCTGGCCAAGAGAAACACTTTTTTTGCTATGCAGAAAGTTCCCAGCTAAGTGAAAGCCCACAGGCCTAGATAGAATTTTGCTGCTTGTGTGCTCCCTGGGGAGGTTTCATGCCAGGTGTGTGTTTCAGTGCTGGCTCCTTTCGTTTGGGAGCTATTGCTGGACGTTTTTAATATTTGGCCTAAAATGCTCGTCCGGCCGAGCGAAACACTTTTTTTGATATGATGAAGGTTCCCAGGCAAGGGAAAGCCCACAGCCCTAGAATGAATGTTGCTGCTTGTGTGCTTCCTGGGGAGGTTTCAGGCCCCCTATGTGTTTCAGTGCTGGCTCCTTTGGTTTGGGAGCTATTGCTGGACGTTTTTAATATTTGGCCTAAAATGCTCGTCCGGCTGAGCGAAACACTTTTTTTGATATGATGAAGGTTCCCAGGCAAGGGAAAGCCCACAGCCGTATAATAAATGTTCCTGCTTGTGTGCTCCCTGGGGAGGTTTCAGGCCAGCTATGTGTTTCAGTGCTGGCTCCTTTGGTTTGGGAACTATTGTTGGATGTTTGGCAATTTTGGTCAAAAATGCACTTTTTATCCGAGAGAAACACTTTTTTTGCTATGATGAATTTTCCCAGGCAAGTGAAAGCCCACAGCCCTAGAATGAATGTTGCTGCTTGTGTGCTCCCTGGGGAGGTTTCAGGCCAGCTATGTGTTTCAATGCTGGCTCCTTTGGTTTGGGAGCTATTGCTGGACGTTTGGCATGTTTGGCCTAAAATACTACTCTGGCCGAGACGAACACTTTTTTTGCTATGATGAATGTTCCCAGGCAAGTGAAAGCCCACAGCCCTAGAATGAATGTTGCTGCTTGTGTGGTCCCTGGGGAGGTTTAAGGCCAGCTATGTGTTTCAGTGCTGGCTCCTTTGGTTTGGGAGCTATTGCTGGACGTTTGGCATATTTGGCCTAAAATGCTCGTCCGGCCGAGTGAAACACAATTTTTGCTATGATGAATGTTCCAAGTCAAGTGAAAGCCCACAGCCCTAGAATGAATGTTGCTGCTTGTGTGCTCCCTCTTGAGGATTCAGGCCAGCTATTTGTTTCAGTGCTGGCTCCTTTGGTTTGGGAGCTATTGCTGGACGTTTGGCATGTTTGGCCTAAAATGCTCGTCCGGCCGAGAGAAACAGTTTTTTTGCTATGATAATGATCCCAAGCAAGTGAAAGCCCACAGCCCTAGAATGAATGTTGCTGCTTGTGAGCTCCCTGGGGAGGTTTCAGGCCTCCTACGTGTTTTAGTACTGGCTCCTTTGGTTTGGGATCTACTGCTGGACATTTGGCACCTTTGGCCTAAAATGCTCTTCTGGCCAAGAGAAACACTTTTTTTGCTATGCAGAAAGTTCCCAGCTAAGTGAAAGCCCACAGGCCTAGATAGAATTTTGCTGCTTGTGTGCTCCTACGGGAGGTTTCATGCCAGGTATGTGTTTCAGTGCTGGCTCCTTTCGTTTGGGAGCTATTGCTGGACGTTTGGCATATTTGGCCTAAAATGCTCGTCCGGCCGAGCGAAACACTTTTTTTGATATGATGAAGGTTCCCAGGCAAGGGAAAGCCCACAGCCCTAGAATGAATGTTGCTGCTTGTGTGGTCCCTGGGGAGGTTTAAGGCCAGCTATGTGTTTCAGTGCTGGCTCCTTTGGTTTGGGAGCTATTGCTGGACATTTGGCATATTTTGCCTAAAATGCTCGTCCGGCCGAGTGAAACTCAATTTTTGCTATGATGAATGTTCCAAGTCAAGTGAAAGCCCACAGCCCTAGAATGAATGTTGCTGCTTGTGTGCTCCCTGTTGAGGATTCAGGCCAGCTATTTGTTTCAGTGCTGGCTCCTTTGGTTTGGGAGCTATTGCTGGACGTTTGGCATGTTTGGCCTAAAATGCTCGTCCGCCCGAGAGAAGGAATTTTTTTGCTATGATAATGATCCCAGGCAAGTGAAAGCCCATAGCCCTAGAATGAATGTTGCTGCTTTTGAGCTCCCTGGGGAGGTTTCAGGCCTCCTACGTGTTTTAGTACTGGCTCCTTTGGTTTGGGATCTACTGCTGGACATTTGGCACCTTTGACCTAAAATGCTCTTCTGGCCAAGAGAAACACTTTTTTTGCTATGCAGAAAGTTCCCAGCTAAGTGAAAGCCCACAGGCCTAGATAGAATTTTGCTGCTTGTGTGCTCCCTGGGGAGATTTAATGCCAGGTATGTGTTTCAGTGCTGGCTCCTTTGGTTTGGGAGCTATTGCTGGACGTTTTTAATATTTGGCCTAACATGCTCGTCCGGCCGAGCGAAACACTTTTTTTGATATGATGAAGGTTCCCAGGCAAGGGAAAGCCCACAGCCGTAGAATGAATGTTGCTGCTTGTGTGCTTCCTGGGGAGGTTTCAGGCCCCCTATGTGTTTCAGTGCTGGCTCCTTTGGTTTGGGAGCTATTGCTGGACGTTTTTAATATTTGGCCTAAAATGCTCGTCCGGCCGAGCGAAACACTTTTTTTGATATGATGAAGGTTCCCAGGCAAGGGAAAGCCCACAGCCGTAGAATGAATGTTGCTGCTTGTGTGCTTCCTGGGGAGGTTTCAGGCCCCCTATGTGTTTCAGTGCTGGCTCCTTTGGTTTGGGAGCTATTGCTGGACGTTTTTAATATTTGGCCTAAAATGCTCGTCCGGCTGAGCGAAACACTTTTTTTGATATGATTAAGGTTCCCAGGCAAGGGAAAGCCCACAGCCGTAGAATAAATGTTCCTGCTTGTGTGCTCCCTGGGGAGGTTTCAGGCCAGCTATGTGTTTCAGTGCTGGCTCCTTTGGTTTGGGAACTATTGTTGGATGTTTGGCAATTTTGGTCAAAAATGCACTTTTTTTCCGAGAGAAACACTTTTTTTGCTATGATGAATTTTCCCAGGCAAGTGAAAGCCCACAGCCCTAGAATTACTGTTGTTGCTTGTGTGCTCCCTGGGGAGGTTTCCGGCCAGCTATGTGTTTCAGTGCTGGCTCCTTTGGTTTGGGAGCTGTTGCTGGACTTTTGGCATATTTGGCCTAAAATGCTCGTCCGACCGTGAGAAATTCTTTTTTTGCTATGATAATGATCCCAGGCAAGTGAAAGCCCACAGCCCTAGAATGAATGTTGCTGCTTGTGTGCTCCCTGGGGAGGTTTTAGGCCAGCTATGTGTTTCAGTGCTGGCTCCTTTGGTTTGGGAGCTATTGCTGGACATTTGGCATGTTTGGCCTAAATTGCTCGTCCGACCGTGAGAAATTCTTTTTTTGCTAAGAGGATGGTTACCAGTCAAGTGAAAGCCCACAGCCCTAGAATGAATGTTGCTGCTTGTGTGCTCCCTGGGGAGGTTTCAGGCCAGCTACGTGTTTCACTGCTGGCTCCGTTGGATTGGTCTGTATTGCTGGACGTTTGGCATGTTTGGCCTAAAATGCTCGTCAGGCCGAGAGAAACACTTTTTTTGCTATGCAGAATGTTCCCAGTCAAGTGAAAGCCCACAGCCCTAGAATGAATGTTGCTGCTTGTGTGCTCCCTGGGGAGGTTTCAGGCCATCTCTATGTTTCAGTGCTGGCTCCTTTGGTTTGGAGCTTTTGCTTGACGTTTGGCATGTTTGGCTTAAAATGCTCGTCCGGACGAGAGGAACACTATTTTTGATATGATGAAGGTTCCCAGGAAAGTGAAAGCCCACAGCCCTAGAATGAATGTTGCGGCTTGTGTGTTTCCTGGGGAGGTTTCAGGCCAGCTATGTGTTTCAGTGCTGGCTCTTTTGGTTTGGGAGCTATTCCTGGACATTAGGTATGTTTGACCTAAAATGCTAGTCCGGCCGAGAGAAACACTTTTTTTGATATGATTAAGGTTCCCAGGCAAGTGAAAGCCCACAGGCGTAGAATGAATGTTGCTGCTTGTGTGCTCCCTGGGGAGGTTTCAGGCCAGCTATGTGTTTCAATGCTGGCTCCTTTGGTTTGGGAGCTATTGCTGGACGTTTGGCATGTTTGGCCTAAAATGCTCGTCCGGCCAAGGGAAACACTTTTTTTGCTATGATGAATGTTCCAAGTCAAGTGAAAGCCCACAGCCCTAGAATGAATGTTGCTGCTTGTGTGCTCCCTGTTGAGGATTCAGGCCAGCTATTTGTTTCAGTGCTGGCTCCTTTGGTTTGGGAGCTATTGCTGGACGTTTGGCATGTTTGGCCTAAAATGCTCGTCCGCCCGAGAGAAGGAATTTTTTTGCTATGATAATGATCCCAGGCAAGTGAAAGCCCATAGCCCTAGAATGAATGTTGCTGCTTGTGTGCTCCCTGGGGAGGTTTCAGGCCAGCTATGTGTTTCAGTGCTGGCTGCTTTGGTTTGGGAGCTATTGCAGGACGTTTGGCATGTTTGGCCTAAAATGCTCGTCCGGCCAAGAGAAACTGTTTTTTTGCTCTGATAATGATCCCAAGCAAGTGAAAGCCCACAGCCCTAGAATGAATGTTGCTGCTTGTGAGCTCCCTGGGGATGTTTCAGGCCTCCTACGTGTTTTAGTACTGGCTCCTTTGGTTTGGGATCTACTGCTGGACATTTGGCACCTTTGGCCTAAAATGCTCTTCTGGCCAAGAGAAACACTTTTTTTGCTATGCAGAAAGTTCCCAGCTAAGTGAAAGCCCACAGGCCTAGATAGAATTTTGCTGCTTGTGTGCTCCCTGGGGAGGTTTCATGCCACGTATGTGTTTCAGTGCTGGCTCCTTTGGTTTGCGAGCTATTGCTGGACGTTTTTAATATTTGGCCTAAAATGCTCGTCCGGCCGAGCGAAACACTTTTTTTGATAGGATGAAGGTTCCCAGGCAAGGGAAAGCCCACAGCCCTAGAATGAATGTTGCTGCTTGTGTGCTCCCTGGGGAGGTTTAAGGCCAGCTATGTGTTTCAGTGCTGGCTCCTTTGGTTTGGGAGCTATTGCTGGACGTTTAGCATATTTGGCCTAAAATGCTCGTCCGGCGGAGTGAAACTCAATTTTTGCTATGATGAATGTTCCAACTCAAGTGAAAGCCCACAGCCCTAGAATGAATGTTGCTGCTTGTGTGCTCCCTGTTGAGGATTCAGGCCAGCTATTTGTTTCAGTGCTGGCTCCTTTGGTTTGGGAGCTATTGCTGGACGTTTGGCATGTTTGGCCTAAAATGCTCGTCCGCCCGAGAGAAGGAATTTTTTTGCTATGATAATGATCCCAGGCAAGTGAAAGCCCATAGCCCTAGAATGAATGTTGCTGCTTGTGTGCTCCCTGGGGAGGTTTCAGGCCAGCTATGTGTTTCAGTGCTGGCTCCTTTGGTTTGGGAGCTATTGCAGGACGTTTGGCATGTTTGGCCTAAAATGCTCGTCCGGCCGAGAGAAACTGTTTTTTTGCTATGATAATGACCCAAGCAAGTGAAAGCCCACAGCCCTAGAATGAATGTTGCTGCTTGTGAGCTCCCTGCGGAGGTTTCAGGCCTCCTAAGTGTTTTAGTACTGGCTCCTTTGGTTTGGGATCTACTGCTGGACATTTGGCACCTTTGGCCTAAAATGCTCTTCTGGCCAAGAGAAACACTTTTTTTGCTATGCAGAAAGTTCCCAGCTAAGTGAAAGCCCACAGGCCTAGATAGAATTTTGCTGCTTGTGTGCTCCCTGGGGAGGTTTCATGCCAGCTATGTGTTTCAGTGCTGGCTCCTTTGGTTTGGGAGCTATTGCTGGACGTTTTTAATATTTGGCCTAAAATGCTCGTCCGGCCGAGCGAAACACTTTTTTTGATATGATGAATGTTCCCAGGCAAGGGAAAGCCCACAGCCCTAGAATGAATGTTGCTGCTTGTGTGCTTCCTGTGGAGGTTTCAGATGCAGCAATATTCATTCTAGGGCTGTGGGCTTTCACTTGCCTGGGATCGTTATCATAGCAAAAAAACAGTTTCTCTTGGCCGGACGAGCATTTTAGGCCAAACATGCCAAACGTCCTGCAATAGCTCCCAAACCAAAGGAGCCAGCACTGAAACACATAGCTGGCCTGAAACCTCCCCAGGGAGCACACAAGCAGCAACATTCATTCTAGGGCTGTGGGCTTTCACTTGCCTGGGAACCTTCATCATATCAAAAAAATTGTTCCTATCGGCCGGAAGAGCATTTTAGGCCAAACATGCCAAACGTCCAGCAATAGCTCCCAAACCAAAGGATCCAGCACTGAAACACATAGCTGGCCTGAAACCTCCCCAGGGAGCACACAAGCAGCAACATTCATTCTAGGGCTGTGGGCTTTCACTTGCCTGGGAACATTATCATAGCAAAAAATTGTTTCTCTCGTCCGGACAAAAATTTTAGGCCAAGCATGCCAAACGTCCAGCAATAGCTCCCAAACCAAAGGAGCCAGCACTGAAACACATAGCTGGCCTGAAACCTCCCCAGGGAGCACACAAGCAGCAACATTCATTCTAGGCCTGTGGGCTTTCACTTGCCTGGGAACATTACCATAGCAAAAAAGTGTTTCTCGTCCGGACGAGCATTTTAGGCCAAACATGCCAAACGTCCAGCAATAGCTCCCAAACCAAAGGAGCCAGCACTGAAAGACATAGCTGGCCTGAAACCTCCCCAGGGAGCACACAAGCAGCAACATTCATTCTAGGGCTGTGGGCTTTCACTTGACTTGGATCCTTCATTATATCAGAAAAAAAGTGTTTCTCTCGGCTGGACGAGCATTTTAGGCCAAACATGCCAAACGTCCAGCAATAGCTCCCAAACCAAAGGAGCCAGCACTGAAACACATAGCTGGCCTGAAACCTCCCCAGGGAGCACACAAGCAGCAACATTCATTCTAGGGCTGTGATCTTTCACTTGCCTGGGAACATTATCATAGCAAAAAAAGTGTTTCTCTCGGCTGGACGAGCATTTTAGGCCAAACATGCCAAACGTCCAGCAATAGCTCCCAAACCAAAGGAGGCAGCACTGAAACACATAGCTGGCCTGAATCCTCCCCAGGGAGCACACAAGCAGCAACATTCATTCTAGGGATGTGGGCTTTCACTTGCCTGGGAACATTATCATAGCAAAAAAAGTGTTTCCCTTGGCCGGACGAGCATTTTAGGCCAAACATGCCAAACGTCCAGCAGTAGATCCCAAACCAAAGGAGCCAGCTCAAAAACACATAGGGGGCCTGAAACCTCCCCAGGGAGCACACAAGCAGCAACATTCATTCTAGGGATGTGGGCTTTCACTTCCCTGGGAACCGTCGTAATATCAAAAAAAAATGTTTTTCTCTTGGCCGGACGAGCATTTTCGGCCAAACATGCCAAACGTCCAGCAATAGCTCCCAAACCAAAGGAGCCAGTACTGAAACACATAGCTGGCCTGAAACCTCCCCAGGGAGCACACAAGCAGCAATATTCATTCTAGGGCTGTGGGCTTTCACTTGCCTGGGAAACTTCATCATTGGATAAAAAAGTGTTTCTCTTGGCCGAACGAGCATTATAGGCTAAACATGCCAAACGTCCAGCACTAGCTCCCAAACCAAAGGATCCAGCACTGAAACACATAGCTGGCCTGAAACCTCCCCAGGGAGCACACAAGCAGCAACATTCATTCTAGGGCTGTGGGCCTTCACTTGCCTGGGAACATTATCATAGCAAAAAATTGTTTCTCTCGTCCGGACAAAAATTTTAGGCCAAGCATGCCAAACGTCCAGCAATAGCTCCCAAACCAAAGGAGCCAGCACTGAAACACATAGCTGGCCTGAAACCTCCCCAGGGAGCACACAAGCAGCAACATTCATTCTAGGCCTGTGGGCTTTCACTTGCCTGGGAACATTACCATAGCAAAAAAGTGTTTCTCGTCCGGACGAGCATTTTAGGCCAAACATGCCAAACGTCCAGCAATAGCTCCCAAACCAAAGGAGCCAGCACTGAAAGACATAGCTGGCCTGAAACCTCCCCAGGGAGCACACAAGCAGCAACATTCATTCTAGGGCTGTGGGCTTTCACTTGACTGGGATCCTTCATGATATCAGAAAAAAAGTGTTTCTCTCGGCTGGACGAGCATTTTAGGCCAAACATGCCAAACGTCCAGCAATAGCTCCCAAACCAAAGGAGCCAGCACTGAAACACATAGCTGGCCTGAAACCTCCCCAGGGAGCACACAAGCAGCAACATTCATTCTAGGGCTGTGATCTTTCACTTGCCTGGGAACATTATCATAGCAAAAAAAGTGTTTCTCTCGGCTGGACGAGCATTTTAGGCCAAACATGCCAAACGTCCAGCAATAGCTCCCAAACCAAAGGAGGCAGCACTGAAACACATAGCTGGCCTGAATCCTCCCCAGGGAGCACACAAGCAGCAACATTCATTCTAGGGATGTGGGCTTTCACTTCCCTGGGAACCGTCGTAATATCAAAAAAAAATGTTTTTCTCTTGGCCGGACGAGCATTTTCGGCCAAACATGCCAAACGTCCAGCAATAGCTCCCAAACCAAAGGAGCCAGTACTGAAACACATAGCTGGCCTGAAACCTCCCCAGGGAGCACACAAGCAGCAATATTCATTCTAGGGCTGTGGGCTTTCACTTGCCTGGGAAACTTCATCATTGGATAAAAAAGTGTTTCTCTTGGCCGAACGAGCATTATAGGCTAAACATGCCAAACGTCCAGCACTAGCTCCCAAACCAAAGGGTCCAGCACTGAAACACATAGCTGGCCTGAAACCTCCCCAGGGAGCACACAAGCAGCAACATTCATTCTAGGGCTGTGGGATTTCCCTTCCCTGGTAACCGTCGTAATATCAAAAAAAGTGTTTCTCTCGGCCGGACGAGCATTTTAGGCCAAACATGCCAAACGTCCAGCAATAGCTCCCAAACCAAAGGAGCCAGCGCTGAAACACATAGCTGGCCTGAAACCTCCCCAGGGAGCACACGACCAGCAACATTCATTCTAGGGCTGTGGGCTTTCACTTCCCTGGGAACCGTAGTAATATCAAAAAAAGTTTTTCTCTCCGCCGGACGAGCATTTTAGGCCAAACATGCCAATCGTCCAGCAATAGCTCCCAAACCAAAGGAGCCAGCACAGAAACACATAGCTGGCCTGAAACCTCCCCAGGGAGCACACAAGCAGCAACATTCATTCTAGGCCTGTGGGCTTTCACTTACCTGCGAACATTACCAGAGCAAAAAAGTGTTTCTCGTCCGGACAAGCATTTTAGGCCAAACATGCCAAACGTCCAGCAATAGCTCCCAAACCAAAGGAGGCAGCACAGAAACACATAGCTGGCCTGAAACCTCCCCAGGGAGCACACAAGCAGCAACATTCATTCTAGGGCTGTGGGCTTTCACTTCTCTGGGAACCGTCGTAATATCAAAAAAAATGTTTTTCTCTTGGCCGGACGAGCATTTTAGGCCAAACATGCCAAACGTCCAGCAATAGCTCCCAAACCAAAGGAGCCAGCACTGAAACACATAGCTGGCCTGAAACCTCCCCAGGGAGCACACAAGCAGCAACATTCAGTCTAGGGCTGTGGGCTTTCTCTTGCCTGGGAACATTATCATAGAAAAAATGTGTTTCTCTCGGCCGGACGAGCATTTTAGGCCAAACATGCCAAACGTCCAGCAATAGCTCCCAAACCAAAGGAGCCAGCACTGAAACACATAGCTGGCCTGAAACCTCCCCAGGGAGCACACAAGCAGCAACATTCATTCTAGGGCTGTGGGCTTTTTCTTGCCTGGGAACATTATCATAGCAAAAAATGTGATTCTCTCGGCCGGACGAGCATTTTAGGCCAAACATGCCAAACGTCCAGCAATAGCTCCCAAACCAAAGGAGCCAGCACTGAAACACATAGCTGGCCTGAAACCTCCCCAGGGAGCACACAAGCATTAACATTCATTCTAGGGCTGTGGGCTTTCACTTGCCTGGGAACCGTCGTAATATCAAAAAAAAATGTTTTTCTCTTGGCCGGACGAGCATTTTCGGCCAAACATGCCAAACGTCCAGCAATAGCTCCCAAACCAAAGGAGCCAGCACTGAAACACATAGCTGGCCTGAAACCTCCCCAGGGAGCACACAAGCAGCAACATTCATTCTAGGGCTGTGGGCTTTTTCTTGCCTGGGAACATTATCATAGCAAAAAATGTGTTTCTCTCGGCCGGACGAGCATTTTAGGCCAAACATGCCAAACGTCCAGCAATAGCTCCCAAACCAAAGGAGCCAGCACTGAAACACATAGCTGGCCTGAAACCTCCCCAGGGAGCACACAAGCAGCAACATTCATTCTAGGGCTGTGGGCTTTCACTTGCCTGGGAACATTATCATAGAAAAAAAGTGTTTCTCTCGGCCGGACGAGCATTTTAGGCCAAATATGCCAAACGTCCAGCACTAGCTCCCAAACCAAAGGATCCAGCACTGAAACACATAGCTGGCCTGAAACCTCCCCAGGGAGCACACAAGCAGCAACATTCATTCTAGGGCTGTGGGCTTTCACTTGCCTGGGAACATTAGCATAGCAAAAAAATTGTTTCTCTCGGCCGGACGAGCATTTTAGGCCAAACATGCCAAACGTCCAGCAATAGCTCCCCAACCAAAGGAGCCAGCACTGAAACACATAGCTGGCCTGAAACCTCCCCAGGGAGCACACAAGCAGCAACATTCATTCTAGGGCTGTGGGCTTTCACTTGCCTGGGAACATTATCATAGAAAAAATGTGTTTCTCTCGGCCGGACGAGCATTTTAGGCCAAACATGCCAAACGTCCAGCACTAGCTCCCAAACCAAAGGAGCCAGCACTGAAACACATAGCTGCCCTGAAACCTCCCCAGGGAGCACACAAGCAGCAACATTCATTCTAGGGATGTGGGCTTTCACTTGCCTGGGTACATTATCATAGCAAGAAAAGTGTTTCCCTTGGCCGGACGAGCATTTTAGGCCAAACATGCCAAACGTCCAGCAGTAGCTCCCAAACCAAAGGAGCCAGCTCAGAAACACATAGGGGGCCTGAAACCTCCCCAGGGAGCACACAAGCAGCAACATTCATTCTAGGGATGTGGGCTTTCACTTCCCTGGGAACCGTCGTAATATCAAAAAAAAATGTTTTTCTCTTGGCCGGACGAGCATTTTCGGCCAAACATGCCAAACGTCCAGCAATAGCTCCCAAACCAAAGGAGCCAGCACTGAAACACATAGCTGGCCTGAAACCTCCCCAGGGAGCACACAAGCAGCAACATTCATTCTAGGGCTGTGGGCTTTTTCTTGCCTGGGAACATTATCATAGCAAAAAATGTGTTTCTCTCGGCCGGACGAGCATTTTAGGCCAAACATGCCAAACGTCCAGCAATAGCTCACAAACCAAAGGAGCCAGCACTGAAACACATAGCTGGCCTGAAACCTCCCCAGGGAGCACACAAGCAGCAACATTCATTCTAGGGCTGTGGGCTTTTTCTTGCCTGGGAACATTATCATAGCAAAAAATGTGATTCTCTCGGCCGGACGAGCATTTTAGGCCAAACATGCCAAACGTCCAGCAATAGCTCCCAAACCAAAGGAGCCAGCACTGAAACACATAGCTGGCCTGAAACCTCCCCAGGGAGCACACAAGCAGCAACATTCATTCTAGGGCTGTGGGCTTTCACTTGCCTGGGAACATTATCATAGAAAAAAAGTGTTTCTCTCGGCCGGACGAGCATTTTAGGCCAAATATGCCAAACGTCCAGCAATAGCTCCCAAACCAAAGGAGCCAGCACTGAAACACATAGCTGGCCTGAAACCTCCCCAGGGAGCACACAAGCAGCAACATTCATTCTAGGGCTGTGGGCTTTCACTTGCCTGGGAACATTAGCATAGCAAAAAAATTGTTTCTCTCGGCCGGACGAGCATTTTAGGCCAAACATGCCAAACGTCCAGCAATAGCTCCCCAACCAAAGGAGCCAGCACTGAAACACATAGCTGGCCTGAAACCTCCCCAGGGAGCACACAAGCAGCAACATTCATTCTAGGGATGTGGGCTTTCACTTGCCTGGGAACATTATCATAGGAAGAAAAGTGTTTCCCTTGGCCGGACGAGCATTTTAGGCCAAACATGCCAAACGTCCAGCAGTAGCTCCCAAACCAAAGGAGCCAGCTCAGAAACACATAGGGGGCCTGAAACCTCCCCAGGGAGCACACAAGCAGCAACATTCATTCTAGGGATGTGGGCTTTCACTTCCCTGGGAACCGTCGTAATATCAAAAAAAAATGTTTTTCTCTTGGCCGGACGAGCATTTTCGGCCAAACATGCCAAACGTCCAGCAATAGCTCCCAAACCAAAGGAGCCAGCACTGAAACACATAGCTGGCCTGAAACCTCCCCAGGGAGCACACAAGCAGCAACATTCATTCTAGGGCTGTGGGCTTTTTCTTGCCTGGGAACATTATCATAGCAAAAAATGTGCTTCTCTCGGCCGGACGAGCATTTTAGGCCAAACATGCCAAACGTCCAGCAATAGCTCCCAAACCAAAGGAGCCAGCACTGAAACACATAGCTGGCCTGAAACCTCCCCAGGGAGCACACAAGCAGCAACATTCATTCTAGGGCTGTGGGCTTTTTCTTGCCTGGGAACATTATCATAGCAAAAAATGTGATTCTCTCGGCCGGACGAGCATTTTAGGCCAAACATGCCAAACGTCCAGCAATAGCTCCCAAACCAAAGGAGCCAGCACTGAAACACATAGCTGGCCTGAAACCTCCCCAGGGAGCACACAAGCAGCAACATTCATTCTAGGGCTGTGGGCTTTCACTTGCCTGGGAACATTATCATAGAAAAAAAGTGTTTCTCTCGGCCGGACGAGCATTTTAGGCCAAATATGCCAAACGTCCAGCACTAGCTCCCAAACCAAAGGATCCAGCACTGAAACACATAGCTGGCCTGAAACCTCCCCAGGGAGCACACAAGCAGCAACATTCATTCTAGGGCTGTGGGCTTTCACTTGCCTGGGAACATTAGCATAGCAAAAAAATTGTTTCTCTCGGCCGGACGAGCATTTTAGGCCAAACATGCCAAACGTCCAGCAATAGCTCCCCAATCAAAGGAGCCAGCACTGAAACACATAGCTGGCCTGAAACCTCCCCAGGGAGCACACAAGCAGCAACATTCATTCTCGGGTTGTGGGCTTTCACTTGCCTTGGAACATTATCATAGCAAAAAAATTGTTTCTCTCGGCCGGACGAGCATTTTAGGCCAAACATGCCAAACGTCCAGCAATAGCTCCCCAACCAAAGGAGCCAGCACGGAAACACATAGCTGGCCTGAAACCTCCCCAGGGAGCACACAAGCAGCAACATTCATTCTAGTGCTGTGTGCTTTCACTTGCCTGGGAACTGTCATCATTGCAAAAAAAGTGTTTCTCTCGGCCGGACGAGCATTTTAGGCCAAGCATGCCAAATGTCCAGCAATAGCTCCCAAACCAAAGGAGCCAGCACTGAAACACATAGCTGGCCTGAAACCTCCCCAGGGAGCACAGAAGCAGCAACATTCATTCTAGGGCTGTGGGCTTTCACTTCCCTGCGATCCATCGTCATAACAAAAAAAGTGTTTCTCTGGGCCGGACGAGCATTATAGGCCAAACTTGCCAAACGTCCAGCAATAGCTCCCAAACCAAAGGAGCCAGCACAGAAACACATAGGGGGCCTGAAACCTCCCCAGGGAGCACACAAGCAGCAACATTCAGTCTAGGGCTGTGGGCTTTCACTTCCCTGGGAACGTTATCATAGCAAAAAAAGTGTTTCGCTCGGCCGGACGAGCATTTTAGGCCAAACATGCCTAAAGTCCAGCAATAGCTCCCAAACCAAAGGAGCCAGCACTGAAACACATAGCTGGCCTGAAACCTCCCCAGGGAGCACACAAGCAGCAACATTCAGTCTAGGGCTGTGGGCTTTTTCTTGCCTGGGAACATTATCATAGAAAAAATGTGTTTCTCTCGGCCGGACGAGCATTTTAGGCCAAACATGCCAAACGTCCAGCAATAGCTCCCAAACCAAAGGAGCCAGCACTGAAACACATAGCTGGCCTGAAACCTCCCCAGGGAGCACACAAGCAGCAACATTCATTCTAGGGCTGTGGGCTTTTTCTTGCCTGGGAACATTATCATAGCAAAAAATGTGATTCTCTCGGCCGGACGAGCATTTTAGGCCAAACATGCCAAACGTCCAGCAATAGCTCCCAAACCAAAGGAGCCAGCACTGAAACACATAGCTGGCCTGAAACCTCCCCAGGGAGCACACAAGCAGCAACATTCATTCTAGGGCTGTGGGCTTTCACTTGCCTGGGAACCGTCGTAATATCAAAAAAAAATGTTTTTCTCTTGGCCGGACGAGCATTTTCGGCCAAACATGCCAAACGTCCAGCAATAGCTCCCAAACCAAAGGAGCCAGCACTGAAACACATAGCTGGCCTGAAACCTCCCCAGGGAGCACACAAGCAGCAACATTCATTCTAGGGCTGTGGGCTTTTTCTTGCCTGGGAACATTATCATAGCAAAAAATGTGTTTCTCTCGGCCGGACGAGCATTTTAGGCCAAACATGCCAAACGTCCAGCAATAGCTCCCCAACCAAAGGAGCCAGCACGGAAACACATAGCTGGCCTGAAACCTCCCCAGGGAGCACACAAGCAGCAACATTCATTCTAGTGCTGTGTGCTTTCACTTGCCTGGGAACTGTCGTCATGGCAAAAAAAGTGTTTCACTCGGCCGGACGAGCATTTTAGGCCAAGCATGCCAAATGTCCAGCAATAGCTCCCAAACCAAAGGAGCCAGCACTGAAACACATAGCTGTCCTGAAACCTCCCCAGGGAGCACACAAGCAGCAACATTCATTCTAGGGCTGTGGGCTTTCACTTGCCTGGGAACATTATCATAGAAAAAAAGTGTTTCTCTCGGCCGGACGAGCATTTTAGGCCAAACATGCCAAACGTCCAGCAATAGCTCCCAAACCAAAGGAGCCAGCACAGAAACACATAGGGGGCCTGAAACCTCCCCAGGGAGCACACAAGCAGCAACATTCAGTCTAGGGCTGTGAGCTTTCACTTCCCTGGGAACGTTATCATAGCAAAAAAAGTGTTTCGCTCGGCCGGACGAGCATTTTAGGCCAAACATGCCTAAAGTCCAGCAATAGCTCCCAAACCAAAGGAGCCAGCACTGAAACACATAGCTGGCCTGAAACCTCCCCAGGGAGCACACAAGCAGCAGTATTCATTCTAGGGCTGTGGGCTTCCACTTGCCTGGGAACATTATCATAGCAAAAAAAGTGTTTCTCTCGGCCGGACGAGCATTTTAGGCCAAACATGCCAAACGTCCAGCAATAGCTCCCAAACCAAAGGAGCCAGCACTGAAACACATAGCTGGCCTGAAACCTCCCCAGGGAGCACACAAGCAGCAACATTCATTCTAGGGCTGTGGGCTTTCACTTGCCTGGGAACATTATCATAGAAAAAAAGTGTTTCTCTCGGCCGGACGAGCATTTTAGGCCAAACATGCCAAACGTCCAGCAATAGCTCCCCAACCAAAGGAGCCAGCACTGAAACACATAGCTGGCCTGAAACCTCCCCAGGGAGCACACAAGCAGCAACATTCATTCTCGGGTTGTGGGCTTTCACTTGCCTTGGAATATTATCATAGCATAAAAATTGTTTCTCTCGGCCGGACGAGCATTTTAGGCCAAACATGCCAAACGTCCAGCAATAGCTCCCAAACCAAAGGAGCCAGCACGGAAACACATAGCTGGCCTGAAACCTCCCCAGGGAGCACACAAGCAGCAACATTCATTCTAGTGCTGTGTGCTTTCACTTGCCTGGGAACTGTCGTCATGGCAAAAAAAGTGTTTCACTCGGCCGGACGAGCATTTTAGGCCAAGCATGCCAAATGTCCAGCAATAGCTCCCAAACCAAAGGAGCCAGCACTGAAACACATAGCTGGCCTGAAACCTCCCCAGGGAGCACACAAGCAGCAACATTCATTCTAGGGCTGTGGGCTTTCACTTCCCTGCGAACCATCGTCATAACAAAAAAAGTGTTTCTCTGGGCCGGACGAGCATTATAGGCCAAACATGCCAAACGTCCAGCAATAGCTCCCAAACCAAAGGAGCCAGCACTGAAACACATAGGGGGCCTGAAACCTCCCCAGGGAGCACACAAGCAGCAACATTCAGTCTAGGGCTGTGGGCTTTCACTTCCCTGGGAACGTTATCATAGCAAAAAAAGTGTTTCGCTCGGCCGGACGAGCATTTTAGGCCAAACATGCCTAAAGTCCAGCAATAGCTCCCAAACCAAAGGAGCCAGCACTGAAACACATAGCTGGCCTGAAACCTCCCCAGGGAGCACACAAGCAGCAATATTCATTCTAGGGCTGTGGGCTTCCACTTGCCTGGGAACATTATCATAGCAAAAAATGTGTTTCTCTCGGCCGGACGAGCATTTTAGGCCAAACATGCCAAACGTCCAGCAATAGCTCCGAAACCAAAGGAGCCAGCACTGAAACACATAGCTGGCCTGAAACCTCCCCAGGGAGCACACAAGCAGCAACATTCATTCTAGGGCTGTGGGCTTTCACTTGCCTGGGAACATTATCATAGAAAAAAAGTGTTTCTCTCGGCCGGACGACCATTTTAGGCCAAATATGCCAAACGTCCAGCAATAGCTCCCAAACCAAAGGATCCAGCACTGAAACACATAGCTGGCCTGAAACCTCCCCAGGGAGCACACAAGCAGCAACATTCATTCTAGGGCTGTGGGCTTTCACTTGCCTGGGAACATTAGCATAGCAAAAAAATTATTTCTCTCGGCCGGACGAGCATTTTAGGCCAAACATGCCAAATGTCCAGCAATAGCTCCCCAACCTAAGGAGCCAGCACTGAAACACATAGCTGGCCTGAAACCTCCCCAGGGAGCACACAAGCAGCAACATTCATTCTAGGGCTGTGGGCTTTCACTTCCCTGGGAACCGTCGTAATATCAAAAAAAAATGTTTTTCTCTTGGCCGGACGAGCATTTTCGGCCAAACATGCCAAACGTCCAGCAATAGCTCCCAAACCAAAGGAGCCAGCACTGAAACACATAGCTGGCCTGAAACCTCCCCAGGGAGCACACAAGCAGCAACATTCATTCTAGGGCTGTGGGCTTTTTCTTGCCTGGGAACATTATCATAGCAAAAAATGTGTTTCTCTCGGCCGGACGAGCATTTTAGGCCAAACATGCCAAACGTCCAGCAATAGCTCACAAACCAAAGGAGCCAGCACTGAAACACATAGCTGGCCTGAAACCTCCCCAGGGAGCACACAAGCAGCAACATTCATTCTAGGGCTGTGGGCTTTTTCTTGCCTGGGAACATTATCATAGCAAAAAATGTGATTCTCTCGGCCGGAAGAGCATTTTAGGCCAAACATGCGAAACGTCCAGCAATAGCTCCCAAACCAAAGGAGCCAGCACTGAAACACATAGCTGGCCTGAAACCTCCCCAGGGAGCACACAAGCAGCAACATTCATTCTAGGGCTGTGGGCTTTCACTTGCCTGGGAACATTAGCATAGCAAAAAAATTGTTTCTCTCGGCCGGACGAGCATTTTAGGCCAAACATGCCAAACGTCCAGCAATAGCTCCCCAACCAAAGGAGCCAGCACTGAAACACATAGCTGGCCTGAAACCTCCCCAGGGAGCACACAAGCAGCCACATTCATTCTCGGGTTGTGGGCTTTCACTTGCCTTGGAACATTATCATAGCAAAAAAATTGTTTCTCTCGGCCGGACGAGCATTTTAGGCCAAACATGCCAAACGTCCAGCAATAGCTCCCCAACCAAAGGAGCCAGCACGGAAACACATAGCTGGCCTGAAACCTCCCCAGGGAGCACACAAGCAGCAACATTCATTCTAGTGCTGTGTGCTTTCACTTGCCTGGGAACTGTCATCATTGCAAAAAAAGTGTTTCTCTCGGCCGGACGAGCATTTTAGGCCAAGCATGCCAAATGTCCAGCAATAGCTCCCAAACCAAAGGAGCCAGCACTGAAACACATAGCTGGCCTGAAACCTCCCCAGGGAGCACACAAGCAGCAACATTCATTCTAGGGCTGTGGGCTTTCACTTGCCTGGGAACATTATCATAGAAAAAAAGTGTTTCTCTCGGCCGGACGAGCATTTTAGGCCAAACATGCCAAACGTCCAGCAATAGCTCCCCAACCAAAGGAGCCAGCACGGAAACACATAGCTGGCCTGAAACCTCCCCAGGGAGCACACAAGCAGCAACATTCATTCTAGTGCTGTGTGCTTTCACTTGCCTGGGAACTGTCATCATTGCAAAAAAAGTGTTTCTCTCGGCCGGACGAGCATTTTAGGCCAAGCATGCCAAATGTCCAGCAATAGCTCCCAAACCAAAGGAGCCAGCACTGAAACACATAGCTGGCCTGAAACCTCCCCAGGGAGCACACAAGCAGCAACATTCATTCTAGGGCTGTGGGCTTTCACTTGCCTGGGAACATTATCATAGAAATAAAGTGTTTCTCTCGGCCGGACGAGCATTTTAGGCCAAACATGCCAAACGTCCAGCAATAGCTCCCCAACCAAAGGAGCCAGCACTGAAACACATAGCTGGCCTGAAACCTCCCCAGGGAGCACACAAGCAGCAACATTCATTCTAGGGATGTGGGCTTTCACTTGCCTGGGAACATTATCATAGCAAAAAAAGTGTTTCCCTTGGCCGGACGAGCATTTTAGGCCAAACATGCCAAACGTCCAGCAGTAGCTCCCAAACCAAAGGAGCCAACTCAGAAACACATAGGGGGCCTGAAACCTCCCCAGGGAGCACACAAGCAGCAACATTCATTCTAGGGATGTGGGCTTTCACTTCCCTCGGAACCGTCGTAATATCAAAAAAAAATGTTTTTATCTTGGCCGGACGAGCATTTTCGGCCAAGCATGCCAAACGTCCAGCAATAGATCCCAAACCAAAGGAGCCAGTACTGAAATACATAGCTGGCCTGAAACCTCCCCAGGGAGCACACACGCAGCAACATTCATTCTAGGGCTGTGGGTTTTTTCTTGCCTGGGAACATTATCATAGGAAAAAATGTGTTTATCTCGGCCGGACGAGCATTTTAGGCCAAACATGCCAAACGTCCAGCAATAGCTCCCAAACCAAAGGAGCCAGCACTGAAACACATAGCTGGCCTGAAACCTCCCCAGGGAGCACACAAGCAGCAACATTCATTCTAGGGATGTGGGCTTTCACTTGCCTGGGAACTTTACCAGAGCAAAAAAAGTTTTTCTCTAGGCCGGACAAGTATTTTAGGCCAAACATGCCAAACGTCCAGCAATAGCTCCCAAACCAAAGGAGCCAGCACTGAAACACATAGCTGGCCTGAAACCTCCCCAGGGAGCACACGACCAGCAACATTCATTCTAGGGCTGTGGGCTTTCACTTCCCTGGGAACCGTAGTATTATCAAAAAAAGTGTTTCTCTCGGCCGGACGAGCATTTTAGGCCAAACATGCCAAACGTCCAGCACTAGCTCCCAAACCAAAGGATCCAGCACTGAAACACATAGCTGGCCTGAATCCTCCCCAGGGAGCACACAAGCAGCAACATTCATTCTAGGGCTGTGGGCTTTCACTTGCCTGGGAACATTATCATAGCAAAAAAAGTGTTTCCCTTGGCCGGACGAGCATTTTAGGCCAAACATGCCAAACGTCCAGCAGTAGCTCCCAAACCAAAGGAGCCAGCTCAGAAACACATAGGGGGCCTGAAACCTCCCCAGGGAGCACACAAGCAGCAACTTTCATTCTAGGGATGTGGGCTTTCACTTCCCTGGGAACCGTCGTAATATCAAAAATAAATGTTATTCTCTTGGCCGGACGAGCATTTTCGGCCAAACATGCCAAACGTCCAGCAATAGCTCCCAAACCAAAGGACCCAGCACTTAAACACATAGTTGGCCTGAAACCTCCCCAGGGAGCACACAAGCAGCAATATTCGTTCTAGGGCTGTGGGCTTTCACTTGCCTGGGAAACTTCATCATTGCAAAAAAAAGTGTTTATCTTGTCCGAACGAGCTTTATAGGCTAAACATGCCAAACGTGCAGCACTAGCTCCCAAACCAAAGGAGCCAGCACTGAAACACATAGCTGGCCTGAAACCTCCCCAGGGAGCACACGACCAGCAACATTCATTCTAGGGCTGTGGGCTTTCACTTGACTGGGATCCTTCATGATATCAAAAAAAAGTGTTTCTCTCGGCTGGACGAGCATTTTAGGCCAAACATGCCAAACGTCCAGCAATAGCTCCCAAACCAAAGGAGCCAGCACTGAAACACATAGCTGGCCTGAAACCTCCCCAGGGAGCACACAAGCAGCAACATTCATTCTAGGGATGTGGGCTTTCACTTGCCTGGGAACATTATCATAGCAAAAAAAGTGTTTCCCTTGGCCGGAAGAGCATTTTAGGCCAAACATGCCAAACGTCCAGCAGTAGCTCCCAAACCAAAGGAGCCAGCTCAGAAACACATAGGGGGCCTGAAACCTCCCCAGGGAGCACACAAGCAGCAACATTCATTCTAGGGATGTGGGCTTTCACTTCCCTCGGAACCATCGTAATATCAAAAAAAAATGTTTTTCTCTTGGCCGGACGAGCATTTTCGGCCAAGCATGCCAAACGTCCAGCAATAGCTCCCAAACCAAAGGAGCCAGTACTGAAACACATAGCTGGCCTGAAACCTCCCCAGGGAGCACACACGCAGCAACATTCATTCTAGGGCTGTGGGCTTTTTCTTGCCTGGGAACATTATCATAGGAAAAAAAGTGTTTCTCTCGGCCGGACGAGCATTTTAGGCCAAATATGCCAAACGTCCAGCAATAGATACCAAACCAAAGGATCCAGCACTGAAACACATAGCTGGCCTGAAACCTCCCCAGGGAGCACACAAGCAGCAACATTCATTCTAGGGCTGTGGGCTTTCACTTGCCTGGGAACATTAGCATAGCAAAAAAATTGTTTCTCTCGGCCGGACGTGCATTTTAGGCCAAACATGCCAAACGTCCAGCAATAGCTCCCCAACCAAAGGAGCCAGCACTGAAACACATAGCTGGCCTGAAACCTCCCCAGGGAGCACACAAGCAGCAACATTCATTCTAGGGATGTGGGCTTTCACTTGCCTGGGAACTGTCGTCAGTGCAAAAAAAGTGTTTCTCTCGGCCGGACGAGCATTTTAGGCCAAGCATGCCAAACGTCCAGCAATAGCTCCCAAACCAAAGGAGCCAGCACTCAAACACATAGCTGGCCTGAAACCTCCCCAGGGAGCACACAAGCAGCAACATTCATTCTAGGGCTGTGGGCTTTCACTTGACTGGGATCCTTCATGATATCAAAAAAAAAGTGTTTCTCTCGGCTGGACGAGCATTTTAGGCCAAACATGCCAAACGTCCAGCAATAGCTCCCAAACCAAAGGAGCCAGCACTGAAACACATAGCTGGCCTGAAACCTCCCCAGGGAGCACACAAGCAGCAACATTCATTCTAGGGCTGTGGGATTTCCCTTCCCTGGGAACCGTCGTGATATCAAAAAAAGTGTTTCTCTCGGCCGGACGAGCATTTTAGGCCAAACATGCCAAACGTCCAGCAATAGCTCCCAAACCAAAGGAGCCAGCACTGAAACACATAGCTGGCCTGAAACCTCCCCAGGGAGCACACAAGCAGCAACATTCATTCTAGGGATGTGGGCTTTCACTTGCCTGGGAACATTATCATAGCAAAAAAAGTGTTTCCCTTGGCCGGACGAGCATTTTAGGCCAAACATGCCAAACGTCCAGCAGTAGCTCCCAAACCAAAGGAGCCAACTCAGAAACACATAGGGGGCCTGAAACCTCCCCAGGGAGCACACAAGCAGCAACATTCATTCTAGGGATGTGGGCTTTCACTTCCCTCGGAACCGTCGTAATATCAAAAAAAATGTTTTTATCTTGGCCGGACGAGCATTTTCGGCCAAGCATGCCAAACGTCCAGCAATAGCTCCCAAACCAAAGGAGCCAGTACTGAAATACATAGCTGGCCTGAAACCTCCCCAGGGAGCACACACGCAGCAACATTCATTCTAGGGCTGTGGGTTTTTTCTTGCCTGGGAACATTATCATAGGAAAAAATGTGTTTATCTCGGCCGGACGAGCATTTTAGGCCAAACATGCCAAACGTCCAGCAATAGCTCCCAAACCAAAGGAGCCAGCACTGAAACACATAGCTGGCCTGAAACCTCCCCAGGGAGCACACAAGCAGCAACATTCATTCTAGGGATGTGGGCTTTCACTTGCCTGGGAACTTTACCAGAGCAAAAAAAGTTTTTCTCTAGGCCGGACAAGTATTTTAGGCCAAACATGCCAAACGTCCAGCAATAGGTCCTAAACCAAAGGAGCCAGCACTGAAACACATAGCTGGCCTGAAACCTCCCCAGGGAGCACACGACCAGCAACATTCATTCTAGGGCTGTCGGCTTTCACTTCCCTGGGAACCGTAGTATTATCAAAAAAAGTTTTTCTCTCCGCCGGACGAGCATTTTAGGCCAAACATGCCAATCGTCCAGCAATAGCTCCCAAACCAAAGGAGCCAGCACTGAAACACATAGCTGGCCTGAAACCTCCCCAGGGAGCACACAAGCAGCAACATTCATTCTAGGGCTGTGGGCTTTCACTTGCCTGGGAACATTATCATAGAAAAAAAGTGTTTCTCTCGGCCGGACGAGCATTTTAGGCCAAACATGCCAAACGTCCAGCAATAGCTCCCAAACCAAAGGAGCCAGCACTGAAACACATAGCTGGCCTGAAACCTCCCCAGGGAGCACACAAGCAGCAACATTCATTCTAGGGATGTGGGCTTTCACTTGCCTGGGAACATTATCATAGCAAAAAAAGTGTTTCCCTTGGCCGGACGAGCATTTTAGGCCAAACATGCCAAACGTCCAGCAGTAGCTCCCAAACCAAAGGAGCCAACTCAGAAACACATAGGGGGCCTGAAACCTCCCCAGGGAGCACACAAGCAGCAACATTCATTCTAGGGATGTGGGCTTTCACTTCCCTCGGAACCGTCGTAATATCAAAAAAAATGTTTTTATCTTGGCCGGACGAGCATTTTCGGCCAAGCATGCCAAACGTCCAGCAATAGCTCCCAAACCAAAGGAGCCAGTACTGAAATACATAGCTGGCCTGAAACCTCCCCAGGGAGCACACACGCAGCAACATTCATTCTAGGGCTGTGGGTTTTTTCTTGCCTGGGAACATTATCATAGGAAAAAATGTGTTTATCTCGGCCGGACGAGCATTTTAGGCCAAACATGCCAAACGTCCAGCAATAGCTCCCAAACCAAAGGAGCCAGCACTGAAACACATAGCTGGCCTGAAACCTCCCCAGGGAGCACACAAGCAGCAACATTCATTCTAGGGATGTGGGCTTTCACTTGCCTGGGAACTTTACCAGAGCAAAAAAAGTTTTTCTCTAGGCCGGACAAGTATTTTAGGCCAAACATGCCAAACGTCCAGCAATAGGTCCTAAACCAAAGGAGCCAGCACTGAAACACATAGCTGGCCTGAAACCTCCCCAGGGAGCACACGACCAGCAACATTCATTCTAGGGCTGTGGGCTTTCACTTCCCTGGGAACCGTAGTATTATCAAAAAAAGTTTTTCTCTCCGCCGGACGAGCATTTTAGGCCAAACATGCCAATCGTCCAGCAATAGCTCCCAAACCAAAGGAGCCAGCACTGAAACACATAGCTGGCCTGAAACCTCCCCAGGGAGCACACAAGCAGCAACATTCATTCTAGGGCTGTGGGCTTTCACTTGCCTGGGAACATTATCATAGAAAAAAAGTGTTTCTCTCGGCCGGACGAGCATTTTAAGCCAAACATGCCAAACGTCCAGCACTAGCTCCCAACCCAAAGGATCCAGCACTGAAACACATAGCTGGCCTGAATCCTCCCCAGGGAGCACACAAGCAGCAACATTCATTCTAGGGCTGTGGGCTTTCACTTCCCTGGGAACATTATCATAGCAAAAAAAGTGTTTACCTTGGCCGGACGAGCATTTTAGGCCAAACATGCCAAACGTCCAGCAGTAGCTCCCAAACCAAAGGAGCCAGCTCAGAAACACATAGGGGGCCTGAAACCTCCCCAGGGAGCACACAAGCAGCAACATTCATTCTAGGGATGTGGGCCTTCACTTCCCTGGGAACCGTCGTAATATCAAAAAAAATGTTTTTCTCTTGGCCGGATGAGCATTTTCGGCCAAACATGCCAAACGTCCAGCAATAGCTCCCAAACCAAAGGAGCCAGTACTGAAACACATAGCTGGCCTGAAACCTCCCCAGGGAGCACACAAGCAGCAACATTCATTCTAGGGATGTGGGCTTTCACTTGCCTGGGAACATTATCATAGCAAAAAATGTGTTTCCCTTGGCCGTACGAGCATTTTAGGCCAAACATGCCAGACATCCAGCAGTAGGTCCCAAACCAAAGGAGCCAGCTCAGAAACACATAGGGGGCCTGAAACCTCCCCAGGGAGCACACAAGCAGCAACATTCATTCTAGGGATGTGGGCTTTCACTTCCCTGGGAACCGTCGTAATATCAAAAAAAAATGTTTTTCTCTTGGCCGGACGAGCATTTTCGGCCAAGCATGCCAAACGTCCAGCAATAGCTCCCAAACCAAAGGAGCCAGTACTGAAATACATAGCTGGCCTGAAACCTCCCCAGGGAGCACACACGCAGCAACATTCATTCTAGGGCTGTGGGCTTTTTCTTGCCTGGAAACATTATCATAGTAAAAAATGTGTTTCTCTCGGCCGGACGAGCATTTTAGGCCAAACATGCCAAACGTCCAGCAATAGCTCCCAAACCAAAGGAGCCAGCACTGAAACACATAGCTGGCCTGAAACCTCCCCAGGGAGCACACAAGCAGCAACATTCATTCTAGGGCTGTGGGCTTTCACTTGCCTGGGAACATTATCATAGAAAAAAAGTGTTTCTCTCGGCCGGACGAGCATTTTAGGCCAAACATGCCAAACGTCCAGCACTAGCTCCCAAACCATAGGATCCAGCACTGAAACACATAGCTGGCCTGAATCCTCCCCAGGGAGCACACAAGCAGCAACATTCATTCTAGGGATGTGGGCTTTCACTTGCCTGGGAACATTATCATAGCAAAAAAAGTGTTTCCCTTGGCCGGACGAGCATTTTAGGCCAAACATGCCAAACGTCCAGCAGTAGCTCCCAAACCAAAGGAGCCAGCTCAGAAACACATAGGGGGCCTGAAACCTCCCCAGGGAGCACACAAGCAGCAACTTTCATTCTAGGGATGTCGGCTTTCACTTCCCTGGGAACCGTCGTAATATCAAAAATAAATGTTATTCTCTTGGCCGGACGAGCATTTTCGGCCAAACATGCCAAACGTCCAGCAATAGCTCCCAAACCAAAGGACCCAGCACTTAAACACATAGTTGGCCTGAAACCTCCCCAGGGAGCACACAAGCAGCAATATTCGTTCTAGGGCTGTGGGCTTTCACTTGCCTGGGAAACTTCATCATTGCAAAAAAAAGTGTTTATCTTGTCCGAACGAGCTTTATAGGCTAAACATGCCAAACGTGCAGCACTAGCTCCCAAACCAAAGGAGCCAGCACTGAAACACATAGCTGGCCTGAAACCTCCCCAGGGAGCACACGACCAGCAACATTCATTCTAGGGCTGTGGGCTTTCACTTGACTGGGATCCTTCATGATATCAAAAAAAAGTGTTTCTCTCGGCTGGACGAGCATTTTAGGCCAAACATGCCAAACGTCCAGCAGTAGCTCCCAAACCAAAGGAGCCAGCTCAGAAACACATAGGGGGCCTGAAACCTCCCCAGGGAGCACACAAGCAGCAACATTCATTCTAGGGATGTGGGCCTTCACTTCCCTGGGAACCGTCGTAATATCAAAAAAAATGTTTTTCTCTTGGCCGGATGAGCATTTTCGGCCAAACATGCCAAACGTCCAGCAATAGCTCCCAAACCAAAGGAGCCAGTACTGAAACACATAGCTGGCCTGAAACCTCCCCAGGGAGCACACAAGCAGCAACATTCATTCTAGGGATGTGGGCTTTCACTTGCCTGGGAACATTATCATAGCAAAAAATGTGTTTCCCTTGGCCGTACGAGCATTTTAGGCCAAACATGCCAAACATCCAGCAGTAGGTCCCAAACCAAAGGAGCCAGCTCAGAAACACATAGGGGGCCTGAAACCTCCCCAGGGAGCACACAAGCAGCAACATTCATTCTAGGGATGTGGGCTTTCACTTCCCTGGGAACCGTCGTAATATCAAAAAAAAATGTTTTTCTCTTGGCCGGACGAGCATTTTCGGCCAAGCATGCCAAACGTCCAGCAATAGCTCCCAAACCAAAGGAGCCAGTACTGAAATACATAGCTGGCCTGAAACCTCCCCAGGGAGCACACACGCAGCAACATTCATTCTAGGGCTGTGGGCTTTTTCTTGCCTGGAAACATTATCATAGTAAAAAATGTGTTTCTCTCGGCCGGACGAGCATTTTAGGCCAAACATGCCAAACGTCCAGCAATAGCTCCCAAACCAAAGGAGCCAGCACTGAAACACATAGCTGGCCTGAAACCTCCCCAGGGAGCACACAAGCAGCAACATTCATTCTAGGGCTGTGGGCTTTCACTTGCCTGGGAACATTATCATAGAAAAAAAGTGTTTCTCTCGGCCGGACGAGCATTTTAGGCCAAACATGCCAAACGTCCAGCACTAGCTCCCAAACCATAGGATCCAGCACTGAAACACATAGCTGGCCTGAATCCTCCCCAGGGAGCACACAAGCAGCAACATTCATTCTAGGGATGTGGGCTTTCACTTGCCTGGGAACATTATCATAGCAAAAAAAGTGTTTCCCTTGGCCGGACGAGCATTTTAGGCCAAACATGCCAAACGTCCAGCAGTAGCTCCCAAACCAAAGGAGCCAGCTCAGAAACACATAGGGGGCCTGAAACCTCCCCAGGGAGCACACAAGCAGCAACTTTCATTCTAGGGATGTCGGCTTTCACTTCCCTGGGAACCGTCGTAATATCAAAAATAAATGTTATTCTCTTGGCCGGACGAGCATTTTCGGCCAAACATGCCAAACGTCCAGCAATAGCTCCCAAACCAAAGGACCCAGCACTTAAACACATAGTTGGCCTGAAACCTCCCCAGGGAGCACACAAGCAGCAATATTCGTTCTAGGGCTGTGGGCTTTCACTTGCCTGGGAAACTTCATCATTGCAAAAAAAAGTGTTTATCTTGTCCGAACGAGCTTTATAGGCTAAACATGCCAAACGTGCAGCACTAGCTCCCAAACCAAAGGAGCCAGCACTGAAACACATAGCTGGCCTGAAACCTCCCCAGGGAGCACACGACCAGCAACATTCATTCTAGGGCTGTGGGCTTTCACTTGACTGGGATCCTTCATGATATCAAAAAAAAGTGTTTCTCTCGGCTGGACGAGCATTTTAGGCCAAACATGCCAAACGTCCAGCAATAGCTCCCAAACCAAAGGAGCCAGCACTGAAACACATAGCTGGCCTGAAACCTCCCCAGGGAGCACACAAGCAGCAACATTCATTCTAGGGATGTGGGCTTTCACTTGCCTGGGAACATTATCATAGCAAAAAAAGTGTTTCCCTTGGCCGGAAGAGCATTTTAGGCCAAACATGCCAAACGTCCAGCAGTAGCTCCCAAACCAAAGGAGCCAGCTCAGAAACACATAGGGGGCCTGAAACCTCCCCAGGGAGCACACAAGCAGCAACATTCATTCTAGGGATGTGGGCTTTCACTTCCCTCGGAACCATCGTAATATCAAAAAAAAATGTTTTTCTCTTGGCCGGACGAGCATTTTCGGCCAAGCATGCCAAACGTCCAGCAATAGCTCCCAAACCAAAGGAGCCAGTACTGAAACACATAGCTGGCCTGAAACCTCCCCAGGGAGCACACACGCAGCAACATTCATTCTAGGGCTGTGGGCTTTTTCTTGCCTGGGAACATTATCATAGGAAAAAATGTGTTTCTCTCGGCCGGACGAGCATTTTAGGCCAAACATGCCAAACGTCCAGCAATAGCTCACAAACCAAAGGAGCCAGCACTGAAACACATAGCTGGCCTGAAACCTCCCCAGGGAGCACACAAGCAGCAACATTCATTCTAGGGATGTGGGCTTTCACTTCCCTGGGAACCGTCGTAATATCAAAAATAAATGTTTTTCTCTTGGCCGGACGAGCATTTTAGGCCAAACATGCCAAACGTCCAGCAATAGCTCCCAAACCAATGGAGCCAGCACTGAAACACATAGCTGGCCTGAAACCTCCCCAGGGAGCACACAAGCAGCAACATTCATTCTAGGGCTGTGGGCTTTTTCTTGCCTGGGAACATTATCATAGCAAAAAATGTGATTCTCTCGGCCGGACGAGCATATTAGGCCAAACATGCCAAACGTCCAGCAATAGCTCCCAAACCAAAGGAGCCAGCACTGAAACACATAGCTGGCCTGAAACCTCCCCAGGGAGCACACAAGCAGCAACATTCATTCTAGGGCTGTGGGCTTTCACTTGCCTGGGAACATTAGCATAGCAAAAAAATTGTTTCTCTCGGCCGGACGTGCATTTTAGGCCAAACATGCCAAACGTCCAGCAATAGCTCCCCAACCAAAGGAGCCAGCACTGAAACACATAGCTGGCCTGAAACCTCCCCAGGGAGCACACAAGCAGCAACATTCATTCTAGGGATGTGGGCTTTCACTTGCCTGGGAACTGTCGTCAGTGCAAAAAAAGTGTTTCTCTCGGCCGGACGAGCATTTTAGGCCAAACATGCCAAACGTCCAGCAGTAGCTCCCAAACCAAAGGAGCCAGCTCAGAAACACATAGGGGGCCTGAAACCTCCCCAGGGAGCACACAAGCAGCAACATTCATTCTAGGGATGTGGGCCTTCACTTCCCTGGGAACCGTCGTAATATCAAAAAAAATGTTTTTCTCTTGGCCGGATGAGCATTTTCGGCCAAACATGCCAAACGTCCAGCAATAGCTCCCAAACCAAAGGAGCCAGTACTGAAACACATAGCTGGCCTGAAACCTCCCCAGGGAGCACACAAGCAGCAACATTCATTCTAGGGATGTGGGCTTTCACTTGCCTGGGAACATTATCATAGCAAAAAATGTGTTTCCCTTGGCCGTACGAGCATTTTAGGCCAAACATGCCAAACATCCAGCAGTAGGTCCCAAACCAAAGGAGCCAGCTCAGAAACACATAGGGGGCCTGAAACCTCCCCAGGGAGCACACAAGCAGCAACATTCATTCTAGGGATGTGGGCTTTCACTTCCCTGGGAACCGTCGTAATATCAAAAAAAAATGTTTTTCTCTTGGCCGGACGAGCATTTTCGGCCAAGCATGCCAAACGTCCAGCAATAGCTCCCAAACCAAAGGAGCCAGTACTGAAATACATAGCTGGCCTGAAACCTCCCCAGGGAGCACACACGCAGCAACATTCATTCTAGGGCTGTGGGCTTTTTCTTGCCTGGAAACATTATCATAGTAAAAAATGTGTTTCTCTCGGCCGGACGAGCATTTTAGGCCAAACATGCCAAACGTCCAGCAATAGCTCCCAAACCAAAGGAGCCAGCACTGAAACACATAGCTGGCCTGAAACCTCCCCAGGGAGCACACAAGCAGCAACATTCATTCTAGGGCTGTGGGCTTTCACTTGCCTGGGAACATTATCATAGAAAAAAAGTGTTTCTCTCGGCCGGACGAGCATTTTAGGCCAAACATGCCAAACGTCCAGCAATAGCTCCCAAACCATAGGATCCAGCACTGAAACACATAGCTGGCCTGAATCCTCCCCAGGGAGCACACAAGCAGCAACATTCATTCTAGGGATGTGGGCTTTCACTTGCCTGGGAACATTATCATAGCAAAAAAAGTGTTTCCCTTGGCCGGACGAGCATTTTAGGCCAAACATGCCAAACGTCCAGCAGTAGCTCCCAAACCAAAGGAGCCAGCTCAGAAACACATAGGGGGCCTGAAACCTCCCCAGGGAGCACACAAGCAGCAACTTTCATTCTAGGGATGTCGGCTTTCACTTCCCTGGGAACCGTCGTAATATCAAAAATAAATGTTATTCTCTTGGCCGGACGAGCATTTTCGGCCAAACATGCCAAACGTCCAGCAATAGCTCCCAAACCAAAGGACCCAGCACTTAAACACATAGTTGGCCTGAAACCTCCCCAGGGAGCACACAAGCAGCAATATTCGTTCTAGGGCTGTGGGCTTTCACTTGCCTGGGAAACTTCATCATTGCAAAAAAAAGTGTTTATCTTGTCCGAACGAGCTTTATAGGCTAAACATGCCAAACGTGCAGCACTAGCTCCCAAACCAAAGGAGCCAGCACTGAAACACATAGCTGGCCTGAAACCTCCCCAGGGAGCACACGACCAGCAACATTCATTCTAGGGCTGTGGGCTTTCACTTGACTGGGATCCTTCATGATATCAAAAAAAAGTGTTTCTCTCGGCTGGACGAGCATTTTAGGCCAAACATGCCAAACGTCCAGCAATAGCTCCCAAACCAAAGGAGCCAGCACTGAAACACATAGCTGGCCTGAAACCTCCCCAGGGAGCACACAAGCAGCAACATTCATTCTAGGGATGTGGGCTTTCACTTGCCTGGGAACATTATCATAGCAAAAAAAGTGTTTCCCTTGGCCGGAAGAGCATTTTAGGCCAAACATGCCAAACGTCCAGCAGTAGCTCCCAAACCAAAGGAGCCAGCTCAGAAACACATAGGGGGCCTGAAACCTCCCCAGGGAGCACACAAGCAGCAACATTCATTCTAGGGATGTGGGCTTTCACTTCCCTCGGAACCATCGTAATATCAAAAAAAAATGTTTTTCTCTTGGCCGGACGAGCATTTTCGGCCAAGCATGCCAAACGTCCAGCAATAGCTCCCAAACCAAAGGAGCCAGTACTGAAACACATAGCTGGCCTGAAACCTCCCCAGGGAGCACACACGCAGCAACATTCATTCTAGGGCTGTGGGCTTTTTCTTGCCTGGGAACATTATCATAGGAAAAAATGTGTTTCTCTCGGCCGGACGAGCATTTTAGGCCAAACATGCCAAACGTCCAGCAATAGCTCACAAACCAAAGGAGCCAGCACTGAAACACATAGCTGGCCTGAAACCTCCCCAGGGAGCACACAAGCAGCAACATTCATTCTAGGGATGTGGGCTTTCACTTCCCTGGGAACCGTCGTAATATCAAAAATAAATGTTTTTCTCTTGGCCGGACGAGCATTTTAGGCCAAACATGCCAAACGTCCAGCAATAGCTCCCAAACCAATGGAGCCAGCACTGAAACACATAGCTGGCCTGAAACCTCCCCAGGGAGCACACAAGCAGCAACATTCATTCTAGGGCTGTGGGCTTTTTCTTGCCTGGGAACATTATCATAGCAAAAAATGTGATTCTCTCGGCCGGACGAGCATATTAGGCCAAACATGCCAAACGTCCAGCAATAGCTCCCAAACCAAAGGAGCCAGCACTGAAACACATAGCTGGCCTGAAACCTCCCCAGGGAGCACACAAGCAGCAACATTCATTCTAGGGCTGTGGGCTTTCACTTGCCTGGGAACATTAGCATAGCAAAAAAATTGTTTCTCTCGGCCGGACGTGCATTTTAGGCCAAACATGCCAAACGTCCAGCAATAGCTCCCCAACCAAAGGAGCCAGCACTGAAACACATAGCTGGCCTGAAACCTCCCCAGGGAGCACACAAGCAGCAACATTCATTCTAGGGATGTGGGCTTTCACTTGCCTGGGAACTGTCGTCAGTGCAAAAAAAGTGTTTCTCTCGGCCGGACGAGCATTTTAGGCCAAGCATGCCAAAAGTCCAGCAATAGCTCCCAAACCAAAGGAGCCAGCACTCAAACACATAGCTGGCCTGAAACCTCCCCAGGGAGCACACAAGCAGCAACATTCATTCTAGGGCTGTGGGCTTTCACTTGACTGGGATCCTTCATGATATCAAAAAAAAAGTGTTTCTCTCGGCCGGACGAGCATTTTAGGCCAAACATGCCAAACGTCCAGCAATAGCTCCCAAACCAAAGGAGCCAGCACTGAAACACATAGCTGGCCTGAAACCTCCCCAGGGAGCACACAAGCAGCAACATTCATTCTAGGGATGTGGGCTTTCACTTGCCTGGGAACATTATCATAGCAAAAAAAGTGTTTCCCTTGGCCGGACGATCATTTTAGGCCAAACATGCCAAACGTCCAGCAGTAGCTCCCAAACCAAAGGAGCCAGCTCAGAAACACATAGGGGGCCTGAAACCTCCCCAGGGAGCACACAAGCAGCAACATTCATTCTAGGGCTGTGGGCTTTCAATTGCCTGGGAACATTAGCATAGCAAAAAAATTGTTTCTCTCGGCCGGACGAGCATTTTAGGCCAAACATGCCAAACGTCCAGCAATAGCTCCCCAACCAAAGGAGCCAGCTCAGAAACACATAGCTGGCCTGAAACCTCCCCAGGGAGCACACAAGCAGCAACATTCATTCTAGGGATGTGGGCTTTCACTTCCGTCGGAACCATCGTAATATCAAAAAAAAATGTTTTTCTCTTGGCCGGACGAGCATTTTCGGCCAAGCATGCCAAACGTCCAGCAATAGCTCACAAACCAAAGGAGCCAGCACTGAAACACATAGCTGGCCTGAAACCTCCCCAGGGAGCACACAAGCAGCAACATTCATTCTAGGGATGTGGGCTTTCACTTCTCTGGGAACCGTCGTAATATCAAAAAAAATGCTTTTCTCTTGGCCGGACGAGCATTTTAGGCCAAACATGCCAAACGTCCAGCAATAGCTCCCAAACCAATGGAGCCAGCACTGAAACACATAGCTGGCCTGAAACCTCCCCAGGGAGCACACAAGCAGCAACATTCATTCTAGGGCTGTGGGCCTTTTCTTGCCTGGGAACATTATCATAGCAAAAAATGTGATTCTCTCGGCCGGACGAGCATTTTAGGCCAAACATGCCAAACGTCCAGCAATAGCTCCCAAACCAATGGAGCCAGCACTGAAACACATAGCTGGCCTGAAACCACCCCAGGGAGCACACAAGCAGCAACATTCATTCTAGGGCTGTGGGCCTTTTCTTGCCTGGGAACATTATCATAGCAAAAAATGTGATTCTCTCGGCCGGACGAGCATTTTAGGCCAAACATGCCAAACGTCCAGCAATAGCTCCCAAACCAAAGGAGCCAGCACTGAAACACATAGCTGGCCTGAAACCTCCCCAGGGAGCACACAAGCAGCAACATTCATTCTAGGGCTGTGGGCTTTCACTTGCCTGGGAATATTATCATAGAAAAAAAGTGTTTCTCTCGGCCGGACGAGCATTTTAGGCCAAATATGCCAAAAGTCCAGCAATAGATACCAAACCAAAGGATCCAGCACTGAAACACATAGCTGGCCTGAAACCTCCCCAGGGAGCACACAAGCAGCAACATTCATTCTAGGGATGTGGTCTTTCACTTCCCTGGGAACATTATCATAGCAAAAAAATTGTTTCTCTTGGCCGGACGAGCATTTTAGGCCAAACATGCCAAACGTCCAGCAGTAGCTCCCAAACCAAAGGAGCCAGCTCAGAAACACATAGGGGGCCTGAAACCTCCCCAGGGATCACACACGCAGCAACATTCATTCTAGGGCTGTGGGCTTTCACTTCCCTGCGAACCATCGTCATAACAAAAAAAGTGTTTCTCTCGGCCGGACGAGCATTATAGGCCAAACATGCCAAACGTCCAGCAATAGCTCCCAAACCAAAGGAGCCAGCACTGAAACACATAGCTGGCCTGAAACCTCCCCAGGGAGCACACAAGCAGCAACATTCAGTCTAGGGCTGTGGGCTTTCACTTCCCTGGGAACGTTATCATAGCAAAAATGTGTTTCTCTCGGCCGGACGAGCATTTTAGGCCAAACATGCCTAAAGTCCAGGAATAGCTCCCAAACCAAAGGAGCCAGCTCTGAAACACATAGCTGGCCTGAAACCTCCCCAGGGAGAACTCAAGCAGCAACATTCATTCTAGGGCTGTGGGCTTTCACTTGCCTGGGAACCTTCATCATTTCAAAAAAAGTGTTTCTCTCGGCCGGACGAGCATTTTAGGCCAAACATGCCAAACGTCCAGCAATAGCTCCCAAACAAAAGGAGCCAGCACTGAAACACATAGCTGGCCTGAAACCTCCCCAGGGAGCACACAAGCAGCAACATTCATTCTAGGGCTCTTGGCTTTCACTTGCCTGGGAACATTATCATAGCAAAAAAAGTGTTTCTCTCGGCCGGACGAGCATTTTAGGCCAAACATGCCAAACGTCCAGCAATAGCTCCCAAACCAAAGGAGCCAGCACTGAAACACATAGCTGGACTGAAACCTCCCCAGGGAGCACACAAGCAGCAACATTCATTCTAGGGCTCTGGGCTTTCACTTGCCTGGGATCATTATCATACCAAAAAAATGCTTCCCTTGGCCGGACGATCATTTTAGGCCAAACATGCCAAACGTCCAGCAATAGCTCCCAAACCAAAGGAGCCAGCAGAGAAACACATAGGGGGCCTGAAACCTCCCCAGGGAGCACACAAGCAGCAACATTCAGTCTAGGGCTGTGGGCTTTCACTTCCCTGGGAAGGTTATCATAGCAAAAAAAGTGTTTCTCTCAGCCGGACGAGCATTTTAGGCCAAACATGCCAAACGTCCAGCAATAGCTCCCAAACCAAAGGAGCCAGCACTGAAACACATAGCTGGCCTGAAACCTCCCCAGGGAGCACACAAGCAGCAACATTCATTCTAGGGCTGTGGGCTTTTTCTTGCCTGGAACATTATCATAGCAAAAAATGTGATTCTCTCGGCCGGACGAGCATTTTAGGCCAAACATGCCAAACGTCCAGCAATAGCTCCCAAACCAAAGGAGCCAGCACTGAAACACATAGCTGGCCTGAAACCTCCCCAGGGAGCACACAGGCAGCAACATTCATTCTAGGGCTGTGGGCTTTCACTTGCCTGGGAACATTATCATAGATAAAAAGTGTTTCTCTCGGCCGGACGAGCATTTTAGGCCAAATATGCCAAACGTCCAGCACTAGCTCCCAAACCAAAGGATCCAGCACTGAAACACATAGCTGGCCTTAAACCTCCCCAGGGAGCACACAAGCAGCAACATTCATTCTAGGGCTGTGGGCTTTCACTTGCCTGGGAACATTAGCATAGCAAAAAAATTGTTTCTCTCGGCCGGACGAGCATTTTAGGCCAAACATGCCAAACGTCCAGCAATAGCTCCGAAACCAAAGGAGCCAGCACTGAAACACATAGCTGGCCTGAAACCTCCCCAGGGAGCACACAAGCAGCAACATTCATTCTAGGGCTGTGGGCTTTCACTTGCCTGGGAACTGTCGTCATGGCAAAAAAAGTTTTTCTCTCGGCCGGACGAGCATTTTAGGCCAAACATGCCAAAAGTCCAGCAATAGCTCCCAAACCAAAGGAGCCAGCACTGGAACATATAGCTGGCCTGAAACCTCCCCAGGGAGCACAGAAGCAGCAACATTCATTCTAGGGCTGTGGGCTTTCACTTCCCTGCGAACCATCGTCATAACAAAAAAAGTGTTTCTCTGGGCCGGACGAGCATTATAGGCCAAACATGCCAAACGTCCAGCAATAGCTCCCAAACCAAAGGAGCCAGCACAGAAACACATAGGGGGCCTGAAACCTCCCCAGGGAGCACACAAGCAGCAACATTCAGTCTAGGGCTGTGGGCTTTCACTTCCCTGGGATCCTTCATGATATCAAAGAAAAAGTGTTTCTCTCGCCTGGACGAACATTTTAGGCCAAACATGCCAAACGTCCAGCAATAGCTCCCAAACCAAAGGAGCCAGCACTGAAACACATAGCTGGCCTGAAACCTTCCCAGGGAGCACACAAGCAGCAACATTCATTCTAGGGATGTGGGCTTTCACTTGCCTGGGAACATTATCATAGCAAAAAAAGTGTTTCCCTTGGCCGGACGAGCATTTTAGGCCAAACATGCCAAACGTCCAGCAGTAGCTCCCAAACCAAAGGAGCAAGCTCAGAAACACATAGGGGGCCTGAAACCTCCCCAGGGAGCACACAAGCAGCAAAATTCATTCTAGGGATGTGGGCTTTCACTTCCCTCGGAACCGTCGTAATATCAAAAAAAAATGTTTTTCTCTTGGCCGGACGAGCATTTTCGGCCAAGCATGCCAAACGTCCAGCAATAGCTCCCAAACCAAAGGAGCCAGTACTGAAACACATAGCTGGCCTGAGACCTACCCAGGGAGCACACACGCAGCAACATTCATTCTAGGGCTGTGGGCTTTTTCTTGCCTGGGAACATTATCATAGGAAAAAATGTGTTTCTCTCGGCCGGACGAGCATTTTAGGCCAAACATGCCAAACGTCCAGCAATAGCTCACAAACCAAAGGAGCCAGCACTGAAACACAGAGCTGGCCTGAAACCTCCCCAGGGAGCACACAAGCAGCAACATTCATTCTAGGGATGTGGGCTTTCACTTCTCTGGGAACCGTCGTAATATCAAAAAAAATGTTTTTCTCTTGGCCGGACGAGCATTTTAGGCCAAACATGCCAAACGTCCAGCAATAGCTCCCAAACCAAAGGAGCCAGCACTGAAACACATAGCTGGCCTGAAACCTCCCCAGGGAGCACACAAGCAGCAACATTCATTCTAGGGCTGTGGACTTTTTCTTGCCTGGGAACATTATCATAGAAAAAATGTGTTTCTCTCGGCCGGACGAGCATTTTAGGCCAAATATGCCAAACGTCCAGCAATAGCTCCCAAACCAAAGGAGCCAGCACTGAAACACATAGCTGGCCTGAAACCTCCCCAGGGAGCACACAGGCAGCAACATTCATTCTAGGGCTGTGGGCTTTCACTTGCCTGGGAACATTATCATAGTAAAAAAGTGTTTCTCTCGGCCGGACGAGCATATTAGGCCAAATATGCCAAACGTCCAGCACTAGCTCCCAAACCAAAGGATCCAGCACTGAAACACATAGCTGGCCTTAAACCTCCCCAGGGAGCACACAAGCAGCAACATTCATTCTAGGGCTGTGGGCTTTCACTTGCCTGGGAACATTAGCATAGCAAAAAAATTGTTTCTCTCGGCCGGACGAGCATTTTAGGCCAAACATGCCAAACGTCCAGCAATAGCTCCGAAACCAAAGGAGCCAGCACTGAAACACATAGCTGGCCTGAAACCTCCCCAGGGAGCACACAAGCAGCAACATTCATTCTAGGGATGTGGGCTTTCACTTCTCTGGGAACCGTCGTAATATCAAAAAAAATATTATTCCCTTTGCCGGATGAGCATTTTAGGCCAAACATGCCAAACGTCCAGCAATAGCTCCCAAACCAAAGGAGCCAGCACTGAAACACATAGCTGGCCTGAAACCTCCCCAGGGAGCACACAAGCAGCAACATTCATTCTAGGGCTGTGGGCTTTCATTTGCCTGGGAACATTGTCATAGAAAAAAAGTGTTTCTCTCGGCCGGACGAGCATTTTAGGCCAAACATGCCAAACGTCCAGCACTAGCACCCAAACCAAAGGATCCAGCACTGAAACATATAGCTGGCCTGAATCCTCCCCAGGGAGCACACAAGCAGCAACATTCATTCTAGGGATGTGGGCTTTCACTTGCCTGGGAACATTATCATAGCAAAAAATGTGTTTCTATTGGAAGGACGAGCATTTTAGGCCAAACATGCCAAACGTCCAGCAATAGCTCCGAAACCAAAGGAGCCAGCACTGAAACACATAGCTGGACTGAAACCTCCCCAGGGAGCACACAAGCAGCAACATTCATTCTAGGGCTCTGGGCTTTCACTTGCCAGGGAACCGTCATAATATCAAAAAAAAATGTTTTTCTCTTGGCCGGACGAGCATTTTCGACCAAACATGCCAAACGTCCAGCAATACCTCCCAAACCAAAGGAGCCAGTACTGAAACACATAGCTGGCCTGAAACCTCCCCAGGGAGCACACAAGCAGCAACATTCATTCTAGGGCTGTGGGCTTTCACTTCCCTGCGAACCATCGTCATAACAAAAAAAGTGTTTCTCTGGGCCGGACGAGCATTATAGGCCAAACATGCCAAACGTCCAGCAATAGCTCCCAAACCAAAGGAGACAGCACAGAAACACATAGGGGGCCTGAAACCTCCCCAGGGAGCACACAAGCAGCAACATTCAGTCTAGGGATGTGGGCTTTCACTTCCCTCGGAACCGTCGTAATATCAAAAAAAAATGTTTTTCTCTTGGCCGGACGAGCATTTTCGGCCAAGCATGCCAAACGTCCAGCAATAGCTCCCAAACCAAAGGAGCCAGTACTGAAACACATAGCTGGCCTGAGACCTACCCAGGGAGCACACACGCAGCAACATTCATTCTAGGGCTGTGGGCTTTTTCTTGCCTGGGAACATTATCATAGGAAAAAATGTGTTTCTCTCGGCCGGACGAGCATTTTAGGCCAAACATGCCAAACGTCCAGCAATAGCTCACAAACCAAAGGAGCCAGCACTGAAACAAAGAGCTGGCCTGAAACCTCCCCAGGGAGCACACAAGCAGCAACATTCATTCTAGGGATGTGGGCTTTCACTTGCCTGGGAACTGTCATCAGTGCAAAAAAAGTGTTTCTCTCGGCCGGACGAGCATTTTAGGCCAAGCATGCCAAAAGTCCAGCAATAGCTCCCAAACCAAAGGAGCCAGCACTCAAACACATAGCTGGCCTGAAACCTCCCCAGGGAGCACACAAGCAGCAACATTCATTCTAGGGCTGTGGGCTTTCACTTGACTGGGATCCTTCATGATATCAAAAAAAAAGTGTTTCTCTCGGCCGGACGAGCATTTTAGGCCAAACATGCCAAACGTCCAGCAATAGCTCCCCAACCAAAGGAGCCAGCTCAGAAACACATAGCTGGCCTGAAACCTCCCCAGGGAGCACACAAGCAGCAACATTCATTCTAGGGATGTGGGCTTTCACTTCCGTCGGAACCATCGTAATATCAAAAAAAAATGTTTTTCTCTTGGCCGGACGAGCATTTTCGGCCAAGCATGCCAAACGTCCAGCAATAGCTCACAAACCAAAGGAGCCAGCACTGAAACACATAGCTGGCCTGAAACCTCCCCAGGGAGCACACAAGCAGCAACATTCATTCTAGGGATGTGGGCTTTCACTTCTCTGGGAACCGTCGTAATATCAAAAAAAATGCTTTTCTCTTGGCCGGACGAGCATTTTAGGCCAAACATGCCAAACGTCCAGCAATAGCTCCCAAACCAATGGAGCCAGCACTGAAACACATAGCTGGCCTGAAACCTCCCCAGGGAGCACACAAGCAGCAACATTCATTCTAGGGCTGTGGGCCTTTTCTTGCCTGGGAACATTATCATAGCAAAAAATGTGATTCTCTCGGCCGGACGAGCATTTTAGGCCAAACATGCCAAACGTCCAGCAATAGCTCCCAAACCAATGGAGCCAGCACTGAAACACATAGCTGGCCTGAAACCACCCCAGGGAGCACACAAGCAGCAACATTCATTCTAGGGCTGTGGGCCTTTTCTTGCCTGGGAACATTATCATAGCAAAAAATGTGATTCTCTCGGCCGGACGAGCATTTTAGGCCAAACATGCCAAACGTCCAGCAATAGCTCCCAAACCAAAGGAGCCAGCACTGAAACACATAGCTGGCCTGAAACCTCCCCAGGGAGCACACAAGCAGCAACATTCATTCTAGGGCTGTGGGCTTTCACTTGCCTGGGAATATTATCATAGAAAAAAAGTGTTTCTCTCGGCCGGACGAGCATTTTAGGCCAAATATGCCAAAAGTCCAGCAATAGATACCAAACCAAAGGATCCAGCACTGAAACACATAGCTGGCCTGAAACCTCCCCAGGGAGCACACAAGCAGCAACATTCATTCTAGGGATGTGGTCTTTCACTTCCCTGGGAACATTATCATAGCAAAAAAATTGTTTCTCTTGGCCGGACGAGCATTTTAGGCCAAACATGCCAAACGTCCAGCAGTAGCTCCCAAACCAAAGGAGCCAGCTCAGAAACACATAGGGGGCCTGAAACCTCCCCAGGGATCACACACGCAGCAACATTCATTCTAGGGCTGTGGGCTTTCACTTCCCTGCGAACCATCGTCATAACAAAAAAAGTGTTTCTCTCGGCCGGACGAGCATTATAGGCCAAACA
This sequence comes from Porphyrio hochstetteri, assembly GCA_020800305.1. NCBI lineage: Eukaryota > Metazoa > Chordata > Aves > Gruiformes > Rallidae > Porphyrio > Porphyrio hochstetteri. The sequence goes on from CM036928.1 coordinate 7,688,607, forward strand.
TGCCAAACGTCCAGCAATAGCTCCCAAACCAAAGGAGCCAGCACAGAAACACATAGCTGGCCTGAAACCTCCCCAGGGAGCACACAAGCAGCAACATTCAGTCTAGGGCTGTGGGCTTTCACTTCCCTGGGAACGTTATCATAGCAAAAATGTGTTTCTCTCGGCCGGACGAGCATTTTAGGCCAAACATGCCTAAAGTCCAGGAATAGCTCCCAAACCAAAGGAGCCAGCTCTGAAACACATAGCTGGCCTGAAACCTCCCCAGGGAGAACTCAAGCAGCAACATTCATTCTAGGGCTGTGGGCTTTCACTTGCCTGGGAACCTTCATCATTTCAAAAAAAGTGTTTCTCTCGGCCGGACGAGCATTTTAGGCCAAACATGCCAAACGTCCAGCAATAGCTCCCAAACCAAAGGAGCCAGCACTGAAACACATAGCTGGCCTGAAACCTCCCCAGGGAGCACACAAGCAGCAACATTCATTCTAGGGCTCTTGGCTTTCACTTGCCTGGGAACATTATCATAGCAAAAAAAGTGTTTCTCTCGGCCGGACGAGCATTTTAGGCCAAACATGCCAAACGTCCAGCAATAGCTCCCAAACCAAAGGAGCCAGCACTGAAACACATAGCTGGACTGAAACCTCCCCAGGGAGCACACAAGCAGCAACATTCATTCTAGGGCTCTGGGCTTTCACTTGCCTGGGAACATTATCATACCAAAAAAATGCTTCCCTTGGCCGGACGATCATTTTAGGCCAAACATGCCAAACGTCCAGCAATAGCTCCCAAACCAAAGGAGCCAGCAGAGAAACACATAGGGGGCCTGAAACCTCCCCAGGGAGCACACAAGCAGCAACATTCAGTCTAGGGCTGTGGGCTTTCACTTCCCTGGGAAGGTTATCATAGCAAAAAAAGTGTTTCTCTCAGCCGGACGAGCATTTTAGGCCAAACATGCCAAACGTCCAGCAATAGCTCCCAAACCAAAGGAGCCAGCACTGAAACACATAGCTGGCCTGAAACCTCCCCAGGGAGCACACAAGCAGCAACATTCATTCTAGGGCTGTGGGCTTTTTCTTGCCTGGAACATTATCATAGCAAAAAATGTGATTCTCTCGGCCGGACGAGCATTTTAGGCCAAACATGCCAAACGTCCAGCAATAGCTCCCAAACCAAAGGAGCCAGCACTGAAACACATAGCTGGCCTGAAACCTCCCCAGGGAGCACACAGGCAGCAACATTCATTCTAGGGCTGTGGGCTTTCACTTGCCTGGGAACATTATCATAGATAAAAAGTGTTTCTCTCGGCCGGACGAGCATTTTAGGCCAAATATGCCAAACGTCCAGCACTAGCTCCCAAACCAAAGGATCCAGCACTGAAACACATAGCTGGCCTTAAACCTCCCCAGGGAGCACACAAGCAGCAACATTCATTCTAGGGCTGTGGGCTTTCACTTGCCTGGGAACATTAGCATAGCAAAAAAATTGTTTCTCTCGGCCGGACGAGCATTTTAGGCCAAACATGCCAAACGTCCAGCAATAGCTCCGAAACCAAAGGAGCCAGCACTGAAACACATAGCTGGCCTGAAACCTCCCCAGGGAGCACACAAGCAGCAACATTCATTCTAGGGCTGTGGGCTTTCACTTGCCTGGGAACTGTCGTCATGGCAAAAAAAGTTTTTCTCTCGGCCGGACGAGCATTTTAGGCCAAACATGCCAAAAGTCCAGCAATAGCTCCCAAACCAAAGGAGCCAGCACTGAAACATATAGCTGGCCTGAAACCTCCCCAGGGAGCACAGAAGCAGCAACATTCATTCTAGGGCTGTGGGCTTTCACTTCCCTGCGAACCATCGTCATAACAAAAAAAGTGTTTCTCTGGGCCGGACGAGCATTATAGGCCAAACATGCCAAACGTCCAGCAATAGCTCCCAAACCAAAGGAGCCAGCACAGAAACACATAGGGGGCCTGAAACCTCCCCAGGGAGCACACAAGCAGCAACATTCAGTCTAGGGCTGTGGGCTTTCACTTCCCTGGGATCCTTCATGATATCAAAGAAAAAGTGTTTCTCTCGCCTGGACGAACATTTTAGGCCAAACATGCCAAACGTCCAGCAATAGCTCCCAAACCAAAGGAGCCAGCACTGAAACACATAGCTGGCCTGAAACCTTCCCAGGGAGCACACAAGCAGCAACATTCATTCTAGGGATGTGGGCTTTCACTTGCCTGGGAACATTATCATAGCAAAAAAAGTGTTTCCCTTGGCCGGACGAGCATTTTAGGCCAAACATGCCAAACGTCCAGCAGTAGCTCCCAAACCAAAGGAGCAAGCTCAGAAACACATAGGGGGCCTGAAACCTCCCCAGGGAGCACACAAGCAGCAAAATTCATTCTAGGGATGTGGGCTTTCACTTCCCTCGGAACCGTCGTAATATCAAAAAAAAATGTTTTTCTCTTGGCCGGACGAGCATTTTTGGCCAAGCATGCCAAACGTCCAGCAATAGCTCCCAAACCAAAGGAGCCAGTACTGAAACACATAGCTGGCCTGAGACCTACCCAGGGAGCACACACGCAGCAACATTCATTCTAGGGCTGTGGGCTTTTTCTTGCCTGGGAACATTATCATAGGAAAAAATGTGTTTCTCTCGGCCGGACGAGCATTTTAGGCCAAACATGCCAAACGTCCAGCAATAGCTCACAAACCAAAGGAGCCAGCTCAGAAACACATAGCTGGCCTGAAACCTCCCCAGGGAGCACACAAGCAGCAACATTCATTCTAGGGATGTGGGCTTTCACTTCCGTCGGAACCATCGTAATATCAAAAAAAAATGTTTTTCTCTTGGCCGGACGAGCATTTTCGGCCAAGCATGCCAAACGTCCAGCAATAGCTCACAAACCAAAGGAGCCAGCACTGAAACACATAGCTGGCCTGAAACCTCCCCAGGGAGCACACAAGCAGCAACATTCATTCTAGGGATGTGGGCTTTCACTTCTCTGGGAACCGTCGTAATATCAAAAAAAATGCTTTTCTCTTGGCCGGACGAGCATTTTAGGCCAAACATGCCAAACGTCCAGCAATAGCTCCCAAACCAATGGAGCCAGCACTGAAACACATAGCTGGCCTGAAACCTCCCCAGGGAGCACACAAGCAGCAACATTCATTCTAGGGCTGTGGGCCTTTTCTTGCCTGGGAACATTATCATAGCAAAAAATGTGATTCTCTCGGCCGGACGAGCATTTTAGGCCAAACATGCCAAACGTCCAGCAATAGCTCCCAAACCAATGGAGCCAGCACTGAAACACATAGCTGGCCTGAAACCACCCCAGGGAGCACACAAGCAGCAACATTCATTCTAGGGCTGTGGGCCTTTTCTTGCCTGGGAACATTATCATAGCAAAAAATGTGATTCTCTCGGCCGGACGAGCATTTTAGGCCAAACATGCCAAACGTCCAGCAATAGCTCCCAAACCAAAGGAGCCAGCACTGAAACACATAGCTGGCCTGAAACCTCCCCAGGGAGCACACAAGCAGCAACATTCATTCTAGGGCTGTGGGCTTTCACTTGCCTGGGAATATTATCATAGAAAAAAAGTGTTTCTCTCGGCCGGACGAGCATTTTAGGCCAAATATGCCAAAAGTCCAGCAATAGATACCAAACCAAAGGATCCAGCACTGAAACACATAGCTGGCCTGAAACCTCCCCAGGGAGCACACAAGCAGCAACATTCATTCTAGGGATGTGGTCTTTCACTTCCCTGGGAACATTATCATAGCAAAAAAATTGTTTCTCTTGGCCGGACGAGCATTTTAGGCCAAACATGCCAAACGTCCAGCAGTAGCTCCCAAACCAAAGGAGCCAGCTCAGAAACACATAGGGGGCCTGAAACCTCCCCAGGGATCACACACGCAGCAACATTCATTCTAGGGCTGTGGGCTTTCACTTCCCTGCGAACCATCGTCATAACAAAAAAAGTGTTTCTCTCGGCCGGACGAGCATTATAGGCCAAACATGCCAAACGTCCAGCAATAGCTCCCAAACCAAAGGAGCCAGCACAGAAACACATAGCTGGCCTGAAACCTCCCCAGGGAGCACACAAGCAGCAACATTCAGTCTAGGGCTGTGGGCTTTCACTTCCCTGGGAACGTTATCATAGCAAAAATGTGTTTCTCTCGGCCGGACGAGCATTTTAGGCCAAACATGCCTAAAGTCCAGGAATAGCTCCCAAACCAAAGGAGCCAGCTCTGAAACACATAGCTGGCCTGAAACCTCCCCAGGGAGAACTCAAGCAGCAACATTCATTCTAGGGCTGTGGGCTTTCACTTGCCTGGGAACCTTCATCATTTCAAAAAAAGTGTTTCTCTCGGCCGGACGAGCATTTTAGGCCAAACATGCCAAACGTCCAGCAATAGCTCCCAAACCAAAGGAGCCAGCACTGAAACACATAGCTGGCCTGAAACCTCCCCAGGGAGCACACAAGCAGCAACATTCATTCTAGGGCTCTTGGCTTTCACTTGCCTGGGAACATTATCATAGCAAAAAAAGTGTTTCTCTCGGCCGGACGAGCATTTTAGGCCAAACATGCCAAACGTCCAGCAATAGCTCCCAAACCAAAGGAGCCAGCACTGAAACACATAGCTGGACTGAAACCTCCCCAGGGAGCACACAAGCAGCAACATTCATTCTAGGGCTCTGGGCTTTCACTTGCCTGGGAACATTATCATACCAAAAAAATGCTTCCCTTGGCCGGACGATCATTTTAGGCCAAACATGCCAAACGTCCAGCAATAGCTCCCAAACCAAAGGAGCCAGCAGAGAAACACATAGGGGGCCTGAAACCTCCCCAGGGAGCACACAAGCAGCAACATTCAGTCTAGGGCTGTGGGCTTTCACTTCCCTGGGAAGGTTATCATAGCAAAAAAAGTGTTTCTCTCAGCCGGACGAGCATTTTAGGCCAAACATGCCAAACGTCCAGCAATAGCTCCCAAACCAAAGGAGCCAGCACTGAAACACATAGCTGGCCTGAAACCTCCCCAGGGAGCACACAAGCAGCAACATTCATTCTAGGGCTGTGGGCTTTTTCTTGCCTGGAACATTATCATAGCAAAAAATGTGATTCTCTCGGCCGGACGAGCATTTTAGGCCAAACATGCCAAACGTCCAGCAATAGCTCCCAAACCAAAGGAGCCAGCACTGAAACACATAGCTGGCCTGAAACCTCCCCAGGGAGCACACAGGCAGCAACATTCATTCTAGGGCTGTGGGCTTTCACTTGCCTGGGAACATTATCATAGATAAAAAGTGTTTCTCTCGGCCGGACGAGCATTTTAGGCCAAATATGCCAAACGTCCAGCACTAGCTCCCAAACCAAAGGATCCAGCACTGAAACACATAGCTGGCCTTAAACCTCCCCAGGGAGCACACAAGCAGCAACATTCATTCTAGGGCTGTGGGCTTTCACTTGCCTGGGAACATTAGCATAGCAAAAAAATTGTTTCTCTCGGCCGGACGAGCATTTTAGGCCAAACATGCCAAACGTCCAGCAATAGCTCCGAAACCAAAGGAGCCAGCACTGAAACACATAGCTGGCCTGAAACCTCCCCAGGGAGCACACAAGCAGCAACATTCATTCTAGGGCTGTGGGCTTTCACTTGCCTGGGAACTGTCGTCATGGCAAAAAAAGTTTTTCTCTCGGCCGGACGAGCATTTTAGGCCAAACATGCCAAAAGTCCAGCAATAGCTCCCAAACCAAAGGAGCCAGCACTGAAACATATAGCTGGCCTGAAACCTCCCCAGGGAGCACAGAAGCAGCAACATTCATTCTAGGGCTGTGGGCTTTCACTTCCCTGCGAACCATCGTCATAACAAAAAAAGTGTTTCTCTGGGCCGGACGAGCATTATAGGCCAAACATGCCAAACGTCCAGCAATAGCTCCCAAACCAAAGGAGCCAGCACAGAAACACATAGGGGGCCTGAAACCTCCCCAGGGAGCACACAAGCAGCAACATTCAGTCTAGGGCTGTGGGCTTTCACTTCCCTGGGATCCTTCATGATATCAAAGAAAAAGTGTTTCTCTCGCCTGGACGAACATTTTAGGCCAAACATGCCAAACGTCCAGCAATAGCTCCCAAACCAAAGGAGCCAGCACTGAAACACATAGCTGGCCTGAAACCTTCCCAGGGAGCACACAAGCAGCAACATTCATTCTAGGGATGTGGGCTTTCACTTGCCTGGGAACATTATCATAGCAAAAAAAGTGTTTCCCTTGGCCGGACGAGCATTTTAGGCCAAACATGCCAAACGTCCAGCAGTAGCTCCCAAACCAAAGGAGCAAGCTCAGAAACACATAGGGGGCCTGAAACCTCCCCAGGGAGCACACAAGCAGCAAAATTCATTCTAGGGATGTGGGCTTTCACTTCCCTCGGAACCGTCGTAATATCAAAAAAAAATGTTTTTCTCTTGGCCGGACGAGCATTTTTGGCCAAGCATGCCAAACGTCCAGCAATAGCTCCCAAACCAAAGGAGCCAGTACTGAAACACATAGCTGGCCTGAGACCTACCCAGGGAGCACACACGCAGCAACATTCATTCTAGGGCTGTGGGCTTTTTCTTGCCTGGGAACATTATCATAGGAAAAAATGTGTTTCTCTCGGCCGGACGAGCATTTTAGGCCAAACATGCCAAACGTCCAGCAATAGCTCACAAACCAAAGGAGCCAGCACTGAAACATAGAGCTGGCCTGAAACCTCCCCAGGGAGCACACAAGCAGCAACATTCATTCTAGGGATGTGGGCTTTCACTTCTCTGGGAACCGTCGTAATATCAAAAAAAATGTTTTTCTCTTGGCCGGACGAGCATTTTAGGCCAAACATGCCAAACGTCCAGCAATAGCTCCCAAACCAAAGGAGCCAGCACTGAAACACATAGCTGGCCTGAAACCTCCCCAGGGAGCACACAAGCAGCAACATTCATTCTAGGGCTGTGGACTTTTTCTTGCCTGGGAACATTATCATAGAAAAAATGTGTTCTCTCGGCCGGACGAGCATTTTAGGCCAAATATGCCAAACGTCCAGCAATAGCTCCCAAACCAAAGGAGCCAGCACTGAAACACATAGCTGGCCTGAAACCTCCCCAGGGAGCACACAGGCAGCAACATTCATTCTAGGGCTGTGGGCTTTCACTTGCCTGGGAACATTATCATAGAAAAAAAGTGTTTCTCTCGGCCGGACGAGCATATTAGGCCAAATATGCCAAACGTCCAGCACTAGCTCCCAAACCAAAGGATCCAGCACTGAAACACATAGCTGGCCTTAAACCTCCCCAGGGAGCACACAAGCAGCAACATTCATTCTAGGGCTGTGGGCTTTCACTTGCCTGGGAACATTAGCATAGCAAAAAAATTGTTTCTCTCGGCCGGACGAGCATTTTAGGCCAAACATGCCAAACGTCCAGCAATAGCTCCGAAACCAAAGGAGCCAGCACTGAAACACATAGCTGGCCTGAAACCTCCCCAGGGAGCACACAAGCAGCAACATTCATTCTCGTGCTGTGTGCTTTCACTTCCCTGGGAACCGTCATAATATCAAAAAAAAATGTTTTTCTCTTGGCCGGACGAGCACTTTCGTCCAAACATGCCAAACGTCCAGCAATAGCTCACAAACCAAAGGAGCCAGTACTGAAACACATAGCTGGCCTGAAACCTCCCCAGGGAGCACACAAGCAGCAACATTCATTCTAGGGCTGTGGACTTTTTCTTGCCTGGGAACATTATCTTAGGAAAAAATGTGTTTCTCTCGGCCGGACGAGCATTTTAGGTCAAACATGCCAAACGTCCAGCAATAGCTCACAAACCAAAGGAGCCAGCACTGAAACACATAGCTGGCCTGAAACCTCCCCAGGGAGCACACAAGCAGCAACATTCATTCTAGGGATGTGGGCTTTCACTTCTCTGGGAACCGTCGTAATATCAAAAAAAATATTATTCCCTTTGCCGGATGAGCATTTTAGGCCAAACATGCCAAACGTCCAGCAATAGCTCCCAAACCAAAGGAGCCAGCACTGAAACACATAGCTGGCCTGAAACCTCCCCAGGGAGCACACAAGCAGCAACATTCATTCTAGGGCTGTGGACTTTTTCTTGCCTGGGAACATTATCATAGAAAAAATGTGTTCTCTCGGCCGGACGAGCATTTTAGGCCAAATATGCCAAACGTCCAGCAATAGCTCCCAAACCAAAGGAGCCAGCACTGAAACACATAGCTGGCCTGAAACCTCCCCAGGGAGCACACAGGCAGCAACATTCATTCTAGGGCTGTGGGCTTTCACTTGCCTGGGAACATTATCATAGAAAAAAAGTGTTTCTCTCGGCCGGACGAGCATATTAGGCCAAATATGCCAAACGTCCAGCACTAGCTCCCAAACCAAAGGATCCAGCACTGAAACACATAGCTGGCCTTAAACCTCCCCAGGGAGCACACAAGCAGCAACATTCATTCTAGGGCTGTGGGCTTTCACTTGCCTGGGAACATTAGCATAGCAAAAAAATTGTTTCTCTCGGCCGGACGAGCATTTTAGGCCAAACATGCCAAACGTCCAGCAATAGCTCCGAAACCAAAGGAGCCAGCACTGAAACACATAGCTGGCCTGAAACCTCCCCAGGGAGCACACAAGCAGCAACATTCATTCTCGTGCTGTGTGCTTTCACTTCCCTGGGAACCGTCATAATATCAAAAAAAAATGTTTTTCTCTTGGCCGGACGAGCACTTTCGTCCAAACATGCCAAACGTCCAGCAATAGCTCACAAACCAAAGGAGCCAGTACTGAAACACATAGCTGGCCTGAAACCTCCCCAGGGAGCACACAAGCAGCAACATTCATTCTAGGGCTGTGGACTTTTTCTTGCCTGGGAACATTATCTTAGGAAAAAATGTGTTTCTCTCGGCCGGACGAGCATTTTAGGTCAAACATGCCAAACGTCCAGCAATAGCTCACAAACCAAAGGAGCCAGCACTGAAACACATAGCTGGCCTGAAACCTCCCCAGGGAGCACACAAGCAGCAACATTCATTCTAGGGATGTGGGCTTTCACTTCTCTGGGAACCGTCGTAATATCAAAAAAAATATTATTCCCTTTGCCGGATGAGCATTTTAGGCCAAACATGCCAAACGTCCAGCAATAGCTCCCAAACCAAAGGAGCCAGCACTGAAACACATAGCTGGCCTGAAACCTCCCCAGGGAGCACACAAGCAGCAACATTCATTCTAGGGCTGTGGGCTTTCATTTGCCTGGGAACATTATCATAGAAAAAAAGTGTTTCTCTCGGCCGGACGAGCATTTTAGGCCAAACATGCCAAACGTCCAGCACTAGCACCCAAACCAAAGGATCCAGCACTGAAACATATAGCTGGCCTGAATCCTCCCCAGGGAGCACACAAGCAGCAACATTCATTCTAGGGATGTGGGCTTTCACTTGCCTGGGAACATTATCATAGCAAAAAATGTGTTTCTATTGGAAGGACGAGCATTTTAGGCCAAACATGCCAAACGTCCAGCAATAGCTCCGAAACCAAAGGAGCCAGCACTGAAACACATAGCTGGACTGAAACCTCCCCAGGGAGCACACAAGCAGCAACATTCATTCTAGGGCTCTGGGCTTTCACTTGCCAGGGAACCGTCATAATATCAAAAAAAAATGTTTTTCTCTTGGCCGGACGAGCATTTTCGACCAAACATGCCAAACGTCCAGCAATACCTCCCAAACCAAAGGAGCCAGTACTGAAACACATAGCTGGCCTGAAACCTCCCCAGGGAGCACACAAGCAGCAACATTCATTCTAGGGCTGTGGGCTTTCACTTCCCTGCGAACCATCGTCATAACAAAAAAAGTGTTTCTCTGGGCCGGACGAGCATTATAGGCCAAACATGCCAAACGTCCAGCAATAGCTCCCAAACCAAAGGAGACAGCACAGAAACACATAGGGGGCCTGAAACCTCCCCAGGGAGCACACAAGCAGCAACATTCAGTCTAGGGATGTGGGCTTTCACTTCCCTCGGAACCGTCGTAATATCAAAAAAAAATGTTTTTCTCTTGGCCGGACGAGCATTTTCGGCCAAGCATGCCAAACGTCCAGCAATAGCTCCCAAACCAAAGGAGCCAGTACTGAAACACATAGCTGGCCTGAGACCTACCCAGGGAGCACACACGCAGCAACATTCATTCTAGGGCTGTGGGCTTTTTCTTGCCTGGGAACATTATCATAGGAAAAAATGTGTTTCTCTCGGCCGGACGAGCATTTTAGGCCAAACATGCCAAACGTCCAGCAATAGCTCACAAACCAAAGGAGCCAGCACTGAAACAAAGAGCTGGCCTGAAACCTCCCCAGGGAGCACACAAGCAGCAACATTCATTCTAGGGATGTGGGCTTTCACTTCTCTGGGAACCGTCGTAATATCAAAAAAAATGTTTTTCTCTTGGCCGGACGAGCATTTTAGGCCAAACATGCCAAACGTCCAGCAATAGCTCCCAAACCAAAGGAGCCAGCACTGAAACACATAGCTGGCCTGAAACCTCCCCAGGGAGCACACAAGCAGCAACATTCATTCTAGGGCTGTGGACTTTTTCTTGCCTGGGAACATTATCATAGAAAAAATGTGTTTCTCTCGGCCGGACGAGCATTTTAGGCCAAATATGCCAAACGTCCAGCAATAGCTCCCAAACCAAAGGAGCCAGCACTGAAACACATAGCTGGCCTGAAACCTCCCCAGGGAGCACACAGGCAGCAACATTCATTCTAGGGCTGTGGGCTTTCACTTGCCTGGGAACATTATCATAGAAAAAAAGTGTTTCTCTCGGCCGGACGAGCATTTTAGGCCAAATATGCCAAACGTCCAGCTCTAGCTCCCAAACCAAAGGATCCAGCACTGAAACACATAGCTGGCCTTAAACCTCCCCAGGGAGCACACAAGCAGCAACATTCATTCTAGGGCTGTGGGCTTTCACTTGCCTGGGAACATTAGCATAGCAAAAAAATTGTTTCTCTCGGCCGGACGAGCATTTTAGGCCAAACATGCCAAACGTCCAGCACTAGCTCCCAAACCAAAGGATCCAGCACTGAAACACATAGCTGGCCTGAATCCTCCCCAGGGAGCACACAAGCAGCAACATTCATTCTAGGGCTGTGGGCTTTCACTTGCCTGGGAACATTATCATAGCAAAAAAAGTGTTTCTTTTGGAAGGACGAGCATTTTAGGCCAAACATGCCAAACGTCCAGCAATAGCTCCGAAACCAAAGGAGCCAGCACTGAAACACATAGCTGGCCTGAAACCTCCCCAGGGAGCACACAAGCAGCAACATTCATTCTCGTGCTGTGTGCTTTCACTTCCCTGGGAACCGTCATAATATCAAAAAAAAATGTTTTTCTCTTGGCCGGACGAGCATTTTCGTCCAAACATGCCAAACGTCCAGCAATAGCTCACAAACCAAAGGAGCCAGTACTGAAACACATAGCTGGCCTGAAACCTCCCCAGGGAGCACACAAGCAGCAACATTCATTCTAGGGCTGTGGGCTTTCCCTTGCCTGGGGACATTATCATAGCAAAAAATGTGTTTATCTCGGCCGGACGAGCATTTTAGGCCAAACATTCCAAACGTCCAGCAATAGCTCCCAAACCAAAGGAGCCAGCACGGAAGCACATAGCTGGCCTGAAACCTCCCCAGGGAGCACACAAGCAGCAACATTCATTCTAGGGATGTGGGCTTTCTCTTGCCTGGGAACCGTCGTCATGGCAAAAAAAGTGTTTCGGCCGGACGAGCATTTTAGGCCAAACATGCCAAACGTCCAGCAATAGCTCCCAAACCAAAGGAGCCAGCACTGAAACACATAGCTGGCCTGAAACCTCCCCAGGGAGCACACAAGCAGCAACATTCATTCTAGGGCTGTGGGCTTTCACTTGCCTGGGAACATTATCATAGCAAAAAATGTGTTTCTCTCGGCCGGACGAGCATTTTAGGCCAAATATGCCAAACGTCCAGCAATAGCTCCCAAACCAAAGGAGCCAGCACTGAAACACATAGCTGGCCTGAAACCTCCCCAGGGAGCACACAAGCAGCAACATTCATTCTAGGGCTGTGGGCTTTCGCTTGCCTGGGGACATTATCATAGCAAAAAATGTGTTTCTCTCGGCCGGACGAGCATTTTAGGCCAAACATGCCAAACGTCCACCAATAGCTCCCAAGCCAAAGGAGCCAGCACGGAAACACATAGCTGGCCTGAAACCTCCACAGGGAGCACACAAGCAGCAACATTCATTCTAGGGATGTGGGCTTTCTCATGCCTGGGAACCGTCGTCATGGCAAAAAAAGTGTTTCTCTCGGCCGGACGAGCATTTTAGGCCAAACATGCCAAACGTCCAGCAATAGCTCCCAAACCAAAGGAGCCAGCACTGAAACACAGAGCTGGCCTGAAACCTCCCCAGGGAGCACACAAGCAGCAACATTCATTCTAGGGCTGTGGGCTTTCACTTGACTGGGATACTTCATGATGTCAAAAAAAAAGTGTTTCTCTGGGCCGGACGAGCATTTTAGGCCAAACATGCCAAACGTCCAGCAATAGCTCCCAAACCAAAGGAGCCAGCACTGAAACACATAGCTGGCCTGAAACCTCCCCAGGGAGCACACAAGCAGCAACATTCATTCTAGGGCTGTGGGCTTTCACTTGACTTGGAACATTCATCATTGCAAAAAAATTTTTTCTCTCGGCCGGACGAGCATTTTAGGCCAAACATGCCAAACGTCCAGCAATAGCTCCCAAACCAAAGGAGCCAGCACAGAAACACAGAGCTGGCCTGAAACCTCCCCAGGGAGCACACAAGCAGCAAAATTCGTTCTAGTGCTGTGGGCTTTCACCTGCCTGGGAACATTATCATAGCAAAAAAAGTGTTTCTTTCGGAAGGACGAGCATTTTAGGCCAAACATGCCAAAAGTCGAGCAATAGCTCCGAAACCAAAGGAGCCAGCACTGAAACACATAGCTGGCCTGAAACCTCCCCAGGGAGCACACAAGCAGCAACATTCATTCTCGTGCTGTGGGCTTTCACCTGCCTGGAACATTATCATAGCAAAAAAAGTGTTTCTTTCGGAAGGAACAGCATTTTAGGCCAAACATGCCAAACGTCCAGCAATAGCTCACAAACCAAAGGAGCCAGCACTGAAACACAGAGCTGGCCTGAAACCTCCCCAGGGAGCACACAAGCAGCAACATTCATTCTCGGGCTGTGGGCTTTCACTTGCCAGGGAACCGTCGTAATATCAAAAAAAGTTTTTCTCTCGGCTGGACGAGCATTTTAGGCCAAACATGCCAAACGTCCAGCAATAGCTCCCAAACCAAAGGAGCCAGCACTGAAACACATAGCTGGCCTGAAACCTCCCCAGGGAGCACACAAGCATCAACATTCATTCTAGGGCTGTGGTCTTTCACTTGCCTGGCAACATTATCAGAGCAAAAAATTTGTTTCTCTCGGCCGGACGAGCATTTTAGGCCAAACATGCCAAAAGTCCAGCAATAGCTCCCAAACCAAAGGAGCCAGCACTGAAACACAGAGCTGGCCTGAAACCTCCCCAGGGAGCACACAAGCAGCAACATTCATTCTAGGGCTGTGGGCTTTAACCTGCCTGGGAACATTATCATAGCAAAAAAAGTGTTTCTCTCGGCCGGACGAGCATTTTAGGCCAAACATGCCAAACGTCCAGCAATAGCTCCCAAACCAAAGGAGCCAGCACTGAAACACATAGCTGGCCTGAAACCTCCCCAGGGAGCACACAAGCAGCAATATTCATTCTAGGGCTGTGGGCTTTCACTTGCCTGGGAACGGTCGTAATATCAAAAAAAGTGTTTCTCTCGGCCGGACGAGCATTTTAGGCCAAACATGCCAAATATCCAGCAATAGCTCCCAAACCAAAGGAGCCAGCACTGAAACACATAGCTGGCCTGAAACCTCCCCAGGGAGCACACAAGCATCAACATTCATTCTAGGGCTGTGGGCTTTCACTTGCCTGGGAAAATTATCATAGCAAAGTGTTTCTCTCGGCCGGACGAGCATTTTAGGCCAAACATGCCAAACGTCCAGCAATAGCACACAAACCAAAGGAGCCAGCACTGAAACACATAGCTGGCCTGAAACCTCCCCAGGGAGCACACAAGCAGCAATGTTCATTCTAGGGATGTGGGCTTTCACTTGCCAGGGAACCGTCGTAATATCAAAAGAAGTGTTTGTCTCGGCCGGACGAGCATTTTAGGCCAAACATGCCAAACGTCCAGCAATAGCTCCCAAACCAAAGGAGCCAGCACTGAAACACATAGCTGGCCTGAAACCTCCCCAGGGAGCACACGAGCAGCAACATTCATTCTAGGGCTGTGGGCTTTCACTTGACTTGGAACATTCATCATTGCAAAAAAATTTTTTCTCTCGGCCGGACGAGCATTTTAGGCCAAACATGCCAAACGTCCAGCAATAGCTCCCAAACCAAAGGAGCCAGCACAGAAACACAGAGCTGGCCTGAAACCTCCCCAGGGAGCACACAAGCAGCAACATTCGTTCTAGGGCTGTGGGCTTTCACTTGCCTGGGATCCGTCATCATAGCATAATATGTGTTTCAGCCGGACGAGCATTTTAGGCCAAATATGCCAAACGTCCAGCAATAGCTCCCAAACCAAAGGAGCCAGCACTGAAACACATAGCTGGCCTGAAACCTCCCCAGGGAGCACACAAGCAGCAATATTCATTCTAGGGCTGTGGGCTTTCACTTGCCTGGCAAAATTACCATAGCAAAAAAAGTGTTTCTCTCGGCCGGACGAGGATTTTACGCCAAACATGCCAAACGTCCAGCAATAGCACACAAACCAAAGGAGCCAGCACTGAAACACATAGCTGGCCTGAAACCTCCCCAGGGAGCACACAAGCAGCAACATTCATTCTAGGGCTGTGGGCTTTCAATTGACTGGGATACTTCATGATATCAAAAAGAAAGTGTTTCTCTGGGCCGGACGAGCATTTTAGGCCAAACATGCCAAACGTCCAGCAATAGCTCCCAAACCAAAGGAGCCAGCACTGAAACACAGAGCTGGCCTGAAACCTCCCCAGGGAGAACACAAGCAGCAATGTTCATTCTAGGGCTCTAGGCTTTCACTTGCCTGGGAAAATTATCATAGCAAAAAAAGTGTTTCTCTCGGCCGGACGAGCAATTTTGGCCAAACATGCCAAACGTCCAGCAATAGCTCCCAAACCAAAGGAGCCAGCACTGAAACACATAGCTGGCCTGAAACCTCCCCAGGGAGCACACAAGCAGCAACATTCATTCTAGGGATGTGGGCTTTCACTTGCCAGGGAACCGTCGTATTATCAAAAGAAGTGTTTCTCTCGGCCGGACGAGCATTTTAGGCCAAACATGCCAAACGTCCAGCAATAGCTCCCAAACCAAAGGAGCCAGCACTGAAACACATAGCTGGCCTGAAACCTCCCCAGGGAGCACACAAGCAGCAACATGCATTCTCGGGCTGTGGGCTTTCACTTGCCAGGGAACCGTCGTAATATCAAAAGAAGTGTTTGTCTCGGCCGGACGAGCATTTTAGGCCAAACATGCCAAACGTCCAGCAATAGCTCCCAAACCAAAGGAGCCAGCACTGAAACACATAGCTGGCCTGAAACCTCCCCAGGGAGCACACGAGCAGCAACATTCATTCTAGGGCTGTGGGCTTTCACTTGACTTGGAACATTCATCATTGCAAAAAAATTTTTTCTCTCGGCCGGACGAGCATTTTAGGCCAAACATGCCAAACAACCAGCAATAGCACACAAACCAAAGGAGCCAGCACTGAAACACATAGCTAGCCTGAAACCTCCCCAGGGAGCACACAAGCAGCAACATTCGTTCTAGGGCTGTGGGCTTTCACTTGCCTGGCAACATTATCATAGCAAAAAAAGTGTTTCTCTCGGCCGGACGAGCATTTTACGCCAAACATGCCAAACGTCCAGCAATAGCACACAAACCAAAGGAGCCAGCACTGAAACACATAGCTGGCCTGAAACCTCCCCAGGGAGCACACAAGCAGCAACATTCATTCTAGGGCTGTGGGCTTTCAATTGACTGGGATACTTCATGATATCAAAAAAAAAGTGTTTCTCTGGGCCGGACGAGCATTTTAGGCCAAACATGCCAAACGTCCAGCAATAGCTCCCAAACCAAAGGAGCCAGCACTGAAACACATAGCTGGCCTGAAACCTCCCCAGGGAGAACACAAGCAGCAATGTTCATTCTAGGGCTCTAGGCTTTCACTTGCCTGGGAACATTATCATAGCAAAAAAAGTGTTTCTCTCGGCCGGACGAGCAATTTTGGCCAAACATGCCAAACGTCCAGCAATAGCTCCCAAACCAAAGGAGCCAGCACTGAAACACATAGCTGGCCTGAAACCTCCCCAGGGAGCACACAAGCAGCAACATTCATTCTAGGGATGTGGGCTTTCACTTGCCAGGGAACCGTCGTATTATCAAAAGAAGTGTTTCTCTCGGCCGGACGAGCATTTTAGGCCAAACATGCCAAACGTCCAGCAATAGCTCCCAAACCAAAGGAGCCAGCACTGAAACACATAGCTGGCCTGAAACCTCCCCAGGGAGCACACAAGCAGCAACATGCATTCTCGGGCTGTGGGCTTTCACTTGCCAGGGAACCGTCGTAATATCAAAAGAAGTGTTTCTCTCGGCCGGACGAGCATTTTAGGCCAAACATGCCAAACGTCCAGCAATAGCTCCCAAACCAAAGGAGCCAGCACTGAAACACATAGCTGGCCTGAAACCTCCCCAGGGAGCACACGAGCAGCAACATTCATTCTAGGGCTGTGGGCTTTCACTTGACTTGGAACATTCATCATTGCAAAAAAATTTTTTCTCTCGGCCGGACGAGCATTTTAGGCCAAACATGAAAAAAGTCCAGCAATAGCTCCCAAACCAAAGGAGCCAGCACAGAAACACAGAGCTGGCCTGAAACCTCCCCAGGGAGCACACAAGCAGCAACATTCGTTCTAGGGCTGTGGGCTTTCACTTGCCTGGGATCCGTCATCATAGCATAATATGTGTTTCAGCCGGACGAGCATTTTAGGCCAAATATGCCAAACGTCCAGCAATAGCTCACAAACCAAAGGAGCCAGCACTGAAACACATAGCTGGCCTGAAACCTCCCCAGGGAGCACACAAGCAGCAAAATTCGATCTAGGGCTGTGGGCTTTCACCTGCCTGGGAACATTATCATAGCAAAAAAAGTGTTTCTTTCGGAAGGACGAGCATTATAGGCCAAACATGCCAAACGTCCAGCAATAGCACACAAACCAAAGGAGCCAGCACTGAAACACATAGCTAGCCTGAAACCTCCCCAGGGAGCACACAAGCAGCAACATTCATTCTAGGGCTGTGGGCTTTCACTTGACTGGGATAATTCATGATGTCAAAAAAAAAGTGTTTCTCTCGGCCGGACGAGCATTTTAGGCCAAACATGCCAAACGTCCAGCAATAGCTCCCAAACCAAAGGAGCCAGCACTGAAACACATAGCTGGCCTGAAACCTCCCCAGGGAGCACACAAGCAGCAACATTCATTCTAGGGCTGTGGGCTTTCACTTGCCTGGGTACATTATCAGAGAAAAAATGTGCTTCTCTCGGCCGGACGAGCATTTTAGGCCAAACATGCCAAACGTCCTTCAAGAGATCCCAAACCAAAGGAGCCAGCACTGAAACATATAGCTGGCCTGAAACATCCCCAGGGAGCACACAAGCAGCAACATTCATTCTAGGGCTGTGGGCTTTCACTTGCCTGGTAACATTATCAGAGCAAAAAATTTGTTTCTCTCGGCCGGACGAGCATTTTAGGCCAAACATGCCAAAAGTCCAGCAATAGCTCCCAAACCAAAGGAGCCAGCACTGAAACACAGAGCTGGCCTGAAACCTCCCCAGGGAGCACACAAGCAGCAACATTCATTCTAGGGCTGTGGGCTTTAACCTGCCTGGGAACATTATCATAGCAAAAAAAGTGTTTCTCTCGGCCGGACGAGCATTTTAGGCCAAACATGCCAAACGTCCAGCAATAGCTCCCAAACCAAAGGAGCCAGCACTGAAACACATAGCTGGCCTGAAACCTCCCCAGGGAGCACACAAGCAGCAATATTCATTCTAGGGCTGTGGGCTTTCACTTGCCTGGGAACGGTCGTAATATCAAAAAATTGTTTCTCTCGGCCGGACGAGCATTTTAGGCCAAACATGCCAAACATCCAGCAATAGCTCCCAAACCAAAGGAGCCAGCACTGAAACACATAGCTGGCCTGAAACCTCCCCAGGGAGCACACAAGCATCAACATTCATTCTAGGGCTGTGGGCTTTCACTTGCCTGGGAAAATTATCATAGCAAAGTGTTTCTCTCGGCCGGACGAGCATTTTAGGCCAAACATGCCAAACGTCCAGCAATAGCACACAAACCAAAGGAGCCAGCACTGAAACACATAGCTGGCCTGAAACCTCCCCAGGGAGCACACAAGCAGCAATGTTCATTCTAGGGATGTGGGCTTTCACTTGCCAGGGAACCGTCGTAATATCAAAAGAAGTGTTTGTCTCGGCCGGACGAGCATTTTAGGCCAAACATGCCAAACGTCCAGCAATAGCTCCCAAACCAAAGGAGCCAGCACTGAAACACATAGCTGGCCTGAAACCTCCCCAGGGAGCACACAAGCAGCAACATGCATTCTCGGGCTGTGGGCTTTCACTTGCCAGGGAACCGTCGTAATATCAAAAGAAGTGTTTGTCTCGGCCGGACGAGCATTTTAGGCCAAACATGCCAAACGTCCAGCAATAGCTCCCAAACCAAAGGAGCCAGCACTGAAACACATAGCTGGCCTGAAACCTCCCCAGGGAGCACACGAGCAGCAACATTCATTCTAGGGCTGTGGGCTTTCACTTGACTTGGAACATTCATCATTGCAAAAAAATTTTTTCTCTCGGCCGGACGAGCATTTTAGGCCAAACATGCCAAACAACCAGCAATAGCACACAAACCAAAGGAGCCAGCACTGAAACACATAGCTAGCCTGAAACCTCCCCAGGGAGCACACAAGCAGCAACATTCGTTCTAGGGCTGTGGGCTTTCACTTGCCTGGCAACATTATCATAGCAAAAAAAGTGTTTCTCTCGGCCGGACGAGCATTTTACGCCAAACATGCCAAACGTCCAGCAATAGCACACAAACCAAAGGAGCCAGCACTGAAACACATAGCTGGCCTGAAACCTCCCCAGGGAGCACACAAGCAGCAACATTCATTCTAGGGCTGTGGGCTTTCAATTGACTGGGATACTTCATGATATCAAAAAAAAAGTGTTTCTCTGGGCCGGACGAGCATTTTAGGCCAAACATGCCAAACGTCCAGCAATAGCTCCCAAACCAAAGGAGCCAGCACTGAAACACATAGCTGGCCTGAAACCTCCCCAGGGAGAACACAAGCAGCAATGTTCATTCTAGGGCTCTAGGCTTTCACTTGCCTGGGAACATTATCATAGCAAAAAAAGTGTTTCTCTCGGCCGGACGAGCAATTTTGGCCAAACATGCCAAACGTCCAGCAATAGCTCCCAAACCAAAGGAGCCAGCACTGAAACACATAGCTGGCCTGAAACCTCCCCAGGGAGCACACAAGCAGCAACATTCATTCTAGGGATGTGGGCTTTCACTTGCCAGGGAACCGTCGTATTATCAAAAGAAGTGTTTCTCTCGGCCGGACGAGCATTTTAGGCCAAACATGCCAAACGTCCAGCAATAGCTCCCAAACCAAAGGAGCCAGCACTGAAACACATAGCTGGCCTGAAACCTCCCCAGGGAGCACACAAGCAGCAACATGCATTCTCGGGCTGTGGGCTTTCACTTGCCAGGGAACCGTCGTAATATCAAAAGAAGTGTTTCTCTCGGCCGGACGAGCATTTTAGGCCAAACATGCCAAACGTCCAGCAATAGCTCCCAAACCAAAGGAGCCAGCACTGAAACACATAGCTGGCCTGAAACCTCCCCAGGGAGCACACGAGCAGCAACATTCATTCTAGGGCTGTGGGCTTTCACTTGACTTGGAACATTCATCATTGCAAAAAAATTTTTTCTCTCGGCCGGACGAGCATTTTAGGCCAAACATGAAAAAAGTCCAGCAATAGCTCCCAAACCAAAGGAGCCAGCACAGAAACACAGAGCTGGCCTGAAACCTCCCCAGGGAGCACACAAGCAGCAACATTCGTTCTAGGGCTGTGGGCTTTCACTTGCCTGGGATCCGTCATCATAGCATAATATGTGTTTCAGCCGGACGAGCATTTTAGGCCAAATATGCCAAACGTCCAGCAATAGCTCACAAACCAAAGGAGCCAGCACTGAAACACATAGCTGGCCTGAAACCTCCCCAGGGAGCACACAAGCAGCAAAATTCGATCTAGGGCTGTGGGCTTTCACCTGCCTGGGAACATTATCATAGCAAAAAAAGTGTTTCTTTCGGAAGGACGAGCATTATAGGCCAAACATGCCAAACGTCCAGCAATAGCACACAAACCAAAGGAGCCAGCACTGAAACACATAGCTAGCCTGAAACCTCCCCAGGGAGCACACAAGCAGCAACATTCATTCTAGGGCTGTGGGCTTTCACTTGACTGGGATAATTCATGATGTCAAAAAAAAAGTGTTTCTCTCGGCCGGACGAGCATTTTAGGCCAAACATGCCAAACGTCCAGCAATAGCTCCCAAACCAAAGGAGCCAGCACTGAAACACATAGCTGGCCTGAAACCTCCCCAGGGAGCACACAAGCAGCAACATTCATTCTAGGGCTGTGGGCTTTCACTTGCCTGGGTACATTATCAGAGAAAAAATGTGCTTCTCTCGGCCGGACGAGCATTTTAGGCCAAACATGCCAAACGTCCTTCAAGAGATCCCAAACCAAAGGAGCCAGCACTGAAACATATAGCTGGCCTGAAACATCCCCAGGGAGCACACAAGCAGCAACATTCATTCTAGGGCTGTGGGCTTTCACTTGCCTGGTAACATTATCAGAGCAAAAAATTTGTTTCTCTCGGCCGGACGAGCATTTTAGGCCAAACATGCCAAAAGTCCAGCAATAGCTCCCAAACCAAAGGAGCCAGCACTGAAACACAGAGCTGGCCTGAAACCTCCCCAGGGAGCACACAAGCAGCAACATTCATTCTAGGGCTGTGGGCTTTAACCTGCCTGGGAACATTATCATAGCAAAAAAAGTGTTTCTCTCGGCCGGACGAGCATTTTAGGCCAAACATGCCAAACGTCCAGCAATAGCTCCCAAACCAAAGGAGCCAGCACTGAAACACATAGCTGGCCTGAAACCTCCCCAGGGAGCACACAAGCAGCAATATTCATTCTAGGGCTGTGGGCTTTCACTTGCCTGGGAACGGTCGTAATATCAAAAAATTGTTTCTCTCGGCCGGACGAGCATTTTAGGCCAAACATGCCAAACATCCAGCAATAGCTCCCAAACCAAAGGAGCCAGCACTGAAACACATAGCTGGCCTGAAACCTCCCCAGGGAGCACACAAGCATCAACATTCATTCTAGGGCTGTGGGCTTTCACTTGCCTGGGAAAATTATCATAGCAAAGTGTTTCTCTCGGCCGGACGAGCATTTTAGGCCAAACATGCCAAACGTCCAGCAATAGCACACAAACCAAAGGAGCCAGCACTGAAACACATAGCTGGCCTGAAACCTCCCCAGGGAGCACACAAGCAGCAATGTTCATTCTAGGGATGTGGGCTTTCACTTGCCAGGGAACCGTCGTAATATCAAAAGAAGTGTTTGTCTCGGCCGGACGAGCATTTTAGGCCAAACATGCCAAACGTCCAGCAATAGCTCCCAAACCAAAGGAGCCAGCACTGAAACACATAGCTGGCCTGAAACCTCCCCAGGGAGCACACGAGCAGCAACATTCATTCTAGGGCTGTGGGCTTTCACTTGACTTGGAACATTCATCATTGCAAAAAAATTTTTTCTCTCGGCCGGACGAGCATTTTAGGCCAAACATGCCAAACGTCCAGCAATAGCTCCCAAACCAAAGGAGCCAGCACAGAAACACAGAGCTGGCCTGAAACCTCCCCAGGGAGCACACAAGCAGCAACATTCGTTCTAGGGCTGTGGGCTTTCACTTGCCTGGGATCCGTCATCATAGCATAATATGTGTTTCAGCCAGACGAGCATTTTAGGCCAAATATGCCAAACGTCCAGCAATAGCTCACAAACCAAAGGAGCCAGCACTGAAACACATAGCTGGCCTGAAACCTCCCCAGGGAGCACACAAGCAGCAAAATTCGATCTAGGGCTGTGGGCTTTCACCTGCCTGGGAACATTATCATAGCAAAAAAAGTGTTTCTTTCGGAAGGACGAGCATTTTAGGCCAAACATGCCAAACGTCCAGCAATAGCACACAAACCAAAGGAGCCAGCACTGAAACACATAGCTAGCCTGAAACCTCCCCAGGGAGCACACAAGCAGCAACATTCATTCTAGGGCTGTGGGCTTTCACTTGCCTGGCAACATTATCATAGCAAAAAAAGTGTTTCTCTCGGCCGGACGAGCATTTTACGCCAAACATGCCAAACGTCCAGCAATAGCACACAAACCAAAGGAGGCAGCACTGAAACACATAGCTGGCCTGAAACCTCCCCAGGGAGCACACAAGCAGCAACATTCATTCTAGGGCTGTGGGCTTTCAATTGACTGGGATACTTCATGATATCAAAAAAAAAGTGTTTCTCTGGGCCGGACGAGCATTTTAGGCCAAACATGCCAAACGTCCAGCAATAGCTCCCAAACCAAAGGAGCCAGCACTGAAACACATAGCTGGCCTGAAACCTCCCCAGGGAGAACACAAGCATCAACATTCATTCTAGGGCTGTGGGCTTTCACTTGCCTGGCAACATTATCATAGCAAAAAAAGTGTTTCTCTCGGCCGGACGAGCATTTTAGGCCAAACATGCCAAACGTCCAGCAATAGCACACAAACCAAAGGAGCCAGCACTGAAACACATAGCTGGCCTGAAACCTCCCCAGGGAGCACACAAGCAGCAACATTCATTCTAGGGCTGTGGGCTTTCACTTGACTGGGATACTTCATGATGTCAAAAAAAAAGTGTTTCTCTCGGCCGGACGAGCATTTTAGGCCAAACATGCCAAACGTCCAGCAATAGCTCCCAAACCAAAGGAGCCAGCACTGAAACACATAGCTGGCCTGAAACCTCCCCAGGGAGCACACAAGCAGCAACATTCATTCTAGGGCTGTGGGCTTTCACTTGCCTGGGAACATTATCATAGCAAAAAAAATTGATTCACTCGGCCGGACGAGCATTTTAGGCCAAACATGCCAAACGTCAAGCAATAGCACACAAACCAAAGGAGCCAGCACTGAAACACATAGCTGGCCTGAAACCTCCCCAGGGAGCACACAAGCAGCAACATTCATTCTAGGGCTGTGGGCTTTCACTTGACTTGGAACATTCATCATTGCAAAAAAATTTTTCTCTCGGCCGGACGAGCATTTTAGGCCAAACATGCCAAACGTCCAGCAATAGCTCCCAAACCAAAGGAGCCAGCACAGAAACACAGAGCTGGACTGAAACCTCCCCAGGGAGCACACAAGCAGCAACATTCGTTCTAGGGCTGTGGGCTTTCACTTGCCTGGGAACATTATCATAGCAAAAAATCTGCTTCTCTCGGCCGGACGAGCATTTTAGGCCAAACATGCCAAACGTCCTTCAAGAGATCCCAAACCAAAGGAGCCAGCACTGAAACATATAGCTGGCCTGAAACCTCCCCAGGGAGCACACAAGCAGCAACATTCATTCTAGGGCTGTGGGCTTTCACTTGCCTGGGAACATTATCAGAGCAAAAAATCTGTTTCTCTCGGCTGGACGAGCATTTTAGGCCAAACATGCCAAAAGTCCAGCAATAGCTCCCAAACCAAAGGAGCCAGCACTGAAACACATAGCTGGCCTGAAACCTCCCCAGGGAGCACACAAGCAGCAACATTCATTCTAGGGCTGTGGGCTTTAACCTGCCTGGGTACATTATCATAGCAAAAAAAGTGTTTCTTTCGGAAGGACGAGCATTTTAGGCCAAACATGCCAAACGTCCAGCAATAGCTCCCAAACCAAAGGAGCCAGCACTGAAACACATAGCTGGCCTGAAACCTCCCCAGGGAGCACACAAGCAGCAATATTCATTCTAGGGCTGTGGGCTTTCACTTGCCTGGCAACATTACCATAGCAAAAAAAGTGTTTCTCTCGGCCGGACGAGGATTTTACGCCAAACATGCCAAACGTCCAGCAATAGCACACAAACCAAAGGAGCCAGCACTGAAACACATAGCTGGCCTGAAACCTCCCCAGGGAGCACACAAGCAGCAACATTCATTCTAGGGCTGTGGGCTTTCAATTGACTGGGATACTTCATGATATCAAAAAGAAAGTGTTTCTCTGGGCCGGACGAGCATTTTAGGCCAAACATGCCAAACGTCCAGCAATAGCTCCCAAACCAAAGGAGCCAGCACTGAAACACATAGCTGGCCTGAAACCTCCCCAGGGAGAACACAAGCAGCAATGTTCATTCTAGGGCTCTAGGCTTTCACTTGCCTGGGAAAATTATCATAGCAAAAAAAGTGTTTCTCTCGGCCGGACGAGCAATTTTGGCCAAACATGCCAAACGTCCAGCAATAGCTCCCAAACCAAAGGAGCCAGCACTGAAACACATAGCTGGCCTGAAACCTCCCCAGGGAGCACACAAGCAGCAACATTCATTCTAGGGATGTGGGCTTTCACTTGCCAGGGAACCGTCGTATTATCAAAAGAAGTGTTTCTCTCGGCCGGACGAGCATTTTAGGCCAAACATGCCAAACGTCCAGCAATAGCTCCCAAACCAAAGGAGCCAGCACTGAAACACATAGCTGGCCTGAAACCTCCCCAGGGAGCACACAAGCAGCAACATGCATTCTCGGGCTGTGGGCTTTCACTTGCCAGGGAACCGTCGTAATATCAAAAGAAGTGTTTGTCTCGGCCGGACGAGCATTTTAGGCCAAACATGCCAAACGTCCAGCAATAGCTCCCAAACCAAAGGAGCCAGCACTGAAACACATAGCTGGCCTGAAACCTCCCCAGGGAGCACACGAGCAGCAACATTCATTCTAGGGCTGTGGGCTTTCACTTGACTTGGAACATTCATCATTGCAAAAAAATTTTTTCTCTCGGCCGGACGAGCATTTTAGGCCAAACATGCCAAACGTCCAGCAATAGCTCCCAAACCAAAGGAGCCAGCACAGAAACACAGAGCTGGCCTGAAACCTCCCCAGGGAGCACACAAGCAGCAACATTCGTTCTAGGGCTGTGGGCTTTCACTTGCCTGGGGTCCGTCATCATAGCATAATATGTGTTTCAGCCGGACGAGCATTTTAGGCCAAATATGCCAAACGTCCAGCAATAGCTCACAAACCAAAGGAGCCAGCACTGAAACACATAGCTGGCCTGAAACCTCCCCAGGGAGCACACAAGCAGCAAAATTCGATCTAGGGCTGTGGGCTTTCACCTGCCTGGGAACATTATCATAGCAAAAAAAGTGTTTCTTTCGGAAGGACGAGCATTTTAGGCCAAACATGCCAAACAACCAGCAATAGCACACAAACCAAAGGAGCCAGCACTGAAACACATACCTAGCCTGAAACCTCCCCAGGGAGCACACAAGCAGCAACATTCATTCTAGGGCTGTGGGCTTTCACTTGCCTGGCAACATTATCATAGCAAAAAAAGTGTTTCTCTCGGCCGGACGAGCAATTTTGGCCAAACATGCCAAACGTCCAGCAATAGCTCCCAAACCAAAGGAGCCAGCACTGAAACACATAGCTGGCCTGAAACCTCCCCAGGGAGCACACAAGCAGCAACATTCATTCTAGGGATGTGGGCTTTCACTTGCCAGGGAACCGTCGTATTATCAAAAGAAGTGTTTCTCTCGGCCGGACGAGCATTTTAGGCCAAACATGCCAAACGTCCAGCAATAGCTCCCAAACCAAAGGAGCCAGCACTGAAACACAGAGCTGGCCTGAAACCTCCCCAGGGAGCACACAAGCAGCAACATGCATTCTCGGGCTGTGGGCTTTCACTTGCCAGGGAACCGTCGTAATATCAAAAGAAGTGTTTCTCTCGGCCGGACGAGCATTTTAGGCCAAACATGCCAAACGTCCAGCAATAGCTCCCAAACCAAAGGAGCCAGCACTGAAACACATAGCTGGCCTGAAACCTCCCCAGGGAGCACACGAGCAGCAACATTCATTCTAGGGCTGTGGGCTTTCACTTGACTTGGAACATTCATCATTGCAAAAAAATTTTTTCTCTCGGCCGGACGAGCATTTTAGGCCAAACATGAAAAAAGTCCAGCAATAGCTCCCAAACCAAAGGAGCCAGCACAGAAACACAGAGCTGGCCTGAAACCTCCCCAGGGAGCACACAAGCAGCAACATTCGTTCTAGGGCTGTGGGCTTTCACTTGCCTGGGATCCGTCATCATAGCATAATATGTGTTTCAGCCGGACGAGCATTTTAGGCCAAATATGCCAAACGTCCAGCAATAGCTCACAAACCAAAGGAGCCAGCACTGAAACACATAGCTGGCCTGAAACCTCCCCAGGGAGCACACAAGCAGCAAAATTCGATCTAGGGCTGTGGGCTTTCACCTGCCTGGGAACATTATCATAGCAAAAAAAGTGTTTCTTTCGGAAGGACGAGCATTATAGGCCAAACATGCCAAACGTCCAGCAATAGCACACAAACCAAAGGAGCCAGCACTGAAACACATAGCTAGCCTGAAACCTCCCCAGGGAGCACACAAGCAGCAACATTCATTCTAGGGCTGTGGGCTTTCACTTGACTGGGATACTTCATGATGTCAAAAAAAAAGTGTTTCTCTCGGCCGGACGAGCATTTTACGCCAAACATGCCAAACGTCCAGCAATAGCTCCCAAACCAAAGGAGCCAGCACTGAAACACATAGCTGGCCTGAAACCTCCCCAGGGAGCACACAAGCAGCAACATTCATTCTAGGGCTGTGGGCTTTCACTTGCCTGCGTGCCTTCATCATTGCAAAAAAAGTGTTTCCCTTGGCCGGACGAGCATTTTAGGCCAAACATGCCAAACGTCCAGCAATAGCTCCCAAACCAAAGGAGCCAGCACTGAAACACATAGCTAGCCTGAAACCTCCCCAGGGAGCACACAAGCAGCAACATTCATTCTAGGGCTGTGGGCTTTCACTTGCCTGGGTACATTATCAGAGAAAAAATGTGCTTCTCTCGGCCGGACGAGCATTTTAGGCCAAACATGCCAAACGTCCTTCAAGAGATCCCAAACCAAAGGAGCCAGCACTGAAACATATAGCTGGCCTGAAACATCCCCAGGGAGCACACAAGCAGCAACATTCATTCTAGGGCTGTGGGCTTTCACTTGCCTGGTAACATTATCAGAGCAAAAAATTTGTTTCTCTCGGCCGGACGAGCATTTTAGGCCAAACATGCCAAAAGTCCAGCAATAGCTCCCAAACCAAAGGAGCCAGCACTGAAACACAGAGCTGGCCTGAAACCTCCCCAGGGAGCACACAAGCAGCAACATTCATTCTAGGGCTGTGGGCTTTAACCTGCCTGGGAACATTATCATAGCAAAAAAAGTGTTTCTCTCGGCCGGACGAGCATTTTAGGCCAAACATGCCAAACGTCCAGCAATAGCTCCCAAACCAAAGGAGCCAGCACTGAAACACATAGCTGGCCTGAAACCTCCCCAGGGAGCACACAAGCAGCAATATTCATTCTAGGGCTGTGGGCTTTCACTTGCCTGGGAACGGTCGTAATATCAAAAAAAGTGTTTCTCTCGGCCGGATGAGCATTTTAGGCCAAACATGCCAAACATCCAGCAATAGCTCCCAAACCAAAGGAGCCAGCACTGAAACACATAGCTGGCCTGAAACCTCCCCAGGGAGCACACAAGCATCAACATTCATTCTAGGGCTGTGGGCTTTCACTTGACTTGGAACATTCATCATTGCAAAAAAATTTTTTCTCTCGGCCGGACGAGCATTTTAGGCCAAATATGCCAAACGTCCAGCAATAGCACACAAACCAAAGGAGCCAGCACTGAAACACATAGCTGGCCTGAAACCTCCCCAGGGAGCACACAAGCAGCAAAATTCGATCTAGGGCTGTGGGCTTTCACCTGCCTGGGAACATTATCATAGCAAAAAAAGTGTTTCTTTCGGAAGGACGAGCATTATAGGCCAAACATGCCAAACGTCCAGCAATAGCACACAAACCAAAGGAGCCAGCACTGAAACACATAGCTAGCCTGAAACCTCCCCAGGGAGCACACAAGCAGCAACATTCATTCTAGGGCTGTGGGCTTTCACTTGACTGGGATTCTTCATGATGTCAAAAAAAAAGTGTTTCTCTCGGCCGGACGAGCATTTTAGGCCAAACATGCCAAACGTCCAGCAATAGCTCCCAAACCAAAGGAGCCAGCACTGAAACACATAGCTGGCCTGAAACCTCCCCAGGGAGCACACAAGCAGCAACATTCATTCTAGGGCTGTGGGCTTTCACTTGCCTGCGTGCCTTCATCATTGCAAAAAAAGTGTTTCCCTTGGCCGGACGAGCATTTTAGGCCAAACATGCCAAACGTCCAGCAATAGCTCCCAAACCAAAGGAGCCAGCACTGAAACACATAGCTAGCCTGAAACCTCCCCAGGGAGCACACAAGCAGCAACATTCATTCTAGGGCTGTGGGCTTTCACTTGCCTGGGTACATTATCAGAGAAAAAATATGCTTCTCTCGGCCGGACGAGCATTTTAGGCCAAACATGCCAAACGTCCTTCAAGAGATCCCAAACCAAAGGAGCCAGCACTGAAACATATAGCTGGCCTGAAACATCCCCAGGGAGCACACAAGCAGCAACATTCATTCTAGGGCTGCGGGCTTTCACTTGCCTGGTAACATTATCAGAGCAAAAAATTTGTTTCTCTCGGCCGGACGAGCATTTTAGGCCAAACATGCCAAAAGTCCAGCAATAGCTCCCAAACCAAAGGAGCCAGCACTGAAACACAGAGCTGGCCTGAAACCTCCCCAGGGAGCACACAAGCAGCAACATTCATTCTAGGGCTGTGGGCTTTAACCTGCCTGGGAACATTATCATAGCAAAAAAAGTGTTTCTCTCGGCCGGACGAGCATTTTAGGCCAAACATGCCAAACGTCCAGCAATAGCTCCCAAACCAAAGGAGCCAGCACTGAAACACATAGCTGGCCTGAAACCTCCCCAGGGAGCACACAAGCAGCAATATTCATTCTAGGGCTGTGGGCTTTCACTTGCCTGGGAACGGTCGTAATATCAAAAAAAGTGTTTCTCTCGGCCGGACGAGCATTTTAGGCCAAACATGCCAAACATCCAGCAATAGCTCCCAAACCAAAGGAGCCAGCACTGAAACACATAGCTGGCCTGAAACCTCCCCAGGGAGCACACAAGCATCAACATTCATTCTAGGGCTGTGGGCTTTCACTTGACTTGGAACATTCATCATTGCAAAAAAATTTTTTCTCTCGGCCGGACGAGCATTTTAGGCCAAATATGCCAAACGTCCAGCAATAGCTCACAAACCAAAGGAGCCAGCACTGAAACACATAGCTGGCCTGAAACCTCCCCAGGGAGCACACAAGCAGCAAAATTCGATCTAGGGCTGTGGGCTTTCACCTGCCTGGGAACATTATCATAGCAAAAAAAGTGTTTCTTTCGGAAGGACGAGCATTTTAGGCCAAACATGCCAAACGTCCAGCAATAGCACACAAACCAAAGGAGCCAGCACTGAAACACATAGCTAGCCTGAAACCTCCCCAGGGAGCACACAAGCAGCAACATTCATTCTAGGGCTGTGGGCTTTCAATTGACTGGGATACTTCATGATATCAAAAAAAAAAGTGTTTCTCTGGGCCGGACGAGCATTTTAGGCCAAACATGCCAAACGTCCAGCAATAGCTCCCAAACCAAAGGAGCCAGCACTGAAACACATAGCTGGCCTGAAACCTCCCCAGGGAGAACACAAGCAGCAATGTTCATTCTAGGGCTCTAGGCTTTCACTTGCCTGGGAACATTATCATAGCAAAAAAAGTGTTTCTCTCGGCCGGACGAGCAATTTTGTCCAAACATGCCAAACGTCCAGCAATAGCTCCCAAACCAAAGGAGCCAGCACTGAAACACATAGCTGGCCTGAAACCTCCCCAGGGAGCACACAAGCAGCAACATTCATTCTAGGGATGTGGGCTTTCACTTGCCAGGGAACCGTCGTATTATCAAAAGAAGTGTTTCTCTCGGCCGGACGAGCATTTTAGGCCAAACATGCCAAACGTCCAGCAATAGCTCCCAAACCAAAGGAGCCAGCACTGAAACACATAGCTGGCCTGAAACCTCCCCAGGGAGCACACAAGCAGCAACATGCATTCTCGGGCTGTGGGCTTTCACTTGCCAGGGAACCGTCGTAATATCAAAAGAAGTGTTTGTCTCGGCCGGACGAGCATTTTAGGCCAAACATGCCAAACGTCCAGCAATAGCTCCCAAACCAAAGGAGCCAGCACTGAAACACATAGCTGGCCTGAAACCTCCCCAGGGAGCACACGAGCAGCAACATTCATTCTAGGGCTGTGGGCTTTCACTTGACTTGGAACATTCATCATTGCAAAAAAATTTTTTCTCTCGGCCGGACGAGCATTTTAGGCCAAACATGAAAAAAGTCCAGCAATAGCTCCCAAACCAAAGGAGCCAGCACAGAAACACAGAGCTGGCCTGAAACCTCCCCAGGGAGCACACAAGCAGCAACATTCGTTCTAGGGCTGTGGGCTTTCACTTGCCTGGGATCCGTCATCATAGCATAATATGTGTTTCAGCCGGACGAGCATTTTAGGCCAAATATGCCAAACGTCCAGCAATAGCTCACAAACCAAAGGAGCCAGCACTGAAACACATAGCTGGCCTGAAACCTCCCCAGGGAGCACACAAGCAGCAAAATTCGATCTAGGGCTGTGGGCTTTCACCTGCCTGGGAACATCATAGCAAAAAAAGTGTTTCTTTCGGAAGGACGAGCATTTTAGGCCAAACATGCCAAACGTCCAGCAATAGCACACAAACCAAAGGAGCCAGCACTGAAACACATAGCTAGCCTGAAACCTCCCCAGGGAGCACACAAGCAGCAACATTCATTCTAGGGCTGTGGGCTTTCACTTGACTGGGATACTTCATGATGTCAAAAAAAAAGTGTTTCTCTCGGCCGGACGAGCATTTTAGGCCAAACATGCCAAACGTCCTTCAAGAGATCCCAAACCAAAGGAGCCAGCACTGAAACATATAGCTGGCCTGAAACATCCCCAGGGAGCACACAAGCAGCAACATTCATTCTAGGGCTGTGGGCTTTCACTTGCCTGGTAACATTATCAGAGCAAAAAATTTGTTTCTCTCGGCCGGACGAGCATTTTAGGCCAAACATGCCAAAAGTCCAGCAATAGCTCCCAAACCAAAGGAGCCAGCACTGAAACACAGAGCTGGCCTGAAACCTCCCCAGGGAGCACACAAGCAGCAACATTCATTCTAGGGCTGTGGGCTTTAACCTGCCTGGGAACATTATCATAGCAAAAAAAGTGTTTCTCTCGGCCGGACGAGCATTTTAGGCCAAACATGCCAAACGTCCAGCAATAGCTCCCAAACCAAAGGAGCCAGCACTGAAACACATAGCTGGCCTGAAACCTCCCCAGGGAGCACACAAGCAGCAATATTCATTCTAGGGCTGTGGGCTTTCACTTGCCTGGGAACGGTCGTAATATCAAAAAAAGTGTTTCTGTCGGCCGGACGAGCATTTTAGGCCAAACATGCCAAACATCCAGCAATAGCTCCCAAACCAAAGGAGCCAGCACTGAAACACATAGCTGGCCTGAAACCTCCCCAGGGAGCACACAAGCATCAACATTCATTCTAGGGCTGTGGGCTTTCACTTGCCTGGGAAAATTATCATAGCAAAGTGTTTCTCTCGGCCGGACGAGCATTTTAGGCCAAACATGCCAAACGTCCAGCAATAGCACACAAACCAAAGGAGCCAGCACTGAAACACATAGCTGGCCTGAAACCTCCCCAGGGAGCACACAAGCAGCAACATTCATTCTAGGGCTGTGGGATTTCAATTGACTGGGATACTTCATGATATCAAAAAAAAAGTGTTTCTCAGGGCCGGACGAGCATTTTAGGCCAAACATGCCAAACGTCCAGCAATAGCTCCCAAACCAAAGGAGCCAGCACTGAAACACATAGCTGGCCTGAAACCTCCCCAGGGAGCACACAAGCAGCAATATTCATTCTAGTACTGTGGGCTTTCACTTGCCTGGGAACGGTCGTTATATCAAAAAAAGTGTTTCTCTCGGCCGGACGAGCATTTTAGGCCAAACATGCCAAACGTCCAGCAATAGCTCCCAAACCAAAGGAGCCAGCACTGAAACACATAGCTAGCCTGAAACCTCCCCAGGGAGCACACAAGCAGCAACATTCATTCTAGGGCTGTGGGCTTTCACTTGCCTGGGTACATTATCAGAGAAAATATGTGCTTCTCTCGGCCGGACGAGCATTTTAGGCCAAACATGCCAAACGTCCTTCAAGAGATCCCAAACCAAAGGAGCCAGCACTGAAACATATAGCTGGCCTGAAACCTCCCCAGGGAGCACACAAGCAGCAACATTCATTCTAGGGCTGTGGGCTTTCACTTGCCTGGGAACATTATCATAGCAAAAAAAGTGTTTCTTTCGGAAGGACGAGCATTTTAGGCCAAACATGCCAAACGTCCAGCAATAGCTCCCAAACCAAAGGAGCCAGCACTGAAACACATAGCTGGCCTGAAACCTCCCGAGGGAGCACACAAGCAGCAACATTCATTCTAGGGCTGTGGGCTTTCACTTGCCTGGCAACATTATCATAGCAAAAAAAGTGTTTCTCTCGGCCGGACGAGCATTTTACGCCAAACATGCCAAAAGTCCAGCAATAGCACACAAACCAAAGGAGCCAGCACTGAAACACATAGCTGGCCTGAAACCTCCCCAGGGAGCACACAAGCAGCAACATTCATTCTAGGGCTGTGGGCTTTCAATTGACTGGGATACTTCATGATATCAAAAAAAAAGTGTTTCTCTGGGCCGGACGAACATTTTAGGCCAAACATGCCAAACGTCCAGCAATAGCTCCCAAACCAAAGGAGCCAGCACTGAAACACATAGCTGGCCTGAAACCTCCCCAGGGAGAACACAAGCAGCAATGTTCATTCTAGGGCTCTAGGCTTTCACTTGCCTGGGAACATTATCATAGCAAAAAAAGTGTTTCTCTCGGCCGGACGAGCAATTTTGGCCAAACATGCCAAACGTCCAGCAATAGCTCCCAAACCAAAGGAGCCAGCACTGAAACACATAGCTGGCCTGAAACCTCCCCAGGGAGCACACAAGCAGCAACATTCATTCTAGGGATGTGGGCTTTCACTTGCCAGGGAACCGTCGTATTATCAAAAGAAGTGTTTCTCTCGGCCGGACGAGCATTTTAGGCCAAACATGCCAAACGTCCAGCAATAGCTCCCAAACCAAAGGAGCCAGCACTGAAACACATAGCTGGCCTGAAACCTCCCCAGGGAGCACACAAGCAGCAACATGCATTCTCGGGCTGTGGGCTTTCACTTGCCAGGGAACCGTCGTAATATCAAAAGAAGTGTTTCTCTCGGCCGGACGAGCATTTTAGGCCAAACATGCCAAACGTCCAGCAATAGCTCCCAAACCAAAGGAGCCAGCACTGAAACACATAGCTGGCCTGAAACCTCCCCAGGGAGCACACGAGCAGCAACATTCATTCTAGGGCTGTGGGCTTTCACTTGACTTGGAACATTCATCATTGCAAAAAAATTTTTTCTCTCGTCCGGACGAGGATTTTAGGCCAAACATGCCAAACGTCCAGCAATAGCTCCCAAACCAAAGGAGCCAGCAGAGAAACACAGAGCTGGCCTGAAACCTCCCCAGGGAGCACACAAGCAGCAACATTCGTTCTAGGGCTGTGGGCTTTCACTTGCCTGGGATCCGTCGTCATAGCAAAAAATGTGTTTCTCTCAGCCGGACGAGCATTTTAGGCCAAATATGCCAAACGTCCAGCAATAGCTCCCAAACCAAAGGAGCCAGCACTGAAACACATCGCTGGCCTGAAACCTCCCCAGGGAGCACACAAGCAGCAACATTCATTCTCGTGCTGTGGGCTTTCACCTGCCTGGGAACATTATCATAGCAAAAAAAGTGTTTCTTTTGGAAGGACGAGCATTTTAGGCCAAACATGCCAAACGTCCAGCAATAGCTCCCAAACCAAAGGAGCCAGCACAGAAACACAGAGCTGGCCTGAAACCTCCCCAGGGAGCACACAAGCAGCAACATTCGTTCTAGGGCTGTGGGCTTTCACTTGCCTGGGAATATTATCAGAGAAATAATGTGCTTCTCTCGGACGGACGAACATTTTAGGCCAAACATGCCAAACGTCCAGCAATAGCTCCCAAACCAAAGGAGCCAGCACTGAAACACATAGCTGGCCTGAAACCTCCCCAGGGAGCACACAAGCAGCAACATTCATTCTAGGGATGTGGGCTTTCACTTCCCTGGGAACCGTCGTAATATCAAAAAAAAATGTTATTCTCTTGGCCGGACGAGCATTTTCGGCCAAACATGCCAAACGTCCAGCAATAGCTCCCAAACCAAAGGACCCAGCACTTAAACACATAGTTGGCCTGAAACCTCCCCAGGGAGCACACAAGCAGCAATATTCGTTCTAGGGCTGTGGGCTTTCACTTGCCTGGGAAACTACATCATTGCAAAAAAAAGTGTTTATCTTGGCCGAACGAGCTTTATAGGCTAAACATGCCAAACGTCCAGCACTAGCTCCCAAACCAAAGGATCCAGCACTGAAACACATAGCTGGCCTGAAACCTCCCCAGGGAGAACACAAGCAGCAATGTTCATTCTAGGGCTCTAGGCTTTCACTTGCCTGGGAACATTATCATAGCAAAAAAAGTGTTTCTCTCGGCCGGAAGAGCATTTTTGGCCAAACATGCCAAACGTCCAGCAATAGCTCCCAAACCAAAGGAGCCAGCACTGAAACACATAGCTGGCCTGAAACCTCCCCAGGGAGCACACAAGCAGCAACATTCATTCTCGGGCTGTGGGCTTTCACTTGCCAGGGAACCGTCGTAATATCAAAAGAAGTGTTTCTCTCGACCGGACGAGCATTTTAGGCCAAACATGCCAAACGTCCAGCAATAGCTCCCAAACCAAGGGAGCCAGCACTGAAACACATAGCTGGCCTTAAACCTCCCCAGGGAGCACACGAGCAGCAACATTCATTCTAGGGCTGTGGGCTTTCACTTGACTTGGAACATTCATCATTGCAAAAAAATTTTTTCTCTCGGCCGGACGAGCATTTTAGGCCAAACATGCCAAAAGTCCAGCAATAGCTCCCAAACCAAAGGAGCCAGCACAGAAACACAGAGCTGGCCTGAAACCTCCCCAGGGAGCACACAAGCAGCAACATTCGTTCTAGGGCTGTGGGCTTTCACTTGCCTGGGATCCGTCGTCATAGCAAAAAATGTTTTTCTCTCAGCCGGACGAGCATTTTAGGCCAAATATGCCAAACGTCCAGCAATAGCTCCCAAACCAAAGGAGCCAGCACTGAAACACATAGCTGGCCTGAAACCTCCCCAGGGAGCACACAAGCAGCAAAATTCGTTCTAGGGCTGTGGGCTTTCACCTGCCTGGGAACATTATCATAGCAAAAAAAGTGTTTCTTTCGGAAGGACGAGAATTTTAGGCCAAACATGCCAAACGTCCAGCAATAGCTCCGAAATCAAAGGAGCCAGCACTGAAACACATAGCTGGCCTGAAACCTCCCCAGGGAGCACAAAAGCAGCAACATTCATTCTCGTGCTGTGGGCTTTCACCTGCCTGTGAACATTATCATACCAAAAAAATTGTTTCTTTTGGAAGGACGAGCATTTTAGGCCAAACATGCCAAACGTCCAGCAATAGCTCCCAAACCAAAGGAGCCAGCACTGAAACACATAGCTGGCCTGAAACCTCCCCAGGGAGCACACAAGCAGCAACACTCATTCTCGGGCTGTGGGCTTTCACTTGCCTGGGAAACTTCATCATTGCAAAAAAAAGTGTTTATCTTGGCCGAACGAGCTTTATAGGCTAAACATGCCAAACGTCCAGCACTAGCTCCCAAACCAAAGGAGCCAGCACTGAAACACATAGCTGGCCTGAAACCTCCCCAGGGAGCACACAAGCAGCAAAATTCGTTCTAGGGCTGTGGGCTTTCACCTGCCTGGGAACATTATAATAGCAAAAAAAGTGTTTCTTTCGGAAGGACGAGCATTTTAGGCCAAACATGCCAAACGTCCAGCAATAGCTCCGAAATCAAAGGAGCCAGCACTGAAACACAGAGCTGGCCTGAAACCTCCCCAGGGAGCACACAAGCAGCAACATTCATTCTCGTGCTGTGGGCTTTCACCTGCCTGGGAACATTATCATAGCAAAAAAAGTGTTTCTTTCGGAAGGACGAGCATTTTAGGCCAAACATGCCAAACGTCCAGCAATAGCTCCCAAACCAAAGGAGCCAGCACTGAAACACATAGCTGGCCTGAAACCTCCCCAGGGAGCACACAAGCAGCAACATTCATTCTAGGGCTGTGGGCTTTCACTTGACTTGGAACATTCATCATTGCAAAAAAATTTTTTCTCTCGGCCGGACGAGCATTTTAGGCCAAACATGCCAAACGTCCAGCAATAGCTCCCAAACCAAAGGAGCCAGCACAGAAACAAAGAGCTGGCCTGAAACCTCCCCAGGGAGCACACAAGCAGCAACATTCGTTCTAGGGCTGTGGGCTTTCACTTGCCTGGGAACATTATCAGAGAAAAAATGTGCTTCTCTCGGCCGGACGAGCATTTTAGGCCAAACATGCCAAACGTCCAGCAATAGCTCCCAAACCAAAGGAGCCAGCACTGAAACACATAGCTGGCCTGAAACCTCCCCAGGGAGCACACAAGCAGCAATGTTCATTCTAGGGCTCTAGGCTTTCACTTGCCTGGGAACATTATCAGAGCAAAAAAAGTGTTTCTCTCGGCCGGACGAGCATTTTTGGCCAAACATGCCAAACGTCCAGCAATAGCTCCCAAACCAAAGGAGCCAGCACTGAAACACATAGCTGGCCTGAAACCTCCCCAGGGAGCACACAAGCAGCAAAATTCGTTCTAGGGCTGTGGGCTTTCACCTGCCTGGGAACATTATCATAGCAAAAAAAGTGTTTCTTTCGGAAGGACGAGCATTTTAGGCCAAACATGCCAAACGTCCAGCAATAGCTCCGAAATCAAAGGAGCCAGCACTGAAACACATAGCTGTCCTGAAACCTCCCCAGGGAGCACAAAAGCAGCAACATTCATTCTCGTGCTGTGGGCTTTCACCTGCCTGTGAACATTATCATACCAAAAAAATTGTTTCTTTTGGAAGGACGAGCATTTTAGGCCAAACATGCCAAACGTCCAGCAATAGCTCCCAAACCAAAGGAGCCAGCACTGAAACACATAGCTGGCCTGAAACCTCCCCAGGGAGCACACAAGCAGCAACATTCATTCTCGGGCTGTGGGCTTTCACTTGCCAGGGAACCGTCGTAATATCAAAAAAAGTGTTTCTCTCGGCTGGACGAGCATTTTAGGCCAAACATGCCAAACGTCCAGCAATAGCTCCCAAACCAAAGGAGCCAGCACTGAAACACATAGCTGGCCTGAAACCTCCCCAGGGAGCACACAAGCAGCAATATTCGTTCTAGGGCTGTGGGCTTTCACTTGCCTGGGAAACTTCATCATTGCAAAAAAAAGTGTTTATCTTGGCCGAACGAGCTTTATAGGCTAAACATGCCAAACGTCCAGCACTAGCTCCCAAACCAAAGGAGCCAGCACTGAAACACATAGCTGGCCTGAAACCTCCCCAGGGAGCACACAAGCAGCAAAATTCGTTCTAGGGCTGTGGGCTTTCACCTGCCTGGGAACATTATAATAGCAAAAAAAGTGTTTCTTTCGGAAGGACGAGCATTTTAGGCCAAACATGCCAAACGTCCAGCAATAGCTCCGAAATCAAAGGAGCCAGCACTGAAACACATCGCTGGCCTGAAACCTCCCCAGGGAGCACACAAGCAGCAACATTCATTCTCGTGCTGTGGGCTTTCACCTGCCTGGGAACATTATCATAGCAAAAAAAGTGTTTCTTTTGGAAGGACGAGCATTTTAGGCCAAACATGCCAAACGTCCAGCAATAGCTCCCAAACCAAAGGAGCCAGCACTGAAACACATAGCTGGCCTGAAACCTCCCCAGGGAGCACACAAGCAGCAACATTCATTCTAGGGCTGTGGGCTTTCACTTGACTTGGAACATTCATCATTGCAAAAAAATTTTTTCTCTCGGCCGGACGAGCATTTTAGGCCAAACATGCCAAACGTCCAGCAATAGCTCCCAAACCAAAGGAGCCAGCACAGAAACAAAGAGCTGGCCTGAAACCTCCCCAGGGAGCACACAAGCAGCAACATTCGTTCTAGGGCTGTGGGCTTTCACTTGCCTGGGAACATTATCAGAGAAAAAATGTGCTTCTCTCGGCCGGACGAGCATTTTAGGCCAAACATGCCAAACGTCCAGCAATAGCTCCCAAACCAAAGGAGCCAGCACTGAAACACATAGCTGGCCTGAAACCTCCCCAGGGAGCACACAAGCAGCAACATTCGTTCTAGGGCTGTGGGCTTTCACTTGCCTGGGAACGGTCGTAATATCAAAAAAGTTTTTCTCTCGGCCGGACGAGCATTTTAGGCCAAACATGCCAAACGTCCAGCAATAGCTCCCAAACCAAAGGAGCCAGCACTGAAACACATAGCTGGCCTGAAACCTCCCCAGGGAGAACACAAGCAGCAATGTTCATTCTAGGGCTCTAGGCTTTCACTTGCCTGGGAACATTATCATAGCAAAAAAAGTGTTTCTCTCGGCCGGACGAGCATTTTTGGCCAAACATGCCAAACGTCCAGCAATAGCTCCCAAACCAAAGGAGCCAGCACTGAAACACATAGCTGGCCTGAAACCTCCCCAGGGAGCACACAAGCAGCAAAATTCGTTCTAGGGCTGTGGGCTTTCACCTGCCTGGGAACATTATCATAGCAAAAAAAGTGTTTCTTTCGGAAGGACGAGCATTTTAGGCCAAACATGCCAAACGTCCAGCAATAGCTCCGAAATCAAAGGAGCCAGCACTGAAACATATAGCTGGCCTGAAACCTCCCCAGGGAGCACAAAAGCAGCAACATTCATTCTCGTGCTGTGGGCTTTCACCTGCCTGTGAACATTATCATACCAAAAAAATTGTTTCTTTTGGAAGGACGAGCATTTTAGGCCAAACATGCCAAACGTCCAGCAATAGCTCCCAAACCAAAGGAGCCAGCACTGAAACACATAGCTGGCCTGAAACCTCCCCAGGGAGCACACAAGCAGCAACATTCATTCTCGGGCTGTGGGCTTTCACTTGCCAGGGAACCGTCGTAATATCAAAAAAAGTGTTTCTCTCGGCTGGACGAGCATTTTAGGCCAAACATGCCAAACGTCCAGCAATAGCTCCCAAACCAAAGGAGCCAGCACTGAAACACATAGCTGGCCTGAAACCTCCCCAGGGAGCACACAAGCAGCAATATTCGTTCTAGGGCTGTGGGCTTTCACTTGCCTGGGAAACTTCATCATTGCAAAAAAAAGTGTTTATCTTGGCCGAACGAGCTTTATAGGCTAAACATGCCAAACGTCCAGCACTAGCTCCCAAACCAAAGGAGCCAGCACTGAAACACATAGCTGGCCTGAAACCTCCCCAGGGAGCACACAAGCAGCAAAATTCTTTCTAGGGCTGTGGGCTTTCACCTGCCTGGGAACATTATAATAGCAAAAAAAGTGTTTCTTTCGGAAGGACGAGCATTTTAGGCCAAACATGCCAAACGTCCAGCAATAGCTCCGAAATCAAAGGAGCCAGCACTGAAACACATCGCTGGCCTGAAACCTCCCCAGGGAGCACACAAGCAGCAACATTCATTCTCGTGCTGTGGGCTTTCACCTGCCTGGGAACATTATCATAGCAAAAAAATTGTTTCTTTTGGAAGGACGAGCATTTTAGGCCAAACATGCCAAACGTCCAGCAATAGCTCCCAAACCAAAGGAGCCAGCACTGAAACACATAGCTGGCCTGAAACCTCCCCAGGGAGCACACAAGCAGCAACATTCATTCTAGGGCTGTGGGCTTTCACTTGACTTGGAACATTCATCATTGCAAAAAAATTTTTTCTCTCGGCCGGACGAGCATTTTAGGCCAAACATGCCAAACGTCCAGCAATAGCTCCCAAACCAAAGGAGCCAGCACAGAAACACAGAGCTGGCCTGAAACCTCCCCAGGGAGCACACAAGCAGCAACATTCGTTCTAGGGCTGTGGGCTTTCACTTGCCTGGGAACATTATCAGAGAAAAAATGTGCTTCTCTCGGCCGGACGAGCATTTTAGGCCAAACATGCCAAACGTCCAGCAATAGCTCCCAAACCAAAGGAGCCAGCACTGAAACACATAGCTGGCCTGAAACCTCCCCAGGGAGCACACAAGCAGCAACATTCGTTCTAGGGCTGTGGGCTTTCACTTGCCTGGGAACGGTCGTAATATCAAAAAAAGTTTTTCTCTCGGCCGGACGAGCATTTTAGGCCAAACATGCCAAACGTCCAGCAATAGCTCCCAAACCAAAGGAGCCAGCACTGAAACACATAGCTGGCCTGAAACCTCCCCAGGGAGAACACAAGCAGCAATGTTCATTCTAGGGCTCTAGGCTTTCACTTGCCTGGGAACATTATCATAGCAAAAAAAGTGTTTCTCTCGGCCGGACGAGCATTTTTGGCCAAACATGCCAAACGTCCAGCAATAGCTCCCAAACCAAAGGAGCCAGCACTGAAACACATAGCTGGACTGAAACCTCCCCAGGGAGCACACGAGCAGCAACATTCATTCTCGGGCTGTGGGCTTTCACTTGCCAGGGAACCATCGTATTATCAAAAGAAGTGTTTCTCTTGGCCGGACGAGCATTTTCGGCCAAACATGCCAAACGTCCAGCAATATCTCCCAAACCAAGAGCCAGCACTGAAACACATAGCTGGCCTGAAGCCTCCCCAGGGAGCACACAAGCAGCAACATTCATTCTCGGTCTGTGGGCTTTCACTTGCCAGGGAACCGTCGTAATATCAAAAAAAGTGTTTCTCTCGGCCGGACGAGCATTTTAGGCCAAACATGCCAAACGTCCAGCAATAGCTCCCAAACCAAAGGAGCCAGCACTGAAACACATAGCTGGCCTGAAACCTCCCCAGGGAGCACACGAGCAGCAACATTCATTCTAGGGCTGTGGGCTTTCACTTGACTTGGAACATTCATCATTGCAAAAAAATTTTTTCTCTCGGCCGGACGAGCATTTTAGGCCAAACATGCCAAAAGTCCAGCAATAGCTCCCAAACCAAAGGAGCCAGCACAGAAACACAGAGCTGGCCCGAAACCTCCCCAGGGAGCACACAAGCAGCAACATTCGTTCTAGGGCTGTGGGCTTTCACTTGCCTGGGATCCGTCGTCATAGCAAAAAATGTGTTTCTCTCAGCCGGACGAGCATTTTAGGCCAAACATGCCAA
This sequence comes from Porphyrio hochstetteri, assembly GCA_020800305.1. Lineage (NCBI taxonomy): Eukaryota > Metazoa > Chordata > Aves > Gruiformes > Rallidae > Porphyrio > Porphyrio hochstetteri. Next base: position 7,730,514 of record CM036928.1, read on the forward strand.
ACGTCCAGCAATAGCTCCCAAACCAAAGGAGCCAGCACTGAAACACATAGCTGGCCTGAAACCTCCCCAGGGAGCACACAAGCAGCAACATTCATTCTAGGGATGTGGGCTTTCACTTGCCTGGGAACATTATCATAGCAAAAAAAGTGTTTCCCTTGGCCGGACGAGCATTTTAGGCCAAACATGCCAAACGTCCAGCAGTAGCTCCCAAACCAAAGGAGCCAGCTCAGAAACACATAGGGGGCCTGAAACCTCCCCAGGGAGCACACAAGCAGCAACATTCATTCTAGGGATGTGGGCTTTCACTTCCCTGGGAACCGTCGTAATATCAAAAAAAAATGTTATTCTCTTGGCCGGACGAGCATTTTCGGCCAAACATGCCAAACGTCCAGCAATAGCTCCCAAACCAAAGGACCCAGCACTGAAACACATAGTTGGCCTGAAACCTCCCCAGGGAGCACACAAGCAGCAATATTCGTTCTAGGGCTGTGGGCTTTCACTTGCCTGGGAAACTACATCATTGCAAAAAAAAGTGATTATCTTGGCCGAACGAGCTTTATAGGCTAAACATGCCAAACGTCCAGCACTAGCTCCCAAACCAAAGTATCCAGCACTGAAACACATAGCTGGCCTGAAACCTCCCCAGGGAGCACACAAGCAGCAGCATTCATTCTAGGGCTGTGGGATTTCCCTTCCCTGGGAACCGTCGTGATATCAAAAAAAGTGTTTCTCTCGGCCGGACGAGCATTTTTGGCCAAACATGCCAAACGTCCAGCAATAGCTCCCAAACCAAAGGAGCCAGCACTGAAACACATAGCTGGCCTGAAACCTCCCCAGGGAGCACACAAGCAGCAACATTCATTCTCGGGCTGTGGGCTTTCACTTGCCAGGGAACCGTCGTAATATCAAAAGAAGTGTTTCTCTCGGCCGGACGAGCATTTTAGGCCAAACATGCCAAACGTCCAGCAATAGCTCCCAAACCAAAGGAGCCAGCACTGAAACACATAGCTGGCCTGAAACCTCCCCAGGGAGCACACGAGCAGCAACATTCATTCTAGGGCTGTGGGCTTTCACTTGACTTGGAACATTCATCATTGCAAAAAAATTTTTTCTCTCGGCCGGACGAGCATTTTAGGCCAAACATGCCAAAAGTCCAGCAATAGCTCCCAAACCAAAGGAGCCAGCACAGAAACACATAGCTGGCCTGAAACCTCCCCAGGGAGCACACAAGCAGCAACATTCGTTCTAGGGCTGTGGGCTTTCACTTGCCTGGGATCCGTCGTCATAGAAAAAATGTGTTTCTCTCAGCCGGACGAGCATTTTAGGCCAAATATGCCAAACGTCCAGCAATAGCTCCCAAACCAAAGGAGCCAGCACTGAAACACATAGCTGGCCTGAAACCTCCCCAGGGAGCACACAAGCAGCAAAATTCGTTCTAGGGCTGTGGGCTTTCACCTGCCTGGGAACATTATCATAGCAAAAAAAGTGTTTCTTTCGGAAGGACGAGCATTTTAGGCCAAACATGCCAAACGTCCAGCAATAGCTCCGAAATCAAAGGAGCCAGCACTGAAACACATAGCTGGCCTGAAACCTCCCCAGGGAGCACAAAAGCAGCAACATTCATTCTCGTGCTGTGGGCTTTCACCTGCCTGTGAACATTATCATACCAAAAAAATTGTTTCTTTTGGAAGGACGAGCATTTTAGGCCAAACATGCCAAACGTCCAGCAATAGCTCCCAAACCAAAGGAGCCAGCACTGAAACACATAGCTGGCCTGAAACCTCCCCAGGGAGCACACAAGCAGCAACATTCATTCTCGGGCTGTGGGCTTTCACTTGCCAGGGAACCGTCGTAATATCAAAAAAAGTGTTTCTCTCGGCTGGACGAGCATTTTAGGCCAAACATGCCAAACGTCCAGCAATAGCTCCCAAACCAAAGGAGCCAGCACTGAAACACATAGCTGGCCTGAAACCTCCCCAGGGAGCACACAAGCAGCAATATTCGTTCTAGGGCTGTGGGCTTTCACTTGCCTGGGAAACTTCATCATTGCAAAAAAAAGTGTTTATCTTGGCCGAACGAGCTTTATCGGCTAAGCATGCCAAACGTCCAGCACTAGCTCCCAAACCAAAGGATCCAGCACTGAAACACATAGCTGGCCTGAAACCTCCCCAGGGAGCACACAAGCAGCAACATTCATTCTAGGGCTGTGGGATTTCCCTTCCCTGGGAACCGTCGTGATATCAAAAAAAGTGTTTTCCTCGGCCGGACGAGCATTTTAGGCCAAACATGCCAAACGTCCAGCAATAGCTCCCAAACCAAAGGAGCCAGCACTGAAACACATAGCTGGCCTGAAACCTCCCCAGGGAGAACACAAGCAGCAATGTTCATTCTAGGGCTCTAGGCTTTCACTTGCCTGGGAACATTATCATAGCAAAAAAAGTGTTTCTCTCGGCCGGACGAGCAATTTTGGCCAAACATGCCAAACGTCCAGCAATAGCTCCCAAACCAAAGGAGCCAGCACTGAAACACATAGCTGGCCTGAAACCTCCCCAGGGAGCACACAAGCAGCAACATTCATTCTAGGGATGTGGGCTTTCACTTGCCAGGGAACCGTCGTATTATCAAAAGAAGTGTTTCTCTCGGCCGGACGAGCATTTTAGGCCAAACATGCCAAACGTCCAGCAATAGCTCCCAAACCAAAGGAGCCAGCACTGAAACACATAGCTGGCCTGAAACCTCCCCAGGGAGCACACAAGCAGCAACATGCATTCTCGGGCTGTGGGCTTTCACTTGCCAGGGAACCGTCGTAATATCAAAAGAAGTGTTTCTCTCGGCCGGACGAGCATTTTAGGCCAAACATGCCAAACGTCCAGCAATAGCTCCCAAACCAAAGGAGCCAGCACTGAAACACATAGCTGGCCTGAAACCTCCCCAGGGAGCACACGAGCAGCAACATTCATTCTAGGGCTGTGGGCTTTCACTTGACTTGGAACATTCATCATTGCAAAAAAATTTTTTCTCTCGTCCGGACGAGCATTTTAGGCCAAACATGCCAAACGTCCAGCAATAGCTCCCAAACCAAAGGAGCCAGCACAGAAACACAGAGCTGGCCTGAAACCTCCCCAGGGAGCACACAAGCAGCAACATTCGTTCTAGGGCTGTGGGCTTTCACTTGCCTGGGATCCGTCGTCATAGCAAAAAATGTGTTTCTCTCAGCCGGACGAGCATTTTAGGCCAAATATGCCAAACGTCCAGCAATAGCTCCCAAACCAAAGGAGCCAGCACTGAAACACATAGCTGGCCTGAAACCTCCCCAGGGAGCACACAAGCAGCAAAATTCGTTCTAGGGCTGTGGGCTTTCACCTGCCTGGGAACATTATAATAGCAAAAAAAGTGTTTCTTTCGGAAGGACGAGCATTTTAGGCCAAACATGCCAAACGTCCAGCAATAGCTCCGAAATCAAAGGAGCCAGCACTGAAACACATCGCTGGCCTGAAACCTCCCCAGGGAGCACACAAGCAGCAACATTCATTCTCGTGCTGTGGGCTTTCACCTGCCTGGGAACATTATCATAGCAAAAAAAGTGTTTCTTTTGGAAGGACGAGCATTTTAGGCCAAACATGCCAAACGTCCAGCAATAGCTCCCAAACCAAAGGAGCCAGCACTGAAACACATAGCTGGCCTGAAACCTCCCCAGGGAGCACACAAGCAGCAACATTCATTCTAGCGCTGTGGGCTTTCACTTGACTTGGAACATTCATCATTGCAAAAAAATTTTTTCTCTCGGCCGGACGAGCATTTTAGGCCAAACATGCCAAAAGTCCAGCAATAGCTCCCAAACCAAAGGAGCCAGCACAGAAACACAGAGCTGGCCTGAAACCTCCCCAGGGAGCACACAAGCAGCAACATTCGTTCTAGGGCTGTGGGCTTTCACTTGCCTGGGAATATTATCAGAGGAAAAATGTGCTTCTCTCGGCCGGACGAGCATTTTAGGCCAAACATGCCAAACGTCCAGCAATAGCTCCCAAACCAAAGGAGCCAGCACTGAAACACATAGCTGGCCTGAAACCTCCCCAGGGAGCACACAAGCAGCAACATTCATTCTCGGGCTGTGGGCTTTCACTTGCCAGGGAACCGTCGTAATATCAAAAAAAGTGTTTCTCTCGGCTGGACGAGCATTTTAGGCCAAACATGCCAAACGTCCAGCAATAGCTCCCAAACCAAAGGAGCCAGCACTGAAACACATAGCTGGCCTGAAACCTCCCCAGGGAGCACACAAGCAGCAACATTCATTCTAGCGCTGTGGGCTTTCACTTGACTTGGAACATTCATCATTGCAAAAAAATTTTTTCTCTCGGCCGGACGAGCATTTTAGGCCAAACATGCCAAAAGTCCAGCAATAGCTCCCAAACCAAAGGAGCCAGCACAGAAACACAGAGCTGGCCTGAAACCTCCCCAGGGAGCACACAAGCAGCAACATTCGTTCTAGGGCTGTGGGCTTTCACTTGCCTGGGAATATTATCAGAGGAAAAATGTGCTTCTCTCGGCCGGACGAGCATTTTAGGCCAAACATGCCAAACGTCCAGCAATATCTCCCAAACCAAGAGCCAGCACTGAAACACATAGCTGGCCTGAAACCTCCCCAGGGAGCACACAAGCAGCAACATTCATTCTCGTTCTGTGGGCTTTCACTTGCTAGGGAACCGTCGTAATATCAAAAAAAGTGTTTCTCTCGGCCGGACGAGCATTTTAGGCCAAACATGCCAAACGTCCAGCAATAGCTCCCAAACCAAAGGAGCCAGCACTGAAACACATAGCTGGCCTGAAACCTCCCCAGGGAGCACACGAGCAGCAACATTCATTCTAGGGCTGTGGGCTTTCACTTGACTTGGAACATTCATCATTGCAAAAAAATTTTTTCTCTCGGCCGGACGAGCATTTTAGGCCAAACATGCCAAAAGTCCAGCAATAGCTCCCAAACCAAAGGAGCCAGCACAGAAACACAGAGCTGGCCCGAAACCTCCCCAGGGAGCACACAAGCAGCAACATTCGTTCTAGGGCTGTGGGCTTTCACTTGCCTGGGATCCGTCGTCATAGCAAAAAATGTGTTTCTCTCAGCCGGACGAGCATTTTAGGCCAAACATGCCAAACGTCCAGCAATAGCTCCCAAACCAAAGGAGCCAGCACTGAAACACATAGCTGGCCTGAAACCTCCCCAGGGAGCACACAAGCAGCAACATTCATTCTAGGGATGTGGGCTTTCACTTGCCTGGGAACATAATCATAGCAAAAAAAGTGTTTCCCTTGGCCGGACGAGCATTTTAGGCCAAACATGCCAAACGTCCAGCAGTAGCTCCCAAACCAAAGGAGCCAGCTCAGAAACACATAGGGGGCCTGAAACCTCCCCAGGGAGCACACAAGCAGCAACATTCATTCTAGGGATGTGGGCTTTCACTTCCCTGGGAACCGTCGTAATATCAAAAAAAAATGTTATTCTCTTGGCCGGACGAGCATTTTCGGCCAAACATGCCAAACGTCCAGCAATAGCTCCCAAACCAAAGGACCCAGCACTGAAACACATAGTTGGCCTGAAACCTCCCCAGGGAGCACACAAGCAGCAATATTCGTTCTAGGGCTGTGGGCTTTCACTTGCCTGGGAAACTACATCATTGCAAAAAAAAGTGTTTATCTTGGCCGAACGAGCTTTATAGGCTAAACATGCCAAACGTCCAGCACTAGCTCCCAAACCAAAGTATCCAGCACTGAAACACATAGCTGGCCTGAAACCTCCCCAGGGAGCACACAAGCAGCAGCATTCATTCTAGGGCTGTGGGATTTCCCTTCCCTGGGAACCGTCGTGATATCAAAAAAAGTGTTTCTCTCGGCCGGACGAGCATTTTAGGCCAAACATGCCAAACGTCCAGCAATAGCTCCCAAACCAAAGGAGCCAGCACTGAAACACATAGCTGGCCTGAAACCTCCCCAGGGAGAACACAAGCAGCAATGTGCATTCTAGGGCTCTAGGCTTTCACTTGCCTGGGAACATTATCATAGCAAAAAAAGTGTTTCTCTCGGCCGGACGAGCATTTTTGGCCAAACATGCCAAACGTCCAGCAATAGCTCCCAAACCAAAGGAGCCAGCACTGAAACACATAGCTGGCCTGAAACCTCCCCAGGGAGCACACAAGCAGCAACATTCATTCTCGGGCTGTGGGCTTTCACTTGCCAGGGAACCATCGTATTATCAAAAGAAGTGTTTCTCTCGGCCGGACGAGCATTTTAGGCCAAACATGCCAAACGTCCAGCAATAGCTCCCAAACCAAAGGAGCCAGCACTGAAACACATAGCTGGCCTGAAACCTCCCCAGGGAGCACACAAGCAGCAACATTCATTCTCGGGCTGTGGGCTTTCACTTGCCAGGGAACCGTCGTAATATCAAAAGAAGTGTTTCTCTCGGCCGGACGAGCATTTTAGGCCAAACATGCCAAACGTCCAGCAATAGCTCCCAAACCAAAGGAGCCAGCACTGAAACACATAGCTGGCCTGAAACCTCCCCAGGGAGCACACGAGCAGCAACATTCATTCTAGGGCTGTGGGCTTTCACTTGACTTGGAACATTCATCATTGCAAAAAAATTTTTTCTCTCGGCCGGACGAGCATTTTAGGCCAAACATGCCAAAAGTCCAGCAATAGCTCCCAAACCAAAGGAGCCAGCACAGAAACACAGAGCTGGCCTGAAACCTCCCCAGGGAGCACACAAGCAGCAACATTCGTTCTAGGGCTGTGGGCTTTCACTTGCCTGGGATCCGTCGTCATAGCAAAAAATGTGTTTCTCTCAGCCGGACGAGCATTTTAGGCCAAATATGCCAAACGTCCAGCAATAGCTCCCAAACCAAAGGAGCCAGCACTGAAACACATAGCTGGCCTGAAACCTCCCCAGGGAGCACACAAGCAGCAAAATTCGTTCTAGGGCTGTGGGCTTTCACCTGCCTGGGAACATTATCATAGCAAAAAAAGTGTTTCTTTCGGAAGGACGAGCATTTTAGGCCAAACATGCCAAACGTCCAGCAATAGCTCCGAAATCAAAGGAGCCAGCACTGAAACACATAGCTGGCCTGAAACCTCCCCAGGGAGCACAAAAGCAGCAACATTCATTCTCGTGCTGTGGGCTTTCACCTGCCTGTGAACATTATCATACCAAAAAAATTGTTTCTTTTGGAAGGACGAGCATTTTAGGCCAAACATGCCAAACGTCCAGCAATAGCTCCCAAACCAAAGGAGCCAGCACTGAAACACATAGCTGGCCTGAAACCTCCCCAGGGAGCACACAAGCAGCAACATTCATTCTCGGGCTGTGGGCTTTCACTTGCCAGGGAACCGTCGTAATATCAAAAAAAGTGTTTCTCTCGGCTGGACGAGCATTTTAGGCCAAACATGCCAAACGTCCAGCAATAGCTCCCAAACCAAAGGAGCCAGCACTGAAACACATAGCTGGCCTGAAACCTCCCCAGGGAGCACACAAGCAGCAATATTCGTTCTAGGGCTGTGGGCTTTCACTTGCCTGGGAAACTTCATCATTGCAAAAAAAAGTGTTTATCTTGGCCGAACGAGCTTTATCGGCTAAGCATGCCAAACGTCCAGCACTAGCTCCCAAACCAAAGGATCCAGCACTGAAACACATAGCTGGCCTGAAACCTCCCCAGGGAGCACACAAGCAGCAACATTCATTCTAGGGCTGTGGGATTTCCCTTCCCTGGGAACCGTCGTGATATCAAAAAAAGTGTTTTCCTCGGCCGGACGAGCATTTTAGGCCAAACATGCCAAACGTCCAGCAATAGCTCCCAAACCAAAGGAGCCAGCACTGAAACACATAGCTGGCCTGAAACCTCCCCAGGGAGAACACAAGCAGCAATGTTCATTCTAGGGCTCTAGGCTTTCACTTGCCTGGGAACATTATCATAGCAAAAAAAGTGTTTCTCTCGGCCGGACGAGCAATTTTGGCCAAACATGCCAAACGTCCAGCAATAGCTCCCAAACCAAAGGAGCCAGCACTGAAACACATAGCTGGCCTGAAACCTCCCCAGGGAGCACACAAGCAGCAACATTCATTCTAGGGATGTGGGCTTTCACTTGCCAGGGAACCGTCGTATTATCAAAAGAAGTGTTTCTCTCGGCCGGACGAGCATTTTAGGCCAAACATGCCAAACGTCCAGCAATAGCTCCCAAACCAAAGGAGCCAGCACTGAAACACATAGCTGGCCTGAAACCTCCCCAGGGAGCACACAAGCAGCAACATGCATTCTCGGGCTGTGGGCTTTCACTTGCCAGGGAACCGTCGTAATATCAAAAGAAGTGTTTCTCTCGGCCGGACGAGCATTTTAGGCCAAACATGCCAAACGTCCAGCAATAGCTCCCAAACCAAAGGAGCCAGCACTGAAACACATAGCTGGCCTGAAACCTCCCCAGGGAGCACACGAGCAGCAACATTCATTCTAGGGCTGTGGGCTTTCACTTGACTTGGAACATTCATCATTGCAAAAAAATTTTTTCTCTCGTCCGGACGAGCATTTTAGGCCAAACATGCCAAACGTCCAGCAATAGCTCCCAAACCAAAGGAGCCAGCACAGAAACACAGAGCTGGCCTGAAACCTCCCCAGGGAGCACACAAGCAGCAAAATTCGTTCTAGGGCTGTGGGCTTTCACTTGCCTGGGATCCGTCGTCATAGCAAAAAATGTGTTTCTCTCAGCCGGACGAGCATTTTAGGCCAAATATGCCAAACGTCCAGCAATAGCTCCCAAACCAAAGGAGCCAGCACTGAAACACATAGCTGGCCTGAAACCTCCCCAGGGAGCACACAAGCAGCAAAATTCGTTCTAGGGCTGTGGGCTTTCACCTGCCTGGGAACATTATAATAGCAAAAAAAGTGTTTCTTTCGGAAGGACGAGCATTTTAGGCCAAACATGCCAAACGTCCAGCAATAGCTCCGAAATCAAAGGAGCCAGCACTGAAACACATCGCTGGCCTGAAACCTCCCCAGGGAGCACACAAGCAGCAACATTCATTCTCGTGCTGTGGGCTTTCACCTGCCTGGGAACATTATCATAGCAAAAAAAGTGTTTCTTTTGGAAGGACGAGCATATTAGGCCAAACATGCCAAACGTCCAGCAATAGCTCCCAAACCAAAGGAGCCAGCACTGAAACACATAGCTGGCCTGAAACCTCCCCAGGGAGCACACAAGCAGCAACATTCATTCTAGCGCTGTGGGCTTTCACTTGACTTGGAACATTCATCATTGCAAAAAAATTTTTTCTCTCGGCCGGACGAGCATTTTAGGCCAAACATGCCAAAAGTCCAGCAATAGCTCCCAAACCAAAGGAGCCAGCACAGAAACACAGAGCTGGCCTGAAACCTCCCCAGGGAGCACACAAGCAGCAACATTCGTTCTAGGGCTGTGGGCTTTCACTTGCCTGGGAATATTATCAGAGGAAAAATGTGCTTCTCTCGGCCGGACGAGCATTTTAGGCCAAACATGCCAAACGTCCAGCAATAGCTCCCAAACCAAAGGAGCCAGCACTGAAACACATAGCTGGCCTGAAACCTCCCCAGGGAGCACACAAGCAGCAACATTCATTCTCGGGCTGTGGGCTTTCACTTGCCAGGGAACCGTCGTAATATCAAAAAAAGTGTTTCTCTCGGCTGGACGAGCATTTTAGGCCAAACATGCCAAACGTCCAGCAATAGCTCCCAAACCAAAGGAGCCAGCACTGAAACACATAGCTGGCCTGAAACCTCCCCAGGGAGCACACAAGCAGCAACATTCATTCTAGCGCTGTGGGCTTTCACTTGACTTGGAACATTCATCATTGCAAAAAAATTTTTTCTCTCGGCCGGACGAGCATTTTAGGCCAAACATGCCAAAAGTCCAGCAATAGCTCCCAAACCAAAGGAGCCAGCACAGAAACACAGAGCTGGCCTGAAACCTCCCCAGGGAGCACACAAGCAGCAACATTCGTTCTAGGGCTGTGGGCTTTCACTTGCCTGGGAATATTATCAGAGGAAAAATGTGCTTCTCTCGGCCGGACGAGCATTTTAGGCCAAACATGCCAAACGTCCAGCAATAGCTCCCAAACCAAAGGAGCCAGCACTGAAACACATAGCTGGCCTGAAACCTCCCCAGGGAGCACACAAGCAGCAACATTCGTTCTAGGGCTGTGGGCTTTCACTTGCCTGGGAACGGTCGTAATATCAAAAAAAGTTTTTCTCTCGGCCGGACGAGCATTTTAGGCCAAACATGCCAAACGTCCAGCAATAGCTCCCAAACCAAAGGAGCCAGCACTGAAACACATAGCTGGCCTGAAACCTCCCCAGGGAGAACACAAGCAGCAATGTTCATTCTAGGGCTCTAGGCTTTCACTTGCCTGGGAACATTATCATAGCAAAAAAAGTGTTTCTCTCGGCCGGACGAGCATTTTTGGCCAAACATGCCAAACGTCCAGCAATAGCTCCCAAACCAAAGGAGCCAGCACTGAAACACATAGCTGGCCTGAAACCTCCCCAGGGAGCACACAAGCAGCAACATTCATTCTCGGGCTGTGGGCTTTCACTTGCCAGGGAACCATCGTATTATCAAAAGAAGTGTTTCTCTTGGCCGGACGAGCATTTTCGGCCAAACATGCCAAACGTCCAGCAATATCTCCCAAACCAAGAGCCAGCACTGAAACACATAGCTGGCCTGAAACCTCCCCAGGGAGCACACAAGCAGCAACATTCATTCTCGTTCTGTGGGCTTTCACTTGCTAGGGAACCGTCGTAATATCAAAAAAAGTGTTTCTCTCGGCCGGACGAGCATTTTAGGCCAAACATGCCAAACGTCCAGCAATAGCTCCCAAACCAAAGGAGCCAGCACTGAAACACATAGCTGGCCTGAAACCTCCCCAGGGAGCGCACGAGCAGCAACATTCATTCTAGGGCTGTGGGCTTTCACTTGACTTGGAACATTCATCATTGCAAAAAAATTTTTTCTCTCGGCCGGACGAGCATTTTAGGCCAAACATGCCAAAAGTCCAGCAATAGCTCCCAAACCAAAGGAGCCAGCACAGAAACACAGAGCTGGCCCGAAACCTCCCCAGGGAGCACACAAGCAGCAACATTCGTTCTAGGGCTGTGGGCTTTCACTTGCCTGGGATCCGTCGTCATAGCAAAAAATGTGTTTCTCTCAGCCGGACGAGCATTTTAGGCCAAACATGCCAAACGTCCAGCAATAGCTCCCAAACCAAAGGAGCCAGCACTGAAACACATAGCTGGCCTGAAACCTCCCCAGGGAGCACACAAGCAGCAACATTCATTCTAGGGATGTGGGCTTTCACTTGCCTGGGAACATAATCATAGCAAAAAAAGTGTTTCCCTTGGCCGGACGAGCATTTTAGGCCAAACATGCCAAACGTCCAGCAGTAGCTCCCAAACCAAAGGAGCCAGCTCAGAAACACATAGGGGGCCTGAAACCTCCCCAGGGAGCACACAAGCAGCAACATTCATTCTAGGGATGTGGGCTTTCACTTCCCTGGGAACCGTCGTAATATCAAAAAAAAATGTTATTCTCTTGGCCGGACGAGCATTTTCGGCCAAACATGCCAAACGTCCAGCAATAGCTCCCAAACCAAAGGACCCAGCACTTAAACACATAGTTGGCCTGAAACCTCCCCAGGGAGCACACAAGCAGCAATATTCGTTCTAGGGCTGTGGGCTTTCACTTGCCTGGGAAACTACATCATTGCAAAAAAAAGTGTTTATCTTGGCCGAACGAGCTTTATAGGCTAAACATGCCAAACGTCCAGCACTAGCTCCCAAACCAAAGGAGCCAGCACTGAAACACATAGCTGGCCTGAAACCTCCCCAGGGAGCACACAAGCAGCAACATTCATTCTAGGGCTGTGGGATTTCCCTTCCCTGGGAACCGTCGTGATATCAAAAAAAGTGTTTCTCTCGGCCGGACGAGCATTTTAGGCCAAACATGCCAAACGTCCAGCAATAGCTCCCAAACCAAAGGAGCCAGCACTGAAACACATAGCTGGCCTGAAACCTCCCCAGGGAGCACACAAGCAGCAACATTCATTCTAGGGATGTGGGCTTTCACTTGCCTGGGAACATTATCATAGCAAAAAAAGTGTTTCCCTTGGCCGGACGAGCATTTTAGGCCAAACATGCCAAACGTCCAGCAGTAGCTCCCAAACCAAAGGAGCCAGCTCAGAAACACATAGGGGGCCTGAAACCTCCCCAGGGAGCACACAAGCAGCAACATTCATTCTAGGGATGTGGGCTTTCACTTCCCTGGGAACCGTCGTAATATCAAAAAAAAAATGTTATTCTCTTGGCCGGACGAGCATTTTCGGCCAAACATGCCAAACGTCCAGCAATAGCTCCCAAACCAAAGGACCCAGCACTGAAACACATAGTTGGCCTAAAACCTCCCCAGGGAGCACACAAGCAGCAATATTCGTTCTAGGGCTGTGGGCTTTCACTTGCCTGGGAAACTACATCATTGCAAAAAAAAGTGTTTATCTTGGCCGAACGAGCTTTATAGGCTAAACATGCCAAACGTCCAGCACTAGCTCCCAAACCAAAGTATCCAGCACTGAAACACATAGCTGGCCTGAAACCTCCCCAGGGAGCACACAAGCAGCAACATTCATTCTAGGGCTGTGGGATTTCCCTTCCCTGGGAACCGTCGTGATATCAAAAAAAGTGTTTCTCTCGGCCGGACGAGCATTTTAGGCCAAACATGCCAAACGTCCAGCAATAGCTCCCAAACCAAAGGAGCCAGCACTGAAACACATAGCTGGCCTGAAACCTCCCCAGGGAGAACACAAGCAGCAATGTGCATTCTAGGGCTCTAGGCTTTCACTTGCCTGGGAACATTATCATAGCAAAAAAAGTGTTTCTCTCGGCCGGACGAGCATTTTTGGCCAAACATGCCAAACGTCCAGCAATAGCTCCCAAACCAAAGGAGCCAGCACTGAAACACATAGCTGGCCTGAAACCTCCCCAGGGAGCACACAAGCAGCAACATTCATTCTCGGGCTGTGGGCTTTCACTTGCCAGGGAACCATCGTATTATCAAAAGAAGTGTTTCTCTCGGCCGGACGAGCATTTTAGGCCAAACATGCCAAACGTCCAGCAATAGCTCCCAAACCAAAGGAGCCAGCACTGAAACACATAGCTGGCCTGAAACCTCCCCAGGGAGCACACAAGCAGCAACATTCATTCTCGGGCTGTGGGCTTTCACTTGCCAGGGAACCCTCGTAATATCAAAAGAAGTGTTTCTCTCGGCCGGACGAGCATTTTAGGCCAAACATGCCAAACGTCCAGCAATAGCTCCCAAACCAAAGGAGCCAGCACTGAAACACATAGCTGGCCTGAAACCTCCCCAGGGAGCACACGAGCAGCAACATTCATTCTAGGGCTGTGGGCTTTCACTTGACTTGGAACATTCATCATTGCAAAAAAATTTTTTCTCTCGGCCGGACGAGCATTTTAGGCCAAACATGCCAAAAGTCCAGCAATAGCTCCCAAACCAAAGGAGCCAGCACAGAAACACAGAGCTGGCCTGAAACCTCCCCAGGGAGCACACAAGCAGCAACATTCATTCTAGGGCTGTGGGCTTTCACTTGCCTGGGATCCGTCGTCATATCAAAAAATGTGTTTCTCTCAGCCGGACGAGCATTTTAGGCCAAATATGCCAAACGTCCAGCAATAGCTCCCAAACCAAAGGAGCCAGCACTGAAACACATAGCTGGCCTGAAACCTCCCCAGGGAGCACAAAAGCAGCAACATTCATTCTCGTGCTGTGGGCTTTCACCTGCCTGTGAACATTATCATACCAAAAAAATTGTTTCTTTTGGAAGGACGAGCATTTTAGGCCAAACATGCCAAACGTCCAGCAATAGCTCCCAAACCAAAGGAGCCAGCACTGAAACACATAGCTGGCCTGAAACCTCCCCAGGGAGCACACAAGCAGCAACATTCATTCTCGGGCTGTGGGCTTTCACTTGCCAGGGAACCGTCGTAATATCAAAAAAAGTGTTTCTCTCGGCTGGACGAGCATTTTAGGCCAAACATGCCAAACGTCCAGCAATAGCTCCCAAACCAAAGGAGCCAGCACTGAAACACATAGCTGGCCTGAAACCTCCCCAGGGAGCACACAAGCAGCAATATTCGTTCTAGGGCTGTGGGCTTTCACTTGCCTGGGAAACTTCATCATTGCAAAAAAAGGTGTTTATCTTGGCCGAACGAGCTTTATCGGCTAAACATGCCAAACGTCCAGCACTAGCTCCCAAACCAAAGGAGCCAGCACTGAAACACATAGCTGGCCTGAAACCTCCCCAGGGAGCACACAAGCAGCAACATTCATTCTAGGGCTGTGGGATTTCCCTTCCCTGGGAACCGTCGTGATATCAAAAAAAGTGTTTTCCTCGGCCGGACGAGCATTTTAGGCCAAACATGCCAAACGTCCAGCAATAACTCCCAAACCAAAGGAGCCAGCACTGAAACACATAGCTGGCCTGAAACCTCCCCAGGGAGAACACAAGCAGCAATGTTCATTCTAGGGCTCTAGGCTTTCACTTGCCTGGGAACATTATCATAGCAAAAAAAGTGTTTCTCTCGGCCGGACGAGCAATTTTGGCCAAACATGCCAAACGTCCAGCAATAGCTCCCAAACCAAAGGAGCCAGCACTGAAACACATAGCTGGCCTGAAACCTCCCCAGGGAGCACACAAGCAGCAACATTCATTCTAGGGATGTGGGCTTTCACTTGCCAGGGAACCGTCGTATTATCAAAAGAAGTGTTTCTCTCGGCCGGACGAGCATTTTAGGCCAAACATGCCAAACGTCCAGCAATAGCTCCCAAACCAAAGGAGCCAGCACTGAAACACATAGCTGGCCTGAAACCTCCCCAGGGAGCACACAAGCAGCAACATGCATTCTCGGGCTGTGGGCTTTCACTTGCCAGGGAACTGTCGTAATATCAAAAGAAGTGTTTCTCTCGGCCGGACGAGCATTTTAGGCCAAACATGCCAAACGTCCAGCAATAGCTCCCAAACCAAAGGAGCCAGCACTGAAACACATAGCTGGCCTGAAACCTCCCCAGGGAGCACACGAGCAGCAACACTCATTCTAGGGCTGTGGGCTTTCACTTGACTTGGAACATTCATCATTGCAAAAAAATTTTTTCTCTCGTCCGGACGAGCATTTTAGGCCAAACATGCCAAACGTCCAGCAATAGCTCCCAAACCAAAGGAGCCAGCACAGAAACACAGAGCTGGCCTGAAACCTCCCCAGGGAGCACACAAGCAGCAACATTCGTTCTAGGGCTGTGGGCTTTCACTTGCCTGGGATCCGTCGTCATAGCAAAAAATGTGTTTCTCTCAGCCGGACGAGCATTTTAGGCCAAATATGCCAAACGTCCAGCAATAGCTCCCAAACCAAAGGAGCCAGCACTGAAACACATAGCTGGCCTGAAACCTCCCCAGGGAGCACACAAGCAGCAAAATTCGTTCTAGGGCTGTGGGCTTTCACCTGCCTGGGAACATTATCATAGCAAAAAAAGTGTTTCTTTCGGAAGGACGAGCATTTTAGGCCAAACATGCCAAACGTCCAGCAATAGCTCCGAAATCAAAGGAGCCAGCACTGAAACACATAGCTGGCCTGAAACCTCCCCAGGGAGCACAAAAGCAGCAACATTCATTCTCGTGCTGTGGGCTTTCACCTGCCTGTGAACATTATCATACCAAAAAAATTGTTTCTTTTGGAAGGACGAGCATTTTAGGCCAAACATGCCAAACGTCCAGCAATAGCTCCCAAACCAAAGGAGCCAGCACTGAAACACATAGCTGGCCTGAAACCTCCCCAGGGAGCACACAAGCAGCAACATTCATTCTCGGGCTGTGGGCTTTCACTTGCCAGGGAACCGTCGTAATATCAAAAAAAGTGTTTCTCTCGGCTGGACGAGCATTTTAGGCCAAACATGCCAAACGTCCAGCAATAGCTCCCAAACCAAAGGAGCCAGCACTGAAACACATAGATGGCCTGAAACCTCCCCAGGGAGCACACAAGCAGCAATATTCGTTCTAGGGCTGTGGGCTTTCACTTGCCTGGGAAACTTCATCATTGCAAAAAAAGGTGTTTATCTTGGCCGAACGAGCTTTATCGGCTAAACATGCCAAACGTCCAGCACTAGCTCCCAAACCAAAGGAGCCAGCACTGAAACACATAGCTGGCCTGAAACCTCCCCAGGGAGCACACAAGCAGCAACATTCATTCTAGGGCTGTGGGATTTCCCTTCCCTGGGAACCGTCGTGATATCAAAAAAAGTGTTTTCCTCGGCCGGACGAGCATTTTAGGCCAAACATGCCAAACGTCCAGCAATAACTCCCAAACCAAAGGAGCCAGCACTGAAACACATAGCTGGCCTGAAACCTCCCCAGGGAGAACACAAGCAGCAATGTTCATTCTAGGGCTCTAGGCTTTCACTTGCCTGGGAACATTATCATAGCAAAAAAAGTGTTTCTCTCGGCCGGACGAGCAATTTTGGCCAAACATGCCAAACGTCCAGCAATAGCTCCCAAACCAAAGGAGCCAGCACTGAAACACATAGCTGGCCTGAAACCTCCCCAGGGAGCACACAAGCAGCAACATTCATTCTAGGGATGTGGGCTTTCACTTGCCAGGGAACCGTCGTATTATCAAAAGAAGTGTTTCTCTCGGCCGGACGAGCATTTTAGGCCAAACATGCCAAACGTCCAGCAATAGCTCCCAAACCAAAGGAGCCAGCACTGAAACACATAGCTGGCCTGAAACCTCCCCAGGGAGCACACAAGCAGCAACATGCATTCTCGGGCTGTGGGCTTTCACTTGCCAGGGAACCGTCGTAATATCAAAAGAAGTGTTTCTCTCGGCCGGACGAGCATTTTAGGCCAAACATGCCAAACGTCCAGCAATAGCTCCCAAACCAAAGGAGCCAGCACTGAAACACATAGCTGGCCTGAAACCTCCCCAGGGAGCACACGAGCAGCAACATTCATTCTAGGGCTGTGGGCTTTCACTTGACTTGGAACATTCATCATTGCAAAAAAATTTTTTCTCTCGTCCGGACGAGCATTTTAGGCCAAACATGCCAAACGTCCAGCAATAGCTCCCAAACCAAAGGAGCCAGCACAGAAACACAGAGCTGGCCTGAAACCTCCCCAGGGAGCACACAAGCAGCAACATTCGTTCTAGGGCTGTGGGCTTTCACTTGCCTGGGATCCGTCGTCATAGCAAAAAATGTGTTTCTCTCATCCGGACGAGCATTTTAGGCCAAATATGCCAAACGTCCAGCAATAGCTCCGAAACCAAAGGAGCCAGCACTGAAACACATAGCTGGCCTGAAACCTCCCCAGGGAGCACACAAGCAGCAAAATTCGTTCTAGGGCTGTGGGCTTTCACCTGCCTGGGAACATTATAATAGCAAAAAAAGTGTTTCTTTCGGAAGGACGAGCATTTTAGGCCAAACATGCCAAACGTCCAGCAATAGCTCCGAAATCAAAGGAGCCAGCACTGAAACACATCGCTGGCCTGAAACCTCCCCAGGGAGCACACAAGCAGCAACATTCATTCTCGTGCTGTGGGCTTTCACCTGCCTGGGAACATTATCATAGCAAAAAAAGTGTTTCTTTTGGAAGGACGAGCATTTTAGGCCAAACATGCCAAACGTCCAGCAATAGCTCCCAAACCAAAGGAGCCAGCACTGAAACACATAGCTGGCCTGAAACCTCCCCAGGGAGCACACAAGCAGCAACATTCATTCTAGCGCTGTGGGCTTTCACTTGACTTGGAACATTCATCATTTCAAAAAAATTTTTTCTCTCGGCCGGACGAGCATTTTAGGAGAAACATGCCAAAAGTCCAGCAATAGCTCCCAAACCAAAGGAGCCAGCACAGAAACACAGAGCTGGCCTGAAACCTCCCCAGGGAGCACACAAGCAGCAACATTCGTTCTAGGGCTGTGGGCTTTCACTTGCCTGGGAATATTATCAGAGGAAAAATGTGCTTCTCTCGGCCGGACGAGCATTTTAGGCCAAACATGCCAAACGTCCAGCAATAGCTCCCAAACCAAAGGAGCCAGCACTGAAACACATAGCTGGCCTGAAACCTCCCCAGGGAGCACACAAGCAGCAACATTCGTTCTAGGGCTGTGGGCTTTCACTTGCCTGGGAACGGTCGTAATATCAAAAAAAGTTTTTCTCTCGGCCGGACGAGCATTTTAGGCCAAACATGCCAAACGTCCAGCAATAGCTCCCAAACCAAAGGAGCCAGCACTGAAACACATAGCTGGCCTGAAACCTCCCCAGGGAGAACACAAGCAGCAATGTTCATTCTAGGGCTCTAGGCTTTCACTTGCCTGGGAACATTATCATAGCAAAAAAAGTGTTTCTCTCGGCCGGACGAGCATTTTTGGCCAAACATGCCAAACGTCCAGCAATAGCTCCCAAACCAAAGGAGCCAGCACTGAAACACATAGCTGGCCTGAAACCTCCCCAGGGAGCACACAAGCAGCAAAATTCGTTATAGGGCTGTGGGCTTTCACTTGCCAGGGAACCATCGTATTATCAAAAGAAGTGTTTCTCTTGGCCGGACGAGCATTTTCGGCCAAACATGCCAAACGTCCAGCAATATCTCCCAAACCAAGAGCCAGCACTGAAACACATAGCTGGCCTGAAACCTCCCCAGGGAGCACACAAGCAGCAACATTCATTCTCGTTCTGTGGGCTTTCACTTGCTAGGGAACCGTCGTAATATCAAAAAAAGTGTTTCTCTCGGCCGGACGAGCATTTTAGGCCAAACATGCCAAACGTCCAGCAATAGCTCCCAAACCAAAGGAGCCAGCACTGAAACACATAGCTGGCCTGAAACCTCCCCAGGGAGCACACGAGCAGCAACATTCATTCTAGGGCTGTGGGCTTTCACTTGACTTGGAACATTCATCATTGCAAAAAAATTTTTTCTCTCGGCCGGACGAGCATTTTAGGCCAAACATGCCAAAAGTCCAGCAATAGCTCCCAAACCAAAGGAGCCAGCACAGAAACACAGAGCTGGCCCGAAACCTCCCCAGGGAGCACACAAGCAGCAACATTCGTTCTAGGGCTGTGGGCTTTCACTTGCCTGGGATCCGTCGTCATAGCAAAAAATGTGTTTCTCTCAGCCGGACGAGCATTTTAGGCCAAACATGCCAAACGTCCAGCAATAGCTCCCAAACCAAAGGAGCCAGCACTGAAACACATAGCTGGCCTGAAACCTCCCCAGGGAGCACACAAGCAGCAACATTCATTCTAGGGATGTGGGCTTTCACTTGCCTGGGAACATAATCATAGCAAAAAAAGTGTTTCCCTTGGCCGGACGAGCATTTTAGGCCAAACATGCCAAACGTCCAGCAGTAGCTCCCAAACCAAAGGAGCCAGCTCAGAAACACATAGGGGGCCTGAAACCTCCCCAGGGAGCACACAAGCAGCAACATTCATTCTAGGGATGTGGGCTTTCACTTCCCTGGGAACCGTCGTAATATCAAAAAAAAATGTTATTCTCTTGGCCGGACGAGCATTTTCGGCCAAACATGCCAAACGTCCAGCAATAGCTCCGAAACCAAAGGAGCCAGCACTGAAACACATAGCTGGCCTGAAACCTCCCCAGGGAGCACACAAGCAGCAAAATTCGTTCTAGGGCTGTGGGCTTTCACCTGCCTGGGAACATTATAATAGCAAAAAAAGTGTTTCTTTCGGAAGGACGAGCATTTTAGGCCAAACATGCCAAACGTCCAGCAATAGCTCCGAAATCAAAGGAGCCAGCACTGAAACACATCGCTGGCCTGAAACCTCCCCAGGGAGCACACAAGCAGCAACATTCATTCTCGTGCTGTGGGCTTTCACCTGCCTGGGAACATTATCATAGCAAAAAAAGTGTTTCTTTTGGAAGGACGAGCATTTTAGGCCAAACATGCCAAACGTCCAGCAATAGCTCCCAAACCAAAGGAGCCAGCACTGAAACACATAGCTGGCCTGAAACCTCCCCAGGGAGCACACAAGCAGCAACATTCATTCTAGCGCTGTGGGCTTTCACTTGACTTGGAACATTCATCATTTCAAAAAAATTTTTTCTCTCGGCCGGACGAGCATTTTAGGAGAAACATGCCAAAAGTCCAGCAATAGCTCCCAAACCAAAGGAGCCAGCACAGAAACACAGAGCTGGCCTGAAACCTCCCCAGGGAGCACACAAGCAGCAACATTCGTTCTAGGGCTGTGGGCTTTCACTTGCCTGGGAATATTATCAGAGGAAAAATGTGCTTCTCTCGGCCGGACGAGCATTTTAGGCCAAACATGCCAAACGTCCAGCAATAGCTCCCAAACCAAAGGAGCCAGCACTGAAACACATAGCTGGCCTGAAACCTCCCCAGGGAGCACACAAGCAGCAACATTCGTTCTAGGGCTGTGGGCTTTCACTTGCCTGGGAACGGTCGTAATATCAAAAAAAGTTTTTCTCTCGGCCGGACGAGCATTTTAGGCCAAACATGCCAAACGTCCAGCAATAGCTCCCAAACCAAAGGAGCCAGCACTGAAACACATAGCTGGCCTGAAACCTCCCCAGGGAGAACACAAGCAGCAATGTTCATTCTAGGGCTCTAGGCTTTCACTTGCCTGGGAACATTATCATAGCAAAAAAAGTGTTTCTCTCGGCCGGACGAGCATTTTTGGCCAAACATGCCAAACGTCCAGCAATAGCTCCCAAACCAAAGGAGCCAGCACTGAAACACATAGCTGGCCTGAAACCTCCCCAGGGAGCACACAAGCAGCAACATTCATTCTCGGGCTGTGGGCTTTCACTTGCCAGGGAACCATCGTATTATCAAAAGAAGTGTTTCTCTTGGCCGGACGAGCATTTTCGGCCAAACATGCCAAACGTCCAGCAATATCTCCCAAACCAAGAGCCAGCACTGAAACACATAGCTGGCCTGAAACCTCCCCAGGGAGCACACAAGCAGCAACATTCATTCTCGTTCTGTGGGCTTTCACTTGCTAGGGAACCGTCGTAATATCAAAAAAAGTGTTTCTCTCGGCCGGACGAGCATTTTAGGCCAAACATGCCAAACGTCCAGCAATAGCTCCCAAACCAAAGGAGCCAGCACTGAAACACATAGCTGGCCTGAAACCTCCCCAGGGAGCACACGAGCAGCAACATTCATTCTAGGGCTGTGGGCTTTCACTTGACTTGGAACATTCATCATTGCAAAAAAATTTTTTCTCTCGGCCGGACGAGCATTTTAGGCCAAACATGCCAAAAGTCCAGCAATAGCTCCCAAACCAAAGGAGCCAGCACAGAAACACAGAGCTGGCCCGAAACCTCCCCAGGGAGCACACAAGCAGCAACATTCGTTCTAGGGCTGTGGGCTTTCACTTGCCTGGGATCCGTCGTCATAGCAAAAAATGTGTTTCTCTCAGCCGGACGAGCATTTTAGGCCAAACATGCCAAACGTCCAGCAATAGCTCCCAAACCAAAGGAGCCAGCACTGAAACACATAGCTGGCCTGAAACCTCCCCAGGGAGCACACAAGCAGCAACATTCATTCTAGGGATGTGGGCTTTCACTTGCCTGGGAACATAATCATAGCAAAAAAAGTGTTTCCCTTGGCCGGACGAGCATTTTAGGCCAAACATGCCAAACGTCCAGCAGTAGCTCCCAAACCAAAGGAGCCAGCTCAGAAACACATAGGGGGCCTGAAACCTCCCCAGGGAGCACACAAGCAGCAACATTCATTCTAGGGATGTGGGCTTTCACTTCCCTGGGAACCGTCGTAATATCAAAAAAAAATGTTATTCTCTTGGCCGGACGAGCATTTTCGGCCAAACATGCCAAACGTCCAGCAATAGCTCCCAAACCAAAGGACCCAGCACTTAAACACATAGTTGGCCTGAAACCTCCCCAGGGAGCACACAAGCAGCAATATTCGTTCTAGGGCTGTGGGCTTTCACTTGCCTGGGAAACTACATCATTGCAAAAAAAAGTGTTTATCTTGGCCGAACGAGCTTTATAGGCTAAACATGCCAAACGTCCAGCACTAGCTCCCAAACCAAAGGAGCCAGCACTGAAACACATAGCTGGCCTGAAACCTCCCCAGGGAGCACACAAGCAGCAACATTCATTCTCGTGCT
Organism: Porphyrio hochstetteri; assembly: GCA_020800305.1. Taxonomy (NCBI): domain Eukaryota; kingdom Metazoa; phylum Chordata; class Aves; order Gruiformes; family Rallidae; genus Porphyrio; species Porphyrio hochstetteri. Next base: position 7,752,751 of record CM036928.1, read on the forward strand.
GTGGGCATTCACCTGCCTGTGAACATTATCATACCAAAAAAATTGTTTCTTTTGGAAGGACGAGCATTTTAGGCCAAACATGCCAAACGTCCAGCAATAGCTCCCAAACCAAAGGAGCCAGCACTGAAACACATAGCTGGCCTGAAACCTCCCCAGGGAGCACACAAGCAGCAACATTCATTCTCGGGCTGTGGGCTTTCACTTGCCAGGGAACCGTCGTAATATCAAAAAAAGTGTTTCTCTCGGCTGGACGAGCATTTTAGGCCAAACATGCCAAACGTCCAGCAATAGCTCCCAAACCAAAGGAGCCAGCACTGAAACACATAGCTGGCCTGAAACCTCCCCAGGGAGCACACAAGCAGCAATATTCGTTCTAGGGCTGTGGGCTTTCACTTGCCTGGGAAACTTCATCATTGCAAAAAAAAGTGTTTATCTTGGCCGAACGAGCTTTATAGGCTAAACATGCCAAACGTCCAGCACTAGCTCCCAAACCAAAGGAGCCAGCACTGAAACACATAGCTGGCCTGAAACCTCCCCAGGGAGCACACAAGCAGCAACATTCATTCTCGGGCTGTGGGCTTTCACTTGCCAGGGAACCGTCGTAATATCAAAAAAAGTGTTTCTCTCGGCTGGACGAGCATTTTAGGCCAAACATGCCAAACGTCCAGCAATAGCTCCCAAACCAAAGGAGCCAGCACTGAAACACATAGCTGGCCTGAAACCTCCCCAGGGAGCACACAAGCAGCAATATTCGTTCTAGGGCTGTGGGCTTTCACTTGCCTGGGAAACTTCATCATTGCAAAAAAAAGTGTTTATTTTGGCCGAACGAGCTTTATAGGCTAAACATGCCAAACGTCCAGCACTAGCTCCCAAACCAAAGGAGCCAGCACTGAAACACATAGCTGGCCTGAAACCTCCCCAGGGAGCACACAAGCAGCAAAATTCGTTATAGGGCTGTGGGCTTTCACCTGCCTGGGAACATTATAATAGCAAAAAAAGTGTTTCTTTCGGAAGGACGAGCATTTTAGGCCAAACATGCCAAACGTCCAGCAATAGCTCCGAAATCAAAGGAGCCAGCACTGAAACACATCGCTGGCCTGAAACCTCCCCAGGGAGCACACAAGCAGCAACATTCATTCTCGGGCTGTGGGCTTTCACTTGCCAGGGAACCGTCGTAATATCAAAAAAAGTGTTTCTCTCGGCTGGACGAGCATTTTAGGCCAAACATGCCAAACGTCCAGCAATAGCTCCCAAACCAAAGGAGCCAGCACTGAAACACATAGCTGGCCTGAAACCTCCCCAGGGAGCACACAAGCAGCAATATTCATTCTAGGGCTGTGGGCTTTCACTTGCCTGGGAAACTTCATCATTGCAAAAAAAAGTGTTTATTTTGGCCGAACGAGCTTTATAGGCTAAACATGCCAAACGTCCAGCACTAGCTCCCAAACCAAAGGAGCCAGCACTGAAACACATAGCTGGCCTGAAACCTCCCCAGGGAGCACACAAGCAGCAAAATTCGTTATAGGGCTGTGGGCTTTCACCTGCCTGGGAACATTAAAATAGCAAAAAAAGTGTTTCTTTCGGAAGGACGAGCATTTTAGGCCAAACATGCCAAACGTCCAGCAATAGCTCCGAAATCAAAGGAGCCAGCACTGAAACACATCGCTGGCCTGAAACCTCCCCAGGGAGCACACAAGCAGCAACATTCATTCTCATGCTGTGGGCTTTCACCTGCCTGGGAACATTATCATAGCAAAAAAAGTGTTTCTTTTGGAAGGACGAGCATTTTAGGCCAAACATGCCAAACGTCCAGCAATAGCTCCCAAACCAAAGGAGCCAGCACTGAAACACATAGCTGGCCTGAAACCTCCCCAGGGAGCACACAAGCAGCAACATTCATTCTAGGGCTGTGGGCTTTCACTTGACTTGGAACATTCATCATTGCAAAAAAATTTTTTCTCTCGGCCGGACGAGCATTTTAGGCCAAACATGCCAAACGTCCAGCAATAGCTCCCAAACCAAAGGAGCCAGCACAGAAACACAGAGCTGGCCTGAAACCTCCCCAGGGAGCACACAAGCAGCAACATTCGTTCTAGGGCTGTGGGCTTTCACTTGCCTGGGAACATTATCAGAGAAAAAATGTGCTTCTCTCGGCCGGACGAGCATTTTAGGCCAAACATGCCAAACGTCCAGCAATAGCTCCCAAACCAAAGGAGCCAGCACTGAAACACATAGCTGGCCTGAAACCTCCCCAGGGAGCACACAAGCAGCAACATTCGTTCTAGGGCTGTGGGCTTTCACTTGCCTGGGAACGGTCGTAATATCAAAAAAAGTTTTTCTCTCGGCCGGACGAGCATTTTAGGCCAAACATGCCAAACGTCCAGCAATAGCTCCCAAACCAAAGGAGCCAGCACTGAAACACATAGCTGGCCTGAAACCTCCCCAGGGAGAACACAAGCAGCAATGTTCATTCTAGGGCTCTAGGCTTTCACTTGCCTGGGAACATTATCATAGCAAAAAAAGTGTTTCTCTCGGCCGGACGAGCATTTTTGGCCAAACATGCCAAACGTCCAGCAATAGCTCCCAAACCAAAGGAGCCAGCACTGAAACACATAGCTGGCCTGAAACCTCCCCAGGGAGCACACAAGCAGCAAAATTCGTTATAGGGCTGTGGGCTTTCACTTGCCAGGGAACCATCGTATTATCAAAAGAAGTGTTTCTCTTGGCCGGACGAGCATTTTCGGCCAAACATGCCAAACGTCCAGCAATATCTCCCAAACCAAGAGCCAGCACTGAAACACATAGCTGGCCTGAAACCTCCCCAGGGAGCACACAAGCAGCAACATTCATTCTCGTTCTGTGGGCTTTCACTTGCTAGGGAACCGTCGTAATATCAAAAAAAGTGTTTCTCTCGGCCGGACGAGCATTTTAGGCCAAACATGCCAAACGTCCAGCAATAGCTCCCAAACCAAAGGAGCCAGCACTGAAACACATAGCTGGCCTGAAACCTCCCCAGGGAGCACACGAGCAGCAACATTCATTCTAGGGCTGTGGGCTTTCACTTGACTTGGAACATTCATCATTGCAAAAAAATTTTTTCTCTCGGCCGGACGAGCATTTTAGGCCAAACATGCCAAAAGTCCAGCAATAGCTCCCAAACCAAAGGAGCCAGCACAGAAACACAGAGCTGGCCCGAAACCTCCCCAGGGAGCACACAAGCAGCAACATTCGTTCTAGGGCTGTGGGCTTTCACTTGCCTGGGATCCGTCGTCATAGCAAAAAATGTGTTTCTCTCAGCCGGACGAGCATTTTAGGCCAAACATGCCAAACGTCCAGCAATAGCTCCCAAACCAAAGGAGCCAGCACTGAAACACATAGCTGGCCTGAAACCTCCCCAGGGAGCACACAAGCAGCAACATTCATTCTAGGGATGTGGGCTTTCACTTGCCTGGGAACATAATCATAGCAAAAAAAGTGTTTCCCTTGGCCGGACGAGCATTTTAGGCCAAACATGCCAAACGTCCAGCAGTAGCTCCCAAACCAAAGGAGCCAGCTCAGAAACACATAGGGGGCCTGAAACCTCCCCAGGGAGCACACAAGCAGCAACATTCATTCTAGGGATGTGGGCTTTCACTTCCCTGGGAACCGTCGTAATATCAAAAAAAAATGTTATTCTCTTGGCCGGACGAGCATTTTCGGCCAAACATGCCAAACGTCCAGCAATAGCTCCGAAACCAAAGGAGCCAGCACTGAAACACATAGCTGGCCTGAAACCTCCCCAGGGAGCACACAAGCAGCAAAATTCGTTCTAGGGCTGTGGGCTTTCACCTGCCTGGGAACATTATAATAGCAAAAAAAGTGTTTCTTTCGGAAGGACGAGCATTTTAGGCCAAACATGCCAAACGTCCAGCAATAGCTCCGAAATCAAAGGAGCCAGCACTGAAACACATCGCTGGCCTGAAACCTCCCCAGGGAGCACACAAGCAGCAACATTCATTCTCGTGCTGTGGGCTTTCACCTGCCTGGGAACATTATCATAGCAAAAAAAGTGTTTCTTTTGGAAGGACGAGCATTTTAGGCCAAACATGCCAAACGTCCAGCAATAGCTCCCAAACCAAAGGAGCCAGCACTGAAACACATAGCTGGCCTGAAACCTCCCCAGGGAGCACACAAGCAGCAACATTCATTCTAGCGCTGTGGGCTTTCACTTGACTTGGAACATTCATCATTTCAAAAAAATTTTTTCTCTCGGCCGGACGAGCATTTTAGGAGAAACATGCCAAAAGTCCAGCAATAGCTCCCAAACCAAAGGAGCCAGCACAGAAACACAGAGCTGGCCTGAAACCTCCCCAGGGAGCACACAAGCAGCAACATTCGTTCTAGGGCTGTGGGCTTTCACTTGCCTGGGAATATTATCAGAGGAAAAATGTGCTTCTCTCGGCCGGACGAGCATTTTAGGCCAAACATGCCAAACGTCCAGCAATAGCTCCCAAACCAAAGGAGCCAGCACTGAAACACATAGCTGGCCTGAAACCTCCCCAGGGAGCACACAAGCAGCAACATTCGTTCTAGGGCTGTGGGCTTTCACTTGCCTGGGAACGGTCGTAATATCAAAAAAAGTTTTTCTCTCGGCCGGACGAGCATTTTAGGCCAAACATGCCAAACGTCCAGCAATAGCTCCCAAACCAAAGGAGCCAGCACTGAAACACATAGCTGGCCTGAAACCTCCCCAGGGAGAACACAAGCAGCAATGTTCATTCTAGGGCTCTAGGCTTTCACTTGCCTGGGAACATTATCATAGCAAAAAAAGTGTTTCTCTCGGCCGGACGAGCATTTTTGGCCAAACATGCCAAACGTCCAGCAATAGCTCCCAAACCAAAGGAGCCAGCACTGAAACACATAGCTGGCCTGAAACCTCCCCAGGGAGCACACAAGCAGCAACATTCATTCTCGGGCTGTGGGCTTTCACTTGCCAGGGAACCATCGTATTATCAAAAGAAGTGTTTTTCTTGGCCGGACGAGCATTTTCGGCCAAACATGCCAAACGTCCAGCAATATCTCCCAAACCAAGAGCCAGCACTGAAACACATAGCTGGCCTGAAACCTCCCCAGGGAGCACACAAGCAGCAACATTCATTCTCGTTCTGTGGGCTTTCACTTGCTAGGGAACCGTCGTAATATCAAAAAAAGTGTTTCTCTCGGCCGGACGAGCATTTTAGGCCAAACATGCCAAACGTCCAGCAATAGCTCCCAAACCAAAGGAGCCAGCACTGAAACACATAGCTGGCCTGAAACCTCCCCAGGGAGCACATGAGCAGCAACATTCATTCTAGGGCTGTGGGCTTTCACTTGACTTGGAACATTCATCATTGCAAAAAAATTTTTTCTCTCGGCCGGACGAGCATTTTAGGCCAAACATGCCAAAAGTCCAGCAATAGCTCCCAAACCAAAGGAGCCAGCACAGAAACACAGAGCTGGCCCGAAACCTCCCCAGGGAGCACACAAGCAGCAACATTCGTTCTAGGGCTGTGGGCTTTCACTTGCCTGGGATCCGTCGTCATAGCAAAAAATGTGTTTCTCTCAGCCGGACGAGCATTTTAGGCCAAACATGCCAAACGTCCAGCAATAGCTCCCAAACCAAAGGAGCCAGCACTGAAACACATAGCTGGCCTGAAACCTCCCCAGGGAGCACACAAGCAGCAACATTCATTCTAGGGATGTGGGCTTTCACTTGCCTGGGAACATAATCATAGCAAAAAAAGTGTTTCCCTTGGCCGGACGAGCATTTTAGGCCAAACATGCCAAACGTCCAGCAGTAGCTCCCAAACCAAAGGAGCCAGCTCAGAAACACATAGGGGGCCTGAAACCTCCCCAGGGAGCACACAAGCAGCAACATTCATTCTAGGGATGTGGGCTTTCACTTCCCTGGGAACCGTCGTAATATCAAAAAAAAATGTTATTCTCTTGGCCGGACAAGCATTTTCGGCCAAACATGCCAAACGTCCAGCAATAGCTCCCAAACCAAAGGACCCAGCACTTAAACACATAGTTGGCCTGAAACCTCCCCAGGGAGCACACAAGCAGCAATATTCGTTCTAGGGCTGTGGGCTTTCACTTGCCTGGGAAACTACATCATTGCAAAAAAAAGTGTTTATCTTGGCCGAACGAGCTTTATAGGCTAAACATGCCAAACGTCCAGCACTAGCTCCCAAACCAAAGGAGCCAGCACTGAAACACATAGCTGGCCTGAAACCTCCCCAGGGAGCACACAAGCAGCAACATTCATTCTAGGGCTGTGGGATTTCCCTTCCCTGGGAACCGTCGTGATATCAAAAAAAGTGTTTCTCTCGGCCGGACGAGCATTTTAGGCCAAACATGCCAAACGTCCAGCAATAGCTCCCAAACCAAAGGAGCCAGCACTGAAACACATAGCTGGCCTGAAACCTCCCCAGGGAGAACACAAGCAGCAATGTTCATTCTAGGGCTCTAGGCTTTCACTTGCCTGGGAACATTATCATAGCAAAAAAAGTGTTTCTCTCGGCCGGACGAGCATTTTTGGCCAAACATGCCAAACGTCCAGCAATAGCTCCCAAACCAAAGGAGCCAGCACTGAAACACATAGCTGGCCTGAAACCTCCCCAGGGAGAACACAAGCAGCAACATTCATTCTAGGGCTGTGGGCTTTCACTTGCCAGGGAACCATCGTATTATCAAAAGAAGTGTTTCTCTCGGCCGGACGAGCATTTTAGGCCAAACATGCCAAACGTCCAGCAATAGCTCCCAAACCAAAGGAGCCAGCACTGAAACACATAGCTGGCCTGAAACCTCCCCAGGGAGCACACGAGCAGCAACATTCATTCTAGGGCTGTGGGCTTTCACTTGACTTGGAACATTCATCATTGCAAAAAAATTTTTTCTCTCGGCCGGACGAGCATTTTAGGCCAAACATGCCAAAAGTCCAGCAATAGCTCCCAAACCAAAGGAGCCAGCACAGAAACACAGAGCTGGCCTGAAACCTCCCCAGGGAGCACACAAGCAGCAACATTCGTTCTAGGGCTGTGGGCTTTCACTTGCCTGGGATCCGTCGTCATAGCAAAAAATGTGTTTCTCTCAGCCGGACGAGCATTTTAGGCCAAATATGCCAAACGTCCAGCAATAGCTCCCAAACCAAAGGAGCCAGCACTGAACCACATAGCTGGCCTGAAACCTCCCCAGGGAGCACACAAGCAGCAAAATTCGTTCTAGGGCTGTGGGCTTTCACCTGCCTGGGAACATTATCATAGCAAAAAAAGTGTTTCTTTCGGAAGGACGAGCATTTTAGGCCAAACATGCCAAACGTCCAGCAATAGCTCCGAAATCAAAGGAGCCAGCACTGAAACACATAGCTGGCCTGAAACCTCCCCAGGGAGCACAAAAGCAGCAACATTCATTCTCGTGCTGTGGGCATTCACCTGCCTGTGAACATTATCATACCAAAAAAATTGTTTCTTTTGGAAGGACGAGCATTTTAGGCCAAACATGCCAAACGTCCAGCAATAGCTCCCAAACCAAAGGAGCCAGCACTGAAACACATAGCTGGCCTGAAACCTCCCCAGGGAGCACACAAGCAGCAACATTCATTCTCGGGCTGTGGGCTTTCACTTGCCAGGGAACCGTCGTAATATCAAAAAAAGTGTTTCTCTCGGCTGGACGAGCATTTTAGGCCAAACATGCCAAACGTCCAGCAATAGCTCCCAAACCAAAGGAGCCAGCACTGAAACACATAGCTGGCCTGAAACCTCCCCAGGGAGCACACAAGCAGCAATATTCGTTCTAGGGCTGTGGGCTTTCACTTGCCTGGGAAACTTCATCATTGCAAAAAAAAGTGTTTATCTTGGCCGAACGAGCTTTATAGGCTAAACATGCCAAACGTCCAGCACTAGCTCCCAAACCAAAGGAGCCAGCACTGAAACACATAGCTGGCCTGAAACCTCCCCAGGGAGCACACAAGCAGCAACATTCATTCTCGGGCTGTGGGCTTTCACTTGCCAGGGAACCGTCGTAATATCAAAAAAAGTGATTCTCTCGGCTGGACGAGCATTTTAGGCCAAACATGCCAAACGTCCAGCAATAGCTCCCAAACCAAAGGAGCCAGCACTGAAACACATAGCTGGCCTGAAACCTCCCCAGGGAGCACACAAGCAGCAATATTCGTTCTAGGGCTGTGGGCTTTCACTTGCCTGGGAAACTTCATCATTGCAAAAAAAAGTGTTTATTTTGGCCGAACGAGCTTTATAGGCTAAACATGCCAAACGTCCAGCACTAGCTCCCAAACCAAAGGAGCCAGCACTGAAACACATAGCTGGCCTGAAACCTCCCCAGGGAGCACACAAGCAGCAAAATTCGTTATAGGGCTGTGGGCTTTCACCTGCCTGGGAACATTATAATAGCAAAAAAAGTGTTTCTTTCGGAAGGACGAGCATTTTAGGCCAAACATGCCAAACGTCCAGCAATAGCTCCGAAATCAAAGGAGCCAGCACTGAAACACATCGCTGGCCTGAAACCTCCCCAGGGAGCACACAAGCAGCAACATTCATTCTCGGGCTGTGGGCTTTCACTTGCCAGGGAACCGTCGTAATATCAAAAAAAGTGTTTCTCTCGGCTGGACGAGCATTTTAGGCCAAACATGCCAAACGTCCAGCAATAGCTCCCAAACCAAAGGAGCCAGCACTGAAACACATAGCTGGCCTGAAACCTCCCCAGGGAGCACACAAGCAGCAATATTCATTCTAGGGCTGTGGGCTTTCACTTGCCTGGGAAACTTCATCATTGCAAAAAAAAGTGTTTATTTTGGCCGAACGAGCTTTATAGGCTAAACATGCCAAACGTCCAGCACTAGCTCCCAAACCAAAGGAGCCAGCACTGAAACACATAGCTGGCCTGAAACCTCCCCAGGGAGCACACAAGCAGCAAAATTCGTTATAGGGCTGTGGGCTTTCACCTGCCTGGGAACATTAAAATAGCAAAAAAAGTGTTTCTTTCGGAAGGACGAGCATTTTAGGCCAAACATGCCAAACGTCCAGCAATAGCTCCTAAATCAAAGGAGCCAGCACTGAAACACATCGCTGGCCTGAAACCTCCCCAGGGAGCACACAAGCAGCAACATTCATTCTCATGCTGTGGGCTTTCACCTGCCTGGGAACATTATCATAGCAAAAAAAGTGTTTCTTTTGGAAGGACGAGCATTTTAGGCCAAACATGCCAAACGTCCAGCAATAGCTCCCAAACCAAAGGAGCCAGCACTGAAACACATAGCTGGCCTGAAACCTCCCCAGGGAGCACACAAGCAGCAACATTCATTCTAGGGCTGTGGGCTTTCACTTGACTTGGAACATTCATCATTGCAAAAAAATTTTTTCTCTCGGCCGGACGAGCATTTTAGGCCAAACATGCCAAACGTCCAGCAATAGCTCCCAAACCAAAGGAGCCAGCACAGAAACACAGAGCTGGCCTGAAACCTCCCCAGGGAGCACACAAGCAGCAACATTCGTTCTAGGGCTGTGGGCTTTCACTTGCCTGGGAACATTATCAGAGAAAAAATGTGCTTCTCTCGGCCGGACGAGCATTTTAGGCCAAACATGCCAAACGTCCAGCAATAGCTCCCAAACCAAAGGAGCCAGCACTGAAACACATAGCTGGCCTGAAACCTCCCCAGGGAGCACACAAGCAGCAACATTCGTTCTAGGGCTGTGGGCTTTCACTTGCCTGGGAACGGTCGTAATATCAAAAAATTTTTTCTCTCGGCCGGACGAGCATTTTAGGCCAAACATGCCAAACATCCAGCAATAGCTCCCAAACCAAAGGAGCCAGCACTGAAACACATAGCTGGCCTGAAACCTCCCCAGGGAGAACACAAGCAGCAATGTTCATTCTAGGGCTCTAGGCTTTCACTTGCCTGGGAACATTATCATAGCAAAAAAAGTGTTTCTCTCGGCCGGACGAGCATTTTTGGCCAAACATGCCAAACGTCCAGCAATAGCTCCCAAACCAAAGGAGCCAGCACTGAAACACATAGCTGGCCTGAAACCTCCCCAGGGAGCACACAAGCAGCAACATTCATTCTCGGGCTGTGGGCTTTCACTTGCCAGGGAACCATCGTATTATCAAAAGAAGTGTTTCTCTTGGCCGGACGAGCATTTTCGGCCAAACATGCCAAACGTCCAGCAATAGCTCCCAAACCAAGAGCCAGCACTGAAACACATAGCTGGCCTGAAACCTCCCCAGGGAGCACACAAGCAGCAACATTCATTCTCGGTCTGTGGGCTTTCACTTGCCAGGGAACCGTCGTAATATCAAAAAAAGTGTTTCTCTCGGCCGGACGAGCATTTTAGGCCAAACATGCCAAACGTCCAGCAATAGCTCCCAAACCAAAGGAGCCAGCACTGAAACACATAGCTGGCCTGAAACCTCCCCAGGGAGCACACGAGCAGCAACATTCATTCTAGGGCTGTGGGCTTTCACTTGACTTGGAACATTCATCATTGCAAAAAAATTTTTTCTCTCGGCCGGACGAGCATTTTAGGCCAAACATGCCAAAAGTCCAGCAATAGCTCCCAAACCAAAGGAGCCAGCACAGAAACACAGAGCTGGACCGAAACCTCCCCAGGGAGCACACAAGCAGCAACATTCGTTCTAGAGCTGTGGGCTTTCACTTGCCTGGTATCCGTCGTCATAGCAAAAAATGTGTTTCTCTCAGCCGGACGAGCATTTTAGGCCAAACATGCCAAACGTCCAGTAATAGCTCCCAAACCAAAGGAGCCAGCACTGAAACACATAGCTGGCCTGAAACCTCCCCAGGGAGCACACAAGCAGCAACATTCATTCTAGGGATGTGGGCTTTCACTTGCCTGGGAACATTATCATAGCAAAAAAAGTGTTTCCCTTGGCCGGACGAGCATTTTAGGCCAAACATGCCAAACGTCCAGCAGTAGCTCCCAAACCAAAGGAGCCAGCTCAGAAACACATAGGGGGCCTGAAACCTCCCCAGGGAGCACACAAGCAGCAACATTCATTCTAGGGATGTGGGCTTTCACTTCCCTGGGAACCGTCGTAATATCAAAAAAAAATGTTATTCTCTTGGCCGGACGAGCATTTTCGGCCAAACATGCCAAACGTCCAGCAATAGCTCCCAAACCAAAGGACCCAGCAATTAAACACATAGTTGGCCTGAAACCTCCCCAGGGAGCACACAAGCAGCAATATTCGTTCTAGGGCTGTGGGCTTTCACTTGCCTGGGAAACTACATCATTGCAAAAAAAAGTGTTTATCTTGGCCGAACGAGCTTTATAGGCTAAACATGCCAAACGTCCAGCACTAGCTCCCAAACCAAAGGATCCAGCACTGAAACACATAGCTGGCCTGAAACCTCCCCAGGGAGCACACAAGCAGCAACATTCATTCTAGGGCTGTGGGATTTCCCTTCCCTGGGAACCGTCGTGATATCAAAAAAAGTGTTTCTCTCGGCCGGACGAGCATTTTAGGCCAAACATGCCAAACGTCCAGCAATAGCTCCCAAACCAAAGGAGCCAGCACTGAAACACATAGCTGGCCTGAAACCTCCCCAGGGAGAACACAAGCAGCAATGTTCATTCTAGGGCTCTAGGCTTTCACTTGCCTGGGAACATTATCATAGCAAAAAAGGTGTTTCTCTCGGCCGGACGAGCATTTTTGGCCAAACATGCCAAACGTCCAGCAATAGCTCCCAAACCAAAGGAGCCAGCACTGAAACACATAGCTGGCCTGAAACCTCCCCAGGGAGCACACAAGCAGCAACATTCATTCTCGGGCTGTGGGCTTTCACTTGCCAGGGAACCATCGTATTATCAAAAGAAGTGTTTCTCTCGGCGGGACGAGCATTTTAGGCCAAACATGCCAAACGTCCAGCAATAGCTCCCAAACCAAAGGAGCCAGCACTGAAACACATAGCTGGCCTGAAACCTCCCCAGGGAGCACACAAGCAGCAACATTCATTCTCGGGCTGTGGGCTTTCACTTGCCAGGGAACCGTCGTAATATCAAAAGAAGTGTTTCTCTCGGCCGGACGAGCATTTTAGGCCAAACATGCCAAACGTCCAGCAATAGCTCCCAAACCAAAGGAGCCAGCACTGAAACACATAGCTGGCCTGAAACCTCCCCAGGGAGAACACAAGCAGCAATGTTCATTCTAGGGCTCTAGGCTTTCACTTGCCTGGGAACATTATCATAGCAAAAAAAGTGTTTCTCTCGGCCGGACGAGCATTTTTGGCCAAACATGCCAAACGTCCAGCAATAGCTCCCAAACCAAAGGAGCCAGCACTGAAACACATAGCTGGCCTGAAACCTCCCCAGGGAGCACACAAGCAGCAACATTCATTCTCGGGCTGTGGGCTTTCACTTGCCAGGGAACCATCTTATTATCAAAAGAAGTGTTTCTCTCGGCCGGACAAGCATTTTAGGCCAAACATGCCAAACGTCCAGCAATAGCTCCCAAACCAAAGGAGCCAGCACTGAAACACATAGCTGGCCTGAAACCTCCCCAGGGAGCACACAAGCAGCAACATTCATTCTCGGGCTGTGGGCTTTCACTTGCCAGGGAACCGTCGTAATATAAAAAGAAGTGTTTCTCTCGGCCGGACGAGCATTTTAGGCCAAACATGCCAAACGTCCAGCAATAGCTCCCAAACCAAAGGAGCCAGCACTGAAACACATAGCTGGCCTGAAACCTCCCCAGGGAGCACACGAGCAGCAACATTCATTCTAGGGCTGTGGGCTTTCACTTGACTTGGAACATTCATCATTGCAAAAAAATTTTTTCTCTCGGCCGGACGAGCATTTTAGGCCAAACATGCCAAAAGTCCAGCAATAGCTCCCAAACCAAAGGAGCCAGCACAGAAACACAGAGCTGGCCTGAAACCTCCCCAGGGAGCACACAAGCAGCAACATTCGTTCTAGGGCTGTGGGCTTTCACTTGCCTGGGATCCGTCGTCATAGCAAAAAATGTGTTTCTCTCAGCCGGACGAGCATTTTAGGCCAAATATGCCAAACGTCCAGCAATAGCTCCCAAACCAAAGGAGCCAGCACTGAACCACATAGCTGGCCTGAAACCTCCCCAGGGAGCACACAAGCAGCAAAATTCGTTCTAGGGCTGTGGGCTTTCACCTGCCTGGGAACATTATCATAGCAAAAAAAGTGTTTCTTTCGGAAGGACGAGCATTTTAGGCCAAACATGCCAAACGTCCAGCAATAGCTCCGAAATCAAAGGAGCCAGCACTGAAACACATAGCTGGCCTGAAACCTCCCCAGGGAGCACAAAAGCAGCAACATTCATTCTCGTGCTGTGGGCTTTCACCTGCCTGTGAACATTATCATAGCAAAAAAATTGTTTCTTTTGGAAGGACGAGCATTTTAGGCCAAACATGCCAAACGTCCAGCAATAGCTCCCAAACCAAAGGAGCCAGCACTGAAACACATAGCTGGCCTGAAACCTCCCCAGGGAGCACACAAGCAGCAACATTCATTCTCGGGCTGTGGGCTTTCACTTGCCAGGGAACCGTCGTAATATCAAAAAAAGTGTTTCTCTCGGCTGGACGAGCATTTTAGGCCAAATATGCCAAACGTCCAGCAATAGCTCCCAAACCAAAGGAGCCAGCACTGAAACACATAGCTGGCCTGAAACCTCCCCAGGGAGCACACAAGCAGCAACATTCATTCTCGGGATGTGGGCTTTCACTTGCCAGGGAACCGTCGTAATATCAAAAGAAGTGTTTCTCTCGGCCGGACGAGCATTTTAGGCCAAACATGCCAAACGTCCAGCAATAGCTCCCAAACCAAAGGAGCCAGCACTGAAACACATAGCTGGCCTGAAACCTCCCCAGGGAGCACACGAGCAGCAACATTCATTCTAGGGCTGTGGGCTTTCACTTGACTTGGAACATTCATCATTGCAAAAAAATTTTTTCTCTCGGCCGGACGAGCATTTTAGGCCAAACATGCCAAAAGTCCAGCAATAGCTCCCAAACCAAAGGAGCCAGCACAGAAACACAGAGCTGGCCTGAAACCTCCCCAGGGAGCACACAAGCAGCAACATTCGTTCTAGGGCTGTGGGCTTTCACTTGCCTGGGATCCGTCGTCATAGCAAAAAATGTGTTTCTCTCAGCCGGACGAGCATTTTAGGCCAAACATGCCAAACGTCCAGCAATAGCTCCCAAACCAAAGGAGCCAGCACTGAAACACATAGCTGGCCTGAAACCTCCCCAGGGAGCACACAAGCAGCAAAATTCGTTCTAGGGCTGTGGGCTTTCACCTGCCTGGGAACATTATCATAGCAAAAATAGTGTTTCTTTCGGAAGGACGAGCATTTTAGGCCAAACATGCCAAACGTCCAGCAATAGCTCCGAAATCAAAGGAGCCAGCACTGAAACACATAGCTGGCCTGAAACCTCCCCAGGGAGCACAAAAGCAGCAACATTCATTCTCGTGCTGTGGGCTTTCACCTGCCTGTGAACATTATCATAGCAAAAAAATTGTTTCTTTTGGAAGGACGAGCATTTTAGGCCAAACATGCCAAACGTCCAGCAATAGCTCCCAAACCAAAGGAGCCAGCACTGAAACACATAGCTGGCCTGAAACCTCCCCAGGGAGCACACAAGCAGCAACATTCATTCTCGGGCTGTGGGCTTTCACTTGCCAGGGAACCGTCGTAATATCAAAAAAAGTGTTTCTCTCGGCTGGACGAGCATTTTAGGCCAAACATGCCAAACGTCCAGCAATAGCTCCCAAACCAAAGGAGCCAGCACTGAAACACATAGCTGGCCTGAAACCTCCCCAGGGAGCACACAAGCAGCAACATTCATTCTCGGGCTGTGGGCTTTCACTTGCCAGGGAACCGTCGTAATATCAAAAGAAGTGTTTCTCTCGGCTGGACGAGCATTTTAGGCCAAACATGCCAAACGTCCAGCAATAGCTCCCAAACCAAAGGAGCCAGCACTGAAACACATAGCTGGCCTGAAACCTCCCCAGGGAGCACACGAGCAGCAACATTCATTCTAGGGCTGTGGGCTTTCACTTGACTTGGAACATTCATCATTGCAAAAAAATTTTTTCTCTCGGCCGGACGAGCATTTTAGGCCAAACATGCCAAACGTCCAGCAATAGCTCCCAAACCAAAGGAGCCAGCACAGAAACACAGAGCTGGCCTGAAACCTCCCCAGGGAGCACACAAGCAGCAACATTCGTTCTAGGGCTGTGGGCTTTCACTTGCCTGGGATCCGTCGTCATAGCAAAAAATGTGTTTCTCTCAGCCGGACGAGCATTTTAGGCCAAACATGCCAAACGTCCAGCAATAGCTCCCAAACCAAAGGAGCCAGCACTGAAACACATAGCTGGCCTGAAACCTCCCCAGGGAGCACACAAGCAGCAAAATTCGTTCTAGGGCTGTGGGCTTTCACCTGCCTGGGAACATTATCATAGCAAAAAAAGTGTTTCTTTCGGAAGGACGAGCATTTTAGGCCAAACATGCCAAACGTCCAGCAATAGCTCCGAAATCAAAGGAGCCAGCACTGAAACACATAGCTGGCCTGAAACCTCCCCAGGGAGCACAAAAGCAGCAACATTCATTCTCGTGATGTGGGCTTTCACCTGCCTGTCAACATTATCATAGCAAAAAAATTGTTTCTTTTGGAAGGACGAGCATTTTAGGCCAAACATGCCAAACGTCCAGCAATAGCTCCCAAACCAAAGGAGCCAGCACTGAAACACATAGCTGGCCTGAAACCTCCCCAGGGAGCACACAAGCAGCAACATTCATTCTTGGGCTGTGGGCTTTCACTTGCCAGGGAACCGTCGTAATATCAAAAAAAGTGTTTCTCTCGGCTGGACGAGCATTTTAGGCCAAACATGCCAAACGTCCAGCAATAGCTCCCAAACCAAAGGAGCCAGCACTGAAACACATAGCTGGCCTGAAACATCCCCAGGGAGCACACAAGCATCAACATTCATTCTAGGGCTGTGGGCTTTCACTTGCCTGGCAACATTATCATAGCAAAAAATGTGATTCTCTCGGCCGGACGAGCATTTTAGGCCAAACATGCCAAACGTCCAGCAATAACACAAAAACCAAAGGAGCCAGCACTGAAACACATAGCTGGCCTGAAACCTCCCCAGGGAGCACACAAGCAGCAACATTCATTCTAGGGCTGTGGGCTTTCACTTGCCTGGGTACCTTCATCATTGCAAAAAAAGTGTTTCCCTTGGCCGGACGAGCATTTTAGGCCAAATGTGCCAAACGTCCAGCAGTAGCTCCCAAACCAAAGGAGCCAGCACTGAAACACATAGCTAGCCTGAAACCTCCCCAGGGAGCACACAAGCAGCAACATTCATTCTAGGGCTGTGGGCTTTCACTTGACTGGGATACTTCATGATGTCAAAAAAAAAGTGTTTCTCTCGGCCGGACGAGCATTTTAGGCCAAACATGCCAAACGTCCAGCAATAGCTCCCAAACCAAAGGAGCCAGCACTGAAACACATAGCTGGCCTGAAACCTCCCAGGGAGCACACAAGCAGCAACATTCATTCTAGGGCTGTGGGCTTTCACTTGCCTGGGAACATTATCATAGCAAATAAAATTGATTCACTCGGCCGGACGAGCATTTTAGGCCAAACATGCCAATCGTCAAGCAATAGCACACAAACCAAAGGAGCCAGCACTGAAACACATAGCTGGCCTGAAACCTCCCCAGGGAGCACACAAGCAGCAACATTCATTCTAGGGCTGTGGGCTTTCACTTGACTTGGAACATTCATCATTGCAAAAAAATTTTTTCTCTCGGCCGGACGAGCATTTTAGGCCAAACATGCCAAACGTCCAGCAATAGCTCCCAAACCAAAAGAGCCAGCACAGAAACACAGAGCTGGCCTGAAACCTCCCCAGGGAGCACACAAGCAGCAACATTCATTCTAGGGATGTGGGCTTTCACTTCCCTGGGAACCGTCGTAATATCAAAAAAAAATGTTATTCTCTTGGCCGGACGAGCATTTTCGGCCAAACATGCCAAACGTCCAGCAATAGCTCCCAAACCAAAGGACCCAGCACTTAAACACATAGTTGGCCTGAAACCTCCCCAGGGAGCACACAAGCAGCAATATTTGTTCTAGTGCTGTGGGCTTTCACTTGCCTGGGAAACTTCATCATTGCAAAAAAATGTGTTTATCTTGGCCGAACGAGCTTTATAGGCTAAACATGCCAAACGTCCAGCACTAGCTCCCAAACCAAAGGATCCAGCACTGAAACACATAGCTGGCCTGAAACCTCCCCAGGGAGCACACAAGCAGCAACATTCATTCTAGGGCTGTGGGATTTCCCTTCCCTGGGAACAGTCGTGATATCAAAAAAAGTGTTTCTCTCGGCCGGACGAGCATTTTAGGCCAAACATGCCAAACGTCCAGCAATAGCTCCCAAACCAAAGGAGCCAGCACTGAAACACATAGCTGGCCTGAAACCTCCCCAGGGAGCACACAAGCAGCAAAATTCGTTCTAGGGCTGTGGGCTTTCACCTGCCTGGGAACATTATCATAGCAAAAAAAGTGTTTCTTTCGGAAGGACGAGCATTTTAGGCCAAACATGCCAAACGTCCAGCAATAGCTCCGAAATCAAAGGAGCCAGCACTGAAACACATAGCTGGCCTGAAACCTCCCCAGGGAGCACAAAAGCAGCAACATTCATTCTCGTGATGTGGGCTTTCACCTGCCTGTCAACATTATCATAGCAAAAAAATTGTTTCTTTTGGAAGGACGAGCATTTTAGGCCAAACATGCCAAACGTCCAGCAATAGCTCCCAAACCAAAGGAGCCAGCACTGAAACACATAGCTGGCCTGAAACCTCCCCAGGGAGCACACAAGCAGCAACGTTCATTCTTGGGCTGTGGGCTTTCACTTGCCAGGGAACCGTCGTAATATCAAAAAAAGTGTTTCTCTCGGCTGGACGAGCATTTTAGGCCAAACATGCCAAACGTCCAGCAATAGCTCCCAAACCAAAGGAGCCAGCACTGAAACACATAGCTGGCCTGAAACATCCCCAGGGAGCACACAAGCATCAACATTCATTCTAGGGCTGTGGGCTTTCACTTGCCTGGCAACATTATCATAGCAAAAAATGTGATTCTCTCGGCCGGACGAGCATTTTAGGCCAAACATGCCAAACGTCCAGCAATAACACAAAAACCAAAGGAGCCAGCACTGAAACACATAGCTGGCCTGAAACCTCCCCAGGGAGCACACAAGCAGCAACATTCATTCTAGGGCTGTGGGCTTTCACTTGCCTGGGTACCTTCATCATTGCAAAAAAAGTGTTTCCCTTGGCCGGACGAGCATTTTAGGCCAAACGTGCCAAACGTCCAGCAGTAGCTCCCAAACCAAAGGAGCCAGCACTGAAACACATAGCTAGCGTGAAACCTCCCCAGGGAGCACACAAGCAGCAACATTCATTCTAGGGCTGTGGGCTTTCACTTGACTGGGATACTTCATGATGTCAAAAAAAAAGTGTTTCTCTCGGCCGGACGAGCATTTTAGGCCAAACATGCCAAACGTCCAGCAATAGCTCCCAAACCAAAGGAGCCAGCACTGAAACACATAGCTGGCCTGAAACCTCCCAGGGAGCACACAAGCAGCAACATTCATTCTAGGGCTGTGGGCTTTCACTTGCCTGGGAACATTATCATAGCAAAAAAAATTGATTCACTCGGCCGGACGAGCATTTTAGGCCAAACATGCCAATCGTCAAGCAATAGCACACAAACCAAAGGAGCCAGCACTGAAACACATAGCTGGCCTGAAACCTCCCCAGGGAGCACACAAGCAGCAACATTCATTCTAGGGCTGTGGGCTTTCACTTGACTTGGAACATTCATCATTGCAAAAAAATTTTTTCTCTCGGCCGGACGAGCATTTTAGGCCAAACATGCCAAACGTCCAGCAATAGCTCCCAAACCAAAGGAGCCAGCACAGAAACACAGAGCTGGCCTGAAACCTCCCCAGGGAGCACACAAGCAGCAACATTCATTCTAGGGATGTGGGCTTTCACTTCCCTGGGAACCGTCGTAATATCAAAAAAAAATGTTATTCTCTTGGCCGGACGAGCATTTTCGGCCAAACATGCCAAACGTCCAGCAATAGCTCCCAAACCAAAGGACCCAGCACTTAAACACATAGTTGGCCTGAAACCTCCCCAGGGAGCACACAAGCAGCAATATTCGTTCTAGGGCTGTGGGCTTTCACTTGCCTGGGAAACTTCATCATTGCAAAAAAATGTGTTTATCTTGGCCGAACGAGCTTTATAGGCTAAACATGCCAAACGTCCAGCACTAGCTCCCAAACCAAAGGATCCAGCACTGAAACACATAGCTGGCCTGAAACCTCCCCAGGGAGCACACAAGCAGCAACATTCATTCTAGGGCTGTGGGATTTCCCTTCCCTGGGAACCGTCGTGATATCAAAAAAAGTGTTTCTCTCGGCCGGACGAGCATTTTAGGCCAAACATGCCAAACGTCCAGCAATAGCTCCCAAACCAAAGGAGCCAGCACTGAAACACATAGCTGGCCTGAAACCTCCCCAGGGAGAACACAAGCAGCAATGTGCATTCTAGGGCTCTAGGCTTTCACTTGCCTGGGAACATTATCATAGCAAAAAAAGTGTTTCTCTCAGCCGGACGAGCATTTTTGGCCAAACATGCCAAACGTCCAGCAATAGCTCCCAAACCAAAGGAGCCAGCACTGAAACACATAGCTGGCCTGAAACCTCCCCAGGGAGCACACAAGCAGCAACATTCATTCTCGGGCTGTGGGCTTTCACTTGCCAGGGAACCGTCGTAATATCAAAAAAAGTGTTTCTCTCGGCTGGACGAGCATTTTAGGCCAAACATGCCAAACGTCCAGCAATAGCTCCCAAACCAAAGGAGCCAGCACTGAAACACATAGCTGGCCTGAAACCTCCCCAGGGAGCACACAAGCAGCAACATTCATTCTCGGGCTGTGGGCTTTCACTTGCCAGGGAACCGTCGTAATATCAAAAGAAGTGTTTCTCTCGGCCGGACGAGCATTTTAGGCCAAACATGCCAAACGTCCAGCAATAGCTCCCAAACCAAAGGAGCCAGCACTGAAACACATAGCTGGCCTGAAACCTCCCCAGGGAGCACACGAGCAGCAACATTCATTCTAGGGCTGTGGGCTTTCACTTAACTTGGAACATTCATCATTGCAAAAAAATTTTTTCTCTCGGCCGGACGAGCATTTTAGGCCAAACATGCCAAAAGTCCAGCAATAGCTCCCAAACCAAAGGAGCCAGCACAGAAACACAGAGCTGGCCTGAAACCTCCCCAGGGAGCACACAAGCAGCAACATTCGTTCTAGGGCTGTGGGCTTTCACTTGCCTGGGATCCGTCGTCATAGCAAAAAATGTGTTTCTCTCAGCCGGACGAGCATTTTAGGCCAAACATGCCAAACGTCCAGCAATAGCTCCCAAACCAAAGGAGCCAGCACTGAAACACATAGCTGGCCTGAAACCTCCCCAGGGAGCACACAAGCAGCAACATTCATTCTAGGGCTGTGGGCTTTCACCTGCCTGGGAACATTATCATAGCAAAAAAAGTGTTTCTTTCGGAAGGACGAGCATTTTAGGCCAAACATGCCAAACGTCCAGCAATAGCTCCGAAATCAAAGGAGCCAGCACTGAAACACATAGCTGGCCTGAAACCTCCCCAGGGAGCACAAAAGCAGCAACATTCATTCTCGTGATGTGGGCTTTCACCTGCCTGTCAACATTATCATAGCAAAAAAATTGTTTCTTTTGGAAGGACGAGCATTTTAGGCCAAACATGCCAAACGTCCAGCAATAGCTCCCAAACCAAAGGAGCCAGCACTGAAACACATAGCTGGCCTGAAACCTCCCCAGGGAGCACACAAGCAGCAACATTCATTCTTGGGCTGTGGGCTTTCACTTGCCAGGGAACCGTCGTAATATCAAAAAAAGTGTTTCTCTCGGCTGGACGAGCATTTTAGGCCAAACATGCCAAACGTCCAGCAATAGCTCCCAAACCAAAGGAGCCAGCACTGAAACACATAGCTGGCCTGAAACCTCCCCAGGGAGCACACAAGCAGCAACATTCATTCTAGGGCTGTGGGCTTTCACTTGCCTGGGAACATTATCATAGCAAAAAAAATTGATTCACTCGGCCGGACGAGCATTTTAGGCCAAACATGCCAAACGTCAAGCAATAGCACACAAACCAAAGGAGCCAGCACTGAAACACATAGCTGGCCTGAAACCTCCCCAGGGAGCACACAAGCAGCAACATTCATTCTAGGGCTGTGGGCTTTCACTTGACTTGGAACATTCATCATTGCAAAAAAATTTTTTCTCTCGGCCGGACGAGCATTTTAGGCCAAACATTCCAAAAGTCCAGCAATAGCTCCCAAACCAAAGGAGCCAGCACAGAAACACAGAGCTGGCCTGAAACCTCCCCAGGGAGCACACAAGCAGCAACATTCGTTCTAGGGCTGTGGGCTTTCACTTGCCTGGGATCCGTCGTCATAGCATAATATGTGTTTCAGCCGGACGAGCATTTTAGGCCAAATATGCCAAACGTCCAGCCATAGCTCACAAACCAAAGGAGCCAGCACTGAAACACATAGCTGGCCTGAAACCTCCCCAGGGAGCACACAAGCAGCAAAATTCGATCTAGGGCTGTGGGCTTTCACCTGCCTGGGAACATTATCATAGCAAAAAAAGTGTTTCTTTCGGAAGGACGAGCATTTTAGGCCAAACATGCCAAACGTCCAGCAATAACACACAAACCAAAGGAGCCAGCACTGAAACACATAGCTGGCCTGAAACCTCCCCAGGGAGCACACAAGCAGCAACATTCATTCTCGGGCTGTGGGCTTTCACTTGCCAGGGAACCGTCGTAATATCAAAAAAAGTGTTTCCCTTGGCCGGACGAGCATTTTAGGCCAAACATGCAAAACGCCCAGCAATAGCTCCCAAACCAAAGGAGCCAGCACTGAAACACATAGCTAGCCTGAAACCTCCCCAGGGAGCACACAAGCAGCAACATTCATTCTAGGGCTGTGAGCTTTCACTTGCCTGGGTACATTATCAGAGAAAAAATGTGCTTCTCTCGGCCGGACGAGCATTTTAGGCCAAACATGCCAAACGTCCTTCAAGAGCTCCCAAACCAAAGGAGCCAGCACTGAAACATATAGCTGGCCTGAAACATCCCCAGGGAGCACACAAGCAGCAACATTCATTCTAGGGCTGTTGGCTTTCACTTGCCTGGGAACATTATCAGAGCAAAAAATTTGTTTCTCTCGGCCGGACGAGCATTTTAGGCCAAACATGCCAAAGGTCCAGCAATAGCTCCCAAACCAAAGGAGCCAGCACTGAAACACAGAGCTGGCCTGAAACCTCCCCAGGGAGCACACAAGCAGCAACATTCATTCTAGGGCTGTGGGCTTTAACCTGCCTGGGAACATTATCATAGCAAAAAAAGTGTTTCTTTCGGAAGGACGAGCATTTTAGGCCAAACATGCCAAACGTCCAGCAATAGCTCCCAAACCAAAGGAGCCAGCACTGAAACACATAGCTGGCCTGAAACCTCCACAGGGAGCACACAAGCAGCAATATTCCTTCTAGGACTGTAGGCTTTCACTTGCCTGGGAACGGTCGTAATATCAAAAAAAGTGTTTCTCTCGGCCGGACGAGCATTTTAGGCCAAACATGCCAAACATCCAGCAATAGCTCCCAAACCAAAGGAGCCAGCACTGAAACACATAGCTGGCCTGAAACCTCCACAGGGAGCACACAAGCATCAACATTCATTCTAGGGCTGTGGGCTTTCACTTGCCTGGGAAAATTATCATAGCAAAGTGTTTCTCTCGGCCGGACGAGCATTTTAGGCCAAACATGCCAAAGGTCCAGCAATAGCTCCCAAACCAAATGAGCCAGCACTGAAACACATAGCTGGCCTGAAACCTCCCCAGGGAGCACACAAGCAGCAACATTCATTATAGGGCTGTGGGCTTTCACTTGCTGGCAACATTATCATAGCAAAAAAAGTGTTTCTCTCGGCCGGACGAGCATTTTAGGCCAAACATGCCAAAAGTCCAGCAATAGCTCCCAAACCAAAGGAGCCAGCACAGAAACACAGAGCTGGCCTGAAACCTCCCCAGGGAGCACACAAGCAGCAACATTCGTTCTAGGGCTGTGGGCTTTCACTTGCCTGGGATCCGTCGTCATAGCAAAAAATGTGTTTCTCTCAGCCGGACGAGCATTTTAGGCCAAACATGCCAAACGTCCAGCAATAGCTCCCAAACCAAAGGAGCCAGCACTGAAACACATAGCTGGCCTGAAACCTCCCCAGGGAGCACACAAGCAGCAAAATTCATTCTAGGGCTGTGGGCTTTCACCTGCCTGGGAACATTATCATAGCAAAAAAAGTGTTTCTTTCGGAAGGACGAGCATTTTAGGCCAAACATGCCAAACGTCCAGCAATAGCTCCGAAATCAAAGGAGCCAGCACTGAAACACATAGCTGGCCTGAAACCTCCCCAGGGAGCACAAAAGCAGCAACATTCATTCTCGTGATGTGGGCTTTCACCTGCCTGTCTACATTATCATAGCAAAAAAATTGTTTCTTTTGGAAGGACGAGCATTTTAGGCCAAACATGCCATACGTCCAGCAATAGCTCCCAAACCAAAGGAGCCAGCACTGAAACACATAGCTGGCCTGAAACCTCCCCAGGGAGCACACAAGCAGCAACATTCATTCTTGGGCTGTGGGCTTTCACTTGCCAGGGAACCGTCGTAATATCAAAAAAAGTGTTTCTCTCGGCTGGACGAGCATTTTAGGCCAAACATGCCAAACGTCCAGCAATAGCTCCCAAACCAAAGGAGCCAGCACTGAAACACATAGCTGGCCTGAAACCTCCCCAGGGAGCACACAAGCAGCAACATTCATTCTAGGGCTGTGGGCTTTCACTTGCCTGGGAACATTATCATAGCAAAAAAAATTGATTCACTCGGCCGGACGAGCATTTTAGGCCAAACATGCCAAACGTCAAGCAATAGCACACAAACCAAAGGAGCCAGCACTGAAACACATAGCTGGCCTGAAACCTCCCCAGGGAGCACACAAGCAGCAACATTCATTCTAGGGCTGTGGGCTTTCACTTGACTTGGAACATTCATCATTGCAAAAAATTTTTTCTCTCGGCCGGACGAGCATTTTAGGCCAAACATGCCAAAAGTCCAGCAATAGCTCCCAAACCAAAGGAGCCAGCACAGAAACACAGAGCTGGCCTGAAACCTCCCCAGGGAGCACACAAGCAGCAACATTCGTTCTAGGGCTGTGGGCTTTCACTTGCCTGGGATCCGTCGTCATAGCATAATATGTGTTTCAGCCGGACGAGCATTTTAGGCCAAATATGCCAAACGTCCAGCAATAGCTCACAAACCAAAGGAGCCAGCACTGAAACACATAGCTGGCCTGAAACCTCCCCAGGGAGCACACAAGCAGCAAAATTCGATCTAGGGCTGTGGGCTTTCACCTGCCTGGGAACATTATCATAGCAAAAAAAGTGTTTCTTTCGGAAGGACGAGCATTTTAGGCCAAACATGCCTAACGTCCAGCAATAGCACACAAACCAAAGGAGCCAGCACTGAAACACATAGCTGGCCTGAAACCTCCCCAGGGAGCACACAAGCAGCAACATTCATTCTCGGGCTGTGGGCTTTCACTTGCCAGGGAACCGTCGTAATATCAAAAAAAGTGTTTCCCTTGGCCGGACGAGCATTTTAGGCCAAACATGCAAAACGTCCAGCAATAGCTCCCAAACCAAAGGAGCCAGCACTGAAACACATAGCTAGCCTGAAACCTCCCCAGGGAGCACACAAGCAGCAACATTCATTCTAGGGCTGTGGGCTTTCACTTGCCTGGGTACATTATCAGAGAAAAAATGTGCTTCTCTCGGCCGGACGAGCATTTTAGGCCAAACATGCCAAACGTCCTTCAAGAGCTCCCAAACCAAAGGAGCCAGCACTGAAACATATAGCTGGCCTGAAACATCCCCAGGGAGCACACAAGCAGCAACATTCATTCTAGGGCTGTTGGCTTTCACTTGCCTGGGAACATTATCAGAGCAAAAAATTTGTTTCTCTCGGCCGGACGAGCATTTTAGGCCAAACATGCCAAAGGTCCAGCAATAGCTCCCAAACCAAAGGAGCCAGCACTGAAACACAGAGCTGGCCTGAAACCTCCCCAGGGAGCACACAAGCAGCAACATTCATTCTAGGGCTGTGGGCTTTAACCTGCCTGGGAACATTATCATAGCAAAAAAAGTGTTTCTTTCGGAAGGACGAGCATTTTAGGCCAAACATGCCAAACGTCCAGCAATAGCTCCCAAACCAAAGGAGCCAGCACTGAAACACATAGCTGGCCTGAAACCTCCACAGGGAGCACACAAGCAGCAATATTCCTTCTAGGACTGTAGGCTTTCACTTGCCTGGGAACGGTCGTAATATCAAAAAAAGTGTTTCTCTCGGCCGGACGAGCATTTTAGGCCAAACATGCCAAACATCCAGCAATAGCTCCCAAACCAAAGGAGCCAGCACTGAAACACATAGCTGGCCTGAAACCTCCACAGGGAGCACACAAGCATCAACATTCATTCTAGGGCTGTGGGCTTTCACTTGCCTGGGAAAATTATCATAGCAAAGTGTTTCTCTCGGCCGGACGAGCATTTTAGGCCAAACATGCCAAAGGTCCAGCAATAGCTCCCAAACCAAATGAGCCAGCACTGAAACACATAGCTGGCCTGAAACCTCCCCAGGGAGAACACAAGCAGCAACATTCATTATAGGGCTGTGGGCTTTCACTTGCCTGGCAACATTATCATAGCAAAAAAAGTGTTTCTCTCGGCCGGACGAGCATTTTAGGCCAAACATGCCAAACGTCCAGCAATAGCACACAAACCAAAGGAGCCAGCACTGAAACACAGAGCTGGCCTGAAACCTCCCCAGGGAGCACACAAGCAGCAACATTCATTCTAGGGCTGTGGGCTTTCAATTGACTGGGATACTTCATGATATCAAAAAAAAAGTGTTTCTCTGGGCCGGACGAGCATTTTAGGCCAAACATGCCAAACGTCCAGCAATAGCTCCCAAACCAAAGGAGCCAGCACTGAAACACATAGCTGGCCTGAAACCTCCCCAGGGAGCACACAAGCAGCAATATTCATTCTAGTACTGTGGGCTTTCACTTGCCTGGGAACGGTCGTTATATCAAAAAAAGTGTTTCTCTCGGCCGGACGAGCATTTTAGGCCAAACATGCCAAACGTCCAGCAATAGCTCCCAAACCAAAGGAGCCAGCACTGAAACACATAGCTGGCCTGAAACCTCCCCAGGGAGCACACAAGCAGCAACATTCATTCTAGGGCTGTGGGCTTTCACTTGCCTGGGTACCTTCATCATTACAAAAAAAGTGTTTCCCTTGGCCGGACGAGCATTTTAGGCCAAACATGCAAAACGTCCAGCAATAGCTCCCAAACCAAAGGAGCCAGCACTGAAACACATAGCTAGCCTGAAACCTCCCCAGGGAGCACACAAGCAGCAACATTCATTCTAGGGCTGTGGGCTTTCACTTGCCTGGGTACATTATCAGAGAAAAAATGTGCTTCTCTCGGCCGGACGAGCATTTTAGGCCAAACATGCCAAACGTCCTTCAAGAGCTCCCAAACCAAAGGAGCCAGCACTGAAACATATAGCTTGCCTGAAACCTCCCCAGGGAGCACACAAGCAGCAACATTCATTCTAGGGCTGTGGGCTTTCAATTGACTGGGATACTTCATGATATCAAAAAAAAAGTGTTTCTCTGGGCCGGACGAGCATTTTAGGCCAAACATGCCAAACGTCCAGCAATAGCTCCCAAACCAAAGGAGCCAGCACTGAAACACATAGCTGGCCTGAAACCTCCCCAGGGAGAACACAAGCAGCAATGTTCATTCTAGGGCTCTAGGCTTTCACTTGCCTGGGAACATTATCATAGCAAAAAAAGTGTTTCTCTCGGCCGGACGAGCAATTTTGGCCAAACATGCCAAACGTCCAGCAATAGCTCCCAAACCAAAGGAGCCAGCACTGAAACACATAGCTGGCCTGAAACCTCCCCAGGGAGCACACAAGCAGCAACATTCATTCTAGTGCTGTGGGCTTTCACTTGCCAGGGAACCGTCGTATTATCAAAAGAAGTGTTTCTCTCGGCCGGACGAGCATTTTAGGCCAAACATGCCAAACGTCCAGCAATAGCTCCCAAACCAAAGGAGCCAGCACTGAAACACATAGCTGGCCTGAAACCTCCCCAGGGAGCACACGAGCAGCAACATTCATTCTAGGGCTGTGGGCTTTCACTTGACTTGGAACATTCATCAATGCAAAAAAATTTTTTCTCTCGGCCGGACGAGCATTTTAGGCCAAACATGCCAAACGTCCAGCAATAGCTCCCAAACCAAAGGAGCCAGCACAGAAACATAGCTGGCCTGAAACCTCCCCAGGGAGCACACAAGCAGCAACATTCATTCTAGGGCTGTGGGCTTTCACTTGCCTGGGATCCGTCGTCATAGCAAAAAATGTGTTTCTCTCAGCCGGACGAGCATTTTAGGCCAAATATGCCAAACGTCCAGCAATAGCTCCCAAACCAAAGGAGCCAGCACTGAAACACATAGCTGGCCTGAAACCTCCCCAGGGAGCACACAAGCAGCAAAATTCGTTCTAGGGATGTGGGCTTTCACCTGCCTGGGAACATTATCATAGCAAAAAAATTGTTTCTTTTGGAAGGACGAGCATTTTAGGCCAAACATGCCAAACGTCCAGCAATAGCTCCCAAACCAAAGGAGCCAGCACTGAAACACATAGCTGGCCTGAAACCTCCCCAGGGAGCACACAAGCAGCAACATTCATTCTTGGGCTGTGGGCTTTCACTTGCCAGGGAACCGTCGTAATATCAAAAAAAGTGTTTCTCTCGGCTGGACGAGCATTTTAGGCCAAACATGCCAAACGTCCAGCAATAGCTCCCAAACCAAAGGAGCCAGCACTGAAACACATAGCTGGCCTGAAACCTCCCCAGGGAGCACACAAGCAGCAACATTCATTCTAGGGCTGTGGGCTTTCACTTGCCTGGGAACATTATCATAGCAAAAAAAATTGATTCACTCAGCCGGACGAGCATTTTAGGCCAAACATGCCAAACGTCAAGCAATAGCACACAAACCAAAGGAGCCAGCACTGAAACACATAGCTGGCCTGAAACCTCCCCAGGGAGCACACAAGCAGCAACATTCATTCTAGGGCTGTGGGCTTTCACTTGACTTGGAACATTCATCATTGCAAAAAAATTTTTTCTCTCGGCCGGACGAGCATTTTAGGCCAAACATGCCAAAAGTCCAGCAATAGCTCCCAAACCAAAGGAGCCAGCACAGAAACACAGAGCTGGCCTGAAACCTCCCCAGGGAGCACACAAGCAGCAACATTCGTTCTAGAGCTGTGGGCTTTCACTTGCCTGGGATCCGTCGTCATAGCATAATATGTGTTTCAGCCGGACGAGCATTTTAGGCCAAATATGCCAAACGTCCAGCAATAGCTCACAAACCAAAGGAGCCAGCACTGAAACACATAGCTGGCCTGAAACCTCCCCAGGGAGCACACAAGCAGCAAAATTCGATCTAGGGCTGTGGGCTTTCACCTGCCTGGGAACATTATCATAGCAAAAAAAGTGTTTCTTTCGGAAGGACGAGCATTTTAGGCCAAACATGCCAAACGTCCAGCAATAGCACACAAACCAAAGGAGCCAGCACTGAAACACATAGCTGGCCTGAAACCTCCCCAGGGAGCACACAAGCAGCAACATTCATTCTCGGGCTGTGGGCTTTCACTTGCCAGGGAACCGTCGTAATATCAAAAAAAGTGTTTCCCTTGGCCGGACGAGCATTTTAGGCCAAACATGCAAAACGTCCAGCAATAGCTCCCAAACCAAAGGAGCCAGCACTGAAACACATAGCTAGCCTGAAACCTCCCCAGGGAGCACACAAGCAGCAACATTCATTCTAGGGCTGTGGGCTTTCACTTGCCTGGGTACATTATCAGAGAAAAAATGTGCTTCTCTCGGCCGGATGAGCATTTTAGGCCAAACATGCCAAACGTCCAGCAATAGCACACAAACCAAAGGAGCCAGCACTGAAACACAGAGCTGGCCTGAAACCTCCCCAGGGAGCACACAAGCAGCAACATTCATTCTAGGGCTGTGGGCTTTCAATTGACTGGGATACTTCATGATATCAAAACAAAAGTGTTTCTCTGGGCCGAACGAGCATTTTAGGCCAAACATGCCAAACGTCCAGCAATAGCTCCCAAACCAAAGGAGCCAGCACTGAAACACATAGCTGGCCTGAAACCTCCCCAGGGAGCACACAAGCAGCAATATTCATTCTAGTACTGTGGGCTTTCACTTGCCTGGGAACGGTCGTTATATCAAAAAAAGTGTTTCTCTCGGCCGGACGAGCATTTTAGGCCAAACATGCCAAACGTCCAGCAATAGCTCCCAAACCAAAGGAGCCAGCACTGAAACACATAGCTGGCCTGAAACCTCCCCAGGGAGCACACAAGCAGCAACATTCATTCTAGGGCTGTGGGCTTTCACTTGCCTGGGTACCTTCATCATTACAAAAAAAGTGTTTCCCTTGGCCGGACGAGCATTTTAGGCCAAACATGCAAAACGTCCAGCAATAGCTCCCAAACCAAAGGAGCCAGCACTGAAACACATAGCTAGCCTGAAACCTCCCCAGGGAGCACACAAGCAGCAACATTCATTCTAGGGCTGTGGGCTTTCACTTGCCTGGGAACATTATCAGAGCAAAAACTTTGTTTCTCTCGGCCGGACGAGCATTTTAGGCCAAACATGCCAAAGGTCCAGCAATAGCTCCCAAACCAAAGGAGCCAGCACTGAAACACATAGCTGGCCTGAAACCTCCCCAGGGAGCACACAAGCAGCAACATTCATTCTAGGGCTGTGGGCTTTAACCTGCCTGGGAACATTATCATAGCAAAAAAAGTGTTTCTTTCGGAAGGACGAGCATTTTAGGCCAAACATGCCAAACGTCCAGCAATAGCTCCGAAACCAAAGGAGCCAGCACTGAAACACATAGCTGGCCTGAAACCTCCCCAGGGAGCACACAAGCAGCAACATTCATTCTAGGGCTGTGGGCTTTCACTTGCCTGGCAACATTATCATAGCAAAAAAAGTGTTTCTCTCAGCCGGACGAGCATTTTACGCCAAACATGCCAAACGTCCAGCAATAGCACACAAACCAAAGGAGCCAGCACTGAAACACATAGCTGGCCTGAAACCTCCCCAGGGAGCACACAAGCAGCAACATTCATTCTAGGGCTGTGGGCTTTCAATTGACTGGGATACTTCACGATATCAAAAAAAAAGTGTTTCTCTGGGCCGGACGAGCATTTTAGGCCAAACATGCCAAACGTCCAGCAATAGCTCCCAAACCAAAGGAGCCAGCACTGAAACACATAGCTGGCCTGAAACCTCCCCAGGGAGAACACAAGCAGCAATGTTCATTCTAGGGCTCTAGGCTTTCACTTGCCTGGGAACATTATCATAGCAAAAAAAGTGTTTCTCTCGGCCGGACGAGCAATTTTGGCCAAACATGCCAAACGTCCAGCAATAGCTCCCAAACCAAAGGAGCCAGCACTGAAACACATAGCTGGCCTGAAACCTCCCCAGGGAGCACACAAGCAGCAACATTCATTCTAGTGCTGTGGGCTTTCACTTGCCAGGGAACCGTCGTATTATCAAAAGAAGTGTTTCTCTCGGCCGGACGAGCATTTTAGGCCAAACATGCCAAACGTCCAGCAATAGCTCCCAAACCAAAGGAGCCAGCACTGAAACACATAGCTGGCCTGAAACCTCCCCAGGGAGCACACGAGCAGCAACATTCATTCTAGGGCTGTGGGCTTTCACTTGACTTGGAACATTCATCAATGCAAAAAAATTTTTTCTCTCGGCCGGACGAGCATTTTAGGCCAAACATGCCAAACGTCCAGCAATAGCTCACAAAACAAAGGAGCCAGCACAGAAACACAGAGCTGGCCTGAAACCTCCCCAGGGAGCACACAAGCAGCAACATTCATTCTAGGGCTGTGGGCTTTCACTTGCCTGGGATCCGTCGTCATAGCAAAAAATGTGTTTCTCTCAGCCGGACGAGCATTTTAGGCCAAATATGCCAAACGTCCAGCAATAGCTCCGAAACCAAAGGAGCCAGCACTGAAACACATAGCTGGCCTGAAACCTCCCCAGGGAGCACACAAGCAGCAAAATTCGTTCTAGGGATGTGGGCTTTCACCTGCCTGGGAACATTATCATAGCAAAAAAAGTGTTTCTTTCGGAAGGACGAGCATTTTAGGCCAAACATGCCAAACGTCCAGCAATAGCTCCGAAATCAAAGGAGCCAGCACTGAAACACATAGCTGGCCTGAAACCTCGCCAGGGAGCACACAAGCAGCAACATTCATTCTCGGGCTGTGGGCTTTCACTTGCCAGGGAACCGTCGTAATATCAAAAAAAGTGTTTCTCTCGGCTGGACGAGCATTTTAGGCCAAACATGCCAAACGTCCAGCAATAGCTCCCAAACCAAAGGAGCCAGCACTGAAACACATAGCTGGCCTGAAACCTCCCCAGGGAGCACACAAGCATCAACATTCATTCTAGGGCTGTGGGCTTTCACTTGCCTGGCAACAATATCATAGCAAAAAAAGTGTTTCTCTCGGCCGGACGAGCATTTTAGGCCAAACATGCCAAACGTCCAGCAATAGCACACAAACCAAAGGAGCCAGCACTGAAACACATAGCTGGCCTGAAACCTCCCCAGGGAGCACACAAGCAGCAACATTCATTCTAGGGCTGTGGGTTTTCACTTGCCTGGGTACCTTCATCATTGCAAAAAAAGTGTTTCCCTTGGCCAGACGAGCATTTTAGGCCAAACGTGCCAAACGTCCAGCAGTAGCTCCCAAACCAAAGGAGCCAGCACTGAAACACATAGCTAGCCTGAAACCTCCCCAGGGAGCACACAAGCAGCAACATTCATTCTAGGGCTGTGGGCTTTCACTTGACTGGGATACTTCATGATGTCAAAAAAAAAGTGTTTCTCTCGGCCGGACGAGCATTTTAGGCCAAACATGCCAAACGTCCAGCAATAGCTCCCAAACCAAAGGAGCCAGCACTGAAACACATAGCTGGCCTGAAACCTCCCCAGGGAGCACACAAGCAGCAACATTCATTCTCGGGCTGTGGGCTTTCACTTGCCTGGGAACATTATCATAGCAAAAAAAATTGATTCGCTCGGCCGGACGAGCATTTTAGGCCAAACATGCCAAACGTCAAGCAATAGCACACAAACCAAAGGAGCCAGCACTGAAACACATAGCTGGCCTGAAACCTCCCCAGGGAGTACACAAGCAGCAACATTCATTCTAGGGCTGTGGGCTTTCACTTGACTTGGAACATTCATCATTGCAAAAAAATTTATTCTCTCGGCCGGACGAGCATTTTAGGCCAAACATGCCAAACGTCCAGCAAAAGCTCCCAAACCAAAGGAGCCAGCACAGAAACACAGAGCTGGCCTGAAACCTCCCCAGGGAGCACACAAGGAGCAACATTCGTTCTAGGGCTGTGGGCTTTCACTTGCCTGGGATCCGTCGTCATAGCAAAATATGTGTTTCTCTCAGCCGGACGAGCATTTTAGGCCAAATATGCCAAACGTCCAGCAATAGCTCCCAAACCAAAGGAGCCAGCACTGAAACACATAGCTGGCCTGAAACCTCCCCAGGGAGCACACAAGCAGCAAAATTCGTTCTAGGGCTGTGGGCTTTCACCTGCCTGGGAACATTATCATAGCAAAAAAAGTGTTTCTTTCGGAAGGAGGAGCATTTTAGGCCAAACATGCCAAACGTCCATCAAGAGCTCCCAAACCAAAGGAGCCAGCACTGAAACACATAGCTGGCCTGAAACCTCCCCAGGGAGCACACAAGCAGCAACATTCATTCTCGTGCTGTGGGCTTTCACCTGCCTGGGAACATTATCAGAGCAAAAAAAGTGTTTCTTTCGGAAGGACGAGCATTTTAGGCCAAACATGCCAAACGTCCAGCAATAGCTCCGAAACCAAAGGAGCCAGCACTGAAACACAGAGCTGGCCTGAAACCTCCCCAGGGAGCACACAAGCAGCAACATTCATTCTCGGGCTGTGGGCTTTCACTTGCCAGGGATCCGTCGTAATATCAAAAAAAGTGTTTCTCTCGGCTGGACGAGCATTTTAGGCCAAACATGCCAACCGTCCAGCAATAGCTCCCAAACCAAAGGAGCCAGCACTGAAACACATAGCTGGCCTGAAACCTCCCCAGGGAGCACACAAGCAGCAATATTCATTCTAGTACTGTGGGCTTTCACTTGCCTGGGAACGGTCATATTATCAAAAATAGTGTTTCTCTCGGCCGGACGAGCATTTTAGGCCAAACATGCCTAACGTCCAGCAATAGCTCCCAAACCAAAGGAGCCAGCACTGAAACACATAGCTGGCCTGAAACCTCCCCAGGGAGCACACAAGCAGCAACATTCATTCTAGGGCTGTGGGCTTTCACTTGCCTGGGAACATTATCATTGCAATAAATGTGTTTCTCTCGGCCGGACGAGCATTTTAGGCCAAACATGCCAAACGTCCTGCAATAGCTCCCAAACCAAAGGAGCCAGCACTGAAACACATAGCTGGCCTGAAACCTCCCCAGGGAGCACACAAGCAGCAACATTCATTCTAGGGCTGTGGGCTTTCACTTGCCTGGGAACATTATCATAGCAAAAAGGTGTTTCTCTGGGCCGGACGAGCATTTTAGGCCAAACATGCCAAACGTCCAGCAATAGCTCCGAAACCAAAGGAGCCAGCACTGAAACACATAGCTGGCCTGAAACCTCCCCAGGGAGCACACAAGCAGCAACATTCATTCTAGGGCTGTGGGCTTTCACTTGCCTGGCAACATTATCATAGCAAAAAAAGTGTTTCTCTCAGCCGGACGAGCATTTTACGCCAAACATGCCAAACGTCCAGCAATAGCACACAAACCAAAGGAGCCAGCACTGAAACACATAGCTGGCCTGAAACCTCCCCAGGGAGCACACAAGCAGCAACATTCATTCTAGGGCTGTGGGCTTTCAATTGACTGGGATACTTCACGATATCAAAAAAAAAGTGTTTCTCTGGGCCGGACGAGCATTTTAGGCCAAACATGCCAAACGTCCAGCAATAGCTCCCAAACCAAAGGAGCCAGCACTGAAACACATAGCTGGCCTGAAACCTCCCCAGGGAGAACACAAGCAGCAATGTTCATTCTAGGGCTCTAGGCTTTCACTTGCCTGGGAACATTATCATAGCAAAAAAAGTGTTTCTCTCGGCCGGACGAGCAATTTTGGCCAAACATGCCAAACGTCCAGCAATAGCTCCCAAACCAAAGGAGCCAGCACTGAAACACATAGCTGGCCTGAAACCTCCCCAGGGAGCACACAAGCAGCAACATTCATTCTAGTGCTGTGGGCTTTCACTTGCCAGGGAACCGTCGTATTATCAAAAGAAGTGTTTCTCTCGGCCGGACGAGCATTTTAGGCCAAACATGCCAAACGTCCAGCAATAGCTCCCAAACCAAAGGAGCCAGCACTGAAACACATAGCTGGCCTGAAACCTCCCCAGGGAGCACACGAGCAGCAACATTCATTCTAGGGCTGTGGGCTTTCACTTGACTTGGAACATTCATCAATGCAAAAAAATTTTTTCTCTCGGCCGGACGAGCATTTTAGGCCAAACATGCCAAACGTCCAGCAATAGCTCCCAAAACAAAGGAGCCAGCACAGAAACACAGAGCTGGCCTGAAACCTCCCCAGGGAGCACACAAGCAGCAACATTCATTCTAGGGCTGTGGGCTTTCACTTGCCTGGGATCCGTCGTCATAGCAAAAAATGTGTTTCTCTCAGCCGGACGAGCATTTTAGGCCAAATATGCCAAACGTCCAGCAATAGCTCCGAAACCAAACGAGCCAGCACTGAAACACATAGCTGGCCTGAAACCTCCCCAGGGAGCACACAAGCAGCAAAATTCGTTCTAGGGATGTGGGCTTTCACCTGCCTGGGAACATTATCATAGCAAAAAAAGTGTTTCTTTCGGAAGGACGAGCATTTTAGGCCAAACATGCCAAACGTCCAGCAATAGCTCCGAAATCAAAGGAGCCAGCACTGAAACACATAGCTGGCCTGAAACCTCGCCAGGGAGCACACAAGCAGCAACATTCATTCTCGGGCTGTGGGCTTTCACTTGCCAGGGAACCATCGTAATATCAAAAAAAGTGTTTCTCTCGGCTGGACGAGCATTTTAGGCCAAACATGCCAAACGTCCAGCAATAGCTCCCAAACCAAAGGAGCCAGCACTGAAACACATAGCTGGCCTGAAACCTCCCCAGGGAGCACACAAGCATCAACATTCATTCTAGGGCTGTGGGCTTTCACTTGCCTGGCAACAATATCATAGCAAAAAAAGTGTTTCTCTCGGCCGGATAAGCATTTTAGGCCAAACATGCCAAACGTCCAGCAATAGCACACAAACCAAAGGAGCCAGCACTGAAACACATAGCTGGCCTGAAACCTCCCCAGGGAGCACACAAGCAGCAACATTCATTCTAGGGCTGTGGGCTTTCACTTGCCTGGGTACCTTCATCATTGCAAAAAAAGTGTTTCCCTTGGCCAGACGAGCATTTTAGGCCAAACGTGCCAAACGTCCAGCAGTAGCTCCCAAACCAAAGGAGCCAGCACTGAAACACATAGCTAGCCTGAAACCTCCCCAGGGAGCACACAAGCAGCAACATTCATTCTAGGGCTGTGGGCTTTCACTTGACTGGGATACTTCATGATGTCAAAAAAAAAGTATTTCTCTCGGCCGGACGAGCATTTTAGGCCAAACATGCCAAACGTCCAGCAATAGCTCCCAAACCAAAGGAGCCAGCACTGAAACACATAGCTGGCCTGAAACCTCCCCAGGGAGCACACAAGCAGCAACATTCATTCTCGGGCTGTGGGCTTTCACTTGCCTGGGAACATTATCATAGCAAAAAAAATTGATTCGCTCGGCCGGACGAGCATTTTAGGCCAAACATGCCAAACGTCAAGCAATAGCACACAAACCAAAGGAGCCAGCACTGAAACACATAGCTGGCCTGAAACCTCCCCAGGGAGTACACAAGCAGCAACATTCATTATAGGGCTGTGGGCTTTCACTTGACTTGGAACATTCATCATTGCAAAAAAATTTATTCTCTCGGCCGGACGAGCATTTTAGGCCAAACATGCCAAACGTCCAGCAAAAGCTCCCAAACCAAAGGAGCCAGCACAGAAACACAGAGCTGGCCTGAAACCTCCCCAGGGAGCACACAA
This sequence comes from Porphyrio hochstetteri, assembly GCA_020800305.1. NCBI lineage: Eukaryota > Metazoa > Chordata > Aves > Gruiformes > Rallidae > Porphyrio > Porphyrio hochstetteri. The sequence continues at coordinate 7,789,333 of CM036928.1, forward strand.
GGAGCAACATTCGTTCTAGGGCTGTGGGCTTTCACTTGCCTGGGATCCGTCGTCATAGCAAAATATGTGTTTCTCTCAGCCGGACGAGCATTTTAGGCCAAATATGCCAAACGTCCAGCAATAGCTCCCAAACCAAAGGAGCCAGCACTGAAACACATAGCTGGCCTGAAACCTCCCCAGGGAGCACACAAGCAGCAAAATTCGTTCTAGGGCTGTGGGCTTTCACCTGCCTGGGAACATTATCATAGCAAAAAAAGTGTTTCTTTCGGAAGGAGGAGCATTTTAGGCCAAACATGCCAAACGTCCATCAAGAGCTCCCAAACCAAAGGAGCCAGCACTGAAACACATAGCTGGCCTGAAACCTCCCCAGGGAGCACACAAGCAGCAACATTCATTCTCGTGCTGTGGGCTTTCACCTGCCTGGGAACATTATCAGAGCAAAAAAAGTGTTTCTTTCGGAAGGACGAGCATTTTAGGCCAAACATGCCAAACGTCCAGCAATAGCTCCGAAACCAAAGGAGCCAGCACTGAAACACAGAGCTGGCCTGAAACCTCCCCAGGGAGCACACAAGCAGCAACATTCATTCTCGGGCTGTGGGCTTTCACTTGCCAGGGATCCGTCGTAATATCAAAAAAAGTGTTTCTCTCGGCTGGACGAGCATTTTAGGCCAAACATGCCAACCGTCCAGCAATAGCTCCCAAACCAAAGGAGCCAGCACTGAAACACATAGCTGGCCTGAAACCTCCCCAGGGAGCACACAAGCAGCAATATTCATTCTAGTACTGTGGGCTTTCACTTGCCTGGGAACGGTCATATTATGAAAAATAGTGTTTCTCTCGGCCGGACGAGCATTTTAGGCCAAACATGCCTAACGTCCAGCAATAGCTCCCAAACCAAAGGAGCCAGCACTGAAACACATAGCTGGCCTGAAACCTCCCCAGGGAGCACACAAGCAGCAACATTCATTCTAGGGCTGTGGGCTTTCACTTGCCTGGGAACATTATCATTGCAATAAATGTGTTTCTCTCGGCCGGACGAGCATTTTAGGCCAAACATGCCAAACGTCCTGCAATAGCTCCCAAACCAAAGGAGCCAGCACTGAAACACATAGCTGGCCTGAAACCTCCCCAGAGAGCACACAAGCAGCAACATTCATTCTAGGGCTGTGGGCTTTCACTTGCCTGGGAACATTATCATAGCAAAAAGGTGTTTCTCTGGGCCGGACGAGCATTTTAGGCCAAACATGCCAAACGTCCAGCAATAGCTCCCAAACCAAAGGAGCCAGCACTGAAACACATAGCTGGCCTGAAACCTCCCCAGGGAGCACACAAGCAGCAATATTCATTCTAGTACTGTGGGCTTTCACTTGCCTGGGAACGGTCGTTATATCAAAAAGAGTGTTTCTCTCGGCCGGACGAGCATTTTAGGCCAAACATGCCAAACGTCCAGCAATAGCTCCGAAACCAAAGGAGCCAGCACTGAAACACATAGCTGGCCTGAAACCTCCCCAGGGAGCACACAAGCAGCAACATTCATTCTAGGGCTGTGGGCTTTCACTTGCCTGGGAACATTATCATAGCAAAAAAAGTGTTTCTCTCGGCCGAACGAGCATTTAAGGCCAAACATGCCAAACGTCCAGCAATAGCACACAAACCAAAGGAGCCAGCACTGAAACACATAGCTGGCCTGAAACCTCCCCAGGGAGCACACAAGCAGCAACATTCATTCTAGGGCTCTGGGCTTTCACTTGCCTGGGTACCTTCATCATTGCAAAAAAAATTGATTCACTCGGCCAGACGAGCATTTTAGGCCAAACATGCCAACCGTCCAGCAATAGCTCCCAAACCAAAGGAGCCAGCACTGAAACACATAGCTGGCCTGAAACCTCCCCAGGGAGCACACAAGCAGCAATATTCATTCTAGGACTGTGGGCTTTCACTTGCCTGGGAACGGTCATATTATCAAAAATAGTGTTTCTCTCGGCCGGACGAGCATTTTAGGCCAAACATGCCAAACGTCCAGCAATAGCTCCCAAACCAAAGGAGCCAGCACTGAAACACATAGCTGGCCTGAAACCTCCCCAGGGAGCACACAAGCAGCAACATTCATTCTAGGGCTGTGGGCTTTCACTTGCCTGGGAACATTATCATTGCAATAAATGTGTTTCTCTCGGCCGGACGAGCATTTTAGGCCAAACATGCCAAACGTCCAGCAATAGCTCCCAAACCAAAGGAGCCAGCACTGAAACACATAGCTGGCCTGAAACCTCCCCAGGGAGCACACAAGCAGCAACATTCATTCTACGGCTGTGGGCTTTCACTTGCCTGGGAACGGTCGTAATATCAAAAAAAGTGTTTCTCTCGGCCGGACGAGCATTTTAGGCCAAACATGCCAAACATCCAGCAATAGCTCCCAAACCAAAGGAGCCAGCACTGAAACACATAGCTGGCCTGAAACCTCCCCAGGGAGCACACAAGCATCAACATTCATTCTAGGGCTGTGGGCTTTCACTTGCCTGGGAAAATTATCATAGCAAAAAAAGTGTTTCTCTCGGCCGGACGAGCATTTTAGGCCAAACATGCCAAACGTCCAGCAATAGCTCCGAAACCAAAGGAGCCAGCACTGAAACACATAGCTGGCCTGAAACCTCCCCAGGGAGCACACAAGCAGCAACATTCATTCTAGGGCTGTGGGCTTTCACTTGCCTGGGAACGGTCGTAATATCAAAAAAAGTGTTTCTCTCGGCCGAACGAGCATTTTAGGCCAAACATGCCAAACGTCCAGCAATAGCACACAAACCAAAGGAGCCAGCACTGAAACACATAGCTGGCCTGAAACCTCCCCAGGGAGCACACAAGCAGCAACATTCATTCTAGGGCTGTGGGCTTTCACTTGCCTGGGAACCGTCGTCATAGCAAAAAATGTGTTTCTCTCGGCCGGACGAGCATTTTAGGCCAAACATGCCAAACGTCCAGCAATAGCTCCCAAACCAAAGGAGCCAGCACTGAAACACATAGCTGGCCTGAAACCTCCCCAGGGAGCACACAAGCAGCAACATTCATTCTAGGGCTGTGGGCTTTCACTTGCCTGGTAACATTATCAGAGCAAATAAAGTGTTTCTCTGGTCCGGAGGAGCATTTTAGGCGAAACATGCCAAACGTCCAGCAATAGCTCCCAAACCAAAGGAGCCAGCACTGAAACACATAGCTGGCCTGAAACCTCCCCAGGGAGCACACAAGCAGCAACATTCATTCTAGGGATGTGGGCTTTCACTTCCCTGGGAACCGTCGTAATATCAAAAAAAGTGTTTCTCTCGGCCGGACGAGCATTTTAGGCCAAACATGCCAGACATCCAGCAATAGCTTCCAAACCAAAGGAGCCAGCACTGAAACACATAGCTGGCCTGAAACCTCCCCAGGGAGCACACAAGCAGCAACATTCATTCTAGGGCTGTGTTCTTTCACTTGACTGGGAAAATTATCATAGCAAAAAAAGTGTTTCTCTCGGCCGGACGAGCATTTTAGGCCAAACATGCCAAACGTCCAGCAATAGCACACAAACCAAAGGAGCCAGCACTGAAACACATAGCTGGCCTGAAACCTCCCCAGGGAGCACACAAGCAGCAACATTCATTCTAGGGCTGTGGGCTTTCACTTGCCTGGGAACCGTCGTCATAGCAAAAAATGTGTTTCTCTCGGCCGGACGAGCATTTTAGGCCAAACATGCCAAACGTCAAGCAATAGCTCCCAAACCAAAGGAGCCAGCACTGAAACACATAGCTGGCCTGAAACCTCCCCAGGGAGCACACAAGCAGCAACATTCATTCTCGGGCTGTGGGCTTTCACTTGCCAGGGAACCGTCGTAATATCAAAAAAAGTGTTTCTCTCGGCTGGACGAGCATTTTAGGCCAAACATGCCAAACGTCCAGCAATAGCTCCCAAACCAAAGGAGCCAGCACTGAAACACAGAGCTGGCCTGAAACCTCCCCAGGGAGCACACAAGCAGCAACATTCATTCTAGGGCTGTGGGCTTTCACTTGCCTGGGAAAATTATCATAGCAAAAAAAGTGTTTCTCTCGGCCGGACGAGCATTTTAGGCCAAACATGCCAAACGTCCAGCAATAGCTCCCAAACCAAAGGAGCCAGCACTGAAACACAGAGCTGGCCTGAAACCTCCCCAGGGAGCACACAAGCAGCAACATTCATTCTAGGGCTCTGGGCTTTCACTTGCCTGGGAACATTATCATATCAAAAAGGTGTTTCTCTGGGCCGGACGAGCATTTTAGGCCAAACATGCCAAACGTCCAGCAATAGCTCCCAAACCAAAGGAGCCAGCACATAAACACATAGCTGGCCTGAAACCTCCCCAGGGAGCACACAAGCAGCAACATTGATTCTAGGACTGTGGTCTTTTACTTGCCTGGGAACGGTCGTAATATCAAAAAAAGTGTTTCTCTCGGCCGGACGAGCATTTTAGGCCAAACATGCCAAACGTCCAGCAATAGCTCCCAAACCAAAGGAGCCAGCACTGAAACACATAGCTGGCCTGAAACTTCCACAGGGAGCACACAAGCAGCAACATTCATTATAGGGCTGTGGGCTTTCACTTTCCTGGGAAAATTATCATAGCAAAAAAAGTGTTTCTCTCGGCCGGACGAGCATTTTAGGCCAAACATGCCAAACGTCCAGCAATAGCTCCCAAACCAAAGGAGCCAGCACTGAAACACAGAGCTGGCCTGAAACCTCCCCAGGGAGCACACAAGCAGCAATATTCATTCTAGGACTGTGGGCTTTCACTTGCCTGGGAACGGTCGTAATATCAAAAAAAGTGTTTCTCTCGGCCGGACGAGCATTTTAGGCCAAACATGCCAAACGTCCAGCAATAGCTCCCAAACCAAAGGAGCCAGCACTGAAACACATAGCTGGCCTGAAACCTCCCCAGGGAGCACACAAGCAGCAACATTCATTCTAGGGCTGTGGGCTTTCACTTGCCTGGGTACCTTCATCATTTCAAATAAAGTGTTTCCCTTGGCCGGACGAGCATTTTAGGCCAAACATGCCAAACGTCCAGCAATAGCTCCCAAACCAAAGGAGCCAGCACTGAAACACATAGCTGGCCTGAAACCTCCCCAGGGAGCATACAAGCGGCAACATTCATTCTAGGGCTGTGGGCTTTCACTTGCCTGGGTACCTTCATCATTGCAAAAAAAGTGTTTCCCTTGGCTGGACGAGCATTTTAGGCCAAACATGCCAAACGTCCAGCAATAGCTCCCAAACCAAAGGAGCCAGCACTGAAACACAGAGCTGGCCTGAAACCTCCCCAGGGAGCACACAAGCAGCAACATTCATTCTAGGGCTGTGGGCTTTCACTTGCCTGGGAAAATTATCATAGCAAAAAAAGTGTTTCTCTCGGCCGGACGAGCATTTTAGGCCAAACATGCCAAACGTCCAGCAATAGCTCCCAAACCAAAGGAGCCAGCACTGAAACACAGAGCTGGCCTGAAACCTCCCCAGGGAGCACACAAGCAGCAACATTCATTCTAGGGCTCTGGGCTTTCACTTGCCTGGGAACATTATCATATCAAAAAGGTGTTTCTCTGGGCCGGACGAGCATTTTAGGCCAAACATGCCAAACGTCCAGCAATAGCTCCCAAACCAAAGGAGCCAGCACATAAACACATAGCTGGCCTGAAACCTCCCCAGGGAGCACACAAGCAGCAACATTGATTCTAGGACTGTGGTCTTTTACTTGCCTGGGAACGGTCGTAATATCAAAAAAAGTGTTTCTCTCGGCCGGACGAGCATTTTAGGCCAAACATGCCAAACGTCCAGCAATAGCTCCCAAACCAAAGGAGCCAGCACTGAAACACATAGCTGGCCTGAAACTTCCACAGGGAGCACACAAGCAGCAACATTCATTATAGGGCTGTGGGCTTTCACTTTCCTGGGAAAATTATCATAGCAAAAAAAGTGTTTCTCTCGGCCGGACGAGCATTTTAGGCCAAACATGCCAAACGTCCAGCAATAGCTCCCAAACCAAAGGAGCCAGCACTGAAACACAGAGCTGGCCTGAAACCTCCCCAGGGAGCACACAAGCAGCAATATTCATTCTAGGACTGTGGGCTTTCACTTGCCTGGGAACGGTCGTAATATCAAAAAAAGTGTTTCTCTCGGCCGGACGAGCATTTTAGGCCAAACATGCCAAACGTCCAGCAATAGCTCCCAAACCAAAGGAGCCAGCACTGAAACACATAGCTGGCCTGAAACCTCCCCAGGGAGCACACAAGCAGCAACATTCATTCTAGGGCTGTGGGCTTTCACTTGCCTGGGTACCTTCATCATTTCAAATAAAGTGTTTCCCTTGGCCGGACGAGCATTTTAGGCCAAACATGCCAAACGTCCAGCAATAGCTCCCAAACCAAAGGAGCCAGCACTGAAACACATAGCTGGCCTGAAACCTCCCCAGGGAGCATACAAGCGGCAACATTCATTCTAGGGCTGTGGGCTTTCACTTGCCTGGGTACCTTCATCATTGCAAAAAAAGTGTTTCCCTTGGCCGGACGAGCATTTTAGGCCAAACATGCCAAACGTCCAGCAATAGCTCCCAAACCAAAGGAGCCAGCACTGAAACACATAGCTAGCCTGAAACCTCCACAGGGAGCACACAAGCAGCAATATTCATTCTAGGACTGTGGGCTTTCACTTGCCTGGGAACGGTCGTAATATCAAAAAAAGTGTTTCTCTCGGCCGGACGAGCATTTTAGGCCAAACATGCCAAACGTCCAGCAATAGCTCCCAAACCAAAGGAGCCAGCACTGAAACACATAGCTGGCCTGAAACCTCCCCAGGGAGCACACAAGCAGCAACATTCATTCTAGGGCTGTGGCCTTTCACTTGCCTGCTAACATTATCAGAGCAATAAAAGTGTTTCTCTGGGCCGGACGAGCATTTTATGCGAAACATGCCAAAGGTCCAGCAATAGCTCCCAAACCAAAGGAGCCAGCACTGAAACACATAGCTGGCCTGAAACCTCCCCAGGGAGCACACAAGCAGCAACATTCATTCTAGGGCTGTGGGCTTTCACTTGCCTGGGAACGGTCGTAATATCAAAAAAAGTGTTTCTCTCGGCCGGACGAGCATTTTAGGCCAAACATGCCAAACATCCAGCTATAGCTCCCAAACCAAAGGCGCCAGCACTGAAACACATAGCTGGCCTGAAACCTCACCAGGGAGCACACAAGCAGCAACATTCATTCTACGGCTGTGGGCTTTCACTTGCCTGGGTACATTATCATTGCAATAAATGTGTTTCTCTCGGCCGGACGAGCATTTTAGGCCAAACATGCCAAACGTCAAGCAATAGCTCCCAAACCAAAGGAGCCAGCACTGAAACACAGAGCTGGCCTGAAACCTCCCCAGGGAGCACACAAGCAGCAACATTCATTCTAGGGCTGTGGGCTTTCACTTGCCTGGGAAAATTATCATAGCAAAAAAAGTGTTTCTCTCGGCCGGACGAGCATTTTAGGCCAAACATGCCAAACGTCCAGCAATAGCTCCCAAACCAAAGGAGCCAGCACTGAAACACATAGCTGGCCTGAAACCTCCCCAGGGAGCACACAAGCAGCAACATTCATTCTAGGGCTGTGGGCTTTCACTGGCCTGGGTACCTTCATCATTGCAATAAAAGTGTTTCCCTTGACCGGACGAGCATTTTAGGCCAAACATGCCAAACGTCCAGCAATAGCTCCCAAATCAAAGGAGCCAGCACTGAAACACATAGCTAGCCTGAAACCTCCACAGGGAGCTCACAAGGAGCAACATTCATTCTAGGGATGTGGGCATTCACTTCCCTGGGAACAGTCGTAATATCAAAAAAAGTGTTTCTCTCGTCTGGATGAGCATTTTAGGCCAAACATGCCAAACGTCCAGCAATAGCTCCCAAACCAAAGGAGCCAGCACTGAAACACATAGCTGTCCTGAAACCTCCCCAGGGAGCACACAAGCAGCAACATTCATTCTAGGGCTGTGGGCTTTCACTTGCCTGGGTACCTTCATCATTGCAAAAAAAGTGTTTCCCTTGGCCGGACGAGCATTTTAGGCCAAACATGCCAAACGTCCAGCAATAGCTCCCAAACCAAAGGAGCCAGCACTGAAACACATAGCTGGCCTGAAACCTCCCAAGGGAGCACACAAGCAGCAACATTCATTCTAGGGCTGTGGTCTTTCAATTGTCTGGGAACGTTATCAGAGCAAAAAATGTGTTTCTCTCGGCCGAACGAGCATTTTAGGCCAAACATGCCAAACGTCCAGCAGTAGCTCCCAAACCAAAGGAGCCAGCACTGAAACACATAGCTGGCCTGAAACCTCCCCAGGGAGCACACAAGCAGCAACATTCATTCTAGGGCTGTGGGCTTTCACTTGCCTGGGTACCTTCATCATTAAAAAAAAAGTGTTTCCCTTCACCGGACGAGCATTTTAGGCCAAACATGCCAAAAGTCCAGCAATAGCTCCCAAACCAAAGGAGCCAGCACTTAAACACATAGCTAGCGTGAAACCTCCACAGGGAGCACACAAGGAGCAACATTCATTCTAGGGATGTGGGCTTTCACATCCCTGGGAACAGTCGTAATATCAAAAAAAGTGTTTCTCTCGTCTGGATGAGAATTTTAGGCCAAACATGCCAAACGTCCAGCAATAGCTCCCAAACCAAAGGAGCCAGCACTGAAACACATAGCTGGCCTGAAACCTCCCCAGGGAGCACACAAGCTGCAACATTCATTCTAGGGATGTGGGCTTTCACTTGCCTGGGTACATTATCATTGCAATAAATGTGTTTCTCTCGGCCGGACGAGCATTTTAGGCCAAACATGCCAAACGTCCAGCAATAGCTCCCAAACCAAAGGAGCCAGCACTGAAACACATAGCTGGCCTGAAACCTCCCCAGGGAGCACACAAGCAGCAACATTCATTCTAGGGCTGTGGGCTTTCACTTGCCTGGTAATCGTCGTCATAGCAAAAAATGTGTTTCTCTCGGCCGGACGAGCATTTTAGGCCAAATATGCCAAACGTCAAGCAATAGCTCCCAAACCAAAGGAGCCAGCACTGAAACACATAGCTGGCCTGATACCTCCCCAGGGAGCACACAAGCAGCAACATTCATTCTAGGGCTGTGGGCTTTCACTTGCCTGGGAACATTATCATAGCAAAAAATGTGCTTCTCTCGGCCGGACGAGCATTTTAGGCCAAACATGCCAAACGTCCATCAAGAGCTCCCAAACCAATGGAGCCAGCACTGAAACACATAGCTGGCCTGAAACCTCCCCAGGGAGCACACAAGCAGCAATATTCATTCTAGGACTGTGGCATTTCACTTGCCTGGGAACCTTCATAATATCAAAAATAGTGTTTCTCTCGGCCGGACGAGCATTTTAGGCCAAACATGCCAAACGTCCAGCAATACCTCCCAAACCAAAGGAGCCAGCACTGAAACACAGAGCTGGCCTGAAACCTCCCCAGGGAGCACACAAGCAGCAACATTCATTCTAGGGCTGTGGGCTTTCACTTGCCTGGGTACCTTCATCATTGCAATAAAAGTGTTTCCCTTGACCGGACGAGCATTTTAGGCCAAACATGCCAAACGTCCAGCAATAGCTCCCAAACCAAAGGAGCCAGCACTGAAACACATAGCTAGCGTGAAACCTCCACAGGGAGCACACAAGGAGCAACATTCATTCTAGGGATGTGGGCTTTCACATCCCTGGGAACAGTCGTAATATCAAAAAAAGTGTTTCTCTCGGCCGGACGAGCATTTTAGGCCAAATATGCCAAACGTCCAGCAATAGCTCCCAAACCAAAGGAGCCAGCACTGAAACACATAGCTGGCCTGAAACCTCCCCAGGGAGCACACAAGCAGCAACATTCATTCTAGGGCTGTGGGCTTTCACTTGCCTGGGTACCTTCATCATTTCAAATAAAGTGTTTCCCTTGGCCGGACGAGCATTTTAGGCCAAACATGCCAAACGTCCAGCAATAGCTCCCAAACCAAAGGAGCCAGCACTGAAACACATAGCTGGCCTGAAACCTCCCCAGGGAGCACACAAGCAGCAACATTCATTCTAGGGCTGTGGGCTTTCACTTGCCTGGGAACGGTCGTAATATCAAAAAAAGTGTTTCTCTCGGCCGGACGAGCATTTTAGGCCAAACATGCCAAACATCCAGCAATAGCTCCCAAACCAAAGGCGCCAGCACTGAAACACATAGCTGGCCTGAAACCTCACCAGGGAGCACACAAGCAGCAACATTCATTCTACGGCTGTGGGCTTTCACTTGCCTGGGTACATTATCATTGCAATAAATGTGTTTCTCTCGGCCGGACGAGCATTTTAGGCCAAACATGCCAAACGTCAAGCAATAGCTCCCAAACCAAAGGAGCCAGCACTGAAACACAGAGCTGGCCTGAAACCTCCCCAGGGAGCACACAAGCAGCAACATTCATTCTAGGGCTGTGGGCTTTCACTTGCCTGGGAAAATTATCATAGCAAAAAAAGTGTTTCTCTCGGCCGGACGAGCATTTTAGGCCAAACATGCCAAACGTCCAGCAATAGCTCCCAAACCAAAGGAGCCAGCACTGAAACACATAGCTGGCCTGAAACCTCCCCAGGGAGCACACAAGCAGCAACATTCATTCTAGGGCTGTGGGCTTTCACTTGCCTGGGTACCTTCATCATTGCAATAAAAGTTTTTCCCTTGACCGGACGAGCATTTTAGGCCAAACATGCCAAACGTCCAGCAATAGCTCCCAAATCAAAGGAGCCAGCACTGAAACACATAGCTAGCCTGAAACCTCCACAGGGAGCTCACAAGGAGCAACATTCATTCTAGGGATGTGGGCATTCACTTCCCTGGGAACAGTCGTAATATCAAAAAAAGTGTTTCTCTCGTCTGGATGAGCATTTTAGGCCAAACATGCCAAACGTCCAGCAATAGCTCCCAAACCAAAGGAGCCAGCACTGAAACACATAGCTGTCCTGAAACCTCCCCAGGGAGCACACAAGCAGCAACATTCATTCTAGGGCTGTGGGCTTTCACTTGCCTGGGTACCTTCATCATTGCAAAAAAACTGTTTCCCTTGGCCGGACGAGCATTTTAGGCCAAACATGCCAAACGTCCAGCAATAGCTCCCAAACCAAAGGAGCCAGCACTGAAACACATAGCTGGCCTGAAACCTCCCAAGGGAGCACACAAGCAGCAACATTCATTCTAGGGCTGTGGTCTTTCAATTGTCTGGGAACGTTATCAGAGCAAAAAATGTGTTTCTCTCGGCCGAACGAGCATTTTAGGCCAAACATGCCAAACGTCCAGCAGTAGCTCCCAAACCAAAGGAGCCAGCACTGAAACACATAGCTGGCCTGAAACCTCCCCAGGGAGCACACAAGCAGCAACATTCATTCTAGGGCTGTGGGCTTTCACTTGCCTGGGTACCTTCATCATTAAAAAAAAAGTGTTTCCCTTCACCGGACGAGCATTTTAGGCCAAACATGCCAAAAGTCCAGCAATAGCTCCCAAACCAAAGGAGCCAGCACTTAAACACATAGCTAGCGTGAAACCTCCACAGGGAGCACACAAGGAGCAACATTCATTCTAGGGATGTGGGCTTTCACATCCCTGGGAACAGTCGTAATATCAAAAAAAGTGTTTCTCTCGTCTGGATGAGAATTTTAGGCCAAACATGCCAAACGTCCAGCAATAGCTCCCAAACCAAAGGAGCCAGCACTGAAACACATAGCTGGCCTGAAACCTCCCCAGGGAGCACACAAGCTGCAACATTCATTCTAGGGCTGTGGGCTTTCACTTGCCTGGGTACATTATCATTGCAATAAATGTGTTTCTCTCGGCCGGACGAGCATTTTAGGCCAAACATGCCAAACGTCCAGCAATAGCTCCCAAACCAAAGGAGCCAGCACTGAAACACATAGCTGGCCTGAAACCTCCCCAGGGAGCACACAAGCAGCAACATTCATTCTAGGGCTGTGGGCTTTCACTTGCCTGGTATTCGTCGTCATAGCAAAAAATGTGTTTCTCTCGGCCGGACGAGCATTTTAGGCCAAATATGCCAAACGTCAAGCAATAGCTCCCAAACCAAAGGAGCCAGCACTGAAACACATAGCTGGCCTGATACCTCCTCAGGGAGCACACAAGCAGCAACATTCATTCTAGGGCTGTGGGCTTTCACTTGCCTGGGAACATTATCATAGCAAAAAATGTGCTTCTCTCGGCCGGACGAGCATTTTAGGCCAAACATGCCAAACGTCCATCAAGAGCTCCCAAACCAATGGAGCCAGCACTGAAACACATAGCTGGCCTGAAACCTCCCCAGGGAGCACACAAGCAGCAATATTCATTCTAGGACTGTGGCATTTCACTTGCCTGGGAACCTTCATAATATCAAAAATAGTGTTTCTCTCGGCCGGACGAGCATTTTAGGCCAAACATGCCAAACGTCCAGCAATACCTCCCAAACCAAAGGAGCCAGCACTGAAACACAGAGCTGGCCTGAAACCTCCCCAGGGAGCACACAAGCAGCAACATTCATTCTAGGGCTGTGGGCTTTCACTTGCCTGGGTACCTTCATCATTGCAATAAAAGTGTTTCCCTTGACCGGACGAGCATTTTAGGCCAAACATGCCAAACGTCCAGCAATAGCTCCCAAACCAAAGGAGCCAGCACTGAAACACATAGCTAGCGTGAAACCTCCCCAGGGAGCACACAAGGAGCAACATTCATTCTAGGGATGTGGGCTTTCACATCCCTGGGAACAGTCGTAATATCAAAAAAAGTGTTTCTCTCGTCTGGACGAGCATTTTAGGCCAAACATGCCAAACGTCCAGCAATAGCTCCCAAACCAAAGGAGCCAGCACTGAAACACATAGCTGGCCTGAAACCTCCCCAGGGAGCACACAAGCAGCAACATTCATTCTAGGGCTGTGGGCTTTCACTTGCCTGGTAACATTATCATAGCAAAAAAGGTGTTTTTACCGGCCGGACGAGCATTTTAGGCCAAACATGCCAAACGTCCAGCAATAGCTCCCAAACCAAAGGAGCCAGCACTGAAACACATAGCTGGCCTGAAACCTCCCCAGGGAGCACACAAGCAGCAATATTCATTCTAGGACTGTGGCATTTCACTTGCCTGGGAACCGTCATAATATCAAAAATAGTGTTTCTCTCGGCCGGACGAGCATTTTAGGCCAAACATGCCAAACGTCCAGCAATAGCTCCCAAACAAAAGGAGCCAGCACTGAAACACAGAGCTGGCCTGAAACCTCCCCAGGGAGCACACAAGCAGCAACATTCATTCTAGGGCTGTGGGCTTTCACTTGCCTGGGTACCTTCATCATTGCAATAAAAGTATTTCCCTTGACCGGACGAGCATTTTAGGCCAAACATGCCAAACGTCCAGCAATAGCTCCCAAACCAAAGGAGCCAGCACTGAAACACCTAGCTAGCCTGAAACCTCCACAGGGAGCACACAAGGAGCAACATTCATTCTAGTGATGTGGGCATTCACTTCCCTGGGAACAGTCGTAATATCAAAAAAAGTGTTTCTCTCGTCTGGATGAGCATTTTAGGCCAAACATGCCAAACGTCCAGCAATAGCTCCCAAACCAAAGGAGCCAGCACTCAAACACATAGCTGGCCTGATACCTCCCCAGGGAGCACACAAGGAGCAACATTCATTCTAGGGCTGTGGGCTTTCACTTGCCTGGGAACATTATCATAGCAAAAAATGTGCTTCTCTCGGCCGGACGAGCATTTTAGGCCAAACATGCCAAGCGTCCATCAAGAGCTCCCAAACCAAAGGAGCCAGCACTGAAACACATAGCTGGCCTGAAACCTCCCCAGGGAGCACACAAGCAGCAACATTCATTCTAGGGCTGTGGGCTTTCACTTGCCTGGGTACCTTCATCATTGCAAAAAAAGTGTTTCCCTTGACCGGACGAGCATTTTAGGCCAAACATGCCAAACGTCCAGCAATAGCTCCCAAACCAAAGGAGCCAGCACTGAAACACATAGCTGGCCTGAAACCTCACCAGGGAGCACACAAGCAGCAACATTCATTCTAGGGCTGTGGGCTTTCACTTGCCTGGGAATCGTCGTCATAGCAAAAAATGTGTTTCTCTCGGCCGGACGAGCATTTTAGGCCAAATATGCCAAACGTCAAGCAATAGCTCCCAAACCAAAGGAGCCAGCACTGAAACACATAGCCGGCCTGATACCTCCCCAGGGAACACACAAGCAGCAACATTCATTCTAGGGCTGTGGGCTTTCACTTGCCTGGGAACATTATCATAGCAAAAAATGTGCTTCTCTCGGCCGGACGAGCATTTTAGGCCAAACATGCCAAACGTCCATCAAGAGCTCCCAAACCAATGGAGCCAGCACTGAAACACATAGCTGGCCTGAAACCTCCCCAGGGAGCACACAAGCAGCAATATTCATTCTAGGACTGTGGCATTTCACTTGCCTGGGAACCGTCATAATATCAAAAATAATGTTTCTCTCGGCCGGACGAGCATTTTAGGCCAAACATGCCAAACGTCCAGCAATAGCTCCCAAACCAAAGGAGCCAGCACTGAAACACAGAGCTGTCCTGAAACCTCCCCAGGGAGCACACAAGCAGCAACATTCATTCTAGGGCTGTGGGCTTTCACTTGCCTGGGTACCTTCATCATTGCAATAAAAGTGTTTCCCTTGACCGGACGAGCATTTTAGGCCAAACATGCCAAACGTCCAGCAATAGCTCCCAAACCAAAGGAGCCAGCACTGAAACACCTAGCTAGCCTGAAACCTCCCCAGGGAGCACACAAGGAGCAACATTCATTCTAGTGATGTGGGCATTCACTTCCCTGGGAACAGTCGTAATATCAAAAAAAGTGTATCTCTCGTCTGGATGAGCATTTTAGGCCAAACATGCCAAACGTCCAGCAATAGCTCCCAAACCAAAGGAGCCAGCACTGAAACACATAGCTGGCCTGATACCTCCCCAGGGAGCACACAAGCAGCAACATTCATTCTAGGGCTGTGGGCTTTCACTTGCCTGGGAACATTATCATAGCAAAAAATGTGCTTTTCTCGGGCGGACGAGCATTTTAGGCCAAACATGCCAAACGTCCATCAAGAGCTCCCAAACCAAAGGAGCCAGCACTGAAACACATAGCTGGCCTGAAACCTCCCCAGGGAGCACACAAGCAGCAACATTCATTCTAGGGCTGTGGGCTTTCACTTGCCTGGGTACCTTCATCATTGCAAAAAAAGTGTTTCCCTTCACCGGACGAGCATTTTAGGCCAAACATGCCAAACGTCCAGCAATAGCTCCCAAACCAAAGGAGCCAGCACTGAAACACATAGCTAGCGTGAAACCTCCCCAGGGAGCACAGAAGGAGCATCATTCATTCTAGGGATGGGGGCTTTCACATCCCTGGGAACAGTCGTAATATCAAAAAAAGTGTTTCTCTCGTCTGGACGAGCATTTTAGGCCAAACATGCCAAACGTCCAGCAATAGCTCCCAAACCAAAGGAGCCAGCACTGAAACACATAGCTCGCCTGAAACCTCCCCAGGGAGCACACAAGCAGCAACATTCATTCTAGGGCTGTGGGCTTTCACTTGCCTGGTAACATTATCATAGCAAAAAAGGTGTTTCTCCCGGCCGGACGAGCATTTTAGGCCAAACATGCCAAACGTCCAGCAATAGCTCCCAAACCAAAGGAGCCAGCACTGAAACACAGAGCTGGCCTGAAACCTCCCCAGGGAGCACACAAGCAGCAATATTAATTCTAGGACTGTGGGCTTTCACTTGCCTGGGAACGGTCGTAATATCAAAAAAAGTGTTTCTCTCGGCCGGACGAGCATTTTAGGCCAAATATGCCAAACGTCCAGCAATAGCTCCCAAACCAAAGGAGCCAGCACTGAAACACATAGCTGGCCTGAAACCTCCCCAGGGAGCACACAAGCAGCAACATTCATTCTATGGCTGTGGGCTTTCACTTGCCTGGGTACCTTCATCATTGCAAAAAAAGTGTTTCCCTTGGCCGGACGAGCATTTTAGGCCAAACATGCCAAACGTCCAGCAATAGCTCCCAAACCAAAGGAGCCAGCACTGAAACACATAGCTGGCCTGAAACCTCCCCAGGGAGCACACAAGCAGCAACATTCATTCTAGGGCTGTGGGCTTTCACTTGCCTGGGTACCTTCATCATTGCAAAAAAAGTCTTTCCCTTGGCCGGACGAGCATTTTAGGCCAAACATGCCAAACGTCCAGCAATAGCTCCCAAACCAAAGGAGCCAGCACTGAAACACATAGCTAGACTGAAACCTCCCCAGGGAGCACACAAGCAGCAACATTCATTCTAGGACTGTGGTCTTTCACTTGCCTGGGAACTGTCATAATATCAAAAAAAGTGTTTCTCTCGGCCGGACGAGCATTTTAGGCCAAACATGCCAAACGTCCAGCAATAGCTCCCAAACCAAAGTAGCCAGCACTGAAACACATAGCTGGCCTGAAACCTCCCCAGGGAGCACACAAGCAGCAATATTCATTCTAGGACTGTGGGCTTTCACTTGCCTGGGAACGGTCGTAATATCAAAAAAAGTGTTTCTCTCGGCCGGACGAGCATTTTAGGCCAAACATGCCAAACGTCCAGCAATAGCTCCCAAACCAAAGGAGCCAGCACTGAAACACATAGCTGGCCTGAAACCTCCCCAGGGAGCACACAAGCAGCAACATTCATTCTAGGGCTGTGGGCTTTCACTTGCCTGGGTACCTTCATCATTGCAAAAAAAGTGTTTCCCTTGGCCGGACGAGCATTTTAGACCAAACATGCCAAACGTCCAGCAATAGCTCCCAAACCAAAGGAGCCAGCACTGAAACACATAGCTGGCCTGAAACCTCCCCAGGGAGCACACAAGGAGCAACATTCATTCTAGGGCTGTGGGCTTTCTATTGTCTGGGAACGTTATCAGAGCAAAAAATGTGTTTCTCTCGGCCGAACGAGCATTTTAGGCCAAACATGCCAAACGTCCAGCAATAGCTCCCAAACCAAAGGAGCCAGCACTGAAACACATAGCTGGCCTGAAACCTCCCCAGGGAGCACACAAGCAGCAACATTCATTCTAGGGCTGTGGGCTTTCACTTGCCTGGGTACCTTCATCATTGAAAAAAAAGTGTTTCCCTTGACCGGACGAGCATTTTAGGCCAAACATGCCAAACGTCCAGCAATAGCTCCCAAACCAAAGGAGCCAGCACTTAAACACATAGCTAGAGTGAAACCTCCACAGGGAGCACGCAAGGAGCAACATTCATTCTAGGGATGTGGGCTTTCACATCCCTGGGAACAGTCGTAATATCAAAAAAAGTGTTTCTCTCGTCTGGATGAGAATTTTAGGCCAAACATGCCAAACGTCCAGCAATAGCTCCCAAACCAAAGGAGCCAGCACTGAAACACATAGCTGGCCTGAAACCTCCCCAGGGAGCACACAAGCAGCAACATTCATTCTAGGGCTGTGGGCTTTCACTTGCCTGGGTACATTATCATTGCAATAAATGTGTTTCTCTCGGCCGGACGAGCATTTTAGGCCAAACATGCCAAACGTCCAGCAATAGCTCCCAAACCAAAGGAGCCAGCACTGAAACACATAGCTGGCCTGAAACCTCCCCAGGGAGCACACAAGCAGCAACATTCATTCTAGGGCTGTGGGCTTTCACTTCCCTGGGATTCGTCGTCATAGCAAAAAATGTGTTTCTCTCGGCCGGACGAGCATTTTAGGCCAAATATGCCAAACGTCAAGCAATAGCTCCCAAACCAAAGGAGCCAGCACTGAAACACATAGCTGGCCTGATACCTCCCCAGGGAGCACACAAGCAGCAACATTCATTCTAGGGCTGTGGGCTTTCACTTGCCTGGGAACATTATCATAGCAAAAAATGTGCTTCTCTCGGCCGGACGAGCATTTTAGGCCAAACATGCCAAACGTCCATCAAGAGCTCCCAAACCAATGGAGCCAGCACTGAAACACATACCTGGCCTGAAACCTCCCCAGGGAGCACACAAGCAGCAATATTCATTCTAGGACTGTGGCATTTCACTTGCCTGGGAACCTTCATAATATCAAAAATAGTGTTTCTCTCGGCCGGACGAGCATTTTAGGCCAAACATGCCAAACGTCCAGCAATAGCTCCCAAAACAAAGGAGCCAGCACTGAAACACAGAGCTGGCCTGAAACCTCCCCAGGGAGCACACAAGCAGCAACATTCATTCTAGGGCTGTGGGCTTTCACTTGCCTGGGTACCTTCATCATTGCAATAAAAGTGTTTCCCTTGACCGGACGAGCATTTTAGGCCAAACATGCCAAACGTCCAGCAATAGCTCCCAAACCAAAGGAGCCAGCACTGAAACACATAGCTGGCCTGAAACCTCCCCAGGGAGCACACAAGCAGCAATATTCATTCTAGGACTGTGGGCTTTCACTTGCCTGGGAACGGTCGTAATATCAAAAAAAGTGTTTCTCTCGGCCGGACGAGCATTTTAGGCCAAACATGCCAAACGTCCATCAAGAGCTCCCAAACCAAAGGAGCCAGCACTGAAACACATAGCTGGCCTGAAACCTCCCCAGGGAGCACACAAGCAGCAACATTCATTCTAGGGCTGTGGGCTTTCACTTGCCTGGGTACCTTCATCATTGCAAAAAAAGTGTTTCCCTTCACCGGACGAGCATTTTAGGCCAAACATGCCAAACGTCCAGCAATAGCTCCCAAACCAAAGGAGCCAGCACTGAAACACATAGCTAGCGTGAAACCTCCCCAGGGAGCACAGAAGGAGCATCATTCATTCTAGGGATGGGGGCTTTCACATCCCTGGGAACAGTCGTAATATCAAAAAAAGTGTTTCTCTCGTCTGGACGAGCATTTTAGGCCAAACATGCCAAACGTCCAGCAATAGCTCCCAAACCAAAGGAGCCAGCACTGAAACACATAGCTCGCCTGAAACCTCCCCAGGGAGCACACAAGCAGCAACATTCATTCTAGGGCTGTGGGCTTTCACTTGCCTGGTAACATTATCATAGCAAAAAAGGTGTTTCTCCCGGCCGGACGAGCATTTTAGGCCAAACATGCCAAACGTCCAGCAATAGCTCCCAAACCAAAGGAGCCAGCACTGAAACACAGAGCTGGCCTGAAACCTCCCCAGGGAGCACACAAGCAGCAATATTAATTCTAGGACTGTGGGCTTTCACTTGCCTGGGAACGGTCGTAATATCAAAAAAAGTGTTTCTCTCGGCCGGACGAGCATTTTAGGCCAAATATGCCAAACGTCCAGCAATAGCTCCCAAACCAAAGGAGCCAGCACTGAAACACATAGCTGGCCTGAAACCTCCCCAGGGAGCACACAAGCAGCAACATTCATTCTATGGCTGTGGGCTTTCACTTGCCTGGGTACCTTCATCATTGCAAAAAAAGTGTTTCCCTTGGCCGGACGAGCATTTTAGGCCAAACATGCCAAACGTCCAGCAATAGCTCCCAAACCAAAGGAGCCAGCACTGAAACACATAGCTGGCCTGAAACCTCCCCAGGGAGCACACAAGCAGCAACATTCATTCTAGGGCTGTGGGCTTTCACTTGCCTGGGTACCTTCATCATTGCAAAAAAAGTCTTTCCCTTGGCCGGACGAGCATTTTAGGCCAAACATGCCAAACGTCCAGCAATAGCTCCCAAACCAAAGGAGCCAGCACTGAAACACATAGCTAGACTGAAACCTCCCCAGGGAGCACACAAGCAGCAACATTCATTCTAGGACTGTGGTCTTTCACTTGCCTGGGAGCTGTCATAATATCAAAAAAAGTGTTTCTCTCGGCCGGACGAGCATTTTAGGCCAAACATGCCAAACGTCCAGCAATAGCTCCCAAACCAAAGGAGCCAGCACTGAAACACATAGCTGGCCTGAAACCTCCCCAGGGAGCACACAAGCAGCAATATTCATTCTAGGACTGTGGGCTTTCACTTGCCTGGGAACGGTCGTAATATCAAAAAAAGTGTTTCTCTCGGCCGGACGAGCATTTTAGGCCAAACATGCCAAACGTCCAGCAATAGCTCCCAAACCAAAGGAGCCAGCACTGAAACACATAGCTGGCCTGAAACCTCCCCAGGGAGCACACAAGCAGCAACATTCATTCTAGGGCTGTGGGCTTTCACTTGCCTGGGTACCTTCATCATTGCAAAAAAAGTGTTTCCCTTGGCCGGACGAGCATTTTAGACCAAACATGCCAAACGTCCAGCAATAGCTCCCAAACCAAAGGAGCCAGCACTGAAACACATAGCTGGCCTGAAACCTCCCCAGGGAGCACACAAGGAGCAACATTCATTCTAGGGCTGTGGGCTTTCTATTGTCTGGGAACGTTATCAGAGCAAAAAATGTGTTTCTCTCGGCCGAACGAGCATTTTAGGCCAAACATGCCAAACGTCCAGCAATAGCTCCCAAACCAAAGGAGCCAGCACTGAAACACATAGCTGGCCTGAAACCTCCCCAGGGAGCACACAAGCAGCAACATTCATTCTAGGGCTGTGGGCTTTCACTTGCCTGGGTACCTTCATCATTGAAAAAAAAGTGTTTCCCTTGACCGGACGAGCATTTTAGGCCAAACATGCCAAACGTCCAGCAATAGCTCCCAAACCAAAGGAGCCAGCACTTAAACACATAGCTAGAGTGAAACCTCCACAGGGAGCACGCAAGGAGCAACATTCATTCTAGGGATGTGGGCTTTCACATCCCTGGGAACAGTCGTAATATCAAAAAAAGTGTTTCTCTCGTCTGGATGAGAATTTTAGGCCAAACATGCCAAACGTCCAGCAATAGCTCCCAAACCAAAGGAGCCAGCACTGAAACACATAGCTGGCCTGAAACCTCCCCAGGGAGCACACAAGCAGCAACATTCATTCTAGGGCTGTGGGCTTTCACTTGCCTGGGTACATTATCATTGCAATAAATGTGTTTCTCTCGGCCGGACGAGCATTTTAGGCCAAACATGCCAAACGTCCAGCAATAGCTCCCAAACCAAAGGAGCCAGCACT
Source organism: Porphyrio hochstetteri (assembly GCA_020800305.1). Lineage (NCBI taxonomy): Eukaryota > Metazoa > Chordata > Aves > Gruiformes > Rallidae > Porphyrio > Porphyrio hochstetteri. Next base: position 7,810,453 of record CM036928.1, read on the forward strand.
GAAACACATAGCTGGCCTGAAACCTCCCCAGGGAGCACACAAGCAGCAACATTCATTCTAGGGCTGTGGGCTTTCACTTCCCTGGGATTCGTCGTCATAGCAAAAAATGTGTTTCTCTCGGCCGGACGAGCATTTTAGGCCAAATATGCCAAACGTCAAGCAATAGCTCCCAAACCAAAGGAGCCAGCACTGAAACACATAGCTGGCCTGATACCTCCCCAGGGAGCACACAAGCAGCAACATTCATTCTAGGGCTGTGGGCTTTCACTTGCCTGGGAACATTATCATAGCAAAAAATGTGCTTCTCTCGGCCGGACGAGCATTTTAGGCCAAACATGCCAAACGTCCATCAAGAGCTCCCAAACCAATGGAGCCAGCACTGAAACACATAGCTGGCCTGAAACCTCCCCAGGGAGCACACAAGCAGCAATATTCATTCTAGGACTGTGGCATTTCACTTGCCTGGGAACCTTCATAATATCAAAAATAGTGTTTCTCTCGGCCGGACGAGCATTTTAGGCCAAACATGCCAAACGTCCAGCAATAGCTCCCAAAACAAAGGAGCCAGCACTGAAACACAGAGCTGGCCTGAAACCTCCCCAGGGAGCACACAAGCAGCAACATTCATTCTAGGGCTGTGGGCTTTCACTTGCCTGGGTACCTTCATCATTGCAATAAAAGTGTTTCCCTTGACCGGACGAGCATTTTAGGCCAAACATGCCAAACGTCCAGCAATAGCTCCCAAACCAAAGGAGCCAGCACTGAAACACATAGCTGGCCTGAAACCTCCCCAGGGAGCACACAAGCAGCAATATTCATTCTAGGACTGTGGGCTTTCACTTGCCTGGGAACGGTCGTAATATCAAAAAAAGTGTTTCTCTCGGCCGGACGAGCATTTTAGGCCAAACATGCCAAACGTCCAGCAATAGCTCCCAAACCAAAGGAGCCAGCACTGAAACACATAGCTGGCCTGAAACCTCCCCAGGGAGCACACAAGCAGCAACATTCATTCTAGGGCTGTGGGCTTTCACTTGCCTGGGTACCTTCATCATTGCAAAAAAAGTGTTTCCCTTGGCCGGACGAGCATTTTAGACCAAACATGCCAAACGTCCAGCAATAGCTCCCAAACCAAAGGAGCCAGCACTGAAACACATAGCTGGCCTGAAACCTCCCCAGGGAGCACACAAGGAGCAACATTCATTCTAGGGCTGTGGGCTTTCTATTGTCTGGGAACGTTATCAGAGCAAAAAATGTGTTTCTCTCGGCCGAACGAGCATTTTAGGCCAAACATGCCAAACGTCCAGCAATAGCTCCCAAACCAAAGGAGCCAGCACTGAAACACATAGCTGGCCTGAAACCTCCCCAGGGAGCACACAAGCAGCAACATTCATTCTAGGGCTGTGGGCTTTCACTTGCCTGGGTACCTTCATCATTGAAAAAAAAGTGTTTCCCTTGACCGGACGAGCATTTTAGGCCAAACATGCCAAACGTCCAGCAATAGCTCCCAAACCAAAGGAGCCAGCACTTAAACACATAGCTAGAGTGAAACCTCCCCAGGGAGCACACAAGCAGCAACATTCATTCTAGGGCTGTGGGCTTTCACTTCCCTGGGAATCGTCGTCATAGCAAAAAATGTGTTTCTCTCGGCCGGACGAGCATTTTAGGCCAAATATGCCAAACGTCAAGCAATAGCTCCCAAACCAAAGGAGCCAGCACTGAAACACATAGCTGGCCTGATACCTCCCCAGGGAGCACACAAGCAGCAACATTCATTCTAGGGCTGTGGGCTTTCACTTGCCTGGGAACATTATCATAGCAAAAAATGTGCTTCTCTCGGCCGGACGAGCATTTTAGGCCAAACATGCCAAACGTCCATCAAGAGCTCCCAAACCAATGGAGCCAGCACTGAAACACATAGCTGGCCTGAAACCTCCCCAGGGAGCACACAAGCAGCAATATTCATTCTAGGACTGTGGCATTTCACTTGCCTGGGAACCTTCATAATATCAAAAATAGTGTTTCTCTCGGCCGGACGAGCATTTTAGGCCAAACATGCCAAACGTCCAGCAATAGCTCCCAAACCAAAGGAGCCAGCACTGAAACACAGAGCTGGCCTGAAACCTCCCCAGGGAGCACACAAGCAGCAACATTCATTCTAGGGCTGTGGGCTTTCACTTGCCTGGGTACCTTCATCATTGCAATAAAAGTGTTTCCCTTGACCGGAGGAGCATTTTAGGCCAAACATGCCAAACGTCCAGCAATAGCTCCCAAACCAAAGGAGCCAGCACTGAAACACATAGCTAGCGTGAAACCTCCCCAGGGAGCACACAAGGAGCAACATTCATTCTAGGGATGTGGGCTTTCACATCCCTGGGAACAGTCGTAATATCAAAAAAAGTGTTTCTCTCGGCCGGACGAGCATTTTAGGCCAAACATGCCAAACGTCCAGCAATAGCTCCCAAACCAAAGGAGCCAGCACTGAAACACATAGCTGGCCTGAAACCTCCCCAGGGAGCACACAAGCAGCAACATTCATTCTAGGGCTGTGGGCTTTCACTTGCCTGGGTACCTTCATCATTGCAAAAAAAGTTTTTCCCTTGGCCGGACGAGCATTTTAGACCAAACATGCCAAACGTCCAGCAATAGCTCCCAAACCAAAGGAGCCAGCACTGAAACACATAGCTGGCCTGAAACCTCCCCAGGGAGCACACAAGGAGCAACATTCATTCTAGGGCTGTGGGCTTTCTATTGTCTGGGAACGTTATCAGAGCATAAAATGTGTTTCTCTCGGCCGAACGAGCATTTTACGCCAAACATGCCAAACGTCCAGCAATAGCTCCCAAACCAAAGGAGCCAGCACTGAAACACAGAGCTGGCCTGAAACCTCCCCAGGGAGCACACAAGCAGCAACATTCATTCTAGGGCTGTGGGCTTTCACTTGCCTGGGTACCTTCATCATTGAAAAAAAAGTGTTTCCCTTGACCGGACGAGCATTTTAGGCCAAACATGCCAAACGTCCAGCAATAGCTCCCAAACCAAAGGAGCCAGCACTTAAACACATAGCTAGAGTGAAACCTCCACAGGGAGCACACAAGGAGCAACATTCATTCTAGGGATGTGGGCTTTCACATCCCTGGGAACAGTCGTAATATCAAAAAAAGTGTTTCTCTCGTCTGGATGAGCATTTTAGGCCAAACATGCCAAACGTCCAGCAATAGCTCCCAAACCAAAGGAGCCAGCACTGAAACACATAGCTGGCCTGAAACCTCCCCAGGGAGCACACAAGCAGCAACATTCATTCTAGGGCTGTGGGCTTTCACTTGCCTGGGTACTTTATCATTGCAATAAATGTGTTTCTCTCGGCCGGACGAGCATTTTAGGCCAAACATGCCAAACGTCCAGCAATAGCTCCCAAACCAAAGGAGCCAGCACTGAAACATATAGCTGGCCTGAAACCTCCCCAGGGAGCACACAAGCAGCAAGATTCATTCTAGGGCTGTGGGCTTTCACTTGCCTGGGAATCGTCGTCATAGCAAAAAATGTGTTTCTCTCGGCCGGACGAGCATTTTAGGCCAAATATGCCAAACGTCCAGCAATAGCTCCCAAACCAAAGCAGCCAGCACTGAAACACATAGCTGGCCTGATACCTCCCCAGGGAGCACACAAGCAGCAACATTCATTCTCGGGCTGTGGGCTTTCACTTGCCTGGGAACATTATCATAGCAAAAAATGTGCTTCTCTCGGCCGGACGAGCATTTTAAGCCAAACATGCCAAACGTCCATCAAGAGCTCCCAAACCAATGGAGCCAGCACTGAAACACATAGCTGGCCTGAAACCTCCCCAGGGAGCACACAAGCAGCAATATCCATTCTAGGACTGTGGTCTTTCACTTGCCTGGGAACGGTCGTAATATCAAAAAAAGTGTTTCTCTCGGCCGGACGAGCATTTTAGGCCAAACATGTCAAACGTCCAGCAATAGCTCCCAAACCAAAGGAGCCAGCACTGAAACACATAGCTGGCCTGAAACCTCCCCAGGGAGCACAAAAGCAGCAACATTCATTCTAGGGCTGTGGGCTTTCACTTGCCTGGGTGCCTTCATCATTGCAAATAAAGTGTTTCCCTTGGCCGGACGAGCATTTCAGGCCAAACATGCCAAACGTCCAGCAATAGCTCCCAAACCAAAGGAGCCAGCACTGAAACACATAGCTGGCCTGAAACCTCCCCAGGGAGCACACAAGCAGCAACATTCATTCTAGGGCTGTGGGCTTTCACTTGCCTGGGTACCTTCATCATTGCAAAAAAAGTGTTTCCCTTGGCCGGACGAGCATTTTAGGCCAAACATGCCAAACGTCCAGCAATAGCTCCCAAACCAAAGGAGCCAGCACTGAAACACATAGCTAGCCTGAAACCTCCACAGGGGCACACAAGCAGCAATATTCATTCTAGGACTGTGGGCTTTAACTTGCCTGGGAACGGTCGTAATATCAAAAAAAGTGTTTCTCTCGGCCGGACGAGCATTTTAGGCCAAACATGCCAAACGTCCAGCAATAGATCCCAAACCAAAGGAGCCAGCACTGAAACACAGAGCTGGCGTGAAACCTCCACAGGGAGCACACAAGCAGCAACATTCATTCTAGGGCTGTGGGCTTTCACTTGCCTGGGAACATTATCATAGCAAAAAAAGTGTTTCTCTCGGCCGAACGAGCATTTTAGGCCAAACATGCCAAACGTCCAGCAATAGCTCCCAAACCAAAGGAGCCAGCACTGATACACATAGCTAGAGTGAAACCTCCACAGGGAGCACACAAGGAGCAACATTCATTCTAGGGATGTGGGCTTTCACTTGCCTGGGTACCTTCATCATTGAAAAAAAAGTGTTTCCCTTGACCGGACGAGCATTTTAGGCCAAACATGCCAAACGTCCAGCAATAGCTCCCAAACCAAAGGAGCCAGCACTTAAACACATAGCTAGAGTGAAACCTCCACAGGGAGCACACAAGGAGCAACATTCATTCTAGGGATGTGGGCTTTCACATCCCTGGGAACAGTCGTAATATCAAAAAAAGTGTTTCTCTCGTCTGGATGAGCATTTTAGGCCAAACATGCCAAACGTCCAGCAATAGCTCCCAAACCAAAGGAGCCAGCACTGAAACACATAGCTGGCCTGAAACCTCCCCAGGGAGCACACAAGCAGCAACATTCATTCTAGGGCTGTGGGCTTTCACTTGCCTGGGTACTTTATCATTGCAATAAATGTGTTTCTCTCGGCCGGACGAGCATTTTAGGCCAAACATGCCAAACGTCCAGCAATAGCTCCCAAACCAAAGGAGCCAGCACTGAAACACATAGCTGGCCTGAAACCTCCCCAGGGAGCACACAAGCAGCAACATTCATTCTAGGGCTGTGGGCTTTCACTTGCCTGGGAATCGTCGTCATAGCAAAAAATGTGTTTCTCTCGGCCGGACGAGCATTTTAGGCCAAATATGCCAAACGTCAAGCAATAGCTCCCAAACCAAAGGAGCCAGCACTGAAACACATAGCTGGCCTGATACCTCCCCAGGGAGCACACAAGCAGCAACATTCATTCTCGGGCTGTGGGCTTTCACTTGCCTGGGAAAATTATCATAGCAAAAAATGTGTTTCTCTCGGCCGGACGAGCATTTTAAGCCAAACATGCCAAACGTCCATCAAGAGCTCCCAAACCAATGGAGCCAGCACTGAAACACATAGCTGGCCTGAAACCTCCCCAGGGAGCACACAAGCAGCAATATTCATTCTAGGACTGTGGCATTTCACTTGCCTGGGAACCGTCATAATATCAAAAATAGTGTTTCTCTCGGCCGGACGAGCATTTTAGGCCAAACATGCCAAACGTCCAGCAATAGCTCCCAAACAAAAGGAGCCAGCACTGAAACACAGAGCTGGCCTGAAACCTCCCCAGGGAGCACACAAGCAGCAACATTCATTCTAGGGCTGTGGGCTTTCACTTGCCTGGGTACCTTCATCATTGCAATAAAAGTGTTTCCCTTGACCGGACGAGCATTTTAGGCCAAACATGCCAAACGTCCAGCAATAGCTCCCAAACCAAAGGAGCCAGCACTGAAACACCTAGCTAGCCTGAAACCTCCACAGAGAGCACACAAGGAGCAACATTCATTCTAGGGATGTGGGCATTCACTTCCCTGGGAACAGTCGTAATATCAAAAAAAGTGTTTCTCTCGTCTGGATGAGCATTTTAGGCCAAACATGCCAAACGTCCAGCAATAGCTCCCAAACCAAAGGAGCCAGCACTGATACACATAGCTGGCCTGAAACCTCCCCAGGGAGCACACAAGCAGCAACATTCATTCTAGGGCTGTGGGCTTTCACTTGCCTGGTAACATTATCATAGCAAAAAGGTGTTTCTCTGGGCCGGACGAGCATTTTAGGCCAAACATGCCAAACGTCCAGCAATAGCTCCCAAACCAAAGGAGCCAGCACATAAACACATAGCTGGCCTGAAACCTCCCCAGGGAGCACACAAGCAGCAATATCCATTCTAGGACTGTGGTCTTTCACTTGCCTGGGAACGGTCGTAATATCAAAAAAAGTGTTTCTCTCGGCCGGACGAGCATTTTAGGCCAAACATGCCAAACGTCCAGCAATAGCTCCCAAACCAAAGGAGCCAGCACTGAAACACATAGCTGGCCTGAAACCTCCCCAGGGAGCACAAAAGCAGCAACATTCATTCTAGGGCTGTGGGCTTTCACTTGCCTGGGTGCCTTCATCATTGCAAATAAAGTGTTTCCCTTGGCCGGACGAGCATTTCAGGCCAAACATGCCAAACGTCCAGCAATAGCTCCCAAACCAAAGGAGCCAGCACTGAAACACATAGCTGGCCTGAAACCTCCCCAGGGAGCACACAAGCAGCAACATTCATTCTAGGGCTGTGGGCTTTCACTTGCCTGGGTACCTTCATCATTGCAAAAAAAGTGTTTCCCTTGGCCGGACGAGCATTTTAGGCCAAACATGCCAAACGTCCAGCAATAGCTCCCAAACCAAAGGAGCCAGCACTGAAACACATAGCTAGCCTGAAACCTCCACAGGGGCACACAAGCAGCAATATTCATTCTAGGACTGTGGGCTTTAACTTGCCTGGGAACGGTCGTAATATCAAAAAAAGTGTTTCTCTCGGCCGGACGAGCATTTTAGGCCAAACATGCCAAACGTCCAGCAATAGATCCCAAACCAAAGGAGCCAGCACTGAAACACAGAGCTGGCGTGAAACCTCCACAGGGAGCACACAAGCAGCAACATTCATTCTAGGGCTGTGGGCTTTCACTTGCCTGGGAACATTATCATAGCAAAAAAAGTGTTTCTCTCGGCCGAACGAGCATTTTAGGCCAAACATGCCAAACGTCCAGCAATAGCTCCCAAACCAAAGGAGCCAGCACTGAAACACATAGCTAGAGTGAAACCTCCACAGGGAGCACACAAGGAGCAACATTCATTCTAGGGATGTGGGCTTTCACTTGCCTGGGTACCTTCATCATTGAAAAAAAAGTGTTTCCCTTGACCGGACGAGCATTTTAGGCCAAACATGCCAAACGTCCAGCAATAGCTCCCAAACCAAAGGAGCCAGCACTTAAACACATAGCTAGAGTGAAACCTCCACAGGGAGCACACAAGCAGCAACATTCATTCTAGGGATGTGGGCTTTCACATCCCTGGGAACAGTCGTAATATCAAAAAAAGTGTTTCTCTCGTCTGGATGAGCATTTTAGGCCAAACATGCCAAACGTCCAGCAATAGCTCCCAAACCAAAGGAGCCAGCACTGAAACACATAGCTGGCCTGAAACCTCCCCAGGGAGCACACAAGCAGCAACATTCATTCTAGGGCTGTGGGCTTTCACTTGCCTGGGTACTTTATCATTGCAATAAATGTGTTTCTCTCGGCCGGACGAGCATTTTAGGCCAAACATGCCAAACGTCCAGCAATAGCTCCCAAACCAAAGGAGCCAGCACTGAAACACATAGCTGGCCTGAAACCTCCCCAGGGAGCACTCAAGCAGCAACATTCATTCTAGGGCTGTGGGCTTTCACTTGCCTGGGAATCGTCGTCATAGCAAAAAATGTGTTTCTCTCGGCCGGACGAGCATTTTAGGCCAAATATGCCAAACGTCAAGCAATAGCTCCCAAACCAAAGCAGCCAGCACTGAAACACATAGCTGGCCTGATACCTCCCCAGGGAGCACACAAGCAGCAACATTCATTCTCGGGCTGTGGGCTTTCACTTGCCTGGGAACATTATCATAGCAAAAAATGTGTTTCTCTCGGCCGGACGAGCATTTTAAGCCAAACATGCCAAACGTCCATCAAGAGCTCCCAAACCAATGGAGCCAGCACTGAAACACATAGCTGGCCTGAAACCTCCCCAGGGAGCACACAAGCAGCAATATTCATTCTAGGACTGTGGCATTTCACTTGCCTGGGAACCGTCATAATATCAAAAATAGTGTTTCTCTCGGCCGGACGAGCATTTTAGGCCAAACATGCCAAACGTCCAGCAATAGCTCCCAAACAAAAGGAGCCAGCACTGAAACACAGAGCTGGCCTGAAACCTCCCCAGGGAGCACACAAGCAGCAACATTCATTCTAGGGCTGTGGGCTTTCACTTGCCTGGGTACCTTCATCATTGCAATAAAAGTGTTTCCCTTGACCGGACGAGCATTTTAGGCCAAACATGCCAAACGTCCAGCAATAGCTCCCAAACCAAAGGAGCCAGCACTGAAACACCTAGCTAGCCTGAAACCTCCACAGAGAGCACACAAGGAGCAACATTCATTCTAGGGATGTGGGCATTCACTTCCCTGGGAACAGTCGTAATATCAAAAAAAGTGTTTCTCTCGTCTGGATGAGCATTTTAGGCCAAACATGCCAAACGTCCAGCAATAGCTCCCAAACCAAAGGAGCCAGCACTGATACACATAGCTGGCCTGAAACCTCCCCAGGGAGCACACAAGCAGCAACATTCATTCTAGGGCTGTGGGCTTTCACTTGCCTGGTAACATTATCATAGCAAAAAGGTGTTTCTCTGGGCCGGACGAGCATTTTAGGCCAAACATGCCAAACGTCCAGCAATAGCTCCCAAATCAAAGGAGCCAGCACATAAACACATAGCTGGCCTGAAACCTCCCCAGGGAGCACACAAGCAGCAATATCCATTCTAGGACTGTGGTCTTTCACTTGCCTGGGAACGGTCGTAATATCAAAAAAAGTGTTTCTCTCGGCCGGACGAGCATTTTAGGCCAAACATGCCAAACGTCCAGCAATAGCTCCCAAACCAAAGGAGCCAGCACTGAAACACATAGCTGGCCTGAAACCTCCCCAGGGAGCACACAAGCAGCAACATTCATTCTAGGGCTGTGGGCTTTCACTTGCCTGGGTGCCTTCATCATTGCAAATAAAGTGTTTCCCTTGGCCGGACGAGCATTTCAGGCCAAACATGCCAAACGTCCAGCAATAGCTCCCAAACCAAAGGAGCCAGCACTGAAACACATAGCTGGCCTGAAACCTCCCCAGGGAGCACACAAGCAGCAACATTCATTCTAGGGCTGTGGGCTTTCACTTGCCTGGGTACCTTCATCATTGCAAAAAAAGTGTTTCCCTTGGCCGGACGAGCATTTTAGGCCAAACATGCCAAACGTCCAGCAATAGCTCCCAAACCAAAGGAGCCAGCACTGAAACACATAGCTAGCCTGAAACCTCCACAGGGGCACACAAGCAGCAATATTCATTCTAGGACTGTGGGCTTTAACTTGCCTGGGAACGGTCGTAATATCAAAAAAAGTGTTTCTCTCGGCCGGACGAGCATTTTAGGCCAAACATGCCAAACGTCCAGCAATAGCTCCCAAACCAAAGGAGCCAGCACTCAAACACAGAGCTGGCGTGAAACCTCCACAGGGAGCACACAAGCAGCAACATTCATTCTAGGGATGTGGGCTTTCACTTGCCTGGGAACATTATCATAGCAAAAAAAGTGTTTCTCTCGGCCGAACGAGCATTTTAGGCCAAACATGCCAAACGTCCAGCAATAGCTCCCAAACCAAAGGAGCCAGCACTGAAACACATAGCTAGAGTGAAACCTCCACAGGGAGCACACAAGGAGCAACATTCATTCTAGGGATGTGGGCTTTCACTTGCCTGGGTACCTTCATCATTGAAAAAAAAGTGTTTCCCTTGACCGGACGAGCATTTTAGGCCAAACATGCCAAACGTCCAGCAATAGCTCCCAAACCAAAGGAGCCAGCACTTAAACACATAGCTAGAGTGAAACCTCCACAGGGAGCACACAAGGAGCAACATTCATTCTAGGGATGTGGGCTTTCACATCCCTGGGAACAGTCGTAATATCAAAAAAAGTGTTTCTCTCGTCTGGATGAGCATTTTAGGCCAAACATGCCAAACGTCCAGCAATAGCTCCCAAACCAAAGGAGCCAGCACTGAAACACATAGCTGGCCTGAAACCTCCCCAGGGAGCACACAAGCAGCAACATTCATTCTAGGGCTGTGGGCTTTCACTTGCCTGGGTACTTTATCATTGCAATAAATGTGTTTCTCTCGGCCGGACGAGCATTTTAGGCCAAACATGCCAAACGTCCAGCAATAGCTCCCAAACCAAAGGAGCCAGCACTGAAACACATAGCTGGCCTGAAACCTCCCCAGGGAGCACACAAGCAGCAATATCCATTCTAGGACTGTGGTCTTTCACTTGCCTGGGAACGGTCGTAATATCAAAAAAAGTGTTTCTCTCGGCCGGACGAGCATTTCAGGCCAAACATGCCAAACGTCCAGCAATAGCTCCCAAACCAAAGGAGCCAGCACTGAAACACATAGCTGGCCTGAAACCTCCCCAGGGAGCACACAAGCAGCAACATTCATTCTAGGGCTGTGGGCTTTCACTTGCCTGGGTACCTTCATCATTGCAAAAAAAGTGTTTCCCTTGGCCGGACGAGCATTTTAGGCCAAACATGCCAAACGTCCAGCAATAGCTCCCAAACCAAAGGAGCCAGCACTGAAACACATAGCTAGCCTGAAACCTCCACAGGGGCACACAAGCAGCAATATTAATTCTAGGACTGTGGGCTTTCACTTGCCTGGGAACGGTCGTAATATCAAAAAAAGTGTTTCTCTCGGCCGGACGAGCATTTTAGGCCAAACATGCCAAACGTCCAGCAATAGCTCCCAAACCAAAGGAGCCAGCACTGAAACACAGAGCTGGCGTGAAACCTCCCCAGGGAGCACACAAGCAGCAACATTCATTCTAGGGCTGTGGGCTTTCACTTGCCTGGGAACATTATCATAGCAAAAAAAGTGTTTCTCTCGGCCGAACGAGCATTTTAGGCCAAACATGCCAAACGTCCAGCAATAGCTCCCAAACCAAAGGAGCCAGCACTGAAACACATAGCTAGCGTGAAACCTCCACAGGGAGCACACAAGGAGCAACATTATTCTAGGGATGTGGGCTTTCACATCCCTGGGAACAGTCGTAATATCAAAAAAAGTGTTTGTCTCGTCTGGATGAGCATTTTAGGCCAAACATGCCAAACGTCCAGCAATAGCTCCCAAACCAAAGGAGCCAGCACTGAAACACATAGCTGGCCTGAAACCTCCCCAGGGAGCACACAAGCAGCAACATTCATTCTAGGGCTGTGGGCTTTCACTTGCCTGGGTACATTATCATTGCAATAAATGTGTTTCTCTCGGCCAGACGAGCATTTTAGGCCAAACATGCCAAACGTCCAGCAATAGCTCCCAAACCAAAGGAGCCAGCACTGAAACACATAGCTAGACTGAAACCTCCCCAGGGAGCACACAAGCAGCAACATTCATTCTAGGGATGTGGGCTTTCACTTGCCTGGGTACATTATCATTGCAATAAATGTGTTTCTCTCGGCCAGACGAGCATTTTAGGCCAAACATGCCAAACGTCCAGCAATAGCTCCCAAACCAAAGGAGCCAGCACTGAAACACATAGCTAGACTGAAACCTCCCCAGGGAGCACACAAGCAGCAACATTCATTCTAGGGATGTGGGCTTTCACTTGCCTGGGAACTGTCATAATATCAAAAAAAGTGTTTCTCTCGGCCGGACGAGCATTTTAGGCCAAACATGCCAAACGTCCAGCAATAGCTCCCAAACCAAAGTAGCCAGCACTGAAACACATAGCTGGCCTGAAACCTCCCCAGGGAGCACACAAGCAGCAATATTCATTCTAGGACTGTGGGCTTTCACTTGCCTGGGAACGGTCGTAATATCAAAAAAAGTGTTTCTCTCGGCCGGACGAGCATTTTAGGCCAAACATGCCAAACGTCCAGCAATACCTCCCAAACCAAAGGAGCCAGCACTGAAACACATAGCTGGCCTGAAACCTCCCCAGGGAGCACACAAGCAGCAACATTCATTCTAGGGCTGTGGGCTTTCACTTGCCTGGGTACATTCATCATTGCAAAAAAAGTTTTTCCCTTGGCCGGACGAGCATTTTAGACCAAACTTGCGAAACGTCCAGCAATAGCTCCCAAACCAAAGGAGCCAGCACTGAAACACATAGCTGGCCTGAAACCTCCCCAGGGAGCACACAAGGAGCAACATTCATTCTAGGGCTGTGGGCTTTCTATTGTCTGGGAACGTTATCAGAGCATAAAATGTGTTTCTCTCGGCCGAACGAGCATTTTACGCCAAACATGCCAAACGTCCAGCAATAGCTCCCAAACCAAAGGAGCCAGCACTGAAACACATAGCTGGCCTGAAACCTCCCCAGGGAGCACACAAGCAGCAACATTCATTCTAGGGCTGTGGGCTTTCACTTGCCTGGGTACCTTCATCATTGAAAAAAAAGTTTTTCCCTTGACCGGACGAGCATTTTAGGCCAAACATGCCAAATGTCCAGCAATAGCTCCCAAACCAAAGGAGCCAGCACTTAAACACATAGCTAGAGTGAAACCTCCACAGGGAGCACACAAGGAGCAACATTCATTCTAGGGATGTGGGCTTTCACATCCCTGGGAACAGTCGTAATATCAAAAAAAGTGTTTCTCTCGTCTGGATGAGCATTTTAGGCCAAACATGCCAAACGTCCAGCAATAGCTCCCAAACCAAAGGAGCCAGCACTGAAACACATAGCTGGCCTGAAACCTCCCCAGGGAGCACACAAGCAGCAACATTCATTCTAGGGCTGTGGGCTTTCACTTGCCTGGGTACTTTATCATTGCAATAAATGTGTTTCTCTCGGCCGGACGAGCATTTTAGGCCAAACATGCCAAACGTCCAGCAATAGCTCCCAAACCAAAGGAGCCAGCACTGATACACATAGCTGGCCTGAAACCTCCCCAGGGAGCACACAAGCAGCAACATTCATTCTAGGGCTCTGGGCTTTCACTTGCCTGGGAACATTATCATAGCAAAAAATGTGCTTCTCTCGGACGGACGAGCATTTTAGGCCAAACATGCCAAACGTTCATCAAGAACTCCCAAACCAAAGGAGCCAGCACTGAAACACAGAGCTGGCCTGAAACCTCCCCAGGGAGCACACAAGCAGCAACATTCATTCTAGGGCTGTGGGCTTTCACTTGCCTGGTAACATTATCATAGCAAAAAGGTGTTTCTCTGGGCCGGACGAGCATTTTAGGCCAAACATGCCAAACGTCCAGCAATAGCTCCCAAACCAAAGGAGCCAGCACATAAACACATAGCTGGCCTGAAACCTCCCCAGGGAGCACACAAGCAGCAATATCCATTCTAGGACTGTGGTCTTTCACTTGCCTGGGAACGGTCGTAATATCAAAAAAAGTGTTTCTCTCGGCCGGACGAGCATTTTAGGCCAAACATGCCAAACGTCCAGCAATAGCTCCCAAACCAAAGGAGCCAGCACTGAAACACATAGCTGGCCTGAAACCTCCCCAGGGAGCACACAAGCAGCAACATTCATTCTAGGGCTGTGGGCTTTCACTTCCCTGGGAAAATTATCATAGCAAAAATAGTGTTTCTCTCGGCCGGACGAGCATTTTAGGCCAAACATGCCAAACGTCCAGCAATAGCTCCCAAACCAAAGGAGCCAGCACTGAAACACAGAGCTGGCCTGAAATCTCACCAGGGAGCACACAAGCAGCAATATTCATTCTAGGACTGTGGGCTTTCACTTGCCTGGGAACGGTCGTAATATCAAAAAAAGTGTTTCTCTCGGCCGGACGAGCATTTTAGGCCAAACATGCCAAACGTCCAGCAATAGCTCCCAAACCAAAGGAGCCAGCACTGAAACACATAGCTGGCCTGAAACCTCCCCAGGGAGCACACAAGCAGCAACATTCATTCTAGGGCTGTGGGCTTTCACTTGCCTGGGTACCTTCATCATTGCAAATAAAGTGTTTCCCTTGGCCGGACGAGCATTTCAGGCCAAACATGCCAAACGTCCAGCAATAGCTCCCAAACCAAAGGAGCCAGCACTGAAACACATAGCTGGCCTGAAACCTCCCCAGGGAGCACACAAGCAGCAACATTCATTCTAGGGCTGTGGGCTTTCACTTGCCTGGGTACCTTCATCATTGCAAAAAAAGTGTTTCCCTTGGCCGGACGAGCATTTTAGGCCAAACATGCCAAACGTCCAGCAATAGCTCCCAAACCAAAGGAGCCAGCACTGAAACACATAGCTAGCCTGAAACCTCCACAGGGGCACACAAGCAGCAACATTCATTCTAGGACTGTGGGCTTTCACTTGCCTGGGAACGGTCGTAATATCAAAAAAAGTGTTTCTCTCGGCCGGACGAGCATTTTAGGCCAAACATGCCAAACGTCCAGCAATAGCTCCCAAACCAAAGGAGCCAGCACTGAAACACAGAGCTGGCGTGAAACCTCCCCAGGGAGCACACAAGCAGCAACATTCATTCTAGGGCTGTGGGCTTTCACTTGCCTGGGAACATTATCATAGCAAAAAAAGTGTTTCTCTCGGCCGAACGAGCATTTTAGGCCAAACATGCCAAACGTCCAGCAATAGCTCCCAAACCAAAGGAGCCAGCACTGAAACAAATAGCTGGCCTGAAACCTCCCCAGGGAGCACACAAGCAGCAACATTCATTCTAGGGCTGTGGGCTTTCACTTGCCTGGGTACCTTCATCATTGCAAAAAAAGTGTTTCCCTTGACCGGACGAGCATTTTAGGCCAAACATGCCAAACGTCCAGCAATAGCTCCCAAACCAAAGGAGCCAGCACTGAAACACATAGCTAGCGTGAAACCTCCACAGGAAGCACACAAGGAGCAACATTATTCTAGGGATGTGGGCTTTCACATCCCTGGGAACAGTCGTAATATCAAAAAAAGTGTTTGTCTCGTCTGGATGAGCATTTTAGGACAAACATGCCAAACGTCCAGCAATAGCTCCCAAACCAAAGGAGCCAGCACTGAAACACATAGCTGGCCTGAAACCTCCCCAGGGAGCACACAAGCAGCAACATTCATTCTAGGGCTGTGGGCTTTCACTTGCCTGGGTACCTTCATCATTGCAAAAAAAGTGTTTCCCTTGACCGGACGAGCATTTTAGGCCAAACATGCCAAACGTCCAGCAATAGCTCCCAAACCAAAGGAGCCAGCACTGAAACACATAGCTAGCGTGAAACCTCCACAGGAAGCACACAAGGAGCAACATTATTCTAGGGATGTGGGCTTTCACATCCCTGGGAACAGTCGTAATATCAAAAAAAGTGTTTGTCTCGTCTGGATGAGCATTTTAGGACAAACATGCCAAACGTCCAGCAATAGCTCCCAAACCAAAGGAGCCAGCACTGAAACACATAGCTGGCCTGAAACCTCCCCAGGGAGCACACAAGCAGCAACATTCATTCTAGGGCTGTGGGTTTTCACTTGCCTGGGTACATTATCATTGCAATAAATGTTTTTCTCTCGGCCAGACGAGCATTTTAGGCCAAACATGCCAAACGTCCAGCAATAGCTCCCAAACCAAAGGAGCCAGCACTGAAACACATAGCTGGCCTGAAACCTCCCCAGGGAGCACACAAGCAGCAACATTCATTCTAGGGCTGTGGGCTTTCACTTGCCTGGGATCATTATCATAGCAAAAAATGTGCTTCTCTCGGCCGGACGAGCATTTTAGGCCAAACATGCCAAACGTCCATCAAGAGCTCCCAAACCAAAGGAGCCAGCACTGAAACATATAGCGGGCCTGAAACCTCCCCAGGGAGCACACAAGCAGCAACATTCATTCTAGGGCTGTGGGCTTTCACTTGCCTGGGTACCTTCATCATTGCAAAAAAAGTGTTTCCCTTGACCGGACGAGCATTTTAGGCCAAACATGCCAAACGTCCAGCAATAGCTCCCAAACCAAAGGAGCCAGCACTGAAACACATAGCTAGCGTGAAACCTCCCCAGGGAGCACAGAAGGAGCATCATTCATTCTAGGGATGTGGGCTTTCACATCCCTGGGAACAGTCGTAATATCAAAAAAAGTGTTTCTCTCATCTGGACGAGCATTTTAGGCCAAACATGCCAAACGTCCAGCAATAGCTCCCAAACCAAAGGAGCCAGCACTGAAACACATAGCTGGCCTCAAACCTCCCCAGGGAGCACACAAGCAGCAACATTCATTCTAGGGCTGTGGGCTTTCACTTGCCTGGGAACATTATCATAGCAAAAAATGTGCTTCTCTCGGCCGGACGAGCATTTTAGGCCAAACATGCCAAACGTCCATCAAGAGCTCCCAAACCAAAGGAGCCAGCACTGAACCACATAGCTGGCCTGAAACCTCCCCAGGGAGCACACAAGCAGCAACATTCATTCTAGGGCTGTGGGCTTTCACTTGCCAGGGAACATTATCATAGCAAAAAAGGTGTTTCTCCCTGCCGGACGAGCATTTTAGGCCAAACATGCCAAACGTCCAGCAATAGCTCCCAAACCAAAGGAGCCAGCACTGAAACACAGAGCTGGCCTGAAACCTCCCCAGGGAGCACACAAGCAGCAACATTCATTCTAGGGCTGTGGGCTTTCACTTGCCTGGGTACATTCATCATTGCAAAAAAAGTGCTTCCCTTGACCGGACGAGCATTTTAGGCCAAACATGCCAAACGTCCAGCAATAGCTCCCAAACCAAAGGAGCCAGCACTGAAACACATAGCTAGCCTGAAACCTCCACAGGGAGCACAGAAGGAGCAACATTCATTCTAGGGATGTGGGCTTTCACATCCCTGGGAACAGTCGTAATATCAAAAAAAGTGTTTCTCTCGTCTGGATGAGCATTTTAGGCCAAACATGCCAAACGTCCAGCAATAGCTCCCAAACCAAAGGAGCCAGCACTGAAACACATAGCTGGCCTGAAACCTCCCCAGGGAGCACACAAGCAGCAACATTCATTCTAGGGCTGTGGGCTTTCACTTGCCTGGGTACATTATCTTTGCAATAAATGTGTTTCTCTCGGCCGGACGAGCATTTTAGGCCAAACATGCCAAACGTCCAGCAATAGCTCCCAAACCAAAGGAGCCAGCACTGAAACACATAGCTGGCCTGAAACCTCCCCAGGGAGCACACAAGCAGCAACATTCATTCTAGGGCTGTGGGCTTTCACTTGCCTCGGAATCGTCGTCATAGCAAAAAATGTGTTTCTCTCGGCCGGACGAGCATTTTAGGCCAAATATGCCAAACGTCAAGCAATAGCTCCCAAACCAAAGGAGCCAGCACTGAAACACATAGCTGGCCTGAAACCTCCCCAGGGAGCACACAAGCAGCAACATTCATTCTAGGGCTGTGGGCTTTCACTTGCCTGGGTACCTTCATCATTGCAAAAAAAGTGTTTCCCTTGGCCGGACGAGCATTTTAGGCCAAACATGCCAAACGTCCAGCAATAGCTCCCAAACCAAAGGAGCCAGCACTGAAACACATAGCTGGCCTGAAACCTCCCCAGGGAGCACACAAGCAGCAACATTCATTCTAGGGCTGTGGCTTTCACTTGCCTGGGTACCTTCATCATTGCAAAAAAAGTGTTTCCCTTGGCCGGACGAGCATTTTAGGCCAAACATGCCAAACGTCCAGCAATAGCTCCCAAACCAAAGGAGCCAGCACTGAAACACATAGCTAGCCTGAAACCTACACAGGGAGCACACAAGGAGCAACATTCTTTCTAGGCCTGTGGGCTTTCACTTCCCTGGGAACAGTCGTAATATCAAAAAAAGTGTTTCTCTCGGCCGGACGAGCATTTTAGGCCAAACATGCCAAACGTCCAGCAATAGCTCCCAAACCAAAGGAGCCAGCACTGAAACACATAGCTAGCCTGAAACCTCCCCAGGGAGCACACAAGCAGCAACATTCATTCTAGGACTGTGGGCTTTCACTTGCCTGGCAACATTATCAGAGCAATAAAAGTGTTTCTCTGGGCCGGACGAGCATTTTAGGCGAAACATGCCAAAGTCCAGCAATAGCTCCGAAACCAAAGGAGCCAGCACTGAAACACATAGCTGGCCTGAAACCTCCCCAGGGAGCACACAAGCAGCAACATTCATTCTAGGGCTGTGGGCTTTCACTTGCCTCGGAATCGTCGTCATAGCAAATAATGTGTTTCTTTCGGCCGGACGAGCATTTTTGGCCACATATTGCAAACGTCAAGCAATAGCTCCCAAACCAAAGGAGCCAGCACTGAAACACATAGCTGGCCTGAAACCTCCCCAGGGAGCACACAAGCAGCAACATTCATTCTAGGGCTGTGGGCTTTCACTTGCCTGGGTACCTTCATCATTGCAATTAAAGTGTTTCCCTTGGCCGGACGAGCATTTTAGGCCAAACATGCCAAACGTCCAGCAATAGCTCCCAAACCAAAGGAGCCAGCACTGAAACACATAGCTGGCCTGAAACCTCCCCAGGGAGCACACAAGCAGCAATATTCATTCTAGGACTGTGGGCTTTCACTTGCCTGGGAACGGTCATAATATCAAAAATAGTGTTTTTCTCGGCCGGACGAGCATTTTAGGCCAAACATGCCAAACGTCCAGCAATAGCTCCCAAACCAAAGGAGCCAGCACTGAAACACATAGCTGGCCTGAAACCTCCCCAGGGAGCACACAAGCAGCAACATTCATTCTAGGGCTGTGGCTTTCACTTGCCTGGGTACATTCATCATTGCAAAAAAAGTGTTTCCCTTGGCCGGACGAGCATTTTAGGCCAAACATGCCAAACGTCCAGCAATAGCTCCCAAACCAAAGGAGCCAGCACTGAAACACATAGCTAGCCTGAAACCTACACAGGGAGCACACATGGAGCAACATTCTTTCTAGGGCTGTGGGCTTTCACTTCCCTGGGAACAGTCGTAATATCAAAAAAAGTGTTTCTCTCGGCCGGACGAGCATTTTAGGCCAAACATGCCAAACTTCCAGCAATAGCTCCCAAACCAAAGGAGCCAGCACTGAAACACATAGCTGGCCTGAAACCTCCCCAGGGAGCACACAAGCAGCAATATTCATTCTAGGACTGTGGGCTTTCACTTGCCTGGGAAGGGTCATAATATCAAAAATAGTGTTTTTCTCGGCCGGACGAGCATTTTAGGCCAAACATGCCAAACGTCAAGCAATAGCTCCCAAACCAAAGGAGCCAGCACTGAAACACATAGCTAGCCTGAAACCTCCCCAGGGAGCACACAAGCAGCAACATTCATCCTAGGGCTGTGGGCTTTCACTTGCCTGGGAACAGTCATAATATCAAAAAAAGTGTTTCTCTCGGCCGGACGAGCATTTTAGGCCAAACATGCCAAACGTCCAGCAATAGCTCCCAAACCAAAGGAGCCAGCACTGAAACACATAGCTAGCCTGAAACCTACACAGGGAGCACACAAGGAGCAACATTCTTTCTAGGGCTGTGGGCTTTCACTTCCCTGGGAACAGTCCTAATATCAAAAAAAGTGTTTCTCTCGGCCGGACGAGCATTTTAGGCCAAACATACCAAACGTCCAGCAATAGCTCCCAAACCAAAGGAGCCAGCACTGAAACACATAGCTGGCCTGAAACCTCCCCAGGGAGCACACAAGCAGCAACATTCATTCTAGGGCTGTGGGCTTTCACTTGCCTGGGAATCGTCGTCATAGCAAAAAATGTGTTTCTCTCGGCCGGACGAGCATTTTAGGCCAAATATGCCAAACGTCAAGCAATAGCTCCCAAACCAAAGGAGCCAGCACTGAAACACATAGCTGGCCTGATACCTCCCCAGGGAGCACACAAGCAGCAACATTCATTCTAGGGCTGTGGGCTTTCACTTGCCTGGGAACATTATCATAGCAAAAAATGTGCTTCTCTCGGCCGGACGAGCATTTTAGGCCAAACATGCCAAACGTCCATCAAGAGCTCCCAAACCAAAGGAGCCAGCACTGAAACACATAGCGGGCCTGAAACCTCCCCAGGGAGCACACAAGCAGCAACATTCATTCTAGGGCTGTGGGCTTTCACTTGCCTGGGTACCTTCATCATTGCAAAAAAAGTGTTTCCCTTGACCGGACGAGCATTTTAGGCCGAACATGCCAAACGTCCAGCAATACCTCCCAAACCAAAGGAGCCAGCACTGAAAAACATAGCTAGCGTGAAAACTCCCCAGGGAGCACAGAAGGAGCATCATTCATTCTAGGGATGTGGGCTTTCACATCCCTGGGAACAGTCGTAATATCAAAAAAAGTGTTTCTCTCATCTGGACGAGCATTTTAGGCCAAACATGCCAAACGTCCAGCAATAGCTCCCAAACCAAAGGAGCCAGCACTGAAACACATAGCTGGCCTCAAACCTCCCCAGGGAGCACACAAGCAGCAACATTCATTCTAGGGCTGTGGGCTTTCACTTGCCTGGGAACATTATCATAGCAAAAAATGTGCTTCTCTCGGCCGGACGAGCATTTTAGGCCAAACATGCCAAACGTCCATCAAGAGCTCCCAAACCAAAGGAGCCAGCACTGAACCACATAGCTGGCCTGAAACCTCCCCAGGGAGCACACAAGCAGCAACATTCATTCTAGGGCTGTGGGCTTTCACTTGCCAGGGAACATTATCATAGCAAAAAAGGTGTTTCTCCCTGCCGGACGAGCATTTTAGGCCAAACATGCCAAACGTCCAGCAATAGCTCCCAAACCAAAGGAGCCAGCACTGAAACACAGAGCTGGCCTGAAACCTCCCCAGGGAGCACACAAGCAGCAACATTCATTCTAGGGCTGTGGGCTTTCACTTGCCTGGGTACATTCATCATTGCAAAAAAAGTGTTTCCCTTGACCGGACGAGCATTTTAGGCCAAACATGCCAAACGTCCAGCAATAGCTCCCAAACCAAAGGAGCCAGCACTGAAACACATAGCTAGCCTGAAACCTCCACAGGGAGCACAGAAGGGGCAACATTCATTCTAGGGATGTGGGCTTTCACATCCCTGGGAACAGTCGTAATATCAAAAAAAGTGTTTCTCTCGTCTGGATGAGCATTTTAGGCCAAACATGCCAAACGTCCAGCAATAGCTCCCAAACCAAAGGAGCCAGCACTGAAACACATAGCTGGCCTGAAACCTCCCCAGGGAGCACACAAGCAGCAACATTCATTCTAGGGCTGTGGGCTTTCACTTGCCTGGGTACATTATCTTTGCAATAAATGTGTTTCTCTCGGCCGGACGAGCATTTTAGGCCAAACATGCCAAACGTCCAGCAATAGCTCCCAAACCAAAGGAGCCAGCACTGAAACACATAGCTGGCCTGAAACCTCCCCAGGGAGCACACAAGCAGCAACATTCATTCTAGGGCTGTGGGCTTTCACTTGCATCGGAATCGTCGTCATAGCAAAAAATGTGTTTCTCTCGGCCGGACGAGCATTTTAGGCCAAATATGCCAAACGTCAAGCAATAGCTCCCAAACCAAAGGAGCCAGCACTGAAACACATAGCTGGCCTGAAACCTCCCCAGGGAGCACACAAGCAGCAACATTCATTCTAGGGCTGTGGGCTTTCACTTGCCTGGGTACCTTCATCATTGCAAAAAAAGTGTTTCCCTTGGCCGGACGAGCATTTTAGGCCAAACATGCCAAACGTCCAGCAATAGCTCCCAAACCAAAGGAGCCAGCACTGAAACACATAGCTGGCCTGAAACCTCCCCAGGGAGCACACAAGCAGCAACATTCATTCTAGGGCTGTGGCTTTCACTTGCCTGGGTACCTTCATCATTGCAAAAAAAGTGTTTCCCTTGGCCGGACGAGCATTTTAGGCCAAACATGCCAAACGTCCAGCAATAGCTCCCAAACCAAAGGAGCCAGCACTGAAACACATAGCTAGCCTGAAACCTACACAGGGAGCACACAAGGAGCAACATTCTTTCTAGGGCTGTGGGCTTTCACTTCCCTGGGAACAGTCGTAATATCAAAAAAAGTGTTTCTCTCGGCCGGACGAGCATTTTAGGCCAAACATGCCAAACGTCCAGCAATAGCTCCCAAACCAAAGGAGCCAGCACTGAAACACATACCTAGCCTGAAACCTCCCCAGGGAGCACACAAGCAGCAACATTCATTCTAGGACTGTGGGCTTTCACTTCCCTGGGGACAGTCATAATATCAAAAAAAGTGTTTCTCTCGGCCGGATGAGCATTTTAGGCCAAACATGCCAAACGTCCAGCAATAGCTCCCAAACCAAAGGAGCCAGCCTGAAACACATAGCTGGCCTGAAACCTCCCCAGGGAGCACACAAGCAGCAACATTCATTCTAGGGCTGTGGGCTTTCACTTGCCTGGCAACATTATCAGAGCAATAAAAGTGTTTCTCTGGGCCGGACGAGCATTTTAGGCGAAACATGCCAAAGGTCCAGCAATAGCTCCGAAACCAAAGGAGCCAGCACTGAAACACATAGCTGGCCTGAAACCTCCCCAGGGAGCACACAAGCAGCAACATTCATTCTAGGGCTGTGGGCTTTCACTTGCCTCGGAATCGTCGTCATAGCAAATAATGTGTTTCTTTCGGCCGGACGAGCATTTTAGGCCACATATTGCAAACGTCAAGCAATAGCTCCCAAACCAAAGGAGCCAGCACTGAAACACATAGCTGACCTGAAACCTCCCCAGGGAGCACACAAGCAGCAACATTCATTCTAGGGCTGTGGGCTTTCACTTGCCTGGGTACCTTCATCATTGCAAATAAAGTGTTTCACTTGGCCGGACGAGCATTTTAGGCCAAACATGCCAAACGTCCAGCAATAGCTCCCAAACCAAAGGAGCCAGCACTGAAACACATAGCTGGCCTGAAACCTCCCCAGGGAGCACACAAGCAGCAACATTCATTCTAGGGCTGTGGCTTTCACTTGCCTGTGTACCTTCATCATTGCAATAAAAGTGTTTCCCTTGGCCGGACGAGCATTTTAGGCCAAACATGCCAAACGTCCAGCAATAGATCCCAAACCAAAGGAGCCAGCACTGAAACACATAGCTAGCCTGAAACCTACACAGGGAGCACACAAGGAGCAACATTCTTTCTAGGGCTGTGGGCTTTCACTTGCCTGGGAACAGTCGTAATATCAAAAAAAGTGTTTCTCTCGGCCGGACGAGCATTTTAGGCCAAACATGCCAAACGTCCAGCAATAGCTCCCAAACCAAAGGAGCCAGCACTGAAACACATAGCTGGCCTGAAACCTCCCCAGGGAGCACACAAGCAGCAATATTCATTCTAGGACTGTGGGCTTTCACTTGCCTGGGAACGGTCATAATATCAAAAATAGTGTTTTTCTCGGCCGGACGAGCATTTTAGGCCAAACATGCCAAACGTCCAGCAATAGCTCCCAAACCAAAGGAGCCAGCACTGAAACACATAGCTGGCCTGAAACCTCCCCAGGGAGCACACAAGCAGCAACATTCATTCTAGGGCTGTGGCTTTCACTTGCCTGGGTACATTCATCATTGCAAAAAAAGTGTTTCCCTTGGCCGGACGAGCATTTTAGGCCAAACATGCCAAACGTCCAGCAATAGCTCCCAAACCAAAGGAGCCAGCACTGAAACACATAGCTAGCCTGAAACCTACACAGGGAGCACACATGGAGCAACATTCTTTCTAGGGCTGTGGGCTTTCACTTCCCTGGGAACAGTCGTAATATCAAAAAAAGTGTTTCTCTCGGCCGGACGAGCATTTTAGGCCAAACATGCCAAACTTCCAGCAATAGCTCCCAAACCAAAGGAGCCAGCACTGAAACACATAGCTGGCCTTTAACCTCCCCAGGGAGCACACAAGCAGCAATATTCATTCTAGGACTGTCGGCTTTCACTTGCCTGGGAAGGGTCATAATATCAAAAATAGTGTTTTTCTCGGCCGGACGAGCATTTTAGGCCAAACATGCCAAACGTCAAGCAATAGCTCCCAAACCAAAGGAGCCAGCACTGAAACACATAGCTAGCCTGAAACCTCCCCAGGGAGCACACAAGCAGCAACATTCATCCTAGGGCTGTGGGCTTTCACTTCCCTGGGAACAGTCATAATATCAAAAAAAGTGTTTCTCTCGGCCGGACGAGCATTTTAGGCCAAACATGCCAAACGTCCAGCAATAGCTCCCAAACCAAAGGAGCCAGCACTGAAACACATAGCTAGCCTGAAACCTACACAGGGAGCACACAAGGAGCAACATTCTTTCTAGGGCTGTGGGCTTTCACTTCCCTGGGAACAGTCCTAATATCAAAAAAAGTGTTTCTCTCGGCCGGACGAGCATTTTAGGCCAAACATGCCAAACGTCCAGCAATAGCTCCCAAACCAAAGGAGCCAGCACTGAAACACATAGCTGGCCTGAAACCTCCCCAGGGAGCACACAAGCAGCAATATTCATTCTAGGACTGTGGGCTTTCACTTGCCTGGGAACGGTCATAATATCAAAAATAGTGTTTTTCTCGGCCGGACGAGCATTTTAGGCCAAACATGCCAAACGTCCAGCAATAGCTCCCAAACCAAAGGAGCCAGCACTGAAACACATAGCTGGCCTGAAACCTCCCCAGGGAGCACACAAGCAGCAACATTCATTCTAGGGCTGTGGCTTTCACTTGCCTGGGTACATTCATCATTGCAAAAAAAGTGTTTCCCTTGGCCGGACGAGCATTTTAGGCCAAACATGCCAAACGTCCAGCAATAGCTCCCAAACCAAAGGAGCCAGCACTGAAACACATAGCTAGCCTGAAACCTACACAGGGAGCACACATGGAGCAACATTCTTTCTAGGGCTGTGGGCTTTCACTTCCCTGGGAACAGTCGTAATATCAAAAAAAGTGTTTCTCTCGGCCGGACGAGCATTTTAGGCCAAACATGCCAAACTTCCAGCAATAGCTCCCAAACCAAAGGAGCCAGCACTGAAACACATAGCTGGCCTTTAACCTCCCCAGGGAGCACACAAGCAGCAATATTCATTCTAGGACTGTCGGCTTTCACTTGCCTGGGAAGGGTCATAATATCAAAAATAGTGTTTTTCTCGGCCGGACGAGCATTTTAGGCCAAACATGCCAAACGTCAAGCAATAGCTCCCAAACCAAAGGAGCCAGCACTGAAACACATAGCTAGCCTGAAACCTCCCCAGGGAGCACACAAGCAGCAACATTCATCCTAGGGCTGTGGGCTTTCACTTCCCTGGGAACAGTCATAATATCAAAAAAAGTGTTTCTCTCGGCCGGACGAGCATTTTAGGCCAAACATGCCAAACGTCCAGCAATAGCTCCCAAACCAAAGGAGCCAGCACTGAAACACATAGCTAGCCTGAAACCTACACAGGGAGCACACAAGGAGCAACATTCTTTCTAGGGCTGTGGGCTTTCACTTCCCTGGGAACAGTCCTAATATCAAAAAAAGTGTTTCTCTCGGCCGGACGAGCATTTTAGGCCAAACATGCCAAACGTCCAGCAATAGCTCCCAAACCAAAGGAGCCAGCACTGAAACACATAGCTGGCCTGAAACCTCCCCAGGGAGCACACAAGCAGCAATATTCTTTCTAGGACTGTGGGCTTTCACTTGCCTGGGAACGGTCGTAATATCAAAAAAATTGTTTCTCTCGGCCGGACGAGCATTTTAGGCCAAACATGCCAAACGTCCAGCAATAGCTCCCAAACCAAAGGAGCCAGCACTGAAACACATAGCTGGCCTGAAACCTCCCCAGGGAGCACACAAGCAGCAACATTCATTCTAGGGCTGTGGGCTTTCACTTGCCTGGGTACCTTCATCATTGCAAAAAAAGTGTTTCCCTTGGCCGGACGAGCATTTTAGGCCAAACATGCCAAACGTCCAGCAATAGCTCCCAAACCAAAGGAGCCAGCACTGAAACACATAGCTGGCCTGAAACCTCCCCAGGGAGCACACAAGCAGCAACATTCATTCTAGGGCTGTGGGCTTTCACTTGCCTGGGAACATTATCATAGCAAAAAAAGTGTTTCTCTCAGCCGGACGAGCATTTTAGGCCAAACATGCCAAATGTCCAGCAATAGCTCCCAAACCAAAGGAGCCAGCACTGAAACACATAGCTGGCCTGAAACCTCCCCAGGGAGCACACAAGCAGCAACATTCATTCTAGGGATGTGGGCTTTCACTTGCCTGGGTACATTCATCATTGCAAAAAAAGTGTTTCCCTTGACCGGACGAGCATTTTAGGCCAAACATGCCAAACGTCCAGCAATAGCTCCCAAACCAAAGGAGCCAGCACTGAAACACATAGCTAGCCAAAACCTCCCCAGGGACCACACAAGGAGCAACATTCATCCTAGAGATGTGGGCTTTCACTTGCCTGGGAACGGTCGTAATATCAAAAACAGTGTTTCTCTCGGCCGGACGAGCATTTTAGGCCAAACATGCCAAACGTCCAGCAATAGCTCCCAAACCAAAGGAGCCAGCACTGAAACACATAGCTAGCCTGAAACCTCCCTAGGGAGCACACAAGGAGCAACATTCATTCTAGGGATAAGGGCTTTCACTTCCCTGGGAACAGTCGTAATATCAAAAAAACTGTTTCTCTCGGCCGGACGAGCATTTTAGGCCATATATGCCAAATGTCCAGCAATAGCTCCCAAACCAAAGGAGCCAGCACTGAAACACAGAGCTGTCCTGAAACCTCCCCAGGGAGCACACAAGCAGCAACATTCATTCTAGGGCTGTGGGCTTTCACTTGCCTGGGTACGTATATCATTGTAAAAAAAGTGTTTCCCTTGACCGGACGAGCATTTTAGGCCAAACATGCCAAACGTCCAGCAATAGCTCCCAAACCAAAGGAGCCAGCACTGAAACACATAGCTGGCCTGAAACCTCCCCAGGGAGCACACAAGCAGCAACATTCATTCTAGGTCTGTGGGCTTTCACTTGCCTGGGAACGGTCGTAATATCAAAAAAAGTGTTTCTCTCGGCCGGACGAGCATTTTAGGCCAAACATGCCAAACATCCAGCAGTAGCTCCCAAACCAAAGGAGCCAGCACTGAAACACATAGCTAGCCTGAAACCTCCCCAGGGAGCACACAAGCAGCAATATTCATTCTAGGTCTGTGGGCTTTCACTTGCCTGGGAACGGTCGTAATATCAAAAAAAGTGTTTCTCTTGGCCGGACGAGCATTTTAGGCCAAATATGCCAAACGTCAAGCAATAGCTCCCAAACCAAAGGAGCCAGCACTGAAACACATAGCTGGCCTGAAACCTCCCCAGGGAGCACACAAGCAGCAACATTCATTCTAGGGCTGTGGGCTTTCACTTGCCTGGGAACATTATCATAGCAAAAAATGTGCTTTTCTCGGCCGGACGAGCATTTTAGGCCAAACATGCCAAACGTCCAGCAATAGCTCCCAAACCAAAGGAGCCAGCACTGAAACACATAGCTGGCCTGAAACCTCCCCAGGGAGCACACAAGCAGCAACATTCATTCTAGGGCTGTGGGCTTTCACTTGCCTGGTAACATTATCATAGCAAAAAAGGTGTTTCTCCCGGCCGGACGAGCATTTTAGGCCAAACATGCGAAACGTCCAGCAATAGCTCCCAAACCAAAGGAGCCAGCACTTAAACACAGAGTTGGCGTGAAACCTCCCCAGGGAGCACACAAGCAGCAATATTCATTCTAGGACTGTGGGCTTTCACTTGCCTGGGACCCGTCGTAATATCAAAAAAAGTGTTTCTCTCGGCCGGACGAGCATTTTAGGCCAAACATGCCAAACGTCCAGCAACAGCTCCCAAACCAAAGGAGCCAGCACTGAAACACATAGCTGGCCTCAAACCTCCCCAGGGAGCACACAAGCAGCAACATTCATTCTAGGGCTGTGGGCTTTCACTTGCCTTGGTACCTTCATCATTGCAAAAAAAGTGTTTCCCTTGGCCGGACGAGCCTTTTAGGCCAAACGTGCCAAACGTCCAGCAATAGCTCCCAAACCAAAGGAGCCAGCACTGAAACACATAGCTGGCCTGAAACCTCCCCAGGGAGCACACAAGCAGCAACATTCATTCTAGGGCTGTGGGCTTTCACTTGCCTGGGTACCTTCATCATTGCAAAAAAAGTTTTTCCCTTGGCCGGATGAGCATTTTAGGCCAAACATGCCAAACTTCCAGCAATAGCTCCCAAACCAAAGGAGCCAGCACTGAAACACATAGCTAGCCTGAAACCTACACAGGGAGCACACAAGGAGCAACATTCTTTCTAGGGCTGTGGGCTTTCACTTCCCTGGGAACAGTCGTAATATCAGAAAAAGTGTTTCTCTCGGCCGGACGAGCATTTTAGGCCAAATATGCCAAACGTCCAGCAATAGCTCCCAAACCAAAGGAGCCAGCACTGAAACACATAGCTGGCCTGAAACCTCCCCAGGGAGCACACAAGCAGCAATATTCATTCTAGGACTGTGGGCTTTCACTTGCCTGGGAACGGTCATAATATCAAAAATAGTGTTTCTCTCGGCCGGACGAGCATTTTAGGCCAAACATGCCAAACGTCCAGCAATAGCTCCGAAACCAAAGGAGCCAGCACTGAAACACATAGCTGGCCTGAAACCTCCCCAGGGAGCACACAAGCAGCAACATTCATTCTAGGGCTGTGGGCTTTCACTTGCCTGGGAACATTATCATAGCAAAAAATGTGCTTTTCTCGGCCGGACGAGCATTTTAGGCCAAACATGCCAAACGTCCAGCAATAGCTCCCAAACCAAAGGAGCCAGCACTGAAACACATAGCTGGCCTGAAACCTCCCCAGGGAGCACACAAGCAGCAACATTCATTCTAGGGCTGTGGGCTTTCACTTGCCTGGTAACATTATCATAGCAAAAAAGGTGTTTCTCCCGGCCGGACGAGCATTTTAGGCCAAACATGCGAAACGTCCAGCAATAGCTCCCAAACCAAAGGAGCCAGCACTTAAACACAGAGTTGGCGTGAAACCTCCCCAGGGAGCACACAAGCAGCAATATTCATTCTAGGACTGTGGGCTTTCACTTGCCTGGGACCCGTCGTAATATCAAAAAAAGTGTTTCTCTCGGCCGGACGAGCATTTTAGGCCAAACATGCCAAACGTCCAGCAACAGCTCCCAAACCAAAGGAGCCAGCACTGAAACACATAGCTGGCCTCAAACCTCCCCAGGGAGCACACAAGCAGCAACATTCATTCTAGGGCTGTGGGCTTTCACTTGCCTTGGTACCTTCATCATTGCAAAAAAAGTGTTTCCCTTGGCCGGACGAGCCTTTTAGGCCAAACGTGCCAAACGTCCAGCAATAGCTCCCAAACCAAAGGAGCCAGCACTGAAACACATAGCTGGCCTGAAACCTCCCCAGGGAGCACACAAGCAGCAACATTCATTCTAGGGCTGTGGGCTTTCACTTGCCTGGGTACCTTCATCATTGCAAAAAAAGTTTTTCCCTTGGCCGGATGAGCATTTTAGGCCAAACATGCCAAACTTCCAGCAATAGCTCCCAAACCAAAGGAGCCAGCACTGAAACACATAGCTAGCCTGAAACCTACACAGGGAGCACACAAGGAGCAACATTCTTTCTAGGGCTGTGGGCTTTCACTTCCCTGGGAACAGTCGTAATATCAGAAAAAGTGTTTCTCTCGGCCGGACGAGCATTTTAGGCCAAATATGCCAAACGTCCAGCAATAGCTCCCAAACCAAAGGAGCCAGCACTGAAACACATAGCTGGCCTGAAACCTCCCCAGGGAGCACACAAGCAGCAATATTCATTCTAGGACTGTGGGCTTTCACTTGCCTGGGAACGGTCATAATATCAAAAATAGTGTTTCTCTCGGCCGGACGAGCATTTTAGGCCAAACATGCCAAACGTCCAGCAATAGCTCCGAAACCAAAGGAGCCAGCACTGAAACACATAGCTGGCCTGAAACCTCCCCAGGGAGCACACAAGCAGCAACATTCATTCTAGGGCTGTGGGCTTTCACTTGCCTGGGTACCTTCATCATTGCAAAAAAAGTGTTTCACTCAGCCGGACGAGGATTTTAGGCCAAACATGCCAAATGTCCAGCAATAGCTCCCAAACCAAAGGAGCCAGCACTGAAACACATAGCTGGCCTGAAACCTCCCCAGGGAGCACACAAGCAGCAACATTCATTCTAGGGATGTGGGCTTTCACTTGCCTGGGTACCTTCATCATTGCAAAAAAAGTGTTTCCCTTGACCGGACGAGCATTTTAGGCCAAACATGCCAAACGTCCAGCAATAGCTCCCAAACCAAAGGAGCCAGCACTGAAACACTTAGCTAGCCAAAACCTCCCCAGGGAGCACACAAGGAGCAACATTCATCCTAGAGATGTGGGCTTTCACTTGCCTGGGAACGGTCGTAATATCAAAAAGAATGTTTCTCTCGGCCGGACGAGCATTTTAGGCCAAACATGCCAAACGTCCAGCAATAGCTCCCAAACCAAAGGAGCCAGCACTGAAACACATAGCTGGCCTGAAACCTCCCCAGGGAGCACACAAGCAGCAACATTCATTCTAGGTCTGTTGGCTTTCACTTGCCTGGGAACGGTCGTAATATCAAAAAAAGTGTTTCTCTCGGCCGGACGAGCATTTTAGGCCAAACATGCCAAACATCCAGCAGTAGCTCCCAAACCAAAGGAGCCAGCACTGAAACACATAGCTGGCCTGAAACCTCCCCAGGGAGCACACAAGCAGCAACATTCATTCTAGGGCTGTGGGCTTTCACTTGCCTGGGAACCGTCGTCATAGCAAAAAAAGTGTTTCTCTCGGCCGGACGAGCATTTTAGGCCAAATATGCCAAACGTCAAGCAATAGCTCCCAAACCAAAGGAGCCAGCACTGAAACACATAGCTGGCAAGAAACCTCCCCAGGGAGCACACAAGCAGCAACATTCATTCTAGGGCTGTGGGCTTTCACTTGCCTGGGAACATTATCATAGCAAAAAAAGTGTTTCTCCCGGCCGGACGAGCATTTTAGGCCAAACATGCCAAACGTCCAGCAATAGCTCCCAAACCAAAGTAGCCAGCACTGAAACACAGAGCTGGCATGAAACCTCCCCAGGGAGCACACAAGCAGCAACATTCGTTCTAGGGCTGTGGGCTTTCACCTGCCTGGGAACTTTATCATATCTATAAAAGTGTTTCTTTCGGAAGGACAAGCATTTTAGGCCAAACATGCCAAACGCCCATCAAGACCTCCCAAACCAAAGGAGCCAGCACTGAAACACATAGCTAGCCTGAAACCTCCCCAGGGAGCACACAAGCAGCAACATTCTTTCTGGGGCTGTGAGCTTTCACTTGCCTGGTAACATTATCATAGCAAAAAAGCTGTTTCTCTCGGCCGGACGAGCATTTTAGGCCAAACATGCCAAACGTCCAGCAATAGCTCCCAAACCAAAGGAGCCAGCACTGAAACACATAGCTGGCCTGAAACCTCCCCAGGGAGCACAAAAGCAGCAATATTCATTCTAGGACTGTGGGCTTTCACTTGCCTGGGAACGGTCGTAATATCAAAAAAAGTGTTTCTCTCGGCCGGACGAGCATTTTAGGCCAAACATGCCAAACGTCCAGCAATAGCTCCCAAACCAAAGGAGCCAGCACTGAAACACATAGCTAGCCTGAAACCTCCCCAGGGAGCACACAAGGAGCAACATTCATTCTAGGGATAAGGGCTTTCACTTCCCTGGGAACAGTCGTAATATCAAAAAAACTGTTTCTCTCGGCCGGACGAGCATTTTAGGCCATATATGCCAAATGTCCAGCAATAGCTCCGAAACCAAAGGAGCCAGCACTGAAACACATAGCTGGCCTGAAACCTCCCCAGGTAGCACACAAGGAGCAACATTCATTCTTGGACTGTGTGATTTCACTTGCCTGGGAACGGTCATAATATCATAAATAGTGTTTCTCTCGGCCGGAGGAGCATTTTAGGCCAAACATGCCAAACGTCCAGCAATAGCTCCCAAACCAAAGGAGCCAGCACTGAAACACATAGCTGGCCTGAAACCTCCCCAGGGAGCACACAAGGAGCAACATTCATTCTAGGGCTGTGGGCTTTCACTTGCCTGGGAACGGTCGTAATATCAAAAAAAGTGTTTCTCTCGGCCGGACGAGCATTTTAGGCCAAACATGCCAAACATCCAGCAATAGCTCCCAAACCAAAGGAGCCAGCACTGAAACACATAGCTGGCCTGAAACCTCCCCAGGGAGCACACAAGCAGCAACATTCATTCTAGGGCTGTGGGCTTTCACTTGCCTGGTAAAATTATCATAGCAAAAAAAGTGTTTCTCTCGGCCGGACGAGCATTTTAGGCCAAACATGCCAAATGTCCAGCAATAGCTCCCAAACCAAAGGAGCCAGCACTGAAACACAGAGCTATCCTGAAACCTCCCCAGGGAGCACACAAGCAGCAACATTCATTCTAGGGCTGTGGGCTTTCACTTGCCTGGGTACGTATATCATTGTAAAAAAAGTGTTTCCCTTGACCGGACGAGCATTTTAGGCCAAACATGCCAAACGTCCAGCAATAGCTCCCAAACCAAAGGAGCCAGCACTGAAACACATAGCTGGCCTGAAACCTCCCCAGGGAGCACACAAGCAGCAACATTCATTCTAGGGCTGTGGGCTTTCACTTGCCTGGGAACGGTCGTAATATCAAAAAAAGTGTTTCTCTCGGCCGGACGAGCATTTTAGGCCAAACATGCCAAACATCCAGCAGTAGCTCCCAAACCAAAGGAGCCAGCACTGAAACACATAGCTGGCCTGAAACCTCCCCAGGGAGCACACAAGCAGCAACATTCATTCTAGGGCTGTGGGCTTTCACTTGCCTGGGAACCGTCGTCATAGCAAAAAAAGTGTTTCTCTCGGCCGGACGAGCATTTTAGGCCAAATATGCCAAACGTCAAGCAATAGCTCCCAAACCAAAGGAGCCAGCACTGAAACACATAGCTGGCCTGAAACCTCCCCAGGGAGCACACAAGCAGCAACATTCATTCTAGGGCTGTGGGCTTTCACTTGCCTGGGAACATTATCATAGCAAAAAAAGTGTTTCTCCCGGCCGGACGAGCATTTTAGGCCAAACATGCCAAACGTCCAGCAATAGCTCCCAAACCAAAGTAGCCAGCACTGAAACACAGAGCTGGCATGAAACCTCCCCAGGGAGCACACAAGCAGCAACATTCGTTCTAGGGCTGTGGGCTTTCACCTGCCTGGGAACTTTATCATATCTATAAAAGTGTTTCTTTCGGAAGGACAAGCATTTTAGGCCAAACATGCCAAACGCCCATCAAGACCTCCCAAACCAAAGGAGCCAGCACTGAAACACATAGCTAGCCTGAAACCTCCCCAGGGAGCACACAAGCAGCAACATTCTTTCTAGGGCTGTGAGCTTTCACTTGCCTGGTAACATTATCATAGCAAAAAAGCTGTTTCTCTCGGCCGGACGAGCATTTTAGGCCAAACATGCCAAACGTCCAGCAATAGCTCCCAAACCAAAGGAGCCAGCACTGAAACACATAGCTGGCCTGAAACCTCCCCAGGGAGCACAAAAGCAGCAATATTCATTCTAGGACTGTGGGCTTTCACTTGCCTGGGAACGGTCGTAATATCAAAAAAAGTGTTTCTCTCGGCCGGACGAGCATTTTAGGCCAAACATGCCAAACGTCCAGCAATAGCTCCCAAACCAAAGGAGCCAGCACTGAAACACATAGCTAGCCTGAAACCTCCCCAGGGAGCACACAAGGAGCAACATTCATTCTAGGGATAAGGGCTTTCACTTCCCTGGGAACAGTCGTAATATCAAAAAAACTGTTTCTCTCGGCCGGACGAGCATTTTAGGCCATATATGCCAAATGTCCAGCAATAGCTCCGAAACCAAAGGAGCCAGCACTGAAACACATAGCTGGCCTGAAACCTCCCCAGGTAGCACACAAGGAGCAACATTCATTCTTGGACTGTGTGTTTTCACTTGCCTGGGAACGGTCATAATATCATAAATAGTGTTTCTCTCGGCCGGAGGAGCATTTTAGGCCAAACATGCCAAACGTCCAGCAATAGCTCCCAAACCAAAGGAGCCAGCACTGAAACACATAGCTGGCCTGAAACCTCCCCAGGGAGCACACAAGCAGCAACATTCATTCTAGGGCTGTGGGCTTTCACTTGCCTGGGAACGGTCGTAATATCAAAAAAAGTGTTTCTCTCGGCCGGACGAGCATTTTAGGCCAAACATGCCAAACATCCAGCAATAGCTCCCAAACCAAAGGAGCCAGCACTGAAACACATAGCTGGCCTGAAACCTCCCCAGGGAGCACACAAGCAGCAACATTCATTCTAGGGCTGTGGGCTTTCACTTGCCTGGTAAAATTATCATAGCAAAAAAAGTGTTTCTCTCGGCCGGACGAGCATTTTAGGCCAAACATGCCAAATGTCCAGCAATAGCTCCCAAACCAAAGGAGCCAGCACTGAAACACAGAGCTGTCCTGAAACCTCCCCAGGGAGCA
Organism: Porphyrio hochstetteri; assembly: GCA_020800305.1. NCBI lineage: Eukaryota > Metazoa > Chordata > Aves > Gruiformes > Rallidae > Porphyrio > Porphyrio hochstetteri. The sequence continues at coordinate 7,845,373 of CM036928.1, forward strand.
CACAAGCAGCAACATTCATTCTAGGGCTGTGGGCTTTCACTTGCCTGGGTACGTATATCATTGTAAAAAAAGTGTTTCCCTTGACCGGACGAGCATTTTAGGCCAAACATGCCAAACGTCCAGCAATAGCTCCCAAACCAAAGGAGCCAGCACTGAAACACATAGCTGGCCTGAAACCTCCCCAGGGAGCACACAAGCAGCAATATTCATTCTAGGTCTGTGGGCTTTCACTTGCCTGGGAACGGTCGTAATATCAAAAAAAGTGTTTCTCTCGGCCGGACGAGCATTTTAGGCCAAACATGCCAAACATCCAGCAGTAGCTCCCAAACCAAAGGAGCCAGCACTGAAACACATAGCTAGCCTGAAACCTCCCCAGGGAGCACACAAGCAGCAATATTCATTCTAGGTCTGTGGGCTTTCACTTGCCTGGGAACGGTCGTAATATCAAAAAAAGTGTTTCTCTTGGCCGGACGAGCATTTTAGGCCAAATATTCCAAACGTCAAGCAATAGCTCCCAAACCAAAGGAGCCAGCACTGAAACACATAGCTGGCCTGAAACCTCCCCAGGGAGCACACAAGCAGCAACATTCATTCTAGGGCTGTGGGCTTTCACTTGCCTGGTAACATTATCATAGCAAAAAAGGTGTTTCTCCCGGCCGGACGAGCATTTTAGGCCAAACATGCGAAACGTCCAGCAATAGCTCCCAAACCAAAGGAGCCAGCACTTAAACACAGAGTTGGCGTGAAACCTCCCCAGGGAGCACACAAGCAGCAATATTCATTCTAGGACTGTGGGCTTTCACTTGCCTGGGAACCGTCGTAATATCAAAAAAAGTGTTTCTCTCGTCCGGACGAGCATTTTAGGCCAAACATGCCAAACGTCCAGCAACAGCTCCCAAACCAAAGGAGCCAGCACTGAAACACATAGCTGGCCTGAAACCTCCCCAGGGAGCACACAAGCAGCAACATTCATTCTAGGGCTGTGGGCTTTCACTTGCCTTGGTACCTTCATCATTGCAAAAAAAGTGTTTCCCTTGGCCGGACGAGCATTTTAGGCCAAACATGCCAAACGTCCAGCAACAGCTCCCAAACCAAAGGAGCCAGCACTGAAACACATAGCTAGCCTGAAACCTACACAGGGAGCACACAAGGAGCAACATTCTTTCTAGGGCTGTGGGCTTTCACTTCCCTGGGAACAGTCGTAATATCAAAAAAAGTGTTTCTCTCGGCCGGACGAGCATTTTAGGCGAAACATGCCAAACGTCCAGCAATAGCTCCCAAACCAAAGGAGCCAGCACTGAAACACATAGCTGGCCTGAAACCTCCCCAGGGAGCACACAAGCAGCAATATTCATTCTAGGACTGTGGGCTTTCACTTGCCTGGGAACGGTCATAATATCAAAAATAGTGTTTCTCTCGGCCGGACGAGCATTTTAGGCCAAACATGCCAAACGTCCAGCAATAGCTCCCAAACCAAAGGAGCCAGCACTGAAACACATAGCTGGCCTGAAACCTCCCCAGGGAGCACACAAGCAGCAACATTCATTCTAGGGCTGTGGGCTTTCACTTGTCTGGGAACATTATCAGAGCAAAAAAAGTGTTTCTTCGGCCGGACGAGCATTTTAGGCCAAACATGCCAAACATCCAGCAATAGCTCCCAAACCAAAGGAGCCAGCACTGAAACACATAGCTAGCCTGAAACCTCCCCAGGGAGCACACAAGCAGCAACATTCATTCTAGTACTATGGGCTTTCACTTGCCTGGGAACATTATCAGAGGTAAAATGTGCTTCTCTCGGCCGGACGAGCATTTTAGGCCAAACATGCCAAACGTCCTTCAAGAGATCCCAAACCAAAGGAGCCAGCACTGAAACACATAGCTGGCCTGAAACCTCCCCAGGGAGCACACAAGCAGCAACATTCATTCTAGGGCTGTGGGCTTTCACTTGCCTGGTAACATTATCAGAGAAAAAAAAGTGTTTCTCTGGGCCGGACGAGCATTTTAGGCGAAACATGCCAAAGGTCCAGCAATAGCTCCCAAACCAAAGGAGCCAGCACTGAAACACATAGCTGGCCTGAAACCTCCCCAGGGAGCACACAAGCATCAACATTCATTCTAGGGATGTGGGCTTTCACTTGCCTGGGTACCTTCATCATTGCAAAAAAAGTGTTTCCCTTGACCGGACGAGCATTTTAGGCCAAACATGCCAAACGTCCAGCAATAGCTCCCAAACCAAAGGAGCCAGCACTGAAACACTTAGCTAGCCAAAACCTCCCCAGGGAGCACACAAGGAGCAACATTCATCCTAGAGATGTGGGCTTTCACTTGCCTGGGAACAGTCGTAATATCAAAAAGAGTGTTTCTCTCGGCCGGACGAGCATTTTAGGCCAAACATGCCAAACGTCCAGCAATAGCTCCCAAACCAAAGGAGCCAGCACTGAAACACATAGCTGGCCTGAAACCTCCCCAGGGAGCACACAAGCAGCAACATTCATTCTAGGGCTGTGGGCTTTCACTTGCCTGGGAACCGTCGTCATAGCAAAAAAAGTGTTTCTCTCGGCCGGACGAGCATTTTAGGCCAAATATGCCAAACGTCAAGCAATAGCTCCCAAACCAAAGGAGCCAGCACTGAAACACATAGCTGGCCTGAAACCTCCCCAGGGAGCACACAAGCAGCAACATTCATTCTAGGGCTGTGGGCTTTCACTTGCCTGGGAACATTATCATAGCAAAAAAAGTGTTTCTCCCGGCCGGACGAGCATTTTAGGCCAAACATGCCAAACGTCCAGCAATAGCTCCCAAACCAAAGTAGCCAGCACTGAAACACAGAGCTGGCATGAAACCTCCCCAGGGAGCACACAAGCAGCAACATTCGTTCTAGGGCTGTGGGCTTTCACCTGCCTGGGAACTTTATCATATCTATAAAAGTGTTTCTTTCGGAAGGACAAGCATTTTAGGCCAAACATGCCAAACGCCCATCAAGACCTCCCAAACCAAAGGAGCCAGCACTGAAACACATAGCTAGCCTGAAACCTCCCCAGGGAGCACACAAGCAGCAACATTCTTTCTAGGGCTGTGAGCTTTCACTTGCCTGGTAACATTATCATAGCAAAAAAGCTGTTTCTCTCGGCCGGACGAGCATTTTAGGCCAAACATGCCAAACGTCCAGCAATAGCTCCCAAACCAAAGGAGCCAGCACTGAAACACATAGCTGGCCTGAAACCTCCCCAGGGAGCACAAAAGCAGCAATATTCATTCTAGGACTGTGGGCTTTCACTTGCCTGGGAACGGTCGTAATATCAAAAAAAGTGTTTCTCTCGGCCGGACGAGCATTTTAGGCCAAACATGCCAAACGTCCAGCAATAGCTCCCAAACCAAAGGAGCCAGCACTGAAACACATAGCTAGCCTGAAACCTCCCCAGGGAGCACACAAGGAGCAACATTCATTCTAGGGATAAGGGCTTTCACTTCCCTGGGAACAGTCGTAATATCAAAAAAACTGTTTCTCTCGGCCGGACGAGCATTTTAGGCCATATATGCCAAATGTCCAGCAATAGCTCCGAAACCAAAGGAGCCAGCACTGAAACACATAGCTGGCCTGAAACCTCCCCAGGTAGCACACAAGGAGCAACATTCATTCTTGGACTGTGTGATTTCACTTGCCTGGGAACGGTCATAATATCATAAATAGTGTTTCTCTCGGCCGGACGAGCATTTTAGGCCAAACATGCCAAACGTCCAGCAATAGCTCCCAAACCAAAGGAGCCAGCACTGAAACACATAGCTGGCCTGAAACCTCCCCAGGGAGCACACAAGCAGCAACATTCATTCTAGGTCTGTGGGCTTTCACTTGCCTGGGAACGGTCGTAATATCAAAAAAAGTGTTTCTCTTGGCCGGACGAGCATTTTAGGCCAAATATTCCAAACGTCAAGCAATAGCTCCCAAACCAAAGGAGCCAGCACTGAAACACATAGCTGGCCTGAAACCTCCCCAGGGAGCACACAAGCAGCAACATTCATTCTAGGGCTGTGGGCTTTCACTTGCCTGGGAACATTATCATAGCAAAAAATGTGCTTTTCTCGGCCGGACGAGCATTTTAGGCCAAACATGCCAAACGTCCAGCAATAGCTCCCAAACCAAAGGAGCCAGCACTGAAACACATAGCTGGCCTGAAACCTCCCCAGGGAGCACACAAGCAGCAACATTCATTCTAGGGCTGTGGGCTTTCACTTGCCTGGTAACATTATCATAGCAAAAAAGGTGTTTCTCCCGGCCGGACGAGCATTTTAGGCCAAACATGCGAAACGTCCAGCAATAGCTCCCAAACCAAAGGAGCCAGCACTTAAACACAGAGTTGGCGTGAAACCTCCCCAGGGAGCACACAAGCAGCAATATTCATTCTAGGACTGTGGGCTTTCACTTGCCTGGGAACCGTCGTAATATCAAAAAAAGTGTTTCTCTCGGCCGGACGAGCATTTTAGGCCAAACATGCCAAACGTCCAGCAACAGCTCCCAAACCAAAGGAGCCAGCACTGAAACACATAGCTGGCCTGAAACCTCCCCAGGGAGCACACAAGCAGCAACATTCATTCTAGGGCTGTGGGCTTTCACTTGCCTTGGTACCTTCATCATTGCAAAAAAAGTGTTTCCCTTGGCCGGACGAGCATTTTAGGCCAAACATGCCAAACGTCCAGCAATAGCTCCCAAACCAAAGGAGCCAGCACTGAAACACATAGCTGGCCTGAAACCTCCCCAGGGAGCACACAAGCAGCAACATTCATTCTAGGGCTGTGGGCTTTCACTTGCCTGGGTACCTTCATCATTGCAAAAAAAGTTTTTCCCTTGGCCGGATGAGCATTTTAGGCCAAACATGCCAAACTTCCAGCAGTAGCTCCCAAACCAAAGGAGCCAGCACTGAAACACATAGCTAGCCTGAAACCTACACAGGGAGCACACAAGGAGCAACATTCTTTCTAGGGCTGTGGGCTTTCACTTCCCTGGGAACAGTCGTAATATCAAAAAAAGTGTTTCTCTCGGCCGGACGAGCATTTTAGGCGAAACATGCCAAACGTCCAGCAATAGCTCCCAAACCAAAGGAGCCAGCACTGAAACACATAGCTGGCCTGAAACCTCCCCAGGGAGCACACAAGCAGCAATATTCATTCTAGGACTGTGGGCTTTCACTTGCCTGGGAACGGTCATAATATCAAAAATAGTGTTTCTCTCGGCCGGACGAGCATTTTAGGCCAAACATGCCAAACGTCCAGCAATAGCTCCCAAACCAAAGGAGCCAGCACTGAAACACATAGCTGGCCTGAAACCTCCCCAGGGAGCACACAAGCAGCAACATTCATTCTAGGGCTGTGGGCTTTCACTTGCCTGCGTACATTATCATTGCAATAAATGTGTTTCCCTCGGCCGAACGAGCATTTTAGGCCAAACAAGCCAAACGTCAAGCAATAGCTCCCAAACCAAAGGAGCCAGCACTGAAACACATAGCTGGCCTGAAACCTCCCCAGGGAGCACACAAGCAGCAACATTCATTCTAGGGCTGTGGGCTTTCACTTGCCTGCTTACATTATCATTGCAATAAATGTGTTTCTCTCGGCCGAACGAGCATTTTAGGCCAAACAAGCCAAACGTCCAGCAATAGCTCCCAAACCAAAGAAGCCAGCACTGAAACACAGAGCTGGCCTGAAACCTCCACAGGGAGCACACAAGCAGCAATATTCATTCTAGGACTGTGGGCTTTCACTTGCCTGGGAACGGTCGTAATATCAAAAAAAGTGTTTCTCTCGGCCGGACGAGCATTTTAGGCCAAACATGCCAAACGTCCAGCAATAGCTCCCAAACCAAAGGAGCTAGCACTGAAACACATAGCTGGCCTGAAACCTCCCCAGGGAGCACACAAGCAGCAACATTCATTCTAGGGCTCTGGGCTTTCACTTGCCTGGGTACCTTCATCATTGCAAAAAGAGTGTTTCCCTTGGCCGGACGAGCATTTTAGGCCAAACATGCCAAACGTCCAGCAATAGCTCCCAAACCAAAGGAGCCAGCACTGAAACACATAGCTAGCCTGAAACCTCCACAGGGAGAACACAAGCAGCAATATTCATTCTAGGACTGTGGGCTTTCACTTGCCTGGGAACGGTCGTAATATCAAAAATAGTGTTTCTCTCGTCTGGATGAGCATTTTAGGCCAAACATGCCAAACGTCCAGCAATAGCTCCCAAACCAAAGGAGTCAGCACTGAAACACATAGCTGGCCTGAAACCTCCCCAGGGAGCACACAAGCAGCAACATTCATTCTAGGGCTGTGGGCTTTCACTTGCCTGCGTACATTATCATTGCAATAAATGTGTTTCTCTCGGCCGAACGAGCATTTTAGGCCAAACAAGCCAAACGTCAAGCAATAGCTCCCAAACCAAAGGAGCCAGCACTGAAACACAGAGCTGGCCTGAAACCTCCCCAGGGAGCACACAAGCAGCAATATTCATTCTAGGACTGTGGGCTTTCACTTGCCTGGGAACGGTCGTAATATCAAAAAAAGTGTTTCTCTCGGCCGGACGAGCATTTTAGGCCAAACATGCCAAACGTCCAGCAATAGCTCCCAAACCAAAGGAGCCAGCACTGAAACACATAGCTGGCCTGAAACCTCCCCAGGGAGCACACAAGCAGCAACATTCATTCTAGGGCTGTGGGCTTTCACTTGCCTGGGAACCTTCATCATTGCAAAAAAAGTTTTTCCCTTGGCCGGACGAGCATTTTAGGCCAAACATGCCAAACGTCCAGCAATAGCTCCCAAACCAAAGGAGCCAGCACTGAAACACATAGCTGGCCTGAAACCTCCCCAGGGAGCACACAAGCAGCAACATTCATTCTAGGGCTGTGGGCTTTCACTTGCCTGGGAACATTATCATTGCAAAAAAAGTGTTTCCCTTGGCCGGACGAGCATTTTAGGCCAAACATGCCAAACGTCCAGCAATAGCTCCGAAACCAAAGGAGCCAGCACTGAAACACATAGCTGGCCTGAAACCTCCACAGGGAGCACACAAGGAGCAACATTCTTTCTAGGGCTGTGGGCTTTCACTTCCCTGGGAACAGTCGTAATATCAAAAAAAGTGTTTCCTTTGGCCGGACGAGCATTTTAGGCCAAACATGCCAAACGTCCAGCAATAGCTCCCAAACCAAAGGAGCCAGCACTGAAACACATAGCTAGCCTGAAACCTCCCCAGGGAGCACACAAGCAGCAATATTCATTCTAGGACTATGGGCTTTCACTTGCCTGGGAACGGTCGTAATATCAAAAAAAGTGTTTCTCTCGGCCGGACGAGCATTTTAGGCCAAACATGCCAAACGTCCAGCAATAGCTCCCAAACCAAAGGAGCTAGCACTGAAACACATAGCTGGCCTGAAACCTCCCCAGGGAGCACACAAGCAGCAACATTCATTCTAGGGCTGTGGGCTTTCACTTGCCTGGGTACCTTCATCATTGCAAAAAGAGTGTTTCCCTTGGCCGGACGAGCATTTTAGGCCAAACATGCCAAACGTCCAGCAATAGCTCCCAAACCAAAGGAGCCAGCACTGAAACACATAGCTAGCCTGAAACCTCCACAGGGAGCACACAAGCAGCAATATTCATTCTAGGACTGTGGGCTTTCACTTGCCTGGGAACGGTCGTAATATCAAAAATAGTGTTTCTCTCGTCTGGATGAGCATTTTAGGCCAAACATGCCAAACGTCCAGCAATAGCTCCCAAACCAAAGGAGTCAGCACTGAAACACATAGCTGGCCTGAAACCTCCCCAGGGAGCACACAAGCAGCAACATTCATTCTAGGGCTGTGGGCTTTCACTTGCCTGCGTACATTATCATTGCAATAAATGTGTTTCTCTCGGCCGAACGAGCATTTTAGGCCAAACAAGCCAAACGTCAAGCAATAGCTCCCAAACCAAAGGAGCCAGCACTGAAACACATAGCTGGCCTGAAACCTCCCCAGGGAGCACACAAGCAGCAACATTCATTCTAGGGCTGTGGGCTTTCACTTGCCTGCGTACATTATCATTGCAATAAATGTGTTTCTCTCGGCCGAACGAGCATTTTAGGCCAAACAAGCCAAACGTCCAGCAATAGCTCCCAAACCAAAGGAGCCAGCACTGAAACACAGAGCTGGCCTGAAACCTCCCCAGGGAGCACACAAGCAGCAACATTCATTCTAGGGCTCTGGGCTTTCACTTGCCTGGGTACCTTCATCATTGCAAAAAGAGTGTTTCCCTTGGCCGGACGAGCATTTTAGGCCAAACATGCCAAACGTCCAGCAATAGCTCCCAAACCAAAGGAGCCAGCACTGAAACACATAGCTAGCCTGAAACCTCCACAGGGAGCACACAAGCAGCAATATTCATTCTAGGACTGTGGGCTTTCACTTGCCTGGGAACGGTCGTAATATCAAAAAAGTGTTTCTCTCGGCCGGACGAGCATTTTAGGCCAAACATGCCAAACGTCCAGCAATAGCTCCCAAACCAAAGGAGCTAGCACTGAAACACATAGCTGGCCTGAAACCTCCCCAGGGAGCACACAAGCAGCAACATTCATTCTAGGGCTCTGGGCTTTCACTTGCCTGGGTACCTTCATCATTGCAAAAAGAGTGTTTCCCTTGGCCGGACGAGCATTTTAGGCCAAACATGCCAAACGTCCAGCAATAGCTCCCAAACCAAAGGAGCCAGCACTGAAACACATAGCTAGCCTGAAACCTCCACAGGGAGCACACAAGCAGCAATATTCATTCTAGGACTGTGGGCTTTCACTTGCCTGGGAACGGTCGTAATATCAAAAATAGTGTTTCTCTCGTCTGGATGAGCATTTTAGGCCAAACATGCCAAAGGTCCAGCAATAGCTCCCAAACCAAAGGAGTCAGCACTGAAACACATAGCTGGCCTGAAACCTCCCCAGGGAGCACACAAGCAGCAACATTCATTCTAGGGCTGTGGGCTTTCACTTGCCTGCGTACATTATCATTGCAATAAATGTGTTTCTCTCGGCCGAACGAGCATTTTAGGCCAAACAAGCCAAACGTCAAGCAATAGCTCCCAAACCAAAGGAGCCAGCACTGAAACACATAGCTGGCCTGAAACCTCCCCAGGGAGCACACAAGCAGCAACATTCATTCTAGGGCTGTGGGCTTTCACTTGCCTGCGTACATTATCATTGCAATAAATGTGTTTCTCTCGGCCGAACGAGCATTTTAGGCCAAACAAGCCAAACGTCAAGCAATAGCTCCCAAACCAAAGGAGCCAGCACTGAAACACAGAGCTGGCCTGAAACCTCCCCAGGGAGCACACAAGCAGCAATATTCATTCTAGGACTGTGGGCTTTCACTTGCCTGGGAACGGTCGTAATATCAAAAAAAGTGTTTCTCTCGGCCGGACGAGCATTTTAGGCCAAACATGCCAAACGTCCAGCAATAGCTCCCAAACCAAAGGAGCCAGCACTGAAACACATAGCTGGCCTGAAACCTCCCCAGGGAGCACACAAGCAGCAACATTCATTCTAGGGCTGTGGGCTTTCACTTGCCTGGGAACCTTCATCATTGCAAAAAAAGTTTTTCCCTTGGCCGGACGAGCATTTTAGGCCAAACATGCCAAACGTCCAGCAATAGCTCCCAAACCAAAGGAGCCAGCACTGAAACACATAGCTGGCCTGAAACCTCCCCAGGGAGCACACAAGCAGCAACATTCATTCTAGGGCTGTGGGCTTTCACTTGCCTGGGAACATTATCATTGCAAAAAAAGTGTTTCCCTTGGCCGGACGAGCATTTTAGGCCAAACATGCCAAACGTCCAGCAATAGCTCCGAAACCAAAGGAGCCAGCACTGAAACACATAGCTGGCCTGAAACCTCCACAGGGAGCACACAAGGAGCAACATTCTTTCTAGGGCTGTGGGCTTTCACTTCCCTGGGAACAGTCGTAATATCAAAAAAAGTGTTTCCTTTGGCCGGACGAGCATTTTAGGCCAAACATGCCAAACGTCCAGCAATAGCTCCCAAACCAAAGGAGCCAGCACTGAAACACATAGCTAGCCTGAAACCTCCCCAGGGAGCACACAAGCAGCAATATTCATTCTAGGACTATGGGCTTTCACTTGCCTGGGAACGGTCGTAATATCAAAAAAAGTGTTTCTCTCGGCCGGACGAGCATTTTAGGCCAAACATGCCAAACGTCCAGCAATAGCTCCCAAACCAAAGGAGCTAGCACTGAAACACATAGCTGGCCTGAAACCTCCCCAGGGAGCACACAAGCAGCAACATTCATTCTAGGGCTGTGGGCTTTCACTTGCCTGGGTACCTTCATCATTGCAAAAAGAGTGTTTCCCTTGGCCGGACGAGCATTTTAGGCCAAACATGCCAAACGTCCAGCAATAGCTCCCAAACCAAAGGAGCCAGCACTGAAACACATAGCTAGCCTGAAACCTCCACAGGGAGCACACAAGCAGCAATATTCATTCTAGGACTGTGGGCTTTCACTTGCCTGGGAACGGTCGTAATATCAAAAATAGTGTTTCTCTCGTCAAGATGAGCATTTTAGGCCAAACATGCCAAACGTCCAGCAATAGCTCCCAAACCAAAGGAGTCAGCACTGAAACACATAGCTGGCCTGAAACCTCCCCAGGGAGCACACAAGCAGCAACATTCATTCTAGGGCTGTGGGCTTTCACTTGCCTGCGTACATTATCATTGCAATAAATGTGTTTCTCTCGGCCGAACGAGCATTTTAGGCCAAACAAGCCAAACGTCAAGCAATAGCTCCCAAACCAAAGGAGCCAGCACTGAAACACATAGCTGGCCTGAAACCTCCCCAGGGAGCACACAAGCAGCAACATTCATTCTAGGGCTGTGGGCTTTCACTTGCCTGCGTACATTATCATTGCAATAAATGTGTTTCTCTCGGCCGAACGAGCATTTTAGGCCAAACAAGCCAAACGTCCAGCAATAGCTCCCAAACCAAAGGAGCCAGCACTGAAACACAGAGCTGGCCTGAAACCTCCACAGGGAGCACACAAGCAGCAATATTCATTCTAGGACTGTGGGCTTTCACTTGCCTGGGAACGGTCGTAATATCAAAAAAAGTGTTTCTCTCGGCCGGACGAGCATTTTAGGCCAAACATGCCAAACGTCCAGCAATAGCTCCCAAACCAAAGGAGCTAGCACTGAAACACATAGCTGGCCTGAAACCTCCCCAGGGAGCACACAAGCAGCAACATTCATTCTAGGGCTCTGGGCTTTCACTTGCCTGGGTACCTTCATCATTGCAAAAAGAGTGTTTCCCTTGGCCGGACGAGCATTTTAGGCCAAACATGCCAAACGTCCAGCAATAGCTCCCAAACCAAAGGAGCCAGCACTGAAACACATAGCTAGCCTGAAACCTCCACAGGGAGCACACAAGCAGCAATATTCATTCTAGGACTGTGGGCTTTCACTTGCCTGGGAACGGTCGTAATATCAAAAATAGTGTTTCTCTCGTCTGGATGAGCATTTTAGGCCAAACATGCCAAACGTCCAGCAATAGCTCCCAAACCAAAGGAGTCAGCACTGAAACACATAGCTGGCCTGAAACCTCCCCAGGGAGCACACAAGCAGCAACATTCATTCTAGGGCTGTGGGCTTTCACTTGCCTGCGTACATTATCATTGCAATAAATGTGTTTCCCTTGGCCGGACGAGCATTTTAGGCCAAACATGCCAAACGTCCAGCAATAGCTCCCAAACCAAAGGAGCCAGCACTGAAACACATAGCTGGCCTGAAACCTCCCCAGGGAGCACACAAGCAGCAACATTCATTCTAGGGCTGTGGGCTTTCACTTGCCTGGGAACATTATCATTGCAAAAAAAGTGTTTCCCTTGGCCGGACGAGCATTTTAGGCCAAACATGCCAAACGTCCAGCAATAGCTCCCAAACCAAAGGAGCCAGCACTGAAACACATAGCTGGCCTGAAACCTCCACAGGGAGCACACAAGGAGCAACATTCTTTCTAGGGCTGTGGGCTTTCACTTCCCTGGGAACAGTCGTAATATCAAAAAAAGTGTTTCCTTTGGCCGGACGAGCATTTTAGGCCAAACATGCCAAACGTCCAGCAATAGCTCCCAAACCAAAGGAGCCAGCACTGAAACACATAGCTAGCCTGAAACCTCCCCAGGGAGCACACAAGCAGCAATATTCATTCTAGGACTATGGGCTTTCACTTGCCTGGGAACGGTCGTAATATCAAAAAAAGTGTTTCTCTCGGCCGGACGAGCATTTTAGGCCAAACATGCCAAACGTCCAGCAATAGCTCCCAAACCAAAGGAGCCAGCACTGAAACACATAGCTGGCCTGAAACCTCCCCAGGGAGCACACAAGCAGCAACATTCATTCTAGGGCTGTGGGCTTTCACTTGCCTGGTAACATTATCAGAGCAAAAAAAGTGTTTCTCTGGGCCGGACGAGCATTTTAGGCAAAACATGCCAAATGTCCAGCAATAGCACACAAACCAAAGGAGCCAGCACTGAAACACAGAGCTGGCCTGAAACCTCCCCAGGGAGCACACAAGCAGCAACATTCATTCTAGGGCTGTGGGCTTTCACTTGCCTGGGAACATTATCATAGCAAAAAAAGTGTTTCTCTCGGCCGTACGAGCATTTTAGGCCAAACATGCCAAACGTCCAGCAATAGCACACAAACCAAAGGAGCCAGCACTGAAACACATAGCTGGCCTGAAACCTCCCCAGGGAGCACACAAGCAGCAACATTCGTTCTAGGGCTGTGGGCTTTCACCTGCCTGGGAAATTTATATTAGCAATAAAAGTGTTTCTTTCGGAAGGACGAGCATTTTAGGCCAAACATGCCAAACGTCCATCAAGACATCCCAAACCAAAGGAGCCAGCACTGAAACACAGAGCTGGCCTGAAACCTCCCCAGGGAGCACACAAGCAGCAACATTCATTCTAGGGCTGTGGGCTTTCACTTGCCTGGGTACGTACATCATTGCAAAAAAAGTGTTTCCCTTAACCGGACGAGCATTTTAGGCCAAACATGCCAAACGTCCAGCAATAGCTCCCAAACCAAAGGAGCGAGCACTGAAACACATAGCTGGCCTGAAACCTCCCCAGGGAGCACACAAGGAGTAATATTCTTTCTAGGACTGTGGGCTTTCACCTGCCTGGGAACGGTCGTAATATCAAAAAAAGTGTTTCTCTCGGCCGGACGAGCATTTTAGGCCAAACATGCCAAACGTCCAGCAATAGCTCCCAAACCAAAGGAGCCAGCACTGAAACACATAGCTGGCCTGAAACCTCCCCAGGGAGCACACAAGCAGCAACATTCATTCTAGGGCTGTGGGCTTTCACTTGCCTGGGAACCGTCGTCATAGCAAAAAAAGTGTTTCTCTCGGCCGGACGAGCATTTTAGGCCAAATATGCCAAACGTCAAGCAATAGCTCCCAAACCAAAGGAGCCAGCACTGAAACACATAGCTGGCCTGAAACCTCCCCAGGGAGCACACAAGCAGCAACATTCATTCTAGGGCTGTGGGCTTTCACTTGCCTGGGTACCTTCATCATTGCAAAAAAAGTGTTTCCCTTGGCCGGACGAGCATTTTAGGCCAAACATGCCAAACGTCCAGCAATAGCTCCCAAACCAAAGGAGCCAGCACTGAAACACATAGCTAGCCTGAAACCTACACAGGGAGCACACAAGGAGCAACATTCTTTCTAGGGCTGTGGGCTTTCACTTCCCTGGGAACAGTCGTAATATCAAAAAAAGTCTTTCTCTCGGCCGTACGAGCATTTTAGGCCAAACATTCCAAACGTCCACCAATAGCTCCCAAACCAAAGGAGCCAGCACTGAAACACATAGCTGGCCTGAAACCTCCCCAGGGAGCACACAAGCAGCAACATTCATTCTAGGGCTTTGGGCTTTCACTTGCCTGGGTACCTTCATCATTGCAAAAAGAGTGTTTCCCTTGGCCAGACGAGCATTTTAGGCCAAACATGCCAAACGTCCAGCAATAGCTCCCAAACCAAAGGAGCCAGCACTGAAACACATAGCTAGCCTGAAACCTCCCCAGGGAGCACACAAGCAGCAACATTCATTCTAGGGATGTGGGCTTTCACTTCCCTGGGAACAGTCATAATATCAAAAAAAGTGTTTCTCTCGGCCGGACGAGCATTTTAGGCCAAACATGCCAAACGTCCAGCAATAGCTCCCAAACCAAAGGAGCCAGCACTGAAACACATAGCTGGCCTGAAACCTCCCCAGGGAGCACACAAGCATCAACATTCATTCTAGGGCTGTGGGCTTTCACTTGCCTGGGAACCGTCGTCATAGCAAAAAATGTGTTTCTCTCGGCCGGACTAGCATTTTAGGCCAAATATGCCAAACGTCCAGCAATAGCTCCCAAACCAAAGGAGCCAGCACTGAAACACATAGCTGGCCTGAAACCTCCCCAGGGAGCACACAAGCAGCAACATTCGTTCAAGGGCTGTGGGCTTTCACCTGCCTGGGAAATTTATATTAGCAATAAAAGTGTTTCTTTCGGAAGGACGAGCATTTTAGGCCAAACATGCCAAACGTCCATCAAGACATCCCAAACCAAAGGAGCCAGCACTGAAACACATAGCTGGCCTGAAACCTCCCCAGGGAGCACACAAGCAGCAACATTCATTCTAGGGATGTGGGCTTTCACTTGCCTGGGTACCTTCATCATTGCAAAAAAAGTGTTTCCCTTGGCCGGACGAGCATTTTAGGCCAAACATGCCAAACGTCCAGCAATAGCTCCCAAACCAAAGGAGACAGCACTGAAACACATAGCTGGCCTGAAACCTCCCCAGGGAGCACACAAGGAGCAACATTCATTCTAGGGATGTGGGCATTCACTTCCCTGGGAACAGTCGTAATATAAATAAAAGTGTTTCTCTCGTCTGGATGAGCATTTTAGGCCAAACATGCCAAACGTCCAGCAATAGCTCCCAAACCAAAGGAGCCAGCACTGAAACACATAGCTGGCCTGAAACCTCCCCAGGGAGCACACAAGCAGCAACATTCATTCTAGGGCTGTGGGCTTTCACTTGCCTGGGTACATTATCATTGCAATAAATGCGTTTCTCTCGGCCGGACGAGCATTTTAGGCCAAACATGCCAAACGTCCAGCAATAGCTCCCAAACCAATGGAGCCAGCACTGAAACACATAGCTGGCCTGAAACCTCCCCAGGGAGCACACAAGCAGCAACATTCATTCTAGGGCTGTGGGCTTTCACTTGCCTGGGAACCGTCGTCATAGCAAAAAATGTGTTTCTCTCGGCCGGACGAGCATTTTAGGACAAATATGCCAAACGTCAAGCAATAGCTCCCAAACCAAAGGAGCCAGCACTGAAACACATAGCTGGCCTGAAACCTCCCCAGGGAGCACACAAGCAGCAACATTCATTCTAGGGCTGTGGGCTTTCACTTGCCTGGGAACATTATCATTGCAAAAAATGTGCTTCTCTCGGCCGGACGAGCATTTTAGGCCAAACATGCCAAACGTCCAGCAATAGCTCCCAAACCAAAGGAGCCAGCACTGAAACACATAGCTGGCCTGAAACCTCCCCAGGGAGCACACAAGCAGCAACATTCATTCTAGGGCTGTGGGCTTTCACTTGCCTGGTAACATTATCATAGCAAAAAAGGTGTTTCTCCCGGCCGGACGAGCATTTTAGGCCAAACATGCTAAACGTCCAGCAATAGCTCCCAAACCAAAGGAGCCAGCACTGAAACACAGAGCTGGCCTGAAACCTCCCCAGGGAGCACACAAGCAGCAATATTCATTCTAGGACTGTGGGCTTTCACTTGCCTGGGAACGGTCGTAATATCAAAAAAAGTGTTTCTCTCGGCCGGACGAGCATTTTAGGCCAAACATGCCAAACGTCCAGCAATAGCTCCCAAACCAAAGGAGCCAGCACTGAAACACATAGCTAGCCTGAAACCTCCCCAGGGAGCACACAAGCAGCAACATTCATTCTAGTACTATGGGCTTTCACTTGCCTGGGAACATTATCAGAGATAAAATGTGCTTCTCTCGGCCGGACGAGCATTTTAGGCCAAACATGCCAAACGTCCTTCAAGAGATCCCAAACCAAAGGAGCCAGCACTGAAACACATAGCTGGCCTGAAACCTCCCCAGGGAGCACACAAGCAGCAACATTCATTCTAGGGCTGTGGGCTTTCACTTGCCTGGGTACGTATATCATTGTAAAAAAAGTGTTTCCCTTGACCGGACGAGCATTTTAGGCCAAACATGCCAAACGTCCAGCAATAGCTCCCAAACCAAAGGAGCCAGCACTTAAACACATAGCTGGCCTGAAACCTCCCCAGGGAGCACACAAGCAGGAATATTCATTCTAGGTCTGTGGGCTTTCACTTGCCTGGGAACGGTCGTAATATCAAAAAAATTGTTTCTCTCGGCCGGACGAGCATTTTAGGCCAAACATGCCAAACGTCCAGCAATAGCTCCCAAACCAAAGGAGCTAGCACTGAAACACATAGCTGGCCTGAAACCTCCCCAGGGAGCACACAAGCAGCAACATTCATTCTAGGGCTGTGGGCTTTCACTTGCCTGGGTACCTTCATCATTGCAAAAAGAGTGTTTCCCTTGGCCGGACGAGCATTTTAGGCCAAACATGCCAAACGTCCAGCAATAGCTCCCAAACCAAAGGAGTCAGCACTGAAACACATAGCTGGCCTGAAACCTCCCCAGGGAGCACACAAGCAGCAACATTCATTCTAGGGCTGTGGGCTTTCACTTGCCTGCGTACATTATCATTGCAATAAATGTGTTTCTCTCGGCCGAAAGTGCATTTTAGGCCAAACAAGCCAAACGTCAAGCAATAGCTCCCAAACCAAAGGAGCCAGCACTGAAACACATAGCTGGCCTGAAACCTCCCCAGGGAGCACACAAGCAGCAACATTCATTCTAGGGCTGTGGGCTTTCACTTGCCTGCGTACATTATCATTGCAATAAAGGTGTTTCTCTCGGCCGAACGAGCATTTTAGGCCAAACAAGCCAAACGTCAAGCAATAGCTCCCAAACCAAAGGAGCCAGCACTGAAACACAGAGCTGGCCTGAAACCTCCACTGGGAGCACACAAGCAGCAATATTCATTCTAGGACTGTGGGCTTTCACTTGCCTGGGAACGGTCGTAATATCAAAAAAAGTGTTCCTCTCGGCCGGACGAGCATTTTAGGCCAAACATGCCAAACGTCCAGCAATAGCTCCCAAACCAAAGGAGCTAGCACTGAAACACATAGCTGGCCTGAAACCTCCCCAGGGAGCACACAAGCAGCAACATTCATTCTAGGGCTCTGGGCTTTCACTTGCCTGGGTACCTTCATCATTGCAAAAAGAGTGTTTCCCTTGGCCGGACGAGCATTTTAGGCCAAACATGCCAAACGTCCAGCAATAGCTCCCAAACCAAAGGAGCCAGCACTGAAACACATAGCTAGCCTGAAACCTCCACAGGGAGCACACAAGCAGCAATATTCATTCTAGGACTGTGGGCTTTCACTTGCCTGGGAACGGTCGTAATATCAAAAATAGTGTTTCTCTCGTCTGGATGAGCATTTTAGGCCAAACATGCCAAACGTCCAGCAATAGCTCCCAAACCAAAGGAGTCAGCACTGAAACACATAGCTGGCCTGAAACCTCCCCAGGGAGCACACAAGCAGCAACATTCATTCTAGGGCTGTGGGCTTTCACTTGCCTGCGTACATTATCATTGCAATAAATGTGTTTCTCTCGGCCGAACGAGCATTTTAGGCCAAACAAGCCAAACGTCAAGCAATAGCTCCCAAACCAAAGGAGCCAGCACTGAAACACATAGCTGGCCTGAAACCTCCCCAGGGAGCACACAAGCAGCAACATTCATTCTAGGGCTGTGGGCTTTCACTTGCCTGCGTACATTATCATTGCAATAAATGTGTTTCTCTCGGCCGAACGAGCATTTTAGGCCAAACAAACCAAACGTCAAGCAATAGCTCCCAAACCAAAGGAGCCAGCACTGAAACGCATAGCTGGCCTGAAACCTCCCCAGGGAGCACACAAGCAGCAATATTCATTCTAGGACTGTGGGCTTTCACTTGCCTGGGAACGGTCGTAATATCAAAAAAAGTGTTTCTCTCGGCCGGACGAGCATTTTAGGCCAAACATGCCAAACGTCCAGCAATAGCTCCCAAACCAAAGGAGCCAGCACTGAAACACATAGCTGGCCTGAAACCTCCCCAGGGAGCACACAAGCAGCAACATTCATTCTAGGGCTGTGGGCTTTCACTTGCCTGGGAACCTTCATCATTGCAAAAAAAGTTTTTCCCCTGGCCGGACGAGCATTTTAGGCCAAACATGCCAAACGTCCAGCAATAGCTCCCAAACCAAAGGAGCCAGCACTGAAACACATAGCTGGCCTGAAACCTCCCCAGGGAGCACACAAGCAGCAACATTCATTCTAGGGCTGTGGGCTTTCACTTGCCTGGGAACATTATCATTGCAAAAAAAGTGTTTCCCTTGGCCGGACGAGCATTTTAGGCTAAACATGCCAAACGTCCAGCAATAGCTCCGAAACCAAAGGAGCCAGCACTGAAACACATAGCTGGCCTGAAACCTCCACAGGGAGCACACAAGGAGCAACATTCTTTCTAGGGCTGTGGGCTTTCACTTCCCTGGGAACAGTCGTAATATCAAAAAAAGTGTTTCCTTTGGCCGGACGAGCATTTTAGGCCAAACATGCCAAACGTCCAGCAATAGCTCCCAAACCAAAGGAGCCAGCACTGAAACACATAGCTAGCCTGAAACCTCCCCAGGGAGCACACAAGCAGCAATATTCATTCTAGGACTATGGGCTTTCACTTGCCTGGGAACGGTCGTAATATCAAAAAAAGTGTTTCTCTCGGCCGGACGAGCATTTTAGGCCAAACATGCCAAACGTCCAGCAATAGCTCCCAAACCAAAGGAGCCAGCACTGAAACACATAGCTGGCCTGAAACCTCCCCAGGGAGCACACAAGCAGCAACATTCATTCTAGGGCTGTGGGCTTTCACTTGCCTGGTAACATTATCAGAGCAAAAAAAGTGTTTCTCTGGGCCGGACGAGCATTTTAGGCAAAACATGCCAAATGTCCAGCAATAGCACACAAACCAAAGGAGCCAGCACTGAAACACATAGCTGGCCTGAAACCTCCCCAGGGAGCACACAAGCAGCAACATTCGTTCTAGGGCTGTGGGCTTTCACCTGCCTGGGAAATTTATATTAGCAATAAAAGTGTTTCTTTCGGAAGGACGAGCATTTTACGCCAAACATGCCAAACGTCCATCAAGACATCCCAAACCAAAGGAGCCAGCACTGAAACACAGAGCTGGCCTGAAACCTCCCCAGGGAGCACACAAGCAGCAACATTCATTCTAGGGCTGTGGGCTTTCACTTGCCTGGGTACGTACATCATTGCAAAAAATGTGTTTCCCTTGACCGGACGAGCATTTTAGGCCAAACATGCCAAACGTCCAGCAATAGCTCCCAAACCAAAGGAGCGAGCACTGAAACACATAGCTGGCCTGAAACCTCCCCAGGGAGCACACAAGGAGTAATATTCTTTCTAGGACTGTGGGCTTTCACCTGCCTGGGAACGGTCGTAATATCAAAAAAAGTGTTTCTCTCGGCCGGACGAGCATTTTAGGCCAAACATGCCAAACGTCCAGCAATAGCTCCCAAACCAAAGGAGCCAGCACTGAAACACATAGCTGGCCTGAAACCTCCCCAGGGAGCACACAAGCAGCAACATTCATTCTAGGGCTGTGGGCTTTCACTTGCCTGGGAACCGTCGTCATAGCAAAAAAAGTGTTTCTCTCGGCCGGACGAGCATTTTAGGCCAAATATGCCAAACGTCAAGCAATAGCTCCCAAACCAAAGGAGCCAGCACTGAAACACATAGCTGGCCTGAAACCTCCCCAGGGAGCACACAAGCAGCAACATTCATTCTAGGGCTGTGGGCTTTCACTTGCCTGGGTACCTTCATCATTGCAAAAAAAGTGTTTCTCTTGGCCGGACGAGCATTTTAGGCCAAACATGCCAAACGTCCAGCAATAGCTCCCAAACCAAAGGAGCCAGCACTGAAACACATAGCTAGCCTGAAACCTACACAGGGAGCACACAAGGAGCAACATTCTTTCTAGGGCTGTGGGCTTTCACTTCCCTGGGAACAGTCGTAATATCAAAAAAAGTCTTTCTCTCGGCCGTACGAGCATTTTAGGCCAAACATGCCAAACGTCCAGCAATAGCTCCCAAACCAAAGGAGCCAGCACTGAAACACATAGCTGGCCTGAAACCTCCCCAGGGAGCACACAAGCAGCAACATTCATTCTAGGGCTGTGGGCTTTCACTTGTCTGGGAACATTATCAGAGCAAAAAAAGTGTTTCTCTCGGCCGGACGAGCATTTTAGGCCAAACATGCCAAAGGTCCAGCAATAGCTCCCAAACCAAAGGAGCCAGCACTGAAACACATAGCTGGCCTGAAACCTCCCCAGGGAGCACACAAGCAGCAACATTCATTCTAGGGCTGTGGGCTTTCACTTGCCTGGATACCTTCATCATTGCAAAAAAAATGTGTTTCCCTTGGCCAGACGAGCATTTTAGGCCAAACATGCCAAACGTCCAGCAATAGCTCCCAAACCAAAGGAGCCAGCACTGAAACACATAGCTAGCCTGAAACCTCCCCAGGGAGCACACAAGCAGCAACATTCATTCTAGGGATGTGGGCTTTCACTTCCCTGGGAACAGTCATAATATCAAAAAAAGTGTTTCTCTCGGCCGGACGAGCATTTTAGGCCAAACATGCCAAACGTCCAGCAATAGCTCCCAAACCAAAGGAGCCAGCACTGAAACACATAGCTGGCCTGAAACCTCCCCAGGGAGCACACAAGCATCAACATTCATTCTAGGGCTGTGGGCTTTCACTTGCCTGGGAACCGTCGTCATAGCAAAAAATGTGTTTCTCTCGGCCGGACTAGCATTTTAGGCCAAACATGCCAAACGTCCAGCAATAGCTCCCAAAACAAAGGAGCCAGCACTGAAACACATAGCTGGCCTGAAACCTCCCCAGGGAGCACACAAGCAGCAACATTCGTTCTAGGGCTGTGGGCTTTCACCTGCCTGGGAAATTTATATTAGCAATAAAAGTGTTTCTTTCGGAAGGACGAGCATTTTAGGCCAAACATGCCAAACGTCCATCAAGACATCCCAAACCAAAGGAGCCAGCACTGAAACACATAGCTGGCCTGAAACCTCCCCAGGGAGCACACAAGCAGCAACATTCATTCTAGGGCTGTGGGCTTTCACTTGCCTGGGAACATTATCATTGCAAAAAATGTGCTTCTCTCGGCCGGACGAGCATTTTAGGCCAAACATGCCAAACGTCCAGCAATAGCTCCCAAACCAAAGGAGCCAGCACTGAAACACATAGCTGGCCTGAAACCTCCCCAGGGAGCACACAAGCAGCAACATTCATTCTAGGGCTGTGGGCTTTCACTTGCCTGGTAACATTATCATAGCAAAAAAGGTGTTTCTCCCGGCCGGACGAGCATTTTAGGCCAAACATGCCAAACGTCCAGCAATAGCTCCCAAACCAAAGGAGCCAGCACTGAAACACAGAGCTGGCGTGAAACCTCCCCAGGGAGCACACAAGCAGCAATATTCATTCTAGGACTGTGGGCTTTCACTTGCCTGGGAACGGTCGTAATATCAAAAAAAGTGTTTCTCTCGGCCGGACGAGCATTTTAGGCCAAACATGCCAAAGGTCCAGCAATAGCTCCCAAACCAAAGGAGCCAGCACTGAAACACATAGCTGGCCTGAAACCTCCCCAGGGAGCACACAAGCAGCAACATTCATTCTAGGGCTGTGGGCTTTCACTTGCCTGGTAACATTATCATAGCAAAAAAAGTGTTTCTCTGGGCCGGACGAGCATTTTAGGCCAAACATGCCAAACGTCCAGCAATAGCACCCAAACCAAAGGAGCCAGCACTGAAACACATAGCTGGCCTGAAACCTCACCAGGGAGCACACAAGCAGCAATATTCATTCTAGGGCTGTGGGCTTTCACTTGCCTGGGAACGGTCGTAATATCAAAAAAAGTGTTTCTCTCAGCCGGACGAGCATTTTAGGCCAAACATGCCAAACATCCAGCAATAGCTCCCAAACCAAAGGAGCCAGCACTGAAAGACATAGCTAGCCTGAAACCTCCCCAGGGAGCACACAAGCAGCAATATTCATTCTAGGTCTGTGGGCTTTCACTTGCCTGGGAACGGTCGTAATATCAAAAAAAGTGTTTCTCTCGGCCGGACGAGCATTTTAGGCCAAATATGCCAAACGTCCAGCAATAGCTCCCAAACCAAAGGAGCCAGCACTGAAATACATAGCTGGCCTGAAACCTCCCCAGGGAGCACACAAGCAGCAACATTCATTCTAGGGCTGTGGGCTTTCACTTGCCTGGGAACATTATCATAGCAAAAAATGTGCTTCTCTCGGCCGGACGAGCATTTTTAGGCCAAACATTCCAAACGTCCAGCAATAGCTCCCAAACCAAAGGAGCCAGCACTGAAACAGATAGCTAGCCTGAAACCTACACAGGGAGCACACAAGGAGCAACATTCATTCTAGGGCTGTGGGCTTTCACTTCCCTGGGAACAGTCGTAATATCAAAAAAAGTGTTTCTCTCGGCCGGACGAGCATTTTAGGCCAAACATGCCAAACGTCCAGCAATAGCTCCCAAACCAAAGGAGCCAGCACTGAAACACATAGCTGGCCTGAAACCTCCCCAGGGAGCACACAAGCAGCAACATTCATTCTAGGGCTGTGGGCTTTCACTTGCCTGGGTACCTTCATCATTGCAAAAAAAGTGTTTCCCTTGGCCGGACGAGCATTTAAGGCCAAACATGCCAAACGTCCAGCAATAGCTCCCAAACCAAAGGAGCCAGCACTGAAACACATAGCTAGCCTGAAACCTCCACAGGGAGCACACAAGCAGCAATATTCATTCTAGGACTGTGGGCTTTCACTTGCCTGGGAACGGTCGTAATATCAAAAAAAGTGTTTCTCTCGGCCGGACGAGCATTTTAGGCCAAACATGCCAAACGTCCAGCAATAGCTCCCAAACCAAAGGAGCCAGCACTGAAACACATAGCTGGCCTGAAACCTCCCCAGGGAGCACACAAGCAGCAACATTCATTCTAGGGCTGTGGGCTTTCACTTGCCTGGGTACCTTCATCATTGCAAAAAAAGTGTTTCCCTTGGCCGGACGAGCATTTTAGGCCAAACATGCCAAACGTCCAGCAATAGCTCCCAAACCAAAGGAGCCAGCACTGAAACACAGAGCTGGCCTGAAACCTCCCCAGGGAGCACACAAGCAGCAATATTCATTCTAGGACTGTGGGCTTTCACTTGCCTGGGAACGGTCGTAATATCAAAAAAAGTGTTTCTCTCGGCCGGACGAGCATTTTAGGCCAAACATGCCAAACGTCCAGCAATAGCTCCCAAACCAAAGGAGCCAGCACTGAAACACATAGCTGCCTGAAACCTCCCCAGGGAGCACACAAGCAGCAACATTCATTCTAGGGCTGTGGGCTTTCACTTGCCTGGTAACATTATCAGAGCAAAAAAAGTGTTTCTCTGGGCCGGACGAGCATTTTAGGCGAAACATGCCAAACGTCCAGCAATAGCTCCCAAACCAAAGGAGCCAGCACTGAAACACATAGCTGGCCTGAAACCTCCACAGGGAGCACACAAGCAGCAACATTCATTCTAGGGCTGTGGCCTTTCACTTGCCTGGGAACATTATCATAGCTAAAAAAGTGTTTCATTCGGCCGGACGAGCATTTTAGGCCAAACATGCCAAACGTCCAGCAATAGCTCCCAAACCAAAGGAGCCAGCACTGAAACACATAGCTGGCCTGAAACCTCCCCAGGGAGCACACAAGCAGCAACATTCATTCTAGGGCTGTGGGCTTTCATTTGTCTGGCAACATTATCAGAGCAAATAAAGTGTTTCTCTCGGCCGGACGAGCATTTTAGGCCAAACATGCCAAACGTCCAGCAATAGCTCCCAAACCAAAGGAGCCAGCACTGAAACACATAGCTGGCCTGAAACCTCCCCAGGGAGCACACAAGCAGCAACATTCATTCTAGGGCTGTGGGCTTTCACTTGCCTGGGTACCTTCATCATTGCAAAAAAAGTGTTTCCCTTGGCCGGACGAGCATTTTAGGCCAAACATGCCAAACGTCCAGCAATAGCTCCCAAACCAAAGGAGCCAGCACTGAAACCCATAGCTAGCCTGAAACCTCCACAGGGAGCACACAAGCAGCAATATTCATTCTAGGGCTGTGGCCTTTCACTTGCCTGGGAACGGTCGTAATATCAAAAAAAGTGTTTCTCTCGGCCGGACGAGCATTTTAGGCCAAACATGCCAAACGTCCAGCAATAGCTCCCAAACCAAAGGAGCCAGCACTGAAACACATAGCTGGCCTGAAACCTCCGCAGGGAGCACACAAGCAGCAACATTCATTCTAGGGCTGTGGGCTTTCACTTGCCTGGTAACATTATCAGAGCAAAAATAGTGTTTCTCTGGGCCGGACGAGCATTTTAGGCGAAACATGCCAAACGTCCAGCAATAGCTCCCAAACCAAAGGAGCCAGCACTGAAACACATAGCTGGCCTGAAACCTCCACAGGGAGCACACAAGCAGCAACATTCATTCTAGGGCTGTGGCCTTTCACTTGCCTGGGAACATTATCATAGCTAAAAAAGTGTTTCTCTCGGCCGGACGAGCATTTTAGGCCAAACATGCCAAACGTCCAGCAATAGCTCCCAAACCAAAGGAGCCAGCACTGAAACACATAGCTGGCCTGAAACCTCCCCAGGGAGCACACAAGCAGCAACATTCATTCTAGGGCTGTGGGCTTTCACTTGTCTGGCAACATTATCAGAGCAAAAAAAGTGTTTCTCTCGGCCGGACGAGCATTTTAGGCCAAACATGCCAAACATCCAGCAATAGCTCCCAAACCAAAGGAGCCAGCACTGAAACACATAGCTGGCCTGAAACCTCACCAGGGAGCACACAAGCATCAACATTCATTCTAGGGCTGTGAGCTTTCACTTGCCTGGTAAAATTATCATAGCAAAAAAAGTGTTTCTCTCGGCCGGACGAGCATTTTAGGCCAAACATGCCAAACGTCCAGCAATAGCTCCCAAACCAAAGGAGCCAGCACTGAAACACATAGCTGGCCTGAAACCTCCCCAGGGAGCACACAAGCAGCAACATTCATTCTAGGGCTGTGGGCTTTCACTTGCCCGGGTACCTTCATCATTGCAAAAAAAGTGTTTCTCTTGGCCGGACGAGCATTTTAGGCCAAACATGCCAAACGTCCAGCAATAGCTCCCAAACCAAAGGAGCCAGAACTGAAACACATAGCTAGCCTGAAACCTCCACAGGGAGCACACAAGCAGCAATATTCATTCTAGGACTGTGGGCTTTCACTTGCCTGGGAACGGTCGTAATATCAAAAAAAGTGTTTCTCTCGGTCGGACGAGCATTTTAGGCCAAACATGCCAAACGTCCAGCAATAGCTCCCAAACCAAAGGAGCCAGCTCTGAAACACATAGCTGGCCTGAAACCTCCCCAGGGAGCACACAAGCAGCAACATTCATTCTAGGGCTGTGGGCTTTCACTTGCCTGGTAACATTATCAGAGCAAAAAAAGTGTTTCTCTGGGCCGGACGAGCATTTTAGGCGAAACATGCCAAAGGTCCAGCAATAGCTCCCAAACCAAAGGAGCCAGCACTGAAACACATAGCTAGCATGAAACCTCCCCAGGGAGCACACAAGCAGCAACATTCATTCTAGGGCTGTGGCCTTTCACTTGCCTGGGAACATTATCATAGCTAAAAAAGTGTTTCTCTCGGCCGGACGAGCATTTTAGGCCAAACATGCCAAACGTCCAGCAATAGCTCCCAAACCAAAGGAGCCAGCACTGAAACACATAGCTGGCCTGAAACCTCCCCAGGGAGCACACAAGCAGCAACATTCATTCTAGGGCTGTGGGCTTTCACTTGCCTGGGTACCTTCATCATTGCAAAAAAAGTGTTTCCCTTGGCCGGACGAGCATTTTAGGCCAAACATGCCAAACGTCCAGCAATAGCTCCCAAACCAAAGGAGCCAGCACAGAAACCCATAGCTAGCCTGAAACCTCCACAGGGAGCACACAAGCAGCAATATTCATTCTAGGACTGCGGGCTTACACTTGCCTGGGAACGGTCGTAATATCAAAAAAAGTGTTTCTCTCGGCCGGACGAGCATTTTAGGCCAAACATGCCAAACGTCCAGCAATAGCTCCCAAACCAAAGGAGCCAGCACTGAAACACATAGCTGGCCTGAAACCTCCCCAGGGAGCACACAAGCAGCAACATTCATTCTAGGGCTGTGGGCTTTCACTTGCCTGGTAACATTATCATAGCAAAAAAAGTGTTTCTTTGGGCCGGACGAGCATTTTAGGCGAAACATGCCAAAGGTCCAGCAATAGCTCCCAAACCAAAGGAGCCAGCACTGAAACACATAGCTGGCCTGAAACCTCCCCAGGGAGCACACAAGCAGCAACATTCATTCTAGGGCTGTGGGCTTTCACTTGTCTGGGAACATTATCAGAGCAAAAAAAGTGTTTCTCTCGGCCGGACGAGCATTTTAGGCCAAACATGCCAAACATCCAGCAATAGCTCCCAAACCAAAGGAGCCAGCACTGAAACACATAGCTGGCCAGAAACCTCACCAGGGAGCACACAAGCATCAACATTCATTCTAGGGCTGTGGGCTTTCACTTGCCTGGTAAAATTATCATAGGAAAAAAAGTGTTTCTCTCGGCCGGACGAGCATTTTAGGCCAAACATGCCAAACGTCCAGCAATAGCTCCCAAACCAAAGGAGCCAGCACGGAAACACATAGCTGGCCTGAAACCTCCCCAGGGAGCACACAAGCAGCAACATTCATTCTAGGGCTGTGGGCTTTCACTTGCCTAGTAACATTATCAGAGCAAAATAAGTGTTTCTCTGGGCCGGATGAGCATTTTAGGCCAAACATGCCAAATGTCCAGCAATAGCTCCCAAAACAAAGGAGCCAGCACTGAAACACATAGCTGGCCTGAAACCTCCACAGGGAGCACACAAGCAGCAACATTCATTCTAGGGCTGTGGCCTTTCACTTGCCTGGGAACATTATCATAGCAAAAAAAGTGTTTCTCTCGGCCGAACGAGCATTTTAGGACAAACATGCCAAACGTCCGTCAATAGCTCCCAAACCAAAGGAGCCAGCACTGAAACACATAGCTGGCCTGAAACCTCCCCAGGGAGCACACAAGCAGCAACATTCATTCTAGGGATGTGGGCTTTCACTTGCCTGGGTACCTTCATCATTGCAAAAAAAGTGTTTCCCTTGACCGGACGAGCATTTTAGGCCAAACATGCCAAACGTCCAGCAATAGCTCCCAAACCAAAGGAGCCAGCACTGAAACACATAGCTAGCCTGAAACCACCCCAGGGAGCACACAAGCAGCAATATTCATTCTAGGACTGTGGGCTTTCACTTGCCTGGGAACGGTCATAATATGAAAAATAGTGTTTCTCTCGGCCTGATGAGCATTTTAGGCCAAACATGCCAAACGTCCAGCAATAGCTCCCAAACCAAAGGAGCCAGCACTGAAACACATAGCTGGCCTGAAACCTCCCCAGGGAGCACACAAGCAGCAACATTCATTCTAGGGCTGTGGGCTTTCACTTGCCTGTTAACATTATCATACCAAAAAAGTGTTTCTCTCGGCCGGACGAGCATTTTAGGCCAAACATGCCAAACGTCCAGCAATAGCTCCCAAACCAAAGGAGCCAGCACTGAAACACATAGCTGGCCTGAAACCTCCCCAGGCAGCACACAAGCAGCAATATTCATTCTAGGACTGTGGGCTTTCACTTGCCTGGGAACGGTCATAATATCAAAAATAGTGTTTCTCTCGGCCGGACGAGCATTTTAGGCCAAACATGCCAAACGTCCAGCAATAGCTCCCAAACCAAAGGAGCCAGCACTGAAACACAGAGCTGGCCTGAAACCTCCCCAGGGAGCACACAAGCAGCAACATTCATTCTAGGACTGTGGGCTTTCACTTGCCAGGGAACCGTCGTAATATCAAAAAAAAGTGTTTCTCTCGGCTGGATGAGCATTTTAGGCCAAACATGCCAAACGTCCAGCAATAGCTCCCAAACCAAAGCAGCCAGCACTGAAACACATAGCTGGCCTGAAACCTCCACAGGGAGCACACAAGCAGAAACATTCATTCTAGGGCTGTGGGCTTTCACTTGCCTGGGAACATTATCATTGCAATAAAAGAGTTCCTCTCGGCCGGACGAGCATTTTAGGCCAAACATGCCAAACGTCCAGCAATAGCTCCCAAACCAAAGGAGCCAGCACTGAAACACATAGCTGGCCTGAAACCTCCCCAGGGAGCACACAAGCAGCAACATTCATTCTAGGGCTGTGGGCTTTCACTTGCCTGGGAACATTCATCATTGCAAAAAAAGTGTTTCCCTTGGCCGGACGAGCATTTTAGGCCAAACATGCCAAACGTCCAGCAATAGCTCCCAAACCAAAGGAGCCAGCACTGAAACACATAGCTAGCAGGAAACCTCCCCAGGGAGCACACAAGCAGCAATATTCATTCTAGGGATGTGGGCTTTCACTTCCCTGGGAACAGTCCTAATATCAAAAAAACTGTTTCTCTCGGCCGGACGAGCATTTTAGGCCAAACATGCCAAACGTCCAGCAATAGCTCCCAAACCAAAGGAGCCAGCACTGAAACACATAGCTGGCCTGAAACCTCCCCAGGGAGCACACAAGCAGCAATATTCATTCTAGGACTGTGGCATTTCACTTGCCTGGGAACGGTCATAATATAAAAAAAGTGTTTCTCTCGGCCGGACGAGCATTTTAGGCCAAACATGCCAAACATCCAGCAATAGATCCCAAACCAAAGGAGGCAGCACTGAAACACATAGCTGGCCTGAAACCTCCCCAGGGAGCACACAAGCAGCAACATTCATTCTAGGGCTGTGGGCTTTCACTTGTCTGGGAACATTATCAGAGCAAAAAAAGTGTTTCTCTCGGCCGGACGAGCATTTTAGGCCAAACATGCCAAACATCCAGCAATAGCTCCCCAAACCAAAGGAGCCAGCACTGAAACACATAGCTGGCCAGAAACCTCACCAGGGAGCACACAAGCATCAACATTCATTCTAGGGCTGTGGGCTTTCACTTGCCTGGTAAAATTATCATAGGAAAAAAAGTGTTTCTCTCGGCCGGACGAGCATTTTAGGCCAAACATGCCAAACGTCCAGCAATAGCTCCCAAACCAAAGGAGCCAGCACGGAAACACATAGCTGGCCTGAAACCTCCCCAGGGAGCACACAAGCAGCAACATTCATTCTAGGGCTGTGGGCTTTCACTTGCCTAGTAACATTATCAGAGCAAAATAAGTGTTTCTCTGGGCCGGATGAGCATTTTAGGCCAAACATGCCAAATGTCCAGCAATAGCTCCCAAAACAAAGGAGCCAGCACTGAAACACATAGCTGGCCTGAAACCTCCACAGGAGCACACAAGCAGCAACATTCATTCTAGGGCTGTGGCCTTTCACTTGCCTGGGAACATTATCATAGCAAAAAAAGTGTTTCTCTCGGCCGAACGAGCATTTTAGGACAAACATGCCAAACGTCCGACAATAGCTCCCAAACCAAAGGAGCCAGCACTGAAACACATAGCTGGCCTGAAACCTCCCCAGGGAGCACACAAGCAGCAACATTCATTCTAGGGATGTGGGCTTTCACTTGCCTGGGTACCTTCATCATTGCAAAAAAAGTGTTTCCCTTGACCGGACGAGCATTTTAGGCCAAACATGCCAAACGTCCAGCAATAGCTCCCAAACCAAAGGAGCCAGCACTGAAACACATAGCTAGCCTGAAACCACCCCAGGGAGCACACAAGCAGCAATATTCATTCTAGGACTGTGGGCTTTCACTTGCCTGGGAACGGTCATAATATGAAAAATAGTGTTTCTCTCGGCCTGATGAGCATTTTAGGCCAAACATGCCAAACGTCCAGCAATAGCTCCCAAACCAAAGGAGCCAGCACTGAAACACATAGCTGGCCTGAAACCTCCCCAGGGAGCACACAAGCAGCAACATTCATTCTAGGGCTGTGGGCTTTCACTTGCCTGTTAACATTATCATACCAAAAAAGTGTTTCTCTCGGCCGGACGAGCATTTTAGGCCAAACATGCCAAACGTCCAGCAATAGCTCCCAAACCAAAGGAGCCAGCACTGAAACACATAGCTGGCCTGAAACCTCCCCAGGCAGCACACAAGCAGCAATATTCATTCTAGGACTGTGGGCTTTCACTTGCCTGGGAACGGTCATAATATCAAAAATAGTGTTTCTCTCGGCCGGACGAGCATTTTAGGCCAAACATGCCAAACGTCCAGCAATAGCTCCCAAACCAAAGGAGCCAGCACTGAAACACAGAGCTGGCCTGAAACCTCCCCAGGGAGCACACAAGCAGCAACATTCATTCTAGGACTGTGGGCTTTCACTTGCCAGGGAACCGTCGTAATATCAAAAAAAAGTGTTTCTCTCGGCTGGATGAGCATTTTAGGCCAAACATGCCAAACGTCCAGCAATAGCTCCCAAACCAAAGCAGCCAGCACTGAAACACATAGCTGGCCTGAAACCTCCACAGGGAGCACACAAGCAGAAACATTCATTCTAGGGCTGTGGGCTTTCACTTGCCTGGGAACATTATCATTGCAATAAAAGAGTTCCTCTCGGCCGGACGAGCATTTTAGGCCAAACATGCCAAACGTCCAGCAATAGCTCCCAAACCAAAGGAGCCAGCACTGAAACACATAGCTGGCCTGAAACCTCCACAGGGAGCACACAAGCAGCAACATTCATTCTAGGGCTGTGGCCTTTCACTTGCCTGGGAACATTATCATAGCAAAAAAAGTGTTTCTCTCGGCCGAACGAGCATTTTAGGACAAACATGCCAAACGTCCGACAATAGCTCCCAAACCAAAGGAGCCAGCACTGAAACACATAGCTGGCCTGAAACCTCCCCAGGGAGCACACAAGCAGCAACATTCATTCTAGGGATGTGGGCTTTCACTTGCCTGGGTACCTTCATCATTGCAAAAAAAGTGTTTCCCTTGACCGGACGAGCATTTTAGGCCAAACATGCCAAACGTCCAGCAATAGCTCCCAAACCAAAGGAGCCAGCACTGAAACACATAGCTAGCCTGAAACCACCCCAGGGAGCACACAAGCAGCAATATTCATTCTAGGACTGTGGGCTTTCACTTGCCTGGGAACGGTCATAATATGAAAAATAGTGTTTCTCTCGGCCTGATGAGCATTTTAGGCCAAACATGCCAAACGTCCAGCAATAGCTCCCAAACCAAAGGAGCCAGCACTGAAACACATAGCTGGCCTGAAACCTCCCCAGGGAGCACACAAGCAGCAACATTCATTCTAGGGCTGTGGGCTTTCACTTGCCTGTTAACATTATCATACCAAAAAAGTGTTTCTCTCGGCCGGACGAGCATTTTAGGCCAAACATGCCAAACGTCCAGCAATAGCTCCCAAACCAAAGGAGCCAGCACTGAAACACATAGCTGGCCTGAAACCTCCCCAGGCAGCACACAAGCAGCAATATTCATTCTAGGACTGTGGGCTTTCACTTGCCTGGGAACGGTCATAATATCAAAAATAGTGTTTCTCTCGGCCGGACGAGCATTTTAGGCCAAACATGCCAAACGTCCAGCAATAGCTCCCAAACCAAAGGAGCCAGCACTGAAACACAGAGCTGGCCTGAAACCTCCCCAGGGAGCACACAAGCAGCAACATTCATTCTAGGACTGTGGGCTTTCACTTGCCAGGGAACCGTCGTAATATCAAAAAAAAGTGTTTCTCTCGGCTGGATGAGCATTTTAGGCCAAACATGCCAAACGTCCAGCAATAGCTCCCAAACCAAAGCAGCCAGCACTGAAACACATAGCTGGCCTGAAACCTCCACAGGGAGCACACAAGCAGAAACATTCATTCTAGGGCTGTGGGCTTTCACTTGCCTGGGAACATTATCATTGCAATAAAAGAGTTCCTCTCGGCCGGACGAGCATTTTAGGCCAAACATGCCAAACGTCCAGCAATAGCTCCCAAACCAAAGGAGCCAGCACTGAAACACATAGCTGGCCTGAAACCTCCCCAGGAAGCACACAAGCAGCAACATTCATTCTAGGGCTGTGGGCTTTCACTTGCCTGGGAACATTCATCATTGCAAAAAAAGTGTTTCCCTTGGCCGGACGAGCATTTTAGGCCAAACATGCCAAACGTCCAGCAATAGCTCCCAAACCAAAGGAGCCAGCACTGAAACACATAGCTAGCAGGAAACCTCCCCAGGGAGCACACAAGCAGCAATATTCATTCTAGGGATGTGGGCTTTCACTTCCCTGGGAACAGTCCTAATATCAAAAAAACTGTTTCTCTCGGCCGGACGAGCATTTTAGGCCAAACATGCCAAACGTCCAGCAATAGCTCCCAAACCAAAGGAGCCAGCACTGAAACACATAGCTGGCCTGAAACCTCCCCAGGGAGCACACAAGCAGCAATATTCATTCTAGGACTGTGGCATTTCACTTGCCTGGGAACGGTCATAATATAAAAGAAGTGTTTCTCTCGGCCGGACGAGCATTTTAGGCCAAACATGCCAAACATCCAGCAATAGATCCCAAACCAAAGGAGGCAGCACTGAAACACATAGCTGGCCTGAAACATCCCCAGGGAGCACACAAGCAGCAATATTCATTCTAGGGCTGTGGGCTTTCACTTGCCTGGGAACATTATCATAGCAAAAAAATTGTTTCTCTCGGCCGGACGAGCATTTTAGGCCAAACATGCCAAACGTCCAGCAATAGCTCCCAAACCAAAGGAGCCAGCACTGAAACACATAGCTGGCCTGAAACCTCCCCAGGGAGCACACAAGCAGCAACATTCGTTCTAGGGCTGTGGGCTTTCACCTGCCTGGGAACATTATCATAGCAAAAAAAGTATTTCTTTTGGAAGGATGAGCATTTTAGGCCAAACATGCCAAACGTCCAGCAATAGCTCCCAAACCAAAGGAGCCAGCACTGAAACACATAGCTGGCCTGAAACCTCCCCAGGGAGCACACAAGCTGCAACATTCATTCTAGGGCTGTGGGCTTTCACTTGCCTGGGAACATTATCATAGCAAAAAATGTGCTTCTC
This sequence comes from Porphyrio hochstetteri, assembly GCA_020800305.1. NCBI lineage: Eukaryota > Metazoa > Chordata > Aves > Gruiformes > Rallidae > Porphyrio > Porphyrio hochstetteri. The sequence continues at coordinate 7,878,802 of CM036928.1, forward strand.
TCGGACGGACGAGCATTTTAGGCCAAACATGCCAAACGTCCTTCAAGAGCTCCCAAACAAAAGGAGCCAGCACTGAAACACAGAGCTGGCCTGAAACCTCCCCAGGGAGCAAACAAGCAGCAACATTCATTCTAGGACTGTGGGCTTTCACTTGCCTGGTAACATTTTCAGAGGAAAAAAAATATGTTTCTCTGGGCCGGACGAGCATTTTAGGCCAAACATGCCAAACGTCCAGCAATAGCTCCCAAACCAAAGGAGCCAGAACTGAAACACATAGCTGGCCTGAAACCTCCCCAGGGAGCACACAAGCAGCAATATTCATTCTAGTACTGTGGGCTTTCACTTGCCTGGGATCGGTCGCTATATCAAAAAAAGTGTTTCTCTCGGCCGGACGAGCATTTTAGGCCAAACATGCCAAACGTCCAGCAATAGCTCCCAAACCAAAGGAGCCAGCACTGAAACACATAGCTGGCCTGAAACCTCCCCAGGGAGCACACAAGCAGCAACATTCATTCTAGGGCTGTGGGCTTTCACTTGCCTGGGTACCTTCATCATTGCAAAAAAAATGTGTTTCCCTTGGCCAGACGAGCATTTTAGGCCAAACATGCCAAACGTCCAGCAATAGCTCCCAAACCAAAGGAGCCAGCACTGAAACACATAGCTAGCCTGAAACCTCCCTAGGGAGCACACAAGCAGCAATATTCATTCTAGGACTGTGGTCTTTCACTTGCCTGGGAACGGTTGTAATATCAAAAAAAGTGTTTCTCTCGGCCGGACGAGCATTTTAGGCCAAACATGCCAAACGTCCAGCAAAAGCTCCCAAACCAAAGGAGCCAGCACTGAAAAACATAGCTGGCCTGAAACCTCCCCAGGGAGCACACAAGCAGCAACATTCATTCTAGGGCTGTGGGCTTTCACTTGCCTGGTAAAATTATCATAGCAAAAAAAGTGTTTCTCTCGGCCGGACGAGCATTTTAGGCCAAACATGCCAAACGTCCAGCAATAGCTCCCAAACCAAAGGAGCCAGCACTGAAACACATAGCTGGCCTGAAACCTCCCCAGGGAGCACACAAGCAGCAACATTCATTCTAGGGCTGTGGGCTTTCACTTGCCCGGGTACCTTCATCATTGCAAAAAAAGTGTTTCTCTTGGCCGGACGAGCATTTTAGGCCAAACATGCCAAACGTCCAGCAATAGCTCCCAAACCAAAGGAGCCAGAACTGAAACCCATAGCTAGCCTGAAACCTCCACAGGGAGCACACAAGCAGCAATATTCATTCTAGGACTGTGGGCTTTCACTTGCCTGGGAACGGTCGTAATATCAAAAAAAGTGTTTCTCTCGGCCGGACGAGCATTTTAGGCCAAACATGCCAAACGTCCAGCAATAGCTCCCAAACCAAAGGAGCCAGCTCTGAAACACATAGCTGGCCTGAAACCTCCCCAGGGAGCACACAAGCAGCAACATTCATTCTAGGGCTGTGGGCTTTCACTTGCCTGGTAACATTATCAGAGCAAAAAAAGTGTTTCTCTGGGCCGGACGAGCATTTTAGGCGAAACATGCCAAAGGTCCAGCAATACCTCCCAAACCAAAGGAGCCAGCACTGAAACACATAGCTAGCATGAAACCTCCCCAGGGAGCACACAAGCAGCAACATTCATTCTAGGGCTGTGGCCTTTCACTTGCCTGGGAACATTATCATAGCTAAAAAAGTGTTTCTCTCGGCCTGACGAGCATTTTAGGCCAAACATGCCAAACGTCCAGCAATAGCTCCCAAACCAAAGGAGCCAGCACTGAAACACATAGCTGGCCTGAAACCTCCCCAGGGAGCACACAAGCAGCAACATTCATTCTAGGGCTGTGGGCTTTCACTTGCCTGGGTACCTTCATCATTGCAAAAAAAGTGTTTCCCTTGGCCGGACGAGCATTTTAGGCCAAACATGCCAAACGTCCAGCAATAGCTCCCAAACCAAAGGAGCCAGCACAGAAACCCATAGCTAGCCTGAAACCTCCACAGGGAGCACACAAGCAGCAATATTCATTCTAGGACTGCGGGCTTTCACTTGCCTGGGAACGGTCGTAATATCAAAAAAAGTGTTTCTCTCGGCCGGACGAGCATTTTAGGCCAAACATGCCAAACGTCCAGCAATAGCTCCCAAACCAAAGGAGCCAGCACTGAAACACATAGCTGGCCTGAAACCTCCCCAGGGAGCACACAAGCAGCAACATTCATTCTAGGGATGTGGGCTTTCACTTGCCTGGGTACCTTCATCATTGCAAAAAAAGTGTTTCCCTTGACCGGACGAGCATTTTAGGCCAAACATGCCAAACGTCCGTCAATAGCTCCCAAACCAAAGGAGCCAGCACTGAAACACATAGCTGGCCTGAAACCTCCCCAGGGAGCACACAAGCAGCAACATTCATTCTAGGGATGTGGGCTTTCACTTGCCTGGGTACCTTCATCATTGCAAAAAAAGTGTTTCCCTTGACCGGACGAGCATTTTAGGCCAAACATGCCAAACGTCCAGCAATAGCTCCCAAACCAAAGGAGCCAGCACTGAAACACATAGCTGGCCTGAAACCACCCCAGGGAGCACACAAGCAGCAATATTCATTCTAGGACTGTGGGCTTTCACTTGCCTGGGAACGGTCATAATATGAAAAACAGTGTTTCTCTCGGCCTGATGAGCATTTTAGGCCAAACATGCCAAACGTCCAGCAATAGCTCCCAAACCAAAGGAGCCAGCACTGAAACACATAGCTGGCCTGAAACCTCCCCAGGGAGCACACAAGCAGCAACATTCATTCTAGGGCTGTGGGCTTTCACTTGCCTGTTAACATTATCATACCAAAAAAGTGTTTCTCTCGGCCGGACGAGCATTTTAGGCCAAACATGCCAAACGTCCAGCAATAGCTCCCAAACCAAAGGAGCCAGCACTGAAACACATAGCTGGCCTGAAACCTCCCCAGGCAGCACACAAGCAGCAATATTCATTCTAGGAATGTGGGCTTTCACTTGCCTGGGAACGGTCATAATATCAAAAATAGTGTTTCTCTCGGCCGGACGAGCATTTTAGGCCAAACATGCCAAACGTCCAGCAATAGCTCCCAAACCAAAGGAGCCAGCACTGAAACACAGAGCTGGCCTGAAACCTCCCCAGGGAGCACACAAGCAGCAACATTCATTCTAGGACTGTGGGCTTTCACTTGCCAGGGAACCGTCGTAATATCAAAAAAAAGTTTTTCTCTCGGCTGGATGAGCATTTTAGGCCAAACATGCCAAACGTCCAGCAATAGCTCCCAAACCAAAGCAGCCAGCACTGAAACACATAGCTGGCCTGAAACCTCCACAGGGAGCACACAAGCAGAAACATTCATTCTAGGGCTGTGGGCTTTCACTTGCCTGGGAACATTATCATTGCAATAAAAGAGTTCCTCTCGGCCGGACGAGCATTTTAGGCCAAACATGCCAAACGTCCAGCAATAGCTCCCAAACCAAAGGAGCCAGCACTGAAACACATAGCTGGCCTGAAACCTCCCCAGGGAGCACACAAGCAGCAACATTCATTCTAGGGCTGTGGGCTTTCACTTGCCTGGGAACATTCATCATTGCAAAAAAAGTGTTTCCCTTGGCCGGACGAGCATTTTAGGCCAAACATGCCAAACGTCCAGCAATAGCTCCCAAACCAAAGGAGCCAGCACTGAAACACATAGCTGGCCTGAAACCTCCCCAGGGAGCACACAAGCAGCAATATTCATTCTAGGACTGTGGCATTTCACTTGCCTGGGAACGGTCATAATATAAAAAAAGTGTTTCTCTCGGCCGGACGAGCATTTTAGGCCAAACATGCCAAACATCCAGCAATAGATCCCAAACCAAAGGAGGCAGCACTGAAACACATAGCTGGCCTGAAACATCCCCAGGGAGCACACAAGCAGCAATATTCATTCTAGGGCTGTGGGCTTTCACTTGCCTGGGAACATTATCAGAGCAAAAAAATTGTTTCTCTCGGCCGGACGAGCATTTTAGGCCAAACATGCCAAACGTCCAGCAATAGCTCCCAAACCAAAGGAGCCAGCACTGAAACACATAGCTGGCCTGAAACCTCCCCAGGGAGCACACAAGCAGCAACATTCGTTCTAGGGCTGTGGGCTTTCACCTGCCTGGGAACATTATCATAGCAAAAAAAGTATTTCTTTTGGAAGGATGAGCATTTTAGGCCAAACATGCCAAACGTCCAGCAATAGCTCCCAAACCAAAGGAGCCAGCACTGAAACACATAGCTGGCCTGAAACCTCCCCAGGGAGCACACAAGCTGCAACATTCAATCTAGGGCTGTGGGCTTTCACTTGCCTGGGAACATTATCATAGCAAAAAATGTGCTTCTCTCGGACGGACGAGCATTTTAGGCCAAACATGCCAAACGTCCTTCAAGAGCTCCCAAACAAAAGGAGCCAGCACTGAAACACAGAGCTGGCCTGAAACCTCCCCAGGGAGCAAACAAGCAGCAACATTCATTCTAGGACTGTGGGCTTTCACTTGCCTGGTAACATTTTCAGAGGAAAAAAAATATGTTTCTCTGGGCCGGACGAGCATTTTAGGCCAAACATGCCAAACGTCCAGCAATAGCTCCCAAACCAAAGGAGCCAGCACTGAAACACATAGCTAGCCTGAAACCTCCCCAGGGAGCACACAAGCAGCAATATTCATTCTAGGGATGTGGGCTTTCACTTCCCTGGGAACAGTCGTAATATCAAAAAAACTGTTTCTCTCTGCCGGACGAGCATTTTAGGCCAAACATGCCAAACGTCCAGCAATAGCTCCCAAACCAAAGGAGCCAGCACTGAAACACATAGCTGGCCTGAAACCTCCCCAGGGAGCACACAAGCAGCAATATTCATTCTAGTACTGTGGGCTTTCACTTGCCTGGGATCGGTCGCTATATCAAAAAAAGTGTTTCTCTCGGCCGGACGAGCATTTTAGGCCAAACATGCCAAACGTCCAGCAATAGCTCCCAAACCAAAGGAGCCAGCACTGAAACACATAGCTGGCCTGAAACCTCCCCAGGGAGCACACAAGCAGCAACATTCATTCTAGGGCTGTGGGCTTTCACTTGCCTGGGTACCTTCATCATTGCAAAAAAAATGTGTTTCCCTTGGCCAGACGAGCATTTTAGGCCAAACATGCCAAACGTCCAGCAATAGCTCCCAAACCAAAGGAGCCAGCACTGAAACACATAGCTAGCCTGAAACCTCCCTAGGGAGCACACAAGCAGCAATATTCATTCTAGGACTGTGGTCTTTCACTTGCCTGGGAACGGTTGTAATATCAAAAAAAGTGTTTCTCTCGGCCGGACGAGCATTTTAGGCCAAACATGCCAAACGTCCAGCAAAAGCTCCCAAACCAAAGGAGCCAGCACTGAAAAACATAGCTGGCCTGAAACCTCCCCAGGGAGCACACAAGCAGCAACATTCATTCTAGGGCTGTGGGCTTTCACTTGCCTGGTAAAATTATCATAGCAAAAAAAGTGTTTCTCTCGGCCGGACGAGCATTTTAGGCCAAACATGCCAAACGTCCAGCAATAGCTCCCAAACCAAAGGAGCCAGCACTGAAACACATAGCTGGCCTGAAACCTCCCCAGGGAGCACACAAGCAGCAACATTCATTCTAGGGCTGTGGGCTTTCACTTGCCCGGGTACCTTCATCATTGCAAAAAAAGTGTTTCTCTTGGCCGGACGAGCATTTTAGGCCAAACATGCCAAACGTCCAGCAATAGCTCCCAAACCAAAGGAGCCAGAACTGAAACCCATAGCTAGCCTGAAACCTCCACAGGGAGCACACAAGCAGCAATATTCATTCTAGGACTGTGGGCTTTCACTTGCCTGGGAACGGTCGTAATATCAAAAAAAGTGTTTCTCTCGGCCGGACGAGCATTTTAGGCCAAACATGCCAAACGTCCAGCAATAGCTCCCAAACCAAAGGAGCCAGCACTGAAACACATAGCTGGCCTGAAACCTCCCCAGGGAGCACACAAGCAGCAACATTCATTCTAGGGCTGTGGGCTTTCACTTGCCTGGGTACCTTCATCATTGCAAAAAAAATGTGTTTCCCTTGGCCAGACGAGCATTTTAGGCCAAACATGCCAAACGTCCAGCAATAGCTCCCAAACCAAAGGAGCCAGCACTGAAACACATAGCTAGCCTGAAACCTCCCTAGGGAGCACACAAGCAGCAATATTCATTCTAGGACTGTGGTCTTTCACTTGCCTGGGAACGGTTGTAATATCAAAAAAAGTGTTTCTCTCGGCCGGACGAGCATTTTAGGCCAAACATGCCAAACGTCCAGCAAAAGCTCCCAAACCAAAGGAGCCAGCACTGAAAAACATAGCTGGCCTGAAACCTCCCCAGGGAGCACACAAGCAGCAACATTCATTCTAGGGCTGTGGGCTTTCACTTGCCTGGTAAAATTATCATAGCAAAAAAAGTGTTTCTCTCGGCCGGACGAGCATTTTAGGCCAAACATGCCAAACGTCCAGCAATAGCTCCCAAACCAAAGGAGCCAGCACTGAAACACATAGCTGGCCTGAAACCTCCCCAGGGAGCACACAAGCAGCAACATTCATTCTAGGGCTGTGGGCTTTCACTTGCCTGGGTACCTTCATCATTGCAAAAAAAGTGTTTCCCTTGGCCGGACGAGCATTTTAGGCCAAACATGCCAAACGTCCAGCAATAGCTCCCAAACCAAAGGAGCCAGCACAGAAACCCATAGCTAGCCTGAAACCTCCACAGGGAGCACACAAGCAGCAATATTCATTCTAGGACTGCGGGCTTTCACTTGCCTGGGAACGGTCGTAATATCAAAAAAAGTGTTTCTCTCGGCCGGACGAGCATTTTAGGCCAAACATGCCAAACGTCCAGCAATAGCTCCCAAACCAAAGGAGCCAGCACTGAAACACATAGCTGGCCTGAAACCTCCCCAGGGAGCACACAAGCAGCAACATTCATTCTAGGGCTGTGGGCTTTCACTTGCCTGGTAACATTATCATAGCAAAAAAAGTGTTTCTTTGGGCCGGACGAGCATTTTAGGCGAAACATGCCAAAGGTCCAGCAATAGCTCCCAAACCAAAGGAGCCAGCACTGAAACACATAGCTGGCCTGAAACCTCCCCAGGGAGCACACAAGCAGCAACATTCATTCTAGGGCTGTGGGCTTTCACTTGTCTGGGAACATTATCAGAGCAAAAAAAGTGTTTCTCTCGGCCGGACGAGCATTTTAGGCCAAACATGCCAAACATCCAGCAATAGCTCCCAAACCAAAGGAGCCAGCACTGAAACACATAGCTGGCCAGAAACCTCACCAGGGAGCACACAAGCATCAACATTCATTCTAGGGCTGTGGGCTTTCACTTGCCTGGTAAAATTATCATAGGAAAAAAAGTGTTTCTCTCGGCCGGACGAGCATTTTAGGCCAAACATGCCAAACGTCCAGCAATAGCTCCCAAACCAAAGGAGCCAGCACTGAAACACATAGCTGGCCTGAAACCTCCCCAGGGAGCACACAAGCAGCAACATTCATTCTAGGGCTGTGGGCTTTCACTTGCCTAGTAACATTATCAGAGCAAAATAAGTGTTTCTCTGGGCCGGATGAGCATTTTAGGCCAAACATGCCAAATGTCCAGCAATAGCTCCCAAAACAAAGGAGCCAGCACTGAAACACATAGCTGGCCTGAAACCTCCACAGGGAGCACACAAGCAGCAACATTCATTCTAGGGCTGTGGCCTTTCACTTGCCTGGGAACATTATCATAGCAAAAAAAGTGTTTCTCTCGGCCGAACGAGCATTTTAGGACAAACATGCCAAACGTCCGTCAATAGCTCCCAAACCAAAGGAGCCAGCACTGAAACACATAGCTGGCCTGAAACCTCCCCAGGGAGCACACAAGCAGCAACATTCATTCTAGGGATGTGGGCTTTCACTTGCCTGGGTACCTTCATCATTGCAAAAAAAGTGTTTCCCTTGACCGGACGAGCATTTTAGGCCAAACATGCCAAACGTCCAGCAATAGCTCCCAAACCAAAGGAGCCAGCACTGAAACACATAGCTAGCCTGAAACCACCCCAGGGAGCACACAAGCAGCAATATTCATTCTAGGACTGTGGGCTTTCACTTGCCTGGGAACGGTCATAATATGAAAAATAGTGTTTCTCTCGGCCTGATGAGCATTTTAGGCCAAACATGCCAAACGTCCAGCAATAGCTCCCAAACCAAAGGAGCCAGCACTGAAACACATAGCTGGCCTGAAACCTCCCCAGGGAGCACACAAGCAGCAACATTCATTCTAGGGCTGTGGGCTTTCACTTGCCTGTTAACATTATCATACCAAAAAAGTGTTTCTCTCGGCCGGACGAGCATTTTAGGCCAAACATGCCAAACGTCCAGCAATAGCTCCCAAACCAAAGGAGCCAGCACTGAAACACATAGCTGGCCTGAAACCTCCCCAGGCAGCACACAAGCAGCAATATTCATTCTAGGATTGTGGGCTTTCACTTGCCTGGGAACGGTCATAATATAAAAAAAGTGTTTCTCTCGGCCGGACGAGCATTTTAGGCCAAACATGCCAAACATCCAGCAATAGATCCCAAACTAAAGGAGGCAGCACTGAAACACATAGCTGGCCTGAAACATCCCCAGGGAGCACACAAGCAGCAATATTCATTCTAGGGCTGTGGGCTTTCACTTGCCTGGGAACATTATCAGAGCAAAAAAATTGTTTCTCTCGGCCGGACGAGCATTTTAGGCCAAACATGCCAAACGTCCAGCAATAGCTCCCAAACCAAAGGAGCCAGCACTGAAACACATAGCTGGCCTGAAACCTCCCCAGGGAGCACACAAGCAGCAACATTCGTTCTAGGGCTGTGGGCTTTCACCTGCCTGGGAACATTATCATAGCAAAAAAAGTATTTCTTTTGGAAGGATGAGCATTTTAGGCCAAACATGCCAAACGTCCAGCAATAGCTCCCAAACCAAAGGAGCCAGCACTGAAACACATAGCTGGCCTGAAACCTCCCCAGGGAGCACACAAGCTGCAACATTCATTCTAGGGCTGTGGGCTTTCACTTGCCTGGGAACATTATCATAGCAAAAAATGTGCTTCTCTCGGACGGACGAGCATTTTAGGCCAAACATGCCAAACGTCCTTCAAGAGCTCCCAAACAAAAGGAGCCAGCACTGAAACACAGAGCTGGCCTGAAACCTCCCCAGGGAGCAAACAAGCAGCAACATTCATTCTAGGACTGTGGGCTTTCACTTGCCTGGTAACATTTTCAGAGGAAAAAAAATATGTTTCTCTGGGCCGGACGAGCATTTTAGGCCAAACATGCCAAACGTCCAGCAATAGCTCCCAAACCAAAGGAGCCAGCACTGAAACACATAGCTAGCCTGAAACCTCCCCAGGGAGCACACAAGCAGCAATATTCATTCTAGGGATGTGGGCTTTCACTTCCCTGGGAACAGTCGTAATATCAAAAAAACTGTTTCTCTCTGCCGGACGAGCATTTTAGGCCAAACATGCCAAACGTCCAGCAATAGCTCCCAAACCAAAGGAGCCAGCACTGAAACACATAGCTGGCCTGAAACCTCCCCAGGGAGCACACAAGCAGCAATATTCATTCTAGTACTGTGGGCTTTCACTTGCCTGGGATCGGTCGCTATATCAAAAAAAGTGTTTCTCTCGGCCGGACGAGCATTTTAGGCCAAACATGCCAAACGTCCAGCAATAGCTCCCAAACCAAAGGAGCCAGCACTGAAACACATAGCTGGCCTGAAACCTCCCCAGGGAGCACACAAGCAGCAACATTCATTCTAGGGCTGTGGGCTTTCACTTGCCTGGGTACCTTCATCATTGCAAAAAAAATGTGTTTCCCTTGGCCAGACGAGCATTTTAGGCCAAACATGCCAAACGTCCAGCAATAGCTCCCAAACCAAAGGAGCCAGCACTGAAACACATAGCTAGCCTGAAACCTCCCTAGGGAGCACACAAGCAGCAATATTCATTCTAGGACTGTGGTCTTTCACTTGCCTGGGAACGGTTGTAATATCAAAAAAAGTGTTTCTCTCGGCCGGACGAGCATTTTAGGCCAAACATGCCAAACGTCCAGCAAAAGCTCCCAAACCAAAGGAGCCAGCACTGAAAAACATAGCTGGCCTGAAACCTCCCCAGGGAGCACACAAGCAGCAACATTCATTCTAGGGCTGTGGGCTTTCACTTGCCTGGTAAAATTATCATAGCAAAAAAAGTGTTTCTCTCGGCCGGACGAGCATTTTAGGCCAAACATGCCAAACGTCCAGCAATAGCTCCCAAACCAAAGGAGCCAGCACTGAAACACATAGCTGGCCTGAAACCTCCCCAGGGAGCACACAAGCAGCAACATTCATTCTAGGGCTGTGGGCTTTCACTTGCCCGGGTACCTTCATCATTGCAAAAAAAGTGTTTCTCTTGGCCGGACGAGCATTTTAGGCCAAACATGCCAAACGTCCAGCAATAGCTCCCAAACCAAAGGAGCCAGAACTGAAACCCATAGCTAGCCTGAAACCTCCACAGGGAGCACACAAGCAGCAATATTCATTCTAGGACTGTGGGCTTTCACTTGCCTGGGAACGGTCGTAATATCAAAAAAAGTGTTTCTCTCGGCCGGACGAGCATTTTAGGCCAAACATGCCAAACGTCCAGCAATAGCTCCCAAACCAAAGGAGCCAGCACTGAAACACATAGCTGGCCTGAAACCTCCCCAGGGAGCACACAAGCAGCAACATTCATTCTAGGGCTGTGGGCTTTCACTTGCCTGGGTACCTTCATCATTGCAAAAAAAATGTGTTTCCCTTGGCCAGACGAGCATTTTAGGCCAAACATGCCAAACGTCCAGCAATAGCTCCCAAACCAAAGGAGCCAGCACTGAAACACATAGCTAGCCTGAAACCTCCCTAGGGAGCACACAAGCAGCAATATTCATTCTAGGACTGTGGTCTTTCACTTGCCTGGGAACGGTTGTAATATCAAAAAAAGTGTTTCTCTCGGCCGGACGAGCATTTTAGGCCAAACATGCCAAACGTCCAGCAAAAGCTCCCAAACCAAAGGAGCCAGCACTGAAAAACATAGCTGGCCTGAAACCTCCCCAGGGAGCACACAAGCAGCAACATTCATTCTAGGGCTGTGGGCTTTCACTTGCCTGGTAAAATTATCATAGCAAAAAAAGTGTTTCTCTCGGCCGGACGAGCATTTTAGGCCAAACATGCCAAACGTCCAGCAATAGCTCCCAAACCAAAGGAGCCAGCACTGAAACACATAGCTGGCCTGAAACCTCCCCAGGGAGCACACAAGCAGCAACATTCATTCTAGGGCTGTGGGCTTTCACTTGCCCGGGTACCTTCATCATTGCAAAAAAAGTGTTTCTCTTGGCCGGACGAGCATTTTAGGCCAAACATGCCAAACGTCCAGCAATAGCTCCCAAACCAAAGGAGCCAGAACTGAAACCCATAGCTAGCCTGAAACCTCCACAGGGAGCACACAAGCAGCAATATTCATTCTAGGACTGTGGGCTTTCACTTGCCTGGGAACGGTCGTAATATCAAAAAAAGTGTTTCTCTCGGCCGGACGAGCATTTTAGGCCAAACATGCCAAACGTCCAGCAATAGCTCCCAAACCAAAGGAGCCAGCTCTGAAACACATAGCTGGCCTGAAACCTCCCCAGGGAGCACACAAGCAGCAACATTCATTCTAGGGCTGTGGGCTTTCACTTGCCTGGTAACATTATCAGAGCAAAAAAAGTGTTTCTCTGGGCCGGACGAGCATTTTAGGCGAAACATGCCAAAGGTCCAGCAATACCTCCCAAACCAAAGGAGCCAGCACTGAAACACATAGCTAGCATGAAACCTCCCCAGGGAGCACACAAGCAGCAACATTCATTCTAGGGCTGTGGCCTTTCACTTGCCTGGGAACATTATCATAGCTAAAAAAGTGTTTCTCTCGGCCTGACGAGCATTTTAGGCCAAACATGCCAAACGTCCAGCAATAGCTCCCAAACCAAAGGAGCCAGCACTGAAACACATAGCTGGCCTGAAACCTCCCCAGGGAGCACACAAGCAGCAACATTCATTCTAGGGCTGTGGGCTTTCACTTGCCTGGGTACCTTCATCATTGCAAAAAAAGTGTTTCCCTTGGCCGGACGAGCATTTTAGGCCAAACATGCCAAACGTCCAGCAATAGCTCCCAAACCAAAGGAGCCAGAACTGAAACCCATAGCTAGCCTGAAACCTCCACAGGGAGCACACAAGCAGCAATATTCATTCTAGGACTGTGGGCTTTCACTTGCCTGGGAACGGTCGTAATATCAAAAAAAGTGTTTCTCTCGGCCGGACGAGCATTTTAGGCCAAACATGCCAAACGTCCAGCAATAGCTCCCAAACCAAAGGAGCCAGCTCTGAAACACATAGCTGGCCTGAAACCTCCCCAGGGAGCACACAAGCAGCAACATTCATTCTAGGGCTGTGGGCTTTCACTTGCCTGGTAACATTATCAGAGCAAAAAAAGTGTTTCTCTGGGCCGGACGAGCATTTTAGGCGAAACATGCCAAAGGTCCAGCAATACCTCCCAAACCAAAGGAGCCAGCACTGAAACACATAGCTAGCATGAAACCTCCCCAGGGAGCACACAAGCAGCAACATTCATTCTAGGGCTGTGGCCTTTCACTTGCCTGGGAACATTATCATAGCTAAAAAAGTGTTTCTCTCGGCCTGACGAGCATTTTAGGCCAAACATGCCAAACGTCCAGCAATAGCTCCCAAACCAAAGGAGCCAGCACTGAAACACATAGCTGGCCTGAAACCTCCCCAGGGAGCACACAAGCAGCAACATTCATTCTAGGGCTGTGGGCTTTCACTTGCCTGGGTACCTTCATCATTGCAAAAAAAGTGTTTCCCTTGGCCGGACGAGCATTTTAGGCCAAACATGCCAAACGTCCAGCAATAGCTCCCAAACCAAAGGAGCCAGCACAGAAACCCATAGCTAGCCTGAAACCTCCACAGGGAGCACACAAGCAGCAATATTCATTCTAGGACTGCGGGCTTTCACTTGCCTGGGAACGGTCGTAATATCAAAAAAAGTGTTTCTCTCGGCCGGACGAGCATTTTAGGCCAAACATGCCAAACGTCCAGCAATAGCTCCCAAACCAAAGGAGCCAGCACTGAAACACATAGCTGGCCTGAAACCTCCCCAGGGAGCACACAAGCAGCAACATTCATTCTAGGGCTGTGGGCTTTCACTTGCCTGGTAACATTATCATAGCAAAAAAAGTGTTTCTTTGGGCCGGACGAGCATTTTAGGCGAAACATGCCAAAGGTCCAGCAATAGCTCCCAAACCAAAGGAGCCAGCACTGAAACACATAGCTGGCCTGAAACCTCCCCAGGGAGCACACAAGCAGCAACATTCATTCTAGGGCTGTGGGCTTTCACTTGTCTGGGAACATTATCAGAGCAAAAAAAGTGTTTCTCTCGGCCGGACGAGCATTTTAGGCCAAACATGCCAAACATCCAGCAATAGCTCCCAAACCAAAGGAGCCAGCACTGAAACACATAGCTGGCCAGAAACCTCACCAGGGAGCACACAAGCATCAACATTCATTCTAGGGCTGTGGGCTTTCACTTGCCTGGTAAAATTATCATAGGAAAAAAAGTGTTTCTCTCGGCCGGACGAGCATTTTAGGCCAAACATGCCAAACGTCCAGCAATAGCTCCCAAACCAAAGGAGCCAGCACGGAAACACATAGCTGGCCTGAAACCTCCCCAGGGAGCACACAAGCAGCAACATTCATTCTAGGGCTGTGGGCTTTCACTTGCCTAGTAACATTATCAGAGCAAAATAAGTGTTTCTCTGGGCCGGATGAGCATTTTAGGCCAAACATGCCAAATGTCCAGCAATAGCTCCCAAAACAAAGGAGCCAGCACTGAAACACATAGCTGGCCTGAAACCTCCACAGGGAGCACACAAGCAGCAACATTCATTCTAGGGCTGTGGCCTTTCACTTGCCTGGGAACATTATCATAGCAAAAAAAGTGTTTCTCTCGGCCGAACGAGCATTTTAGGACAAACATGCCAAACGTCCGTCAATAGCTCCCAAACCAAAGGAGCCAGCACTGAAACACATAGCTGGCCTGAAACCTCCCCAGGGAGCACACAAGCAGCAACATTCATTCTAGGGATGTGGGCTTTCACTTGCCTGGGTACCTTCATCATTGCAAAAAAAGTGTTTCCCTTGACCGGACGAGCATTTTAGGCCAAACATGCCAAACGTCCAGCAATAGCTCCCAAACCAAAGGAGCCAGCACTGAAACACATAGCTAGCCTGAAACCACCCCAGGGAGCACACAAGCAGCAATATTCATTCTAGGACTGTGGGCTTTCACTTGCCTGGGAACGGTCATAATATGAAAAATAGTGTTTCTCTCGGCCTGATGAGCATTTTAGGCCAAACATGCCAAACGTCCAGCAATAGCTCCCAAACCAAAGGAGCCAGCACTGAAACACATAGCTGGCCTGAAACCTCCCCAGGGAGCACACAAGCAGCAACATTCATTCTAGGGCTGTGGGCTTTCACTTGCCTGTTAACATTATCATACCAAAAAAGTGTTTCTCTCGGCCGGACGAGCATTTTAGGCCAAACATGCCAAACGTCCAGCAATAGCTCCCAAACCAAAGGAGCCAGCACTGAAACACATAGCTGGCCTGAAACCTCCCCAGGCAGCACACAAGCAGCAATATTCATTCTAGGATTGTGGGCTTTCACTTGCCTGGGAACGGTCATAATATCAAAAATAGTGTTTCTCTCGGCCGGACGAGCATTTTAGGCCAAACATGCCAAACGTCCAGCAATAGCTCCCAAACCAAAGGAGCCAGCACTGAACCACAGAGCTGGCCTGAAACCTCCCCAGGGAGCACACAAGCAGCAATATTCATTCTAGGACTGTGGCATTTCACTTGCCTGGGAACGGTCATAATATAAAAAAAGTGTTTCTCTCGGCCGGACGAGCATTTTAGGCCAAACATGCCAAACATCCAGCAATAGATCCCAAACTAAAGGAGGCAGCACTGAAACACATAGCTGGCCTGAAACATCCCCAGGGAGCACACAAGCAGCAATATTCATTCTAGGGCTGTGGGCTTTCACTTGCCTGGGAACATTATCAGAGCAAAAAAATTGTTTCTCTCGGCCGGACGAGCATTTTAGGCCAAACATGCCAAACGTCCAGCAATAGCTCCCAAACCAAAGGAGCCAGCACTGAAACACATAGCTGGCCTGAAACCTCCCCAGGGAGCACACAAGCAGCAACATTCGTTCTAGGGCTGTGGGCTTTCACCTGCCTGGGAACATTATCATAGCAAAAAAAGTATTTCTTTTGGAAGGATGAGCATTTTAGGCCAAACATGCCAAACGTCCAGCAATAGCTCCCAAACCAAAGGAGCCAGCACTGAAACACATAGCTGGCCTGAAACCTCCCCAGGGAGCACACAAGCTGCAACATTCATTCTAGGGCTGTGGGCTTTCACTTGCCTGGGAACATTATCATAGCAAAAAATGTGCTTCTCTCGGACGGACGAGCATTTTAGGCCAAACATGCCAAACGTCCTTCAAGAGCTCCCAAACAAAAGGAGCCAGCACTGAAACACAGAGCTGGCCTGAAACCTCCCCAGGGAGCAAACAAGCAGCAACATTCATTCTAGGACTGTGGGCTTTCACTTGTCTGGTAACATTTTCAGAGGAAAAAAAATATGTTTCTCTGGGCCGGACGAGCATTTTAGGCCAAACATGCCAAACGTCCAGCAATAGCTCCCAAACCAAAGGAGCCAGCACTGAAACACATAGCTAGCCTGAAACCTCCCCAGGGAGCACACAAGCAGCAATATTCATTCTAGGGATGTGGGCTTTCACTTCCCTGGGAACAGTCGTAATATCAAAAAAACTGTTTCTCTCTGCCGGACGAGCATTTTAGGCCAAACATGCCAAACGTCCAGCAATAGCTCCCAAACCAAAGGAGCCAGCACTGAAACACATAGCTGGCCTGAAACCTCCCCAGGGAGCACACAAGCAGCAATATTCATTCTAGTACTGTGGGCTTTCACTTGCCTGGGATCGGTCGCTATATCAAAAAAAGTGTTTCTCTCGGCCGGACGAGCATTTTAGGCCAAACATGCCAAACGTCCAGCAATAGCTCCCAAACCAAAGGAGCCAGCACTGAAACACATAGCTGGCCTGAAACCTCCCCAGGGAGCACACAAGCAGCAACATTCATTCTAGGGCTGTGGGCTTTCACTTGCCTGGGTACCTTCATCATTGCAAAAAAAATGTGTTTCCCTTGGCCAGACGAGCATTTTAGGCCAAACATGCCAAACGTCCAGCAATAGCTCCCAAACCAAAGGAGCCAGCACTGAAACACATAGCTAGCCTGAAACCTCCCTAGGGAGCACACAAGCAGCAATATTCATTCTAGGACTGTGGTCTTTCACTTGCCTGGGAACGGTTGTAATATCAAAAAAAGTGTTTCTCTCGGCCGGACGAGCATTTTAGGCCAAACATGCCAAACGTCCAGCAAAAGCTCCCAAACCAAAGGAGCCAGCACTGAAAAACATAGCTGGCCTGAAACCTCCCCAGGGAGCACACAAGCAGCAACATTCATTCTAGGGCTGTGGGCTTTCACTTGCCTGGGAACCTTCATCATTGCAAAAAAAGTGTTTCCCTTGGCCGGACGAGCATTTTAGGCCAAACATGCCAAACGTCCAGCAATAGCTCCCAAACCAAAGGAGCCAGCACTGAAACACATAGCTAGCCTGAAACCTCCCCAGGGAGCACACAAGCAGCAACATTCATTCTAGGGCTGTGGGCTTTCACTTGCCTGGGAACATTATCAGAGCAAAAAATGTGCTTCTCTCGGCCGGACGAGCATTTTAGGCCAAACATGCCAAACGTCCAGCAACAGCTCCCAAGCCAAAGGAGCCAGCACTGAAACACATAGCTGGCCTGAAACCTCCCCAGGGAGCACACAAGCAGCAACATTCATTCTAGGGCTGTGGGCTTTCACTTGCCTGGTAACATTATCAGAGCAAAAAAAGTGTTTCTCTCGGCAGGACGAGCATTTTAGGCCAAACATGCCAAACGTCCAGCAATAGCTCCCAAACCATAGGAGCCAGCACTGAAACACATAGCTGGCCTGAAACCTCCCCAGGGAGCACACAAGCAGCAACATTCATTCTAGGGCTGTGGGCTTTCACTTGCCTGGGAACGGTCGTAATATCAAAAAAAGTGTTTCTCTCGGCCGGACGAGCATTTTAGGCCAAACATGCCAAACATCCAGCAATAGCTCCCAAACCAAAGGAGCCAGCACTGAAACACATAGCTGGCCTGAAACCTCCCCAGGGAGCACACAAGCATCAACATTCATTCTAGGGCTGTGGGCTTTCACTTGCCTGGGAAAATTATCATAGCAAAAAAAGTGTTTCTCTCGGCCGGACGAGCATTTTAGGCCAAACATGCCAAACGTCCAGCAATAGCTCCCAAACCAAAGGAGCCAGCACTGAAACACAGAGCTGGCCTGAAACCTCCCCAGGGAGCACACAAGCAGCAACATTCATTCTAGGGCTGTGGGCTTTCACTTGCCTGGGAACATTATCATAGCAAAAAAAGTGTTTCTCTCGGCCGAACGAGCATTTTAGGCCAAACATGCCAAACGTCCAGCAATAGCTCCCAAACCAAAGGAGCCAGCACTGAAACACATAGCTAGCCTGAAACCTCCACAGGGAGCACACAAGGAGCAACATTCTTTCTAGGGATGTGGGCTTTCACTTCCCTGGTAACAGTCGTAATATCAAAAAAAGTGTTTCTCTCGGCCGGACGAGCATTTTAGGCCAAACATGCCAAACGTCCAGCAATAGCTCCCAAACCAAAGGAGCCAGCACTGAAACACATAGCTGGCCTGAAACCTCCCCAGGGAGCACACAAGCAGCAACATTCATTCTAGGGCTGTGGGCTTTCACTTGCCTGGGAACGGTCATAATATCAAAAGTAGTGTTTCTCTCGCCCGGACGAGCATTTTAGGCCAAACATGCCAAACGTCCAGCAATAGCTCCCAAACCAAAGGAGCCAGCACTGAAACACATAGCTGGCCTGAAACCTCCCCAGGGAGCACACAAGCAGCAACATTCATTCTAGGGCTGTGGGCTTTCACTTGTCTGGGAATATTATCAGAGCAAAAAAAGTGTTTCTCTCGGCCGGACGAGCATTTTAGGCCAAACATGCCAAACGTCCAGCAATAGCTCCCAAACCAAAGGAGCCAGCACTGAAACACATAGCTGGACTGAAACCTCCCCAGGGAGCACACAAGCAGCAACATTCATTCTAGGGCTGTGGGCTTTCACTTGCCTGGGTACCTTCATCATTGCAAAAAAAGTGTTTCCCTTGGCCGGACGAGCATTTTAGGCCAAACATGCCAAACGTCCAGCAATAGCTCCCAAACCAAAGGAGCCAGCACTGAAACACATAGCTAGCCTGAAACCTCCATAGGGAGCACACAAGCAGCAATATTCATTCTAGGACTGTGGGCTTTCACTTGCCTGGGAACGGTTTTAATATCAAAAAAAGTGTTTCTCTGGGCCGGACGAGCATTTTAGGCCAAACATGCCAAACGTCCAGAAATAGCTCCCAAACCAAAGGAGCCAGCACTGAAACACATAGCTGGCCTGAAACCTCCCCAGGGAGCACACAAGCAGCAACATTCATTCTAGGGCTGTGGGCTTTCACTTGCCTGGGAACGGTCGTAATATCAAAAAAAGTGTTTCTCTCGGCCGGACGAGCATTTTAGGCCAAACATGCCAAACATCCAGCAATAGCTCCCAAACCAAAGGAGCCAGCACTGAAACACATAGCTGGCCTGAAACCTCCCCAGGGAGCACACAAGCATCAACATTCATCTAGGGCTGTGGGCTTTCACTTGCCTGGGTACCTTCATCATTGCAAAAAAAGTGTATCCCTTGACCGGACGAGCATTTTAGGCCAAACATGCCAAACGTCCAGCAATAGCTCCCAAACCAAAGGAGCCAGCACTGAAACACATAGCTAGCCTGAAACCTCCATAGGGAGCACACAAGGAGCAACATTCATTCTAGGGATGTGGGCTTTCACTTCCCTGGGAACAGTCGTAGTATCAAAAGAATTGTTTCTCTCGGCCGGACGAGCATTTTAGGCCAAACATGCCAAACGTCCAGCAATAGCTCCCAAACCAAAGGAGCCAGCACTGAAACACATAGCTGGCCTGAAACCTCCCCAGGGAGCAGAAAAGCAGCAATATTCATTCTAGGACTGTGGGCTTTCACTTGCCTGGGAACGGTCGTAATATCAAAAAAAGTGTTTCTCTCGGCCGGACGAGCATTTTAGGCCAAACATGCCAAACGTTCAGCAATAGCTCCCAAACCAAAGGAGCCAGCACTGAAACACATAGCTAGCCTGAAACCTCCCCAGGGAGCACACAAGCAGCAACATTCATTCTAGGGATATGGGCTTTCACTTCCCTGGGAACAGTCGTAATATCATAAAAACTTTTTCTCTCGGCCGGACAAGTATTTTAGGCCAAATATGCCAAAAGTCCAGCAATAGCTCCGAAACCAAAGGAGCCAGCACTGAAACACATAGCTGGCCTGAAACGTCCCCAGGGAGCACACAAGCAGCAATATTCATTCTTGGACTGTGGGATTTCACTTGCCTGGGAACGGTCATAATATCATAAATAGTGTTTCTCTCGGCCGGACGAGCATTTTAGGCCAAACATGCCAAACATCCAGCAATAGCTCCCAAAC
Source organism: Porphyrio hochstetteri (assembly GCA_020800305.1). Classification (NCBI taxonomy): domain Eukaryota; kingdom Metazoa; phylum Chordata; class Aves; order Gruiformes; family Rallidae; genus Porphyrio; species Porphyrio hochstetteri. Next base: position 7,898,695 of record CM036928.1, read on the forward strand.
CAAAGGAGCCAGCACTGAAACACATAGCTGGCCTGAAACCTCCCCAGGGAGCACACAAGCAGCAACATTCATTCTAGGGCTCTGGGCTTTCACTTGCCAGGGAACCATCGTAATATCAAAAAAAAAGTGTTTCTCTCGGCCGGACGAGCATTTTAGGCCAAACATGCCAAACGTCCAGCAATAGCTCCCAAACCAAAGCAGCCAGCACTGAAACACATAGCTGGCCTGAAACCTCCCCAGGGAGCACACAAGCAGCAACATTCATTCTAGGGCTGTGGGCTTTCACTTGCCTGGGAACATTATCATAGCAAAAAAAGTGTTTCTCTCGGCCGAACGAGCATTTTAGGCCAAACATGCCAAACGTCCAGCAATAGCTCCCAAACCAAAGGAGCCAGCACTGAAACACATAGCTAGCCTGAAACCTCCACAGGGAGCACACAAGGAGCAACATTCTTTCTAGGGATGTGGGCTTTCACTTCCCTGGTAACAGTCGTAATATCAAAAAAAGTGTTTCTCTCGGCCGGACGAGCATTTTAGGCCAAACATGCCAAACGTCCAGCAATAGCTCCCAAACCAAAGGAGCCAGCACTGAAACACATAGCTGGCCTGAAACCTCCCCAGGGAGCACACAAGCAGCAACATTCATTCTAGGGCTGTGGGCTTTCACTTGCCTGGGAACGGTCATAATATCAAAAGTAGTGTTTCTCTCGCCCGGACGAGCATTTTAGGCCAAACATGCCAAACGTCCAGCAATAGCTCCCAAACCAAAGGAGCCAGCACTGAAACACATAGCTGGCCTGAAACCTCCCCAGGGAGCACACAAGCAGCAACATTCATTCTAGGGCTGTGGGCTTTCACTTGTCTGGGAATATTATCAGAGCAAAAAAAGTGTTTCTCTCGGCCGGACGAGCATTTTAGGCCAAACATGCCAAACGTCCAGCAATAGCTCCCAAACCAAAGGAGCCAGCACTGAAACACATAGCTGGACTGAAACCTCCCCAGGGAGCACACAAGCAGCAACATTCATTCTAGGGCTGTGGGCTTTCACTTGCCTGGGTACCTTCATCATTGCAAAAAAAGTGTTTCCCTTGGCCGGACGAGCATTTTAGGCCAAACATGCCAAACGTCCAGCAATAGCTCCCAAACCAAAGGAGCCAGCACTGAAACACATAGCTAGCCTGAAACCTCCATAGGGAGCACACAAGCAGCAATATTCATTCTAGGCCTGTGGGCTTTCACTTGCCTGGGAACGGTTTTAATATCAAAAAAAGTGTTTCTCTGGGCCGGACGAGCATTTTAGGCCAAACATGCCAAACGTCCAGAAATAGCTCCCAAACCAAAGGAGCCAGCACTGAAACACATAGCTGGCCTGAAACCTCCCCAGGGAGCACACAAGCAGCAACATTCATTCTAGGGCTGTGGGCTTTCACTTGCCTGGGAACGGTCGTAATATCAAAAAAAGTGGTTCTCTCGGCCGGACGAGCATTTTAGGCCAAACATGCCAAACATCCAGCAATAGCTCCCAAACCAAAGGAGCCAGCACTGAAACACATAGCTGGCCTGAAACCTCCCCAGGGAGCACACAAGCATCAACATTCATCTAGGGCTGTGGGCTTTCACTTGCCTGGGTACCTTCATCATTGCAAAAAAAGTGTATCCCTTGACCGGACGAGCATTTTAGGCCAAACATGCCAAACGTCCAGCAATAGCTCCCAAACCAAAGGAGCCAGCACTGAAACACATAGCTAGCCTGAAACCTCCATAGGGAGCACACAAGGAGCAACATTCATTCTAGGGATGTGGGCTTTCACTTCCCTGGGAACAGTCGTAGTATCAAAAGAATTGTTTCTCTCGGCCGGACGAGCATTTTAGGCCAAACATGCCAAACGTCCAGCAATAGCTCCCAAACCAAAGGAGCCAGCACTGAAACACATAGCTGGCCTGAAACCTCCCCAGGGAGCAGAAAAGCAGCAATATTCATTCTAGGACTGTGGGCTTTCACTTGCCTGGGAACGGTCGTAATATCAAAAAAAGTGTTTCTCTCGGCCGGACGAGCATTTTAGGCCAAACATGCCAAACGTTCAGCAATAGCTCCCAAACCAAAGGAGCCAGCACTGAAACACATAGCTAGCCTGAAACCTCCCCATGGAGCACACAAGCAGCAACATTCATTCTAGGGATATGGGCTTTCACTTCCCTGGGAACAGTCGTAATATCATAAAAACTTTTTCTCTCGGCCGGACAAGTATTTTAGGCCAAATATGCCAAAAGTCCAGCAATAGCTCCGAAACCAAAGGAGCCAGCACTGAAACACATAGCTGGCCTGAAACGTCCCCAGGGAGCACACAAGCAGCAATATTCATTCTTGGACTGTGGGATTTCACTTGCCTGGGAACGGTCATAATATCATAAATAGTGTTTCTCTCGGCCGGACGAGCATTTTAGGCCAAACATGCCAAACATCCAGCAATAGCTCCCAATCCAAAGGAGCCAGCACTGAAACACATACCTGGCCTGAAACCTCCCCAGGGAGCACACAAGCAGCAACATTCATTCTAGGGCTCTGGGCTTTCACTTGCCAGGGAACCATCGTAATATCAAAAAAAAAGTGTTTCTCTCGGCTGGATGAGCATTTTAGGCCAAACATGCCAAACGTCCAGCAATAGCTCCCAAACCAAAGCAGCCAGCACTGAAACACATAGCTGGCCTGAAACCTCCCCAGGGAGCACACAAGCAGCAACATTCGTTCTAGGGCTGTGGGCTTTCACCTGCCTGGGAACATTATCATAGCAATAAATGTGTTTCTTTCGGAAGGACGAGCATTTTAGGCCAAACATGCCAAACGTCCATCAAGACCTCCCAAACCAAAGGAGCCAGCACTGAAACACATAGCTAGCCTGAAACCTCCCCAGGGAGCACACAAGCAGCAACATTCATTCTAGGGCTGTGGGCTTTCACTTGCCTGGGAACATTATCATAGCAAAAAAGCTGTTTCTCTCGGCTGGACGAGCATTTTAGGCCAAACATGCCAAACGTCCAGCAATAGCTACCAAACCAAAGGAGCCAGCACTGAAACACATAGCTGGCCTGAAACCTCCCCAGGGAGCAGAAAAGCAGCAATATTCATTCTAGGACTGTGGGCTTTCACTTGCCTGGGAACGGTCGTAATATCAAAAAAAGTGTTTCTCTCGGCCGGACGAGCATTTTAGGCCAAACATGCCAAACGTTCAGCAATAGCTCCCAAACCAAAGGAGCCAGCACTGAAACACATAGCTAGCCTGAAACCTCCCCAGGGAGCACACAAGCAGCAACATTCATTCTAGGGATATGGGCTTTCACTTCCCTGGGAACAGTCGTAATATCATAAAAACTTTTTCTCTCGGCCGGACAAGTATTTTAGGCCAAATATGCCAAAAGTCCAGCAATAGCTCCGAAACCAAAGGAGCCAGCACTGAAACACATAGCTGGCCTGAAACGTCCCCAGGGAGCACACAAGCAGCAATATTCATTCTTGGACTGTGGGATTTCACTTGCCTGGGAACGGTCATAATATCATAAATAGTGTTTCTCTCGGCCGGACGAGCATTTTAGGCCAAACATGCCAAACATCCAGCAATAGCTCCCAAACCAAAGGAGCCAGCACTGAAACACATACCTGGCCTGAAACCTCCCCAGGGAGCACACAAGCAGCAACATTCATTCTAGGGCTCTGGGCTTTCACTTGCCAGGGAACCATCGTAATATCAAAAAAAAAGTGTTTCTCTCGGCTGGATGAGCATTTTAGGCCAAACATGCCAAACGTCCAGCAATAGCTCCCAAACCAAAGCAGCCAGCACTGAAACACATAGCTGGCCTGAAACCTCCCCAGGGAGCACACAAGCAGCAACATTCGTTCTAGGGCTGTGGGCTTTCACCTGCCTGGGAACATTATCATAGCAATAAATGTGTTTCTTTCGGAAGGACGAGCATTTTAGGCCAAACATGCCAAACGTCCATCAAGACCTCCCAAACCAAAGGAGCCAGCACTGAAACACATAGCTAGCCTGAAACCTCCCCAGGGAGCACACAAGCAGCAACATTCATTCTAGGGCTGTGGGCTTTCACTTGCCTGGGAACATTATCATAGCAAAAAAGCTGTTTCTCTCGGCTGGACGAGCATTTTAGGCCAAACATGCCAAACGTCCAGCAATAGCTACCAAACCAAAGGAGCCAGCACTGAAACACATAGCTGGCCTGAAACCTCCCCAGGGAGCAGAAAAGCAGCAATATTCATTCTAGGACTGTGGGCTTTCACTTGCCTGGGAACGGTCGTAATATCAAAAAAAGTGTTTCTCTCGGCCGGACGAGCATTTTAGGCCAAACATGCCAAACGTTCAGCAATAGCTCCCAAACCAAAGGAGCCAGCACTGAAACACATAGCTAGCCTGAAACCTCCCCAGGGAGCACACAAGCAGCAACATTCATTCTAGGGATATGGGCTTTCACTTCCCTGGGAACAGTCGTAATATCATAAAAACGTTTTCTCTCGGCCGGACAAGTATTTTAGGCCAAATATGCCAAAAGTCCAGCAATAGCTCCGAAACCAAAGGAGCCAGCACTGAAACACATAGCTGGCCTGAAACGTCCCCAGGGAGCACACAAGCAGCAATATTCATTCTTGGACTGTGGGATTTCACTTGCCTGGGAACGGTCATAATATCATAAATAGTGTTTCTCTCGGCCGGACGAGCATTTTAGGCCAAACATGCCAAACATCCAGCAATAGCTCCCAAACCAAAGGAGCCAGCACTGAAACACATACCTGGCCTGAAACCTCCCCAGGGAGCACACAAGCAGCAACATTCATTCTAGGGCTCTGGGCTTTCACTTGCCAGGGAACCATCGTAATATCAAAAAAAAAGTGTTTCTCTCGGCTGGATGAGCATTTTAGGCCAAACATGCCAAACGTCCAGCAATAGCTCCCAAACCAAAGCAGCCAGCACTGAAACACATAGCTGGCCTGAAACCTCCCCAGGGAGCACACAAGCAGCAACATTCGTTCTAGGGCTGTGGGCTTTCACCTGCCTGGGAACATTATCATAGCAATAAATGTGTTTCTTTCGGAAGGACGAGCATTTTAGGCCAAACATGCCAAACGTCCATCAAGACCTCCCAAACCAAAGGAGCCAGCACTGAAACACATAGCTAGCCTGAAACCTCCCCAGGGAGCACACAAGCAGCAACATTCATTCTAGGGCTGTGGGCTTTCACTTGCCTGGGAACATTATCATAGCAAAAAAGCTGTTTCTCTCGGCTGGACGAGCATTTTAGGCCAAACATGCCAAACGTCCAGCAATAGCTACCAAACCAAAGGAGCCAGCACTGAAACACATAGCTGGCCTGAAACCTCCCCAGGGAGCACAAAAGCAGCAATATTCATTCTAGGACTGTGGGCTTTCACTTGCCTGGGAACGGTCGTAATATCAAAAAAAGTGTTTCTCTCGGCCGGACGAGCATTTTAGGCCAAACATGCCAAACGTCCAGCAATAGCTCCCAAAACAAAGGAGCCAGCACTGAAACACATAGCTAGCCTGAAACCTCCACAGGGAGCACACAAGCAGCAACATTCATTCTAGGGATATGGGCTTTCACTTCCCTGGGAATAGTCGTAATATCATAAAAACTTTTTCTCTCGGCCGGACGAGTATTTTAGGCCAAATATGCCAAAAGTCCAGCAATAGCTCCGAAACCAAAGGAGCCAGCACTGAAACACATAGCTGGCCTGAAACGTCCCCAGGGAGCACACAAGCAGCAATATTCATTCTTGGACTGTGGGATTTCACTTGCCAGGGAACGGTCATAATATCATAAATAGTGTTTCTCTCGGCCGGACGAGCATTTTAGAACAAACATGCCAAACATCCAGCAATAGCTCCCAAACCAAAGGAGCCAGCACTGAAACACATAGCTAGCCTGAAACCTCCCCAGGGAGCACACAAGCAGCAACATTCATTCTAGGGCTCTGGGCTTTCACTTGCCTGGGAACATTATCAGAGCAAATAAAGTGTTTCTCTCGGCCGTTCGAGCATTTTAGGCCAAACATGCCAAACGTCCAGCAATAGCTCCCAAACCAAAGGAGCCAGCACTGAAACACATAGCTGGCCTGAAACCTCCCCAGGGAGCACACAAGCAGCAACATTCATTCTAGGGATGTGGGCTTTCACTTGCCTGGGTACGTACATCATTGCAAAAAATGTGTCTCTCTCGGCCGGACGAGCATTTTAGGCCAAACATGCCAAACGTCCAGCAATAGCTCCCAAACCAAAGGAGCCAGCACTGAAACACATAGCTGGCCTGAAACCTCCCCAGGGAGCACACAAGCAGCAATATTCATTCTAGGACTGTGGGCTTTCACTTGCCTTGGAACATTATCAGAGCAAAAAATGTGCTTCTCTCGGCCGGACGAGGATTTTAGGCCAAACATGCCAAACGTCCTTCAAGAGCTCCCAAACCAAAGGAGCCAGCACTGAAACACATAGCTGGCCTGAAACCTCCCCAGGGAGCACACAAGCAGCAACATTCATTCTAGGGCTGTGGGCTTTCACTTGCCTGGGAACATTATCATAGCAAAAAACCTGTTTCTCTCGGCCGGACGATCATTTTAGGCCAAACATGCCAAACGTCCAGCAATAGCTCCCAAACCAAAGGAGCCAGCACTGAAACACATAGCTGGCCTGAAACCTCCCCAGGGAGCACACAAGCAGCAACATTCATTCTAGGGCTGTGTGCTTTCACTTGCCTGGGTACCTTCATCATTTTAAAAAAAGTGTTTCCCTTGGCCGGACGAGCATTTTAGGCCAAACATGCCAAACGTCCAGCAATAGCTCCCAAACCAAAGGAGCCAGCACTGAAACACATAGCTAGCCTGAAACCTCCCCAGGGAGCACACAAGCAGCAATATTCATTCTAGGGATGTGGGCTTTCACTTCCCTGGGAACAGTCGTAATATCAAAAAAACTGTTTCTCTCGGCCGGACGAGCATTTTAGGCCAAACATGCCAAACGTCCAGCAATAGCTCCCAAACCAAAGGAGCCAGCACTGAAACACATAGCTGGCCTGAAACCTCCCAAGGGAGCACACAAGCAGCAATATTCATTCTAGGACTGGGGCATTTCACTTGCCTGGGAACGGTCATAATATAAAAATAGTGTTTCTCTCGGCCGGACGAGCATTTTAGGCCAAACATGCCAAACATCCAGCAATAGATCCCAAACTAAAGGAGCCAGCACTGAAACACATAGCTGGCCTGAAACCTCCCCAGGGAGCACACAAGCAGCAACATTCATTCTAGGGCTGTGGGCTTTCACTTGCCTGGGAACATTATCAGAGCAAAAAAATTGTTTCTCTCGGCCGGACGAGCATTTAGGCCAAACATGCCAAACGTCCAGCAATAGCTCCCAAACCAAAGGAGCCAGCACTGAAACACATAGCTGGCCTGAAACCTCCCCAGGGAGCACACAAGCAGCAACATTCATTCTAGGGCTGTGGGCTTTCACTTGCCTGGGAACCCTCGTCATAGCAATAAATGTGTTTCACTCGGCCGGACGAGCATTTTAGGCCAAATATGCCAAACGTCAAGCAATAGCTCCCAAACCAAAGGAGCCAGCACTGAAACACATAGCTGGCCTGAAAACTCCCCAGGGAGCACACAAGCAGCAACATTCATTCTACGGCTGTGGGCTTTCACCTGCCTGGGAACATAATCATAGCAAAAAAAGTATTTCTTTCGGAAGGACGAGCATTTTAGGCCAAACATGCCAAACGTCCAGCAATAGCTCCCAAACCAAAGGAGCCAGCACTGAAACACATAGCTGGCCTGAAACCTCCCCAGGGAGCACACAAGCAGCAACATTCATTCTAGGGCTGTGGGCTTTCACTTGCCTGGGAACATTATCATAGCAAAAAATGTGCTTCTCTCCGACGGACGAGCATTTAGGCCAAACATGCCAAACGTCCAGCAATAGCTCCCAAACCAAAGGAGCCAGCACTGAAACACATAGCTAGCCTGAAACCTCCCCAGGGAGCACACAAGCAGCAACATTCATTCTAGGGCTGTGGTCTTTCACTTGCCTGGGAACATTATCATAGCAAAAAAGCTGTTTGTCTCGACCGGACGAGCATTTTAGGCCAAACATGCCAAACGTCCAGCAATAGCTACCAAACCAAAGGAGCCAGCACTGAAACACATAGCTGGCCTGAAACCTCCCCAGGGAGCACACAAGCAGCAACATTCATTCTAGGGCTGTGGGCTTTCACTTGCCTGGGAACGGTCATAATATCAAAAATAGTGTTTCTCTCGGCCGGACGAGCATTTTAGGCCAAACATGCCAAACGTCCAGCAATAGCTCCCAAACCAAAGGAGCCAGCACTGAAACACATAGCTGGCCTGAAACCTCCCCAGGGAGCACACAAGCAGCAACATTCATTCTCGGGATGTGGGCTTTCACTTGCCTGGGAACATTATCAGAGCAAATAAAGTCTTTCTCTCGGCCGGACGAGCATTTTAGGCCAAACATGCCAAACGTCCAGCAATAGCTCCCAAACCAAAGGAGCCAGCACTGAAACACATAGCTGGCCTGAAACCTCCCCAGGGAGCACACAAGCAGCAACATTCATTCTAGGGCTGTGGGCTTTCACTTGCCTGGGAACCGTCGTCATAGCAAAAAATGTGTTTCTCTCGGCCGGAGGACCATTTTAGGCCAAATATGCCAAACGTCAAGCAATAGCTCCCAAACCAAAGGAGCCAGCACTGAAACACATAGCTGGCCTGAAACCTCCCCAGGGAGCACACAAGCAGCAACATTCGTTCTAGGGCTGTGGGCTTTCACCTGCCTGGGAACATTATCATAGCAAAACAAGTATTCCTATCTGAAGGACGAGCATTTTATGCCAAACATGCCAAACGTCCAGCAATAGCTCCCAAACCAAAGGAGCCAGCACTGAAACACATAGCTGGCCTGAAACCTCCCCAGGGAGCACACAAGCAGCAACATTCATTCTAGGCCTGAGGGCTTTCACTTGCCTGGGTACCTTCATCATTGCAAAAAAAGTGTATCCCTTGACCGGACGAGCATTTTAGGCCAAACATGCCAAACGTCCAGCAATAGCTCCCAAACCAAAGGAGCCAGCACTGAAACACATAGCTAGCCTGAAACCTCCCCAGGGAGCACACAAGCAGCAACATTCATTCTAGGGATATGGGCTTTCACTTCCCTGGGAACAGTCGTAATATCATAAAAACGTTTTCTCTCGGCCGGACAAGTATTTTAGGCCAAATATGCCAAAAGTCCAGCAATAGCTCCCAAACCAAAGGAGCCAGCACTGAAACACATAGCTGGCCTGAAACGTCCCCAGGGAGCACACAAGCAGCAATATTCATTCTTGGACTGTGGGATTTCACTTGCCTGGGAACGGTCATAATATCATAAATAGTGTTTCTCTCGGCCGGACGAGCATTTTAGGCCAAACATGCCAAACATCCAGCAATAGCTCCCAAACCAAAGGAGCCAGCACTGAAACACATACCTGGCCTGAAACCTCCCCAGGGAGCACACAAGCAGCAACATTCATTCTAGGGCTCTGGGCTTTCACTTGCCAGGGAACCATCGTAATATCAAAAAAAAAGTGTTTCTCTCGGCTGGATGAGCATTTTAGGCCAAACATGCCAAACGTCCAGCAATAGCTCCCAAACCAAAGCAGCCAGCACTGAAACACATAGCTGGCCTGAAACCTCCCCAGGGAGCACACAAGCAGCAACATTCGTTCTAGGGCTGTGGGCTTTCACCTGCCTGGGAACATTATCATAGCAATAAATGTGTTTCTTTCGGAAGGACGAGCATTTTAGGCCAAACATGCCAAACGTCCATCAAGACCTCCCAAACCAAAGGAGCCAGCACTGAAACACATAGCTAGCCTGAAACCTCCCCAGGGAGCACACAAGCAGCAACATTCATTCTAGGGCTGTGGGCTTTCACTTGCCTGGGAACATTATCATAGCAAAAAAGCTGTTTCTCTCGGCTGGACGAGCATTTTAGGCCAAACATGCCAAACGTCCAGCAATAGCTACCAAACCAAAGGAGCCAGCACTGAAACACATAGCTGGCCTGAAACCTCCCCAGGGAGCACAAAAGCAGCAATATTCATTCTAGGACTGTGGGCTTTCACTTGCCTGGGAACGGTCGTAATATCAAAAAAAGTGTTTCTCTCGGCCGGACGAGCATTTTAGGCCAAACATGCCAAACGTCCAGCAATAGCTCCCAAAACAAAGGAGCCAGCACTGAAACACATAGCTAGCCTGAAACCTCCACAGGGAGCACACAAGCAGCAACATTCATTCTAGGGATATGGGCTTTCACTTCCCTGGGAATAGTCGTAATATCATAAAAACTTTTTCTCTCGGCCGGACGAGTATTTTAGGCCAAATATGCCAAAAGTCCAGCAATAGCTCCGAAACCAAAGGAGCCAGCACTGAAACACATAGCTGGCCTGAAACGTCCCCAGGGAGCACACAAGCAGCAATATTCATTCTTGGACTGTGGGATTTCACTTGCCAGGGAACGGTCATAATATCATAAATAGTGTTTCTCTCGGCCGGACGAGCATTTTAGAACAAACATGCCAAACATCCAGCAATAGCTCCCAAACCAAAGGAGCCAGCACTGAAACACATAGCTAGCCTGAAACCTCCCCAGGGAGCACACAAGCAGCAACATTCATTCTAGGGCTCTGGGCTTTCACTTGCCTGGGAACATTATCAGAGCAAATAAAGTGTTTCTCTCGGCCGTTCGAGCATTTTAGGCCAAACATGCCAAACGTCCAGCAATAGCTCCCAAACCAAAGGAGCCAGCACTGAAACACATAGCTGGCCTGAAACCTCCCCAGGGAGCACACAAGCAGCAACATTCATTCTAGGGCTGTGGGCTTTCACTTGCCTGGGAACATTATCATAGCAAAAAACCTGTTTCTCTCGGCCGGACGATCATTTTAGGCCAAACATGCCAAACGTCCAGCAATAGCTCCCAAACCAAAGGAGCCAGCACTGAAACACATAGCTGGCCTGAAACCTCCCCAGGGAGCACACAAGCAGCAACATTCATTCTAGGGCTGTGTGCTTTCACTTGCCTGGGTACCTTCATCATTTTAAAAAAAGTGTTTCCCTTGGCCGGACGAGCATTTTAGGCCAAACATGCCAAACGTCCAGCAATAGCTCCCAAACCAAAGGAGCCAGCACTGAAACACATAGCTAGCCTGAAACCTCCCCAGGGAGCACACAAGCAGCAATATTCATTCTAGGGATGTGGGCTTTCACTTCCCTGGGAACAGTCGTAATATCAAAAAAACTGTTTCTCTCGGCCGGACGAGCATTTTAGGCCAAATATGCCAAACGTCCAGCAATAGCTCCCAAACCAAAGGAGCCAGCACTGAAACACATAGCTGGCCTGAAACCTCCCAAGGGAGCACACAAGCAGCAATATTCATTCTAGGACTGGGGCATTTCACTTGCCTGGGAACGGTCATAATATAAAAATAGTGTTTCTCTCGGCCGGACGAGCATTTTAGGCCAAACATGCCAAACATCCAGCAATAGATCCCAAACTAAAGGAGCCAGCACTGAAACACATAGCTGGCCTGAAACCTCCCCAGGGAGCACACAAGCAGCAACATTCATTCTAGGGCTGTGGGCTTTCACTTGCCTGGGAACATTATCAGAGCAAAAAAATTGTTTCTCTCGGCCGGACGAGCATTTAGGCCAAACATGCCAAACGTCCAGCAATAGCTCCCAAACCAAAGGAGCCAGCACTGAAACACATAGCTGGCCTGAAACCTCCCCAGGGAGCACACAAGCAGCAACATTCATTCTAGGGCTGTGGGCTTTCACTTGCCTGGGAACCCTCGTCATAGCAAAAAATGTGTTTCACTCGGCCGGACGAGCATTTTAGGCCAAATATGCCAAACGTCAAGCAATAGCTCCCAAACCAAAGGAGCCAGCACTGAAACACATAGCTGGCCTGAAAACTCCCCAGGGAGCACACAAGCAGCAACATTCATTCTACGGCTGTGGGCTTTCACCTGCCTGGGAACATTATCATAGCAAAAAAAGTATTTCTTTCGGAAGGACGAGCATTTTAGGCCAAACATGCCAAACGTCCAGCAATAGCTCCCAAACCAAAGGAGCCAGCACTGAAACACATAGCTGGCCTGAAACCTCCCCAGGGAGCACACAAGCAGCAACATTCATTCTAGGGCTGTGGGCTTTCACTTGCCTGGGAACATTATCATAGCAAAAAATGTGCTTCTCTCCGACGGACGAGCATTTAGGCCAAACATGCCAAACGTCCAGCAATAGCTCCCAAACCAAAGGAGCCAGCACTGAAACACATAGCTAGCCTGAAACCTCCCCAGGGAGCACACAAGCAGCAACATTCATTCTAGGGCTGTGGTCTTTCACTTGCCTGGGAACATTATCATAGCAAAAAAGCTGTTTGTCTCGACCGGACGAGCATTTTAGGCCAAACATGCCAAACGTCCAGCAATAGCTACCAAACCAAAGGAGCCAGCACTGAAACACATAGCTGGCCTGAAACCTCCCCAGGGAGCACACAAGCAGCAACATTCATTCTAGGGCTGTGGGCTTTCACTTGCCTGGGAACGGTCATAATATCAAAAATAGTGTTTCTCTCGGCCGGACGAGCATTTTAGGCCAAACATGCCAAACGTCCAGCAATAGCTCCCAAACCAAAGGAGCCAGCACTGAAACACATAGCTGGCCTGAAACCTCCCCAGGGAGCACACAAGCAGCAACATTCATTCTCGGGATGTGGGCTTTCACTTGCCTGGGAACATTATCAGAGCAAATAAAGTCTTTCTCTCGGCCGGACGAGCATTTTAGGCCAAACATGCCAAACGTCCAGCAATAGCTCCCAAACCAAAGGAGCCAGCACTGAAACACATAGCTGGCCTGAAACCTCCCCAGGGAGCACACAAGCAGCAACATTCATTCTAGGGCTGTGGGCTTTCACTTGCCTGGGAACCGTCGTCATAGCAAAAAATGTGTTTCTCTCGGCCGGAGGACCATTTTAGGCCAAATATGCCAAACGTCAAGCAATAGCTCCCAAAACAAAGGAGCCAGCACTGAAACACATAGCTGGCCTGAAACCTCCCCAGGGAGCACACAAGCAGCAACATTCGTTCTAGGGCTGTGGGCTTTCACCTGCCTGGGAACATTATCATAGCAAAACAAGTATTCCTATCTGAAGGACGAGCATTTTATGCCAAACATGCCAAACGTCCAGCAATAGCTCCCAAACCAAAGGAGCCAGCACTGAAACACATAGCTGGCCTGAAACCTCCCCAGGGAGCACACAAGCAGCAACATTCATTCTAGGCCTGAGGGCTTTCACTTGCCTGGGTACCTTCATCATTGCAAAAAAAGTGTATCCCTTGACCGGACGAGCATTTTAGGCCAAACATGCCAAACGTCCAGCAATAGCTCCCAAACCAAAGGAGCCAGCACTGAAACACATAGCTAGCCTGAAACCTCCCCAGGGAGCACACAAGCAGCAACATTCATTCTAGGGATATGGGCTTTCACTTCCCTGGGAACAGTCGTAATATCATAAAAACGTTTTCTCTCGGCCGGACAAGTATTTTAGGCCAAATATGCCAAAAGTCCAGCAATAGCTCCGAAACCAAAGGAGCCAGCACTGAAACACATAGCTGGCCTGATACGTCCCCAGGGAGCACACAAGCAGCAATATTCATTCTTGGACTGTGGGATTTCACTTGCCTGGGAACGGTCATAATATCATAAATAGTGTTTCTCTCGGCCGGACGAGCATTTTAGGCCAAACATGCCAAACATCCAGCAATAGCTCCCAAACCAAAGGAGCCAGCACTGAAACACATACCTGGCCTGAAACCTCCCCAGGGAGCACACAAGCAGCAACATTCATTCTAGGGCTCTGGGCTTTCACTTGCCAGGGAACCATCGTAATATCAAAAAAAAAGTGTTTCTCTCGGCTGGATGAGCATTTTAGGCCAAACATGCCAAACGTCCAGCAATAGCTCCCAAACCAAAGCAGCCAGCACTGAAACACATAGCTGGCCTGAAACCTCCCCAGGGAGCACACAAGCAGCAACATTCGTTCTAGGGCTGTGGGCTTTCACCTGCCTGGGAACATTATCATAGCAATAAATGTGTTTCTTTCGGAAGGACGAGCATTTTAGGCCAAACATGCCAAACGTCCATCAAGACCTCCCAAACCAAAGGAGCCAGCACTGAAACACATAGCTAGCCTGAAACCTCCCCAGGGAGCACACAAGCAGCAACATTCATTCTAGGGCTGTGGGCTTTCACTTGCCTGGGAACATTATCATAGCAAAAAAGCTGTTTCTCTCGGCTGGACGAGCATTTTAGGCCAAACATGCCAAACGTCCAGCAATAGCTACCAAACCAAAGGAGCCAGCACTGAAACACATAGCTGGCCTGAAACCTCCCCAGGGAGCACAAAAGCAGCAATATTCATTCTAGGACTGTGGGCTTTCACTTGCCTGGGAACGGTCGTAATATCAAAAAAAGTGTTTCTCTCGGCCGGACGAGCATTTTAGGCCAAACATGCCAAACGTCCAGCAATAGCTCCCAAAACAAAGGAGCCAGCACTGAAACACATAGCTAGCCTGAAACCTCCACAGGGAGCACACAAGCAGCAACATTCATTCTAGGGATATGGGCTTTCACTTCCCTGGGAATAGTCGTAATATCATAAAAACTTTTTCTCTCGGCCGGACGAGTATTTTAGGCCAAATATGCCAAAAGTCCAGCAATAGCTCCGAAACCAAAGGAGCCAGCACTGAAACACATAGCTGGCCTGAAACGTCCCCAGGGAGCACACAAGCAGCAATATTCATTCTTGGACTGTGGGATTTCACTTGCCAGGGAACGGTCATAATATCATAAATAGTGTTTCTCTCGGCCGGACGAGCATTTTAGAACAAACATGCCAAACATCCAGCAATAGCTCCCAAACCAAAGGAGCCAGCACTGAAACACATAGCTAGCCTGAAACCTCCCCAGGGAGCACACAAGCAGCAACATTCATTCTAGGGCTCTGGGCTTTCACTTGCCTGGGAACATTATCAGAGCAAATAAAGTGTTTCTCTCGGCCGTTCGAGCATTTTAGGCCAAACATGCCAAACGTCCAGCAATAGCTCCCAAACCAAAGGAGCCAGCACTGAAACACATAGCTGGCCTGAAACCTCCCCAGGGAGCACACAAGCAGCAACATTCATTCTAGGGATGTGGGCTTTCACTTGCCTGGGTACGTACATCATTGCAAAAAATGTGTCTCTCTCGGCCGGACGAGCATTTTAGGCCAAACATGCCAAACGTCCAGCAATAGCTCCCAAACCAAAGGAGCCAGCACTGAAACACATAGCTGGCCTGAAACCTCCCCAGGGAGCACACAAGCAGCAATATTCATTCTAGGACTGTGGGCTTTCACTTGCCTTGGAACATTATCAGAGCAAAAAATGTGCTTCTCTCGGCCGGACGAGGATTTTAGGCCAAACATGCCAAACGTCCTTCAAGAGCTCCCAAACCAAAGGAGCCAGCACTGAAACACATAGCTGGCCTGAAACCTCCCCAGGGAGCACACAAGCAGCAACATTCATTCTAGGGCTGTGGGCTTTCACTTGCCTGGGAACATTATCATAGCAAAAAACCTGTTTCTCTCGGCCGGACGATCATTTTAGGCCAAACATGCCAAACGTCCAGCAATAGCTCCCAAACCAAAGGAGCCAGCACTGAAACACATAGCTGGCCTGAAACCTCCCCAGGGAGCACACAAGCAGCAACATTCATTCTAGGGCTGTGTGCTTTCACTTGCCTGGGTACCTTCATCATTTTAAAAAAAGTGTTTCCCTTGGCCGGACGAGCATTTTAGGCCAAACATGCCAAACGTCCAGCAATAGCTCCCAAACCAAAGGAGCCAGCACTGAAACACATAGCTAGCCTGAAACCTCCCCAGGGAGCACACAAGCAGCAATATTCATTCTAGGGATGTGGGCTTTCACTTCCCTGGGAACAGTCGTAATATCAAAAAAACTGTTTCTCTCGGCCGGACGAGCATTTTAGGCCAAACATGCCAAACGTCCAGCAATAGCTCCCAAACCAAAGGAGCCAGCACTGAAACACATAGCTGGCCTGAAACCTCCCCAGGGAGCACACAAGCAGCAATATTCATTCTAGGACTGTGGCATTTCACTTGCCTGGGAACGGTCATAATATAAAAATAGTGTTTCTCTCGGCCGGACGAGCATTTTAGGCCAAACATGCCAAACATCCAGCAATAGATCCCAAACCAAAGGAGCCAGCACTGAAACACATAGCTGGCCTGAAACCTCCCCAGGGAGCACACAAGCAGCAACATTCATTCTAGGGCTGTGGGCTTTCACTTGCCTGGGAACATTATCAGAGCAAAAAAATTGTTTCTCTCGGCCGGACGAGCATTTAGGCCAAACATGCCAAACGTCCAGCAATAGCTCCCAAACCAAAGGAGCCAGCACTGAAACACATAGCTGGCCTGAAACCTCCCCAGGGAGCACACAAGCAGCAACATTCATTCTAGGGCTGTGGGCTTTCACTTGCCTGGGAACCCTCGTCATAACAAAAAATGTGTTTCACTCGGCCGGACGAGCATTTTAGGCCAAATATGCCAAACGTCAAGCAATAGCTCCCAAACCAAAGGAGCCAGCACTGAAACACATAGCTGGCCTGAAAACTCCCCAGGGAGCACACAAGCAGCAACATTCATTCTACGGCTGTGGGCTTTCACCTGCCTGGGAACATAATCATAGCAAAAAAAGTATTTCTTTCGGAAGGACGAGCATTTTAGGCCAAACATGCCAAACGTCCAGCAATAGCTCCCAAACCAAAGGAGCCAGCACTGAAACACATAGCTGGCCTGAAACCTCCCCAGGGAGCACACAAGCAGCAACATTCATTCTAGGGCTGTGGGCTTTCACTTGCCTGGGAACATTATCATAGCAAAAAATGTGCTTCTCTCCGACGGACGAGCATTTAGGCCAAACATGCCAAACGTCCAGCAATAGCTCCCAAACCAAAGGAGCCAGCACTGAAACACATAGCTAGCCTGAAACCTCCCCAGGGAGCACACAAGCAGCAACATTCATTCTAGGGCTGTGGTCTTTCACTTGCCTGGGAACATTATCATAGCAAAAAAGCTGTTTGTCTCGACCGGACGAGCATTTTAGGCCAAACATGCCAAACGTCCAGCAATAGCTACCAAACCAAAGGAGCCAGCACTGAAACACATAGCTGGCCTGAAACCTCCCCAGGGAGCACACAAGCAGCAACATTCATTCTAGGGCTGTGGGCTTTCACTTGCCTGGGAACGGTCATAATATCAAAAATAGTGTTTCTCTCGGCCGGACGAGCATTTTAGGCCAAACATGCCAAACGTCCAGCAATAGCTCCCAAACCAAAGGAGCCAGCACTGAAACACATAGCTGGCCTGAAACCTCCCCAGGGAGCACACAAGCAGCAACATTCATTCTAGGGCTGTGGGCTTTCACCTGCCTGGGAACATTATCATAGCAAAACAAGTATTCCTATCTGAAGGACGAGCATTTTATGCCAAACATGCCAAACGTCCAGCAATAGCTCCCAAACCAAAGGAGCCAGCACTGAAACACATAGCTGGCCTGAAACCTCCCCAGGGAGCACACAAGCAGCAACATTCATTCTAGGCCTGAGGGCTTTCACTTGCCTGGGTACCTTCATCATTGCAAAAAAAGTGTATCCCTTGACCGGACGAGCATTTTAGGCCAAACATGCCAAACGTCCAGCAATAGCTCCCAAACCAAAGGAGCCAGCACTGAAACACATAGCTAGCCTGAAACCTCCCCAGGGAGCACACAAGCAGCAACATTCATTCTAGGGCTGTGGTCTTTCACTTGCCTGGAATCATTATCATAGCAAAAAAGCTGTTTGTCTCGACCGGACGAGCATTTTAGGCCAAACATGCCAAACGTCCAGCAATAGCTACCAAACCAAAGGAGCCAGCACTGAAACACATAGCTGGCCTGAAACCTCCCCAGGGAGCACACAAGCAGCAACATTCATTCTAGGGCTGTGGGCTTTCACTTGCCTGGGAACATTATCAGAGCAAAAAAATTGTTTCTCTCGGCCGGACGAGCATTTTAGGCCAAACATGCCAAACGTCCAGCAATAGCTCCCAAACCAAAGGAGCCAGCACTGAAACACATAGCTGGCCTGAAACCTCCCCAGGGAGCACACAAGCAGCAACATTCATTCTAGGGCTGTGGGCTTTCACTTGCCTGGGAACCCTCGTCATAGCAAAAAATGTGTTTCTCTCGGCCGGACGAGCATTTTAGGCCAAATATGCCAAACGTCAAGCAATAGCTCCCAAACCAAAGGAGCCAGCACTGAAACACATAGCTGGCCTGAAAACTCCCCAGGGAGCACACAAGCAGCAACATTCATTCTACGGCTGTGGGCTTTCACCTGCCTGGGAACATAATCATAGCAAAAAAAGTGTTTCTTTCGGAAGGACGAGCATTTTAGGCCAAACATGCCAAACGTCCAGCAATAGCTCCCAAACCAAAGGAGCCAGCACTGAAACACATAGCTGGCCTGAAACCTCCCCAGGGAGCACACAAGCAGCAACATTCATTCTAGGGCTGTGGGCTTTCACTTGCCTGGGAACATTATCATAGCAAAAAATGTGCTTCTCTCCGACGGACGAGCATTTAGGCCAAACATGCCAAACGTCCAGCAATAGCTCCCAAATCAAAGGAGCCAGCACTGAAACACATAGCTGGCCTGAAACCTCCCCAGGGAGCACACAAGCAGCAACATTCATTCTAGGGCTGTGGGCTTTCACTTGCCTGGGAACGGTCGTAATATCAAAAAAAGTGTTTCTCTCGGCCGGACGAGCATTTTAGGCCAAACATGCCAAACGTCCAGCAATAGCTCCCAAACCAAAGGAGCCAGCACTGAAACACATAGCTGGCCTGAAACCTCCCCAGGGAGCACACAAGCAGCAACATTCATTCTAGGGCTGTGGGCTTTCACTTGCCTGGGTACCTTCATCATTGCAAAAAAAGTGTTTCCCTTGGCCGGACGAGCATTTTAGGCCAAACATGCCAAACGTCCAGCAATAGCTCCCAAACCAAAGGAGCCAGCACTGAAACACATAGCTGGCCTGAAACCTCCCCAGGGAGCACACAAGCAGCAACATTCATTCTAGGGCTGTGGGCTTTCACTTGTCTGGGAACATTATCAGAGCAAAAAAAGTGTTTCTCTCTGCCGGAGGAGCATTTTAGGCCAAACATGCCAAACGTCCAGCAATAGATCCGAAACCAAAGGAGCCAGCACTGAAACACATAGCTGGCCTGAAACCTCCCCAGGGAGCACACAAGCAGCAACATTCATTCTAGGGCTGTGGGCTTTCACTTGCCTGTTAACATTATCATAACAAAAAAGTGTTTCTCTCGGCCGGACGAGCATTTTAGGCCAAACATGCCAAACGTCCAGCAATAGCTCCCAAACCAAAGGAGCCAGCACTGAAACACATAGCTGGCCTGAAACCTCCCCAGGGAGCACACAAGCAGCAACATTCATTCTAGGGCTGTGGGCTTTCACTTGCCTGGGAACCGTCGTCATAGCAAAAAATGTGTTTCTCTCGGCCGGACTAGCATTTTAGGCCAAATATGCCAAACGTCCAGCAATAGCTCCCAAACCAAAGGAGCCAGCACTGAAACACATACCTGGCCTGAAACCTCCCCAGGGAGCACACAAGCAGCAACATTCATTCTAGGGCTCTGGGCTTTCACTTGCTAGGGAACCATCGTAATATCAAAAAAAAGTGTTTCTCTCGGCTGGATGAGCATTTTAGGCCAAACATGCCAATCGTCCAGCAATAGCTCCCAAACCAAAGGAGCCAGCACTGAAACACATAGCTGGCCTGAAACCTCCCCAGGGAGCACACAAGCAGCAACATTCATTCTCGGGCTGTGGGCTTTCACTTGCCTGGGAACATTATCAGAGCAAATAAAGTGTTTCTCTCGGCCGGACGAGCATTTTAGGCCAAACATGCCAAACGTCCAGCAATAGCTCCCAAACCAAAGGAGCCAGCACTCAAACACATAGCTGGCCTGAAACCTCCCCAGGGAGCACACAAGCAGCAACATTCATTCTAGGGCTGTGGGCTTTCACTTGCCTGGGAACCGTCGTCATAGCAAAAAATGTTTTTCTCTCGGCCGGAGGACCATTTTAGGCCAAATATGCCAAACGTCAAGCAATAGCTCCCAAAACAAAGGAGCCAGCACTGAAACATATAGCTGGCCTGAAACCTCCCCAGGAGCACACAAGCAGCAACATTCGTTCTAGGGCTGTGGGCTTTCACCTGCCTGGGAACATTATCATAGCAAAACAAGTATTCCTTTCTGAAGGACGAGCATTTTATGCCAAACATGCCAAACGTCCAGCAATAGCTCCCAAACCAAAGGAGCCAGCACTGAAACACATAGCTGGCCTGAAACCTCCACAGGGAGCACACAAGCAGCAACATTCATTCTAGGGCTGTGGGCTTTCACTTGCCTGGGAACGGTCGTAATATCAAAAAAAGTGTTTCTCTCGGCCGGACGAGCATTTTAGGCCAAACATGCCAAACGTCCAGCAATAGCTCCCAAACCAAAGGAGCCAGCACTGAAACACATAGCTAGCCTGAAACCTACACAGGGAGCACACAAGGAGCAACATTCATTCTAGGGATGTGGGCTTTCACTTGCCTGGGAACAGTCGTAATATCAAAAAAAGTGTTTCTCTCGGCTGGATAAGCATTTTAGGCCAAACATGCCAAACGTCCAGCAATAGCTCCCAAACCAAAGGAGCCAGCACTGAAACACATAGCTGGCCTGAAACCTCCCCAGGGAGCACACAAGCAGCAACATTCATTCTAGGGCTGTGGGCTTTCACTTGCCTGGGAACCGTCGTCATAGCAAAAAATGTGTTTCTCTCGGCCGGACGAGCATTTTAGGCCAAATATGCCAAACGTCAAGCAATAGCTCCCAAACCAAAGGAGGCAGCACTGAAACACATAGCTGGCCTGAAACCTCCCCAGGGAGCACACAAGCAGCAACATTCATTCTAGGGCTGTGGGCTTTCACTTGCCTGGGTACCTTCATCATTGCAAAAAAAGTTTTTCCCTTGGCCGGACGAGCATTTTAGGCCAAACATGCCAAACGTCCAGCAATAGCTCCCAAACCAAAGGAGCCAGCACTGAAACACATAGCTGGCCTGAAACCTCCCCAGGCAGCACACAAGCAGCAACATTCATTCTAGGCCTGTGGGCTTTCACTTGCCTGGGAACATTATCATAGCAAAAAATGTGCTTCTCTGGGCCGGACGAGCATTTTAGGACAAACATGCCAAACGTCCAGCAATAGCTCCCAAACCAAAGGAGCCAGCACTGAAACACATAGCTGGCCTGAAACCTCCCCAGGGAGCACACAAGCAGCAACATTCATTCTAGGCCTGAGGGCTTTCACTTGCCTGGGTACCTTCATCATTGCAAAAAAAGTGTATCCCTTGACCGGACGAGCATTTTAGGCCAAACATGCCAAACGTCCAGCAATAGCTCCCAAACCAAAGGAGCCAGCACTGAAACACATAGCTAGCCTGAAACCTCCCCAGGGAGCACACAAGCAGCAACATTCATTCTAGGACTGTGGGCTTTCACTTGCCTGGGAACATTATCATAGCAAAAAATGTGCTTCTCTCGGCCGGACGAGCATTTTAGGCCAAACATGCCAAACGTCCTTCAAGAGCTCCCAAACCAAAGGAGCCAGCACTGAAACACATAGCTGGCCTGAAACCTCCCCAGGGAGCACACAAGCAGCAACATTCATTCTAGGGATGTGGGCTTTCACTTGCCTGGTAACATTATCAGAGCAAAAAAAGTGTTTCTCTGGGCCGGACGAGCATTTTAGGCCAAACATGCCAAAGGTCCAGCAATAGCTCCCAAACCAAAGGAGCCAGCACTGAAACACATAGCTGGCCTGAAACCTCCACAGGGAGCACACAAGCAGCAACATTCATTCTAGGGCTGTGGGCTTTCACTTGCCTGGGAACGGTCGTAATATCAAAAAAAGTGTTTCTCTCGGCCGGACGAGCATTTTAGGCCAAACATGCCAAACATCCAGCAATAGCTCCCAAACCAAAGGAGCCAGCACTGAAACACATAGCTGGCCTGAAACCTCCCCAGGGAGCACACAAGCAGCAACATTCATTCTAGGGCTGTGGGCTTTCACTTGCCTGGGTACCTTCATCATTGCAAAAAAAGTGTATCCCTTGACCGGACGAGCATTTTAGGCCAAACATGCCAAACGTCCAGCAATAGCTCCCAAACCAAAGGAGCCAGCACTGAAACACATAGCTAGCCTGAAACCTCCACAGGGAGCACACAAGGAGCAACATTCATTCTAGGGATGTGGGCTTTCACTTCCCTGGGAACAGTCGTAATATCAAAAAAAGTGTTTCTCTCGGCTGGATGAGCATTTTAGGCCAAACATGCCAAACGTCCAGCAATAGCTCCCAAACCAAAGGAGCCAGCACTGAAACACATAGCTGGCCTGAAACCTCCCCAGGGAGCACACAAGCAGCAACATTCATTCTAGGGCTGTGGGCTTTCACTTGCCTGGGTACCTTCATCATTGCAAAAAAAGTGTTTCCCTTGGCCGGACGAGCATTTTAGAACAAACATGCCAAACGTCCAGCAATAGCTCCCAAACCAAAGGAGCCAGCACTGAAACACATAGCTGGCCTGAAACCTCCCCAGGGAGCACACAAGCAGCAACATTCGTTCTAGGGCTGTGGGCTTTCACCTGCCTGGGAACATTATCATAGCAAAACAAGTATTCCTTTCTGAAGGACGAGCATTTTAGGCCAAACATGCCAAACGTCCAGCAATAGCTCCCAAACCAAAGGAGCCAGCACTGAAACACATAGCTGGCCTGAAACCTCCCCAGGGAGCACACAAGCAGCAACATTCATTCTAGGCCTGAGGGCTTTCACTTGCCTGGGTACCTTCATCATTGCAAAAAAAGTTTATCCCTTGACCGGACGAGCATTTTAGGCCAAACATGCCAAACGTCCAGCAATAGCTCCCAAACCAAAGGAGCCAGCACTGAAACACATAGCTAGCCTGAAACCTCCCCAGGGAGCACACAAGCAGCAACATTCATTCTAGGACTGTGGGCTTTCACTTGCCTGGGAACATTATCAGAGCAAAAAATGTGCTTCTCTCGGCCGGACGAGCATTTTAGGCCAAACATGCCAAACGTCTTTCAAGAGCTCCCAAACCAAAGGAGCCAGCACTGAAACACATAGCTGGCCTGAAACCTCCCCAGGGAGCACACAAGCAGCAACATTCATTCTAGGGCTGTGGGCTTTCACTTGCCTGGGTACCTTCATCATTGCAAAAAAAGTGTTTCCCTTGGCCGGACGAGCATTTTAGAACAAACATGCCAAACGTCCAGCAATAGCTCCCAAACCAAAGGAGCCAGCACTGAAACACATAGCTAGCCTGAAACCTCCCCAGGGAGCACACAAGCAGCAACATTCATTCTAGGACTGTGGGCTTTCACTTGCCTGGGAACATTATCAGAGCAAAAAATGTGCTTCTCTCGGCCGGACGAGCATTTTAGGCCAAACATGCCAAACGTCCTTCAAGAGCTCCCAAACCAAAGGAGCCAGCACTGAAACACATAGCTGGCCTGAAACCTCCCCAGGGAGCACACAAGCAGCAACATTCATTCTAGGGCTGTGGGCTTTCACTTAACTGGTAACATTATCATAGCAAAATATGTGCTTCTCTCGGCCGGACGAGCATTTTAGGCCAAACATGCCAAACGTCCAGCAATAGCTCCCAAACCAAAGGAGCCAGCACTGAAACACATAGCTAGCCTGAAACCTCCCCAGGGAGCACACAAGCAGCAACATTCATTCTAGGACTGTGGGCTTTCACTTGCCTGGGAACATTATCAGAGCAAAAAATGTCCTTCTCTCGGCCGGACGAGCATTTTATGCCAAACAAGCCAAACGTCCAGCAATAGCTCCCAAACCAAAGGAGCCAGCACTGAAACACATAGCTGGCCTGAAACCTCCCCAGGGAGCACACAAGCAGCAAAATTCGTTCTAGGGCTGTGGGCTTTCACCTGCCTGGGAACATTATCATAGCAAAACAAGTATTCCTTTCTGAAGGACGAGCATTTTAGGCCAAACATGCCAAACGTCCAGCAATAGCTCCCAAACCAAAGGAGCCAGCACTGAAACACATAGCTGGCCTGAAACCTCCCCAGGGAGCACACAAGCAGCAACATTCATTCTAGGCCTGAGGGCTTTCACTTGCCTGGGTACCTTCATCATTGCAAAAAAAGTTTATCCCTTGACCGGACGAGTATTTTAGGCCAAACATGCCAAACGTCCAGCAATAGCTCCCAAACCAAAGGAGCCAGCACTGAAACACATAGCTAGCCTGAAACCTCCCCAGGGAGCACACAAGCAGCAACATTCATTCTAGGACTGTGGGCTTTCACTTGCCTGGGAACATTATCAGAGCAAAAAATGTGCTTCTCTCGGCCGGACGAGCATTTTAGGCCAAACATGCCAAACGTCCTTCAAGAGCTCCCAAACCAAAGGAGCCAGCACTGAAACACATAGCTGGCCTGAAACCTCCCCAGGGAGCACACAAGCAGCAACATTCATTCTAGGCCTGTGGGCTTTCACTTGCCTGGTAACATTATCAGAGCAAAAAAAGTGTTTCTCTGGGCCGGACGAGCATTTTAGGCCAAACATGCCAAAGGTCCAGCAATAGCTCCCAAACCAAAGGAGCCAGCACTGAAACGCATAGCTGGCCTGAAACCTCCACAGGGAGCACACAAGCAGCAACATTCATTCTAGGGCTGTGGGCTTTCACTTGCCTGGGAACATTATCATAGCAAAAAATGTGCTTCTCTCGGCCGGACGAGCATTTTAGGCCAAACATGCCAAACGTCCATCAAGAGCTCCCAAACCAAAGGAGCCAGCACTGAAACACATAGCTGGCCTGAAACCTCCCCAGGGAGCACACAAGGAGCAATATTCATTCTAGGGATGTGGGCTTTCACATCCCTGGGAACAGTCGTAATATCAAAAAAAGTGTTTCTCTCGGCCGGACGAGCATTTTAGGCCAAATATGCCAAACGTCCAGCAATAGCTCCCAAACCAAAGGAGCCAGCACTGAAACACATAGCTGGCCTGAAACCTCCCCAGGGAGCACACAAGCAGCAACATTCATTCTAGGGCTGTGGGCTTTCACTTGCCTGGGAACCGTCGTCATAGCAAAAATTGTGTTTTTCTCGGCCGGACGAGCATTGTAGGCCAAATATGCCAAACGTCAAGCAATAGCTCCCAAACCAAAGGAGGCAGCACTGAAACACATAGCTGGCCTGAAACCTCCCCAGGGAGCACACAAGCAGCAACATTCATTCTAGGGCTGTGGGCTTTCACTTGCCTGGGAACCGTCGTCATAGCAAAAATTGTGTTTTTCTCGGCCGGACGAGCATTGTAGGCCAAATATGCCAAACGTCAAGCAATAGCTCCCAAACCAAAGGAGGCAGCACTGAAACACATAGCTGGCCTGAAACCTCCCCAGGGAGCACACAAGCAGCAACATTCATTCTAGGGCTGTGGGCTTTCACTTGCCTGGGTACGTACATCATTGCAAAAAATGTGTTTCTCTCGGCCGGACGAGCATTTTAGGCCAAACATGCCAAACGTCCAGCAATAGCTCCCAAACCAAAGGAGCCAGCACTGAAACACATAGCTGGCCTGAAACCTCCCCAGGGAGCACACAAGCAGCAACATTCATTCTAGGCCTGTGGGCTTTCACTTGCCTGGGTACCTTCATCATTTCAAAAAAAGTATTTCCCTTGGCCGGACGAGCATTTTAGGCCAAACATGCCAAACGTCCAGCAATAGCTCCCAAACCAAAGGAGCCAGCACTGAAACACATAGCTGGCCTGAAACCTCCCCAGGAAGCACACAAGCAGCAATATTCATTCTGGGGCTGTGGGCTTTCACTTGCCTGGGAACATTATCATAGCAAAAAACCTGTTTCTCTCAGCCGGAGGAGCATTTTAGGCCAAACAAGCCAAACGTCCAGCAATAGCTCCCAAACCAAAGGAGCCAGCACTGAAACACATAGCTAGCCTGAAACCTCCCCAGGGAGCACACAGGCAGCAACATTCATTCTAGGGCTGTGGGCTTTCACTTGCCTGGGTACCTTCATCATTGCAAAAAAAGTGTTTCCCTTGGCCGGACGAGCATTTTAGGCCAAACATGCCAAACGTCCAGCAATAGCTCCCAAACCAAAGGAGCCAGCACTGAAACACATAGCTGGCCTGAAACCTCCCCAGGAAGCACACAAGCAGCAATATTCATTCTAGGGATGTGGGCTTTCACTTCCCTGGGTACAGTCGTAATATCAAAAAAACTGTTTCTCTCGGCCGGACGAGCATTTTAGGCCAAACATGCCAAACGTCCAGCAATAGCTCCCAAACCAAAGGAGCCAGCACTGAAACACATAGCTGGCCTGAAACCTCCCCAGGGAGCACACAAGCAGCAATATTCATTCTAGGGCTATGGGCTTTCACTTGCCTGGGAACATTATCATAGGAAAAAAATTGTTTCTCTCGGCCGGACGAGCATTTTAGGCCAAACATGCCAAACGTCCAGCAATAGCTCCCAAACCAAAGGAGCCAGCACTGAAACACATAGCTAGCCTGAAACCTCCACAGGGAGCACACAAGGAGCAACATTCATTCTAGGGATGTGGGCTTTCACTTCCCTGGGAACAGTCGTAATATCAAAAAAAGTGTTTCTCTCTGCCGGACGAGCATTTTAGGCCAAACATGCCAAACGTCCAGCAATAGCTCCCAAACCAAAGGAGCCAGCACTGAAACACATAGCTGGCCTGAAACCTCCCCAGGGAGCACACAAGCAGCAACATTCATTCTAGGCCTGAGGGCTTTCACTTGCCTGGGTACCTTCATCATTGCAAAAAAAGTTTATCCCTTGTCCGGACGAGTATTTTAGGCCAAACATGCCAAACGTCCAGCAATAGCTCCCAAACCAAAGGAGCCAGCACTGAAACACATAGCTAGCCTGAAACCTCCCCAGGGAGCACACAAGCAGCAACATTCATTCTAGGACTGTGGGCTTTCACTTGCCTGGGAACATTATCAGAGCAAAAAATGTGCTTCTCTCGGCCGGACGAGCATTTTAGGCCAAACATGCCAAACGTCCTTCAAGAGCTCCCAAACCAAAGGAGCCAGACTGAAACACATAGCTGGCCTGAAACCTCCCCAGGGAGCACACAAGCAGCAACATTCATTCTAGGCCTGTGGGCTTTCACTTGCCTGGTAACATTATCAGAGCAAAAAAAGTGTTTCTCTGGGCCGGACGAGCATTTTAGGCCAAACATGCCAAAGGTCCAGCAATAGCTCCCAAACCAAAGGAGCCAGCACTGAAACGCATAGCTGGCCTGAAACCTCCACAGGGAGCACACAAGCAGCAACATTCATTCTAGGGCTGTGGGCTTTCAATTGCCTGGGAACATTATCATAGTAAAAAATGTGCTTCTCTCGGCCGGACGAGCATTTTAGGCCAAACATGCCAAACGTCCATCAAGAGCTCCCAAACCAAAGGAGCCAGCACTGAAACACATAGCTGGCCAGAAGCCTCCCCAGGGAGCACACAAGGAGCAATATTCATTCTAGGGATGTGGGCTTTCACATCCCTGGGAACAGTCGTAATATCAAAAAAAGTGTTTCTCTCGGCCGGACGAGCATTTTAGGCCAAATATGCCAAACGTCCAGCAATAGCTCCCAAACCAAAGGAGCCAGCACTGAAACACATAGCTGGCCTGAAACCTCCCCAGGGAGCACACAAGCAGCAACATTCATTCTAGGGCTGTGGGCTTTCACTTGCCTGGGTACGTACATCATTGCAAAAAATGTGTTTCTCTCGGCCGGACGAGCATTTTAGGCCAAACATGCCAAACGTCCAGCAATAGCTCCCAAACCAAAGGAGCCAGCACTGAAACACATAGCTGGCCTGAAACCTCCACAGGGAGCACACAAGCAGCAACATTCATTCTAGGCCTGTGGGCTTTCACTTGCCTGGGAACATTATCATAGCAAAAAACCTGTTTCTCTCAGCCGGAGGAGCATTTTAGGCCAAACATGCCAAACGTCCAGCAATAGCTCCCAAACCAAAGGAGCCAGCACTGAAACACATAGCTGGCCTGAAACCTCCCCAGGGAGCACACAAGCAGCAACATTCATTCTAGGGCTGTGGGCTTTCACTTGCCTGGGTACCTTCATCATTTCAAAAAAAGTATTTCCCTTGGCCGGACGAGCATTTTAGGCCAAACATGCCAAACGTCCAGCAATAGCTCCCAAACCAAAGGAGCCAGCACTGAAACACATAGCTGGCCTGAAACCTCCCCAGGAAGCACACAAGCAGCAATATTCATTCTAGGGCTGTGGGCTTTCACTTGCCTGGGAACATTATCATAGCAAAAAACCTGTTTCTCTCAGCCGGAGGAGCATTTTAGGCCAAACAAGCCAAACGTCCAGCAATAGCTCCCAAACCAAAGGAGCCAGCACTGAAACACATAGCTAGCCTGAAACCTCCCCAGGGAGCACACAGGCAGCAACATTCATTCTAGGGCTGTGGGCTTTCACTTGCCTGGGTACCTTCATCATTGCAAAAAAAGTGTTTCCCTTGGCCGGACGAGCATTTTAGGCCAAACATGCCAAACGTCCAGCAATAGCTCCCAAACCAAAGGAGCCAGCACTGAAACACATAGCTGGCCTGAAACCTCCCCAGGAAGCACACAAGCAGCAATATTCATTCTAGGGATGTGGGCTTTCACTTCCCTGGGTACAGTCGTAATATCAAAAAAACTGTTTCTCTCGGCCGGACGAGCATTTTAGGCCAAACATGCCAAACGTCCAGCAATAGCTCCCAAACCAAAGGAGCCAGCACTGAAACACATAGCTGGCCTGAAACCTCCCCAGGGAGCACACAAGCAGCAACATTCATTCTAGGGCTATGGGCTTTCACTTGCCTGGGAACATTATCATAGGAAAAAAATTGTTTCTCTCGGCCGGACGAGCATTTTAGGCCAAACATGCCAAACGTCCAGCAATAGCTCCCAAACCAAAGGAGCCAGCACTGAAACACATAGCTAGCCTGAAACCTCCACAGGGAGCACACAAGGAGCAACATTCATTCTAGGGATGTGGGCTTTCACTTCCCTGGGAACAGTCGTAATATAAAAAAAAGTGTTTCTCTCTGCCGGACGAGCATTTTAGGCCAAACATGCCAAACGTCCAGCAATAGCTCCCAAACCAAAGGAGCCAGCACTGAAACACATAGCTGGCCTGAAACCTCCCCAGGGAGCACACAAGCAGCAACATTCATTCTAGGGCTGTGGGCTTTCACTTGCCTGGGAACCGTCGTCATAGCTAAAAATGTGTTTTTCTCGGCCGGACGAGCATTTTAGGCCAAATATGCCAAACGTCAAGCAATAGCTCCCAAACCAAAGGAGCCAGCACTGAAACACATAGCTGGCCTGAAACCTCCCCAGGGAGCACACAAGCAGCAACATTCATTCTACGGCTGTGGGCTTTCACCTGCCTGGGAACATTATCATAGCAAAAAAAGTATTTCTTTCGGAAGGACGAGCATTTTAGGCCAAACATGCCAAACGTCCAGCAATAGCTCCCAAACCAAAGGAGCCAGCACTGAAACACATAGCTGGCCTGAAACCTCCCCAGGGAGCACACAAGCAGCAACATTCATTCTAGGGCTGTGGGCTTTCACTTGCCTGGGTACGTACATCATTGCAAAAAATGTGTTTCTCTCGGCCGGACGAGCATTTTAGGCCAAACATGCCAAACGTCCAGCAATAGCTCCCAAACCAAAGGAGCCAGCACTGAAACACATAGCTGGCCTGAAACCTCCCCAGGAAGCATACAAGCAGCAATATTCATTCTAGGGCTGTGGGCTTTCACTTGCCTGGGAACATTATCATAGCAAAAAACCTGTTTCTCTCAGCCGGAGGAGCATTTTAGGCCAAACATGCCAAACGTCCAGCAATAGCTCCCAAACCAAAGGAGCCAGCACTGAAACACATAGCTGGCCTGAAACCTCCCCAGGGAGCACACAGGCAGCAACATTCATTCTAGGGCTGTGGGCTTTCACTTGCCTGGGTACCTTCATCATTGCAAAAAAAGTGTTTCCCTTGGACGGACGAGCATTTTAGGCCAAACATGCCAAACGTCCAGCAATAGCTCCCAAACCAAAGGAGCCAGCACTGAAACACATAGCTGGCCTGAAACCTCCCCAGGAAGCACACAAGCAGCAATATTCATTCTAGGGATGTGGGCTTTCACTTCCCTGGGAACAGTCGTAATATCAAAAAAACTGTTTCTCTCGGCCGGACGAGCATTTTAGGCCAAACATGCCAAACGTCCAGCAATAGCTCCCAAACCAAAGGAGCCAGCACTGAAACACATAGCTGGCCTGAAACCTCCCCAGGGAGCACACAAGCAGCAACATTCATTCTAGGGCTATGGGCTTTCACTTGCCTGGGAACATTATCATAGGAAAAAAATTGTTTCTCTCGGCCGGACGAGCATTTTAGGCCAAACATGCCAAACGTCCAGCAATAGCTCCCAAACCAAAGGAGCCAGCACTGAAACACATAGCTAGCCTGAAACCTCCACAGGGAGCACACAAGGAGCAACATTCATTCTAGGGATGTGGGCTTTCACTTCCCTGGGAACAGTCGTAATATCAAAAAAAGTGTTTCTCTCGGCCGGACGAGCATTTTAGGCCAAACATGCCAAACGTCCAGCAATAGCTCCCAAACCAAAGGAGCCAGCACTGAAACACATAGCTGGCCTGAAACCTCCCCAGGGAGCACACAAGCAGCAACATTCATTCTAGGCCTGTGGGCTTTCACTTGCCTGGGAACCGTCGTCATAGCAAAAAATGTGTTTTTCTCGGCCGGACGAGCATTTTAGGCCAAATATGCCAAACGTCAAGCAATAGCTCCCAAACCAAAGGAGCCAGCACTGAAACACATAGCTGGCCTGAAACCTCCCCAGGGAGCACACAAGCAGCAACATTCGTTCTACGGCTGTGGGCTTTCACCTGCCTGGGAACATTATCATAGCAAAAAAAGTATTTCTTTCGGAAGGACGAGCATTTTAGGCCAAACATGCCAAACGTCCAGCAATAGCTCCCAAACCAAAGGAGCCAGCACTGAAACACATAGCTGGCCTGAAACCTCCCCAGGGAGCACACAAGCAGCAACATTCATTCTAGGGCTGTGGGCTTTCACTTGCCTGGGAACGGTCGTAATATCAAAAAAAGTGTTTCTCTCGGCCAGACGAGCATTTTAGGCCAAACATGCCAAACATCCAGCAATAGCTCCCAAACCAAAGGAGCCAGCACTGAAACACATAGCTGGCCTGAAACCTCCCCAGGGAGCACACAAGCAGCAACATTCGTTCTAGGGCTGTGGGCTTTCACTTGCCTGGGAACATTATCATAGCAAAAAACCTGTTTCTCTCAGCCGGACGAGCATTTTAGGCCAAACATGCCAAACGTCCAGCAATAGCTCCCAAACCAAAGGAGCCAGCACTGAAACACAGAGCTGGCCTGAAACCTCCCCAGGGAGCACACAAGCAGCAACATTCATTCTAGGGCTGTGGGCTTTCACTTGCCTGGGTACCTTCATCATTGCAAAAAAAGTGTTTCCCTTGACCGTACGAGCATTTTAGGCCAAACATGCCAAACGTCCAGCAATAGCTCCCAAACCAAAGGAGCCAGCACTGAAACACATAGCTAGCCTGAAACCTCCCCAGGGAGCACACAAGCAGCAATATTCATTCTAGGGATGTGGGCTTTCACTTCCCTGGGAACAGTCGTAATATCAAAAAAACTGTTTCTCTCGGCCGGACGAGTATTTTAGGCCAAACATGCCAAACGTCCAGCAATAGCTCCCAAACCAAAGGAGCCAGCACTGAAACACATAGCTGGCCTGAAACCTCCCCAGGGAGCACACAAGCAGCAATATTCATTCTAGGACTGTGGCATTTCACTTGCCTGGAAACGGTCATAATATAAAAATAGTGTTTCTCTCGGCCGGACGAGCATTTTAGGCCAAACATGCCAAACATCCAGCAATAGATCCCAAACCAAAGGAGCCAGCACTGAAACACATAGCTGGCCTGAAACCTCCCCAGGGAGCACACAAGCAGCAACATTCATTCTAGGACTGTGGGCTTTCACTTGCCTGGGAACATTATCAGAGCAAAAAATGTGCTTCTCTCGGCCGGACGAGCATTTTAGGCCAAACATGCCAAACGTCCTTCAAGAGCTCCCAAACCAAAGGAGCCAGCACTGAAACACATAGCTGGCCTGAAACCTCCCCAGGGAGCACACAAGCAGCAACATTCATTCTAGGGCTGTGGGCTTTCACTTAACTGGTAACATTATCATAGCAAAAAATGTGCTTCTCTCGGCCGGACGAGCATTTTAGGCCAAACATGCCAAACGTCCAGCAATAGCTCCCAAACCAAAGGAGCCAGCACTGAAACACATAGCTAGCCTGAAACCTCCCCAGGGAGCACACAAGCAGCAACATTCATTCTAGGACTGTGGGCTTTCACTTGCCTGGGAACATTATCAGAGCAAAAAATGTCCTTCTCTCGGCCGGACGAGCATTTTATGCCAAACAAGCCAAACGTCCAGCAATAGCTCCCAAACCAAAGGAGCCAGCACTGAAACACATAGCTGGCCTGAAACCTCCCCAGGGAGCACACAAGCAGCAAAATTCGTTCTAGGGCTGTGGGCTTTCACCTGCCTGGGAACATTATCATAGCAAAACAAGTATTCCTTTCTGAAGGACGAGCATTTTAGGCCAAACATGCCAAACGTCCAGCAATAGCTCCCAAACCAAAGGAGCCAGCACTGAAACACATAGCTGGCCTGAAACCTCCCCAGGGAGCACACAAGCAGCAACATTCATTCTAGGCCTGAGGGCTTTCACTTGCCTGGGTACCTTCATCATTGCAAAAAAAGTTTATCCCTTGACCGGACGAGTATTTTAGGCCAAACATGCCAAACGTCCAGCAATAGCTCCCAAACCAAAGGAGCCAGCACTGAAACACATAGCTAGCCTGAAACCTCCCCAGGGAGCACACAAGCAGCAACATTCATTCTAGGACTGTGGGCTTTCACTTGCCTGGGAACATTATCAGAGCAAAAAATGTGCTTCTCTCGGCCGGACGAGCATTTTAGGCCAAACATGCCAAACGTCCTTCAAGAGCTCCCAAACCAAAGGAGCCAGCACTGAAACACATAGCTGGCCTGAAACCTCCCCAGGGAGCACACAAGCAGCAACATTCATTCTAGGCCTGTGGGCTTTCACTTGCCTGGTAACATTATCAGAGCAAAAAAAGTGTTTCTCTGGGCCGGACGAGCATTTTAGGCCAAACATGCCAAAGGTCCAGCAATAGCTCCCAAACCAAAGGAGCCAGCACTGAAACGCATAGCTGGCCTGAAACCTCCACAGGGAGCACACAAGCAGCAACATTCATTGTAGGGCTGTGGGCTTTCACTTGCCTGGGAACATTATCATAGCAAAAAATGTGCTTCTCTCGGCCGGACGAGCATTTTAGGCCAAACATGCCAAACGTCCATCAAGAGCTCCCAAACCAAAGGAGCCAGCACTGAAACACATAGCTGGCCTGAAACCTCCCCAGGGAGCACACAAGGAGCAATATTCATTCTAGGGATGTGGGCTTTCACATCCCTGGGAACAGTCGTAATATCAAAAAAAGTGTTTCTCTCGGCCGGACGAGCATTTTAGGCCAAATATGCCAAACGTCCAGCAATAGCTCCCAAACCAAAGGAGGCAGCACTGAAACACATAGCTGGCCTGAAACCTCCCCAGGGAGCACACAAGCAGCAACATTCATTCTAGGGCTGTGGGCTTTCACTTGCCTGGGAACCGTCGTCATAGCAAAAATTGTGTTTTTCTCGGCCGGACGAGCATTGTAGGCCAAATATGCCAAACGTCAAGCAATAGCTCCCAAACCAAAGGAGGCAGCACTGAAACACATAGCTGGCCTGAAACCTCCCCAGGGAGCACACAAGCAGCAACATTCATTCTAGGGCTGTGGGCTTTCACTTGCCTGGGTACGTACATCATTGCAAAAAATGTGTTTCTCTCGGCCGGACGAGCATTTTAGGCCAAACATGCCAAACGTCCAGCAATAGCTCCCAAACCAAAGGAGCCAGCACTGAAACACATAGCTGGCCTGAAACCTCCACAGGGAGCACACAAGCAGCAACATTCATTCTAGGCCTGTGGGCTTTCACTTGCCTGGGAACATTATCATAGCAAAAAACCTGTTTCTCTCAGCCGGAGGAGCATTTTAGGCCAAACATGCCAAACGTCCAGCAATAGCTCCCAAACCAAAGGAGCCAGCACTGAAACACATAGCTGGCCTGAAACCTCCCCAGGGAGCACACAAGCAGCAACATTCATTCTAGGGCTGTGGGCTTTCACTTGCCTGGGTACCTTCATCATTTCAAAAAAAGTATTTCCCTTGGCCGGACGAGCATTTTAGGCCAAACATGCCAAACGTCCAGCAATAGCTCCCAAACCAAAGGAGCCAGCACTGAAACACATAGCTGGCCTGAAACCTCCCCAGGAAGCACACAAGCAGCAATATTCATTCTAGGGCTGTGGGCTTTCACTTGCCTGGGAACATTATCATAGCAAAAAACCTGTTTCTCTCAGCCGGAGGAGCATTTTAGGCCAAACAAGCCAAACGTCCAGCAATAGCTCCCAAACCAAAGGAGCCAGCACTGAAACACATAGCTAGCCTGAAACCTCCCCAGGGAGCACACAGGCAGCAACATTCATTCTAGGGCTGTGGGCTTTCACTTGCCTGGGTACCTTCATCATTGCAAAAAAAGTGTTTCCCTTGGCCGGACGAGCATTTTAGGCCAAACATGCCAAACGTCCAGCAATAGCTCCCAAACCAAAGGAGCCAGCACTGAAACACATAGCTGGCCTGAAACCTCCCCAGGAAGCACACAAGCAGCAATATTCATTCTAGGGATGTGGGCTTTCACTTCCCTGGGTACAGTCGTAATATCAAAAAAACTGTTTCTCTCGGCCGGACGAGCATTTTAGGCCAAACATGCCAAACGTCCAGCAATAGCTCCCAAACCAAAGGAGCCAGCACTGAAACACATAGCTGGCCTGAAACCTCCCCAGGGAGCACACAAGCAGCAACATTCATTCTAGGGCTATGGGCTTTCACTTGCCTGGGAACATTATCATAGGAAAAAAATTGTTTCTCTCGGCCGGACGAGCATTTTAGGCCAAACATGCCAAACGTCCAGCAATAGCTCCCAAACCAAAGGAGCCAGCACTGAAACACATAGCTAGCCTGAAACCTCCACAGGGAGCACACAAGGAGCAACATTCATTCTAGGGATGTGGGCTTTCACTTCCCTGGGAACAGTCGTAATATCAAAAAAAGTGTTTCTCTCTGCCGGACGAGCATTTTAGGCCAAACATGCCAAACGTCCATCAAGAGCTCCCAAACCAAAGGAGCCAGCACTGAAACACATAGCTGGCCTGAAGCCTCCCCAGGGAGCACACAAGGAGCAATATTCATTCTAGGGATGTGGGCTTTCACATCCCTGGGAACAGTCGTAATATCAAAAAAAGTGTTTCTCTCGGCCGGACGAGCATTTTAGGCCAAATATGCCAAACGTCCAGCAATAGCTCCCAAACCAAAGGAGCCAGCACTGAAACACATAGCTGGCCTGAAACCTCCCCAGGGAGCACACAAGCAGCAACATTCATTCTAGGGCTGTGGGCTTTCACTTGCCTGGGTACGTACATCATTGCAAAAAATGTGTTTCTCTCGGCCGGACGAGCATTTTAGGCCAAACATGCCAAACGTCCAGCAATAGCTCCCAAACCAAAGGAGCCAGCACTGAAACACATAGCTGGCCTGAAACCTCCACAGGGAGCACACAAGCAGCAACATTCATTCTAGGCCTGTGGGCTTTCACTTGCCTGGGAACATTATCATAGCAAAAAACCTGTTTCTCTCAGCCGGAGGAGCATTTTAGGCCAAACATGCCAAACGTCCAGCAATAGCTCCCAAACCAAAGGAGCCAGCACTGAAACACATAGCTGGCCTGAAACCTCCCCAGGGAGCACACAAGCAGCAACATTCATTCTAGGGCTGTGGGCTTTCACTTGCCTGGGTACCTTCATCATTTCAAAAAAAGTATTTCCCTTGGCCGGACGAGCATTTTAGGCCAAACATGCCAAACGTCCAGCAATAGCTCCCAAACCAAAGGAGCCAGCACTGAAACACATAGCTGGCCTGAAACCTCCCCAGGAAGCACACAAGCAGCAATATTCATTCTAGGGCTGTGGGCTTTCACTTGCCTGGGAACATTATCATAGCAAAAAACCTGTTTCTCTCAGCCGGAGGAGCATTTTAGGCCAAACAAGCCAAACGTCCAGCAATAGCTCCCAAACCAAAGGAGCCAGCACTGAAACACATAGCTAGCCTGAAACCTCCCCAGGGAGCACACAGGCAGCAACATTCATTCTAGGGCTGTGGGCTTTCACTTGCCTGGGTACCTTCATCATTGCAAAAAAAGTGTTTCCCTTGGCCGGACGAGCATTTTAGGCCAAACATGCCAAACGTCCAGGAATAGCTCCCAAACCAAAGGAGCCAGCACTGAAACACATAGCTGGCCTGAAACCTCCCCAGGAAGCACACAAGCAGCAATATTCATTCTAGGGCTGTGGGCTTTCACTTGCCTGGGAACATTATCATAGCAAAAAACCTGTTTCTCTCAGCCGGAGGAGCATTTTAGGCCAAACAAGCCAAACGTCCAGCAATAGCTCCCAAACCAAAGGAGCCAGCACTGAAACACATAGCTAGCCTGAAACCTCCCCAGGGAGCACACAGGCAGCAACATTCATTCTAGGGCTGTGGGCTTTCACTTGCCTGGGTACCTTCATCATTGCAAAAAAAGTGTTTCCCTTGGCCGGACGAGCATTTTAGGCCAAACATGCCAAACGTCCAGGAATAGCTCCCAAACCAAAGGAGCCAGCACTGAAACACATAGCTGGCCTGAAACCTCCCCAGGAAGCACACAAGCAGCAATATTCATTCTAGGGATGTGGGCTTTCACTTCCCTGGGTACAGTCGTAATATCAAAAAAACTGTTTCTCTCGGCCGGACGAGCATTTTAGGCCAAACATGCCAAACGTCCAGCAATAGCTCCCAAACCAAAGGAGCCAGCACTGAAACACATAGCTGGCCTGAAACCTCCCCAGGGAGCACACAAGCAGCAACATTCATTCTAGGGCTATGGGCTTTCACTTGCCTGGGAACATTATCATAGGAAAAAAATTGTTTCTCTCGGCCGGACGAGCATTTTAGGCCAAACATGCCAAACGTCCAGCAATAGCTCCCAAACCAAAGGAGCCAGCACTGAAACACATAGCTAGCCTGAAACCTCCACAGGGAGCACACAAGGAGCAACATTCATTCTAGGGATGTGGGCTTTCACTTCCCTGGGAACAGTCGTAATATAAAAAAAAGTGTTTCTCTCTGCCGGACGAGCATTTTAGGCCAAACATGCCAAACGTCCAGCAATAGCTCCCAAACCAAAGGAGCCAGCACTGAAACACATAGCTGGCCTGAAACCTCCCCAGGGAGCACACAAGCAGCAACATTCATTCTAGGCCTGTGGGCTTTCACTTGCCTGGGAACCGTCGTCATAGCAAAAAATGTGTTTTTCTCGGCCGGACGAGCATTTTAGGCCAAATATGCCAAACGTCAAGCAATAGCTCCCAAACCAAAGGAGCCAGCACTGAAACACATAGCTGGCCTGAAACCTCCCCAGGGAGCACACAAGCAGCAACATTCATTCTACGGCTGTGGGCTTTCACCTGCCTGGGAACATTATCATAGCAAAAAAAGTATTTCTTTCGGAAGGACGAGCATTTTAGGCCAAACATGCCAAACGTCCAGCAATAGCTCCCAAACCAAAGGAGCCAGCACTGAAACACATAGCTGGCCTGAAACCTCCCCAGGGAGCACACAAGCAGCAACATTCATTCTAGGGCTGTGGGCTTTCACTTGCCTGGGTACGTACATCATTGCAAAAAATGTGTTTCTCTCGGCCGGACGAGCATTTTAGGCCAAACATGCCAAACGTCCAGCAATAGCTCCCAAACCAAAGGAGCCAGCACTGAAACACATAGCTGGCCTGAAACCTCCCCAGGAAGCATACAAGCAGCAATATTCATTCTAGGGCTGTGGGCTTTCACTTGCCTGGGAACATTATCATAGCAAAAAACCTGTTTCTCTCAGCCGGAGGAGCATTTTAGGCCAAACATGCCAAACGTCCAGCAATAGCTCCCAAACCAAAGGAGCCAGCACTGAAACACATAGCTGGCCTGAAACCTCCCCAGGGAGCACACAGGCAGCAACATTCATTCTAGGGCTGTGGGCTTTCACTTGCCTGGGTACCTTCATCATTGCAAAAAAAGTGTTTCCCTTGGACGGACGAGCATTTTAGGCCAAACATGCCAAACGTCCAGCAATAGCTCCCAAACCAAAGGAGCCAGCACTGAAACACATAGCTGGCCTGAAACCTCCCCAGGAAGCACACAAGCAGCAATATTCATTCTAGGGATGTGGGCTTTCACTTCCCTGGGAACAGTCGTAATATCAAAAAAACTGTTTCTCTCGGCCGGACGAGCATTTTAGGCCAAACATGCCAAACGTCCAGCAATAGCTCCCAAACCAAAGGAGCCAGCACTGAAACACATAGCTGGCCTGAAACCTCCCCAGGGAGCACACAAGCAGCAACATTCATTCTAGGGCTATGGGCTTTCACTTGCCTGGGAACATTATCATAGGAAAAAAATTGTTTCTCTCGGCCGGACGAGCATTTTAGGCCAAACATGCCAAACGTCCAGCAATAGCTCCCAAACCAAAGGAGCCAGCACTGAAACACATAGCTAGCCTGAAACCTCCACAGGGAGCACACAAGGAGCAACATTCATTCTAGGGATGTGGGCTTTCACTTCCCTGGGAACAGTCGTAATATCAAAAAAAGTGTTTCTCTCGGCCGGACGAGCATTTTAGGCCAAACATGCCAAACGTCCAGCAATAGCTCCCAAACCAAAGGAGCCAGCACTGAAACACATAGCTGGCCTGAAACCTCCCCAGGGAGCACACAAGCAGCAACATTCATTCTAGGGCTGTGGGCTTTCACTTGCCTGGGAACCGTCGTCATAGCAAAAAATGTGTTTTTCTCGGCCGGACGAGCATTTTAGGCCAAATATGCCAAACGTCAAGCAATAGCTCCCAAACCAAAGGAGCCAGCACTGAAACACATAGCTGGCCTGAAACCTCCCCAGGGAGCACACAAGCAGCAACATTCGTTCTACGGCTGTGGGCTTTCACCTGCCTGGGAACATTATCATAGCAAAAAAAGTATTTCTTTCGGAAGGACGAGCATTTTAGGCCAAACATGCCAAACGTCCAGCAATAGCTCCCAAACCAAAGGAGCCAGCACTGAAACACATAGCTGGCCTGAAACCTCCCCAGGGAGCACACAAGCAGCAACATTCATTCTAGGGCTGTGGGCTTTCACTTGCCTGGGAACGGTCGTAATATCAAAAAAAGTGTTTC
Source organism: Porphyrio hochstetteri (assembly GCA_020800305.1). Classification (NCBI taxonomy): domain Eukaryota; kingdom Metazoa; phylum Chordata; class Aves; order Gruiformes; family Rallidae; genus Porphyrio; species Porphyrio hochstetteri. The sequence goes on from CM036928.1 coordinate 7,938,655, forward strand.
TCTCGGCCGGACGAGCATTTTAGGCCAAACATGCCAAACATCCAGCAATAGCTCCCAAACCAAAGGAGCCAGCACTGAAACACATAGCTGGCCTGAAACCTCCCCAGGGAGCACACAAGCAGCAACATTCATTCTAGGGCTGTGGGCTTTCACTTGCCTGGGTACGTACATCATTGCAAAAAATGTGTTTCTCTCGGCCGGACGAGCATTTTAGGCCAAACATGCCAAACGTCCAGCAATAGCTCCCAAACCAAAGGAGCCAGCACTGAAACACATAGCTGGCCTGAAACCTCCCCAGGGAGCACACAAGCATCAACATTCATTCTAGGGCTGTGGGCTTTCACTTGCCTGGGTACCTTCATCATTGCAAAAAAAGTGTATCCCTTGACCGGACGAGCATTTTAGGCCAAACATGCCAAACGTCCAGCAATAGCTCCCAAACCAAAGGAGCCAGCACTGAAACACATAGCTAGCCTGAAACCTCCACAGGGAGCACAGAAGGAGCAACATTCATTCTAGGGATGTGGGCTTTCACTTCCCTGGGAACAGTCGTAATATCAAAAAAAGTGTTTCTCTCGGCCGGACGAGCATTTTAGGCCAAACATGCCAAACGTCCAGCAATAGCTCCCAAAACAATGGAGTCAGCACTGAAACACATAGCTGGCCTGAAACCTCCCCAGGGAGCACACAAGCAGCAACATTCATTCTAGGGCTGTGGGCTTTCACTTGCCTGGGAACCGTCGTCATAGCAAAAAATGTGTTTCTCTCGGCCGGACGAGCATTTTAGGCCAAATATGCCAAACGTCAAGCAATAGCTCCCAAACCAAAGGAGCCAGCACTGAAACACATAGCTGGCCTGAAACCTCCCCAGGGAGCACACAAGCAGCAACATTCGTTCTAGGGCTGTGGGCTTTCACTTGCCTGGGAACATTATCATAGCAAAAAACCTGTTTCTCTCAGCCGGACGAGCATTTTAGGCCAAACATGCCAAACGTCCAGCAATAGCTCCCAAACCAAAGGAGCCAGCACTGAAACACAGAGCTGGCCTGAAACCTCCCCAGGGAGCACACAAGCAGCAACATTCATTCTAGGGCTGTGGGCTTTCACTTGCCTGGGTACCTTCATCATTGCAAAAAAAGTGTTTCCCTTGACCGTACGAGCATTTTAGGCCAAACATGCCAAACGTCCAGCAATAGCTCCCAAACCAAAGGAGCCAGCACTGAAACACATAGCTAGCCTGAAACCTCCCCAGGGAGCACACAAGCAGCAATATTCATTCTAGGGATGTGGGCTTTCACTTCCCTGGGAACAGTCGTAATATCAAAAAAACTGTTTCTCTCGGCCGGACGAGTATTTTAGGCCAAACATGCCAAACGTCCAGCAATAGCTCCCAAACCAAAGGAGCCAGCACTGAAACACATAGCTGGCCTGAAACCTCCCCAGGGAGCACACAAGCAGCAATATTCATTCTAGGACTGTGGCATTTCACTTGCCTGGAAACGGTCATAATATAAAAATAGTGTTTCTCTCGGCCGGACGAGCATTTTAGGCCAAACATGCCAAACATCCAGCAATAGATCCCAAACCAAAGGAGCCAGCACTGAAACACATAGCTGGCCTGAAACCTCCCCAGGGAGCACACAAGCAGCAACATTCATTCTAGGGCTGTGGGCTTTCACTTGCCTGGGAACATTATCAGAGCAAAAAAATTGTTTCTCTCGGCCGGACGAGCATTTTAGGCCAAACATGCCAAACGTCCAGCAATAGATCCCAAACCAAAGGAGCCAGCACTGAAACACATAGCTAGCCTGAAACCTCCACAGGGAGCACACAAGGAGCAACATTCATTCTAGGGATGTGGGCTTTCACTTCCCTGGGAACAGTCGTAATATCAAAAAAAGTGTTTCTCTCGGCCGGACGAGCATTTTATGCCAAACATGCCAAACGTCCAGCAATAGCTCCCAAACGAAAGGAGCCAGCACTGAAACACATAGCTGGCCTGAAACCTCCCCAGGGAGCACACAAGCAGCAACATTCATTCTAGGGCTGTGGGCTTTCACCTGCCTGGGAACATTATCATAGCAAAACAAGTATTCCTTTCTGAAGGACGAGCATTTTAGGCCAAACATGCCAAACGTCCATCAAGAACTCCCAAACCAAAGGAGCCAGCTCTGAAACACATAGCTGGCCTGAAACCTCCCCAGGGAGCACACAAGCAGCAACATTCATTCTAGGGCTGTGGGCTTTCACTTGCCTGGTAATATTATCATAGCAAAAAGGTGTTTCTCTGGGCCGGACGAGCATTTTAGGCCAAACATGCCAAACGTCCAGCAATAGCTCCCAAACCAAAGGAGCCAGCACTGAAACACATAGCTGGCCTGAAACCTCCCCAGGGAGCACACAAGCAGCAACATTCATTCTAGGCCTGTGGGCTTTCACTTGCCTGGGTACGTACATCATTGCAAAAAATGTGTTTCGGCCGGACGAGCATTTTAGGCCAAACATGCCAAACGTCCAGCAATAGCTCCCAAACCAAAGGAGCCAGCACTGAAACACAGAGCTGGCCTGAAACCTCCACAGGGAGCACACAAGCAGCAACATTCATTCTAGGGCTGTGGGCTTTCACTTGCCTGGGAACATTGTCAAAGCAAAAAACCTGTTTCTCTCAGCCGGACGAGCATTTTAGGCCAAACATGCCAAACGTCCAGCAATAGCTCCCAAACCAAAGGAGCCAGCACTGAAACACAGAGCTGGCCTGAAACCTCCCCAGGGAGCACACAAGCAGCAACATTCATTCTAGGGCTGTGGGCTTTCACTTGCCTGGGTACCTTCATCATTGCAAAAAAAGTGTTTCCCTTGGCCGGACGAGCATTTTAGGCCAAACATGCCAAACATCCAGCAATAGCTCCCAAACCAAAGGAGCCAGCACTGAAACACATAGCTGGCCTGAAACGTCCCCAGGAAGCACACAAGCAGCAATATTCATTCTAGGGATGTGGGCTTTCACTTCCCTGGGAACAGTCGTAATATCAAAAAAACTGTTTCTCTCGGCCGGACGAGCATTTTAGGCCAAACATGCCAAACGTCCAGCAATAGCTCCCAAACCAAAGGAGCCAGCACTGAAACACATAGCTGGCCTGAAACCTCCCCAGGGAGCACACAAGCAGCAACATTCATTCTAGGGCTATGGGCTTTCACTTGCCTGGGAACATTATCATAGGAAAAAAACTGTTTCTCTCGGCCGGACGAGCATTTTAGGCCAAACATGCCAAACGTCCAGCAATAGCTCCCAAACCAAAGGAGCCAGCACTGAAACACATAGCTAGCCTGAAACCTCCACAGGGAGCACACAAGGAGCAACATTCATTCTAGGGATGTGGGCTTTCACTTCCCTGGGAACAGTCGTAATATCAAAAAAAGTGTTTCTCTCGGCCGGACGAGCATTTTAGGCCAAACATGCCAAACGTCCAGCAATAGCTCCCAAACCAAAGGAGCCAGCACTGAAACACATAGCTGGCCTGAAACCTCCCCAGGGAGCACACAAGCAGCAACATTCATTCTAGGGCTGTGGGCTTTCACTTGCCTGGGAACCGTCGTCATAGCAAAAAATGTGTTTTTCTCGGCCGGACGAGCATTTTAGGCCAAATATGCCAAACGTCAAGCAATAGCTCCCAAACCAAAGGAGCCAGCACTGAAACACATAGCTGGCCTGAAACCTCCCCAGGGAGCACACAAGCAGCAACATTCGTTCTACGGCTGTGGGCTTTCACCTGCCTGGGAACATTATCATAGCAAAAAAAGTATTTCTTTCGGAAGGACGAGCATTTTAGGCCAAACATGCCAAACGTCCAGCAATAGCTCCCAAAACAAAGGAGCCAGCACTGAAACACATAGCTGGCCTGAAACCTCCCCAGGGAGCACACAAGCAGCAACATTCATTCTAGGCCTGTGGGATTTCACTTGCCTGGGAACGGTCGTAATATCAAAAAAAGTGTTTCTCTCGGCCGGACGAGCATTTTAGGCCAAACATGCCAAACATCCAGCAATAGCTCCCAAACCAAAGGAGCCAGCACTGAAACACATAGCTGGCCTGAAACCTCCCCAGGGAGCACACAAGCAGCAACATTCGTTCTAGGGCTGTGGGCTTTCACTTGCCTGGGAACATTATCATAGCAAAAAACCTGTTTCTCTCAGCCGGACGAGCATTTTAGGCCAAACATGCCAAACGTCCAGCAATAGCTCCCAAACCAAAGGAGCCAGCACTGAAACACAGAGCTGGCCTGAAACCTCCCCAGGGAGCACACAAGCAGCAACATTCATTCTAGGGCTGTGGGCTTTCACTTGCCTGGGTACCTTCATCATTGCAAAAAAAGTGTTTCCCTTGACCGTACGAGCATTTTAGGCCAAACATGCCAAACGTCCAGCAATAGCTCCCAAACCAAAGGAGCCAGCACTGAAACACATAGCTAGCCTGAAACCTCCCCAGGGAGCACACAAGCAGCAATATTCATTCTAGGGATGTGGGCTTTCACTTCCCTGGGAACAGTCGTAATATCAAAAAAACTGTTTCTCTCGGCCGGACGAGTATTTTAGGCCAAACATGCCAAACGTCCAGCAATAGCTCCCAAACCAAAGGAGCCAGCACTGAAACACATAGCTGGCCTGAAACCTCCCCAGGGAGCACACAAGCAGCAATATTCATTCTAGGACTGTGGCATTTCACTTGCCTGGAAACGGTCATAATATAAAAATAGTGTTTCTCTCGGCCGGACGAGCATTTTAGGCCAAACATGCCAAACATCCAGCAATAGATCCCAAACCAAAGGAGCCAGCACTGAAACACATAGCTGGCCTGAAACCTCCCCAGGGAGCACACAAGCAGCAACATTCATTCTAGGGCTGTGGGCTTTCACTTGCCTGGGAACATTATCAGAGCAAAAAAATTGTTTCTCTCGGCCGGACGAGCATTTTAGGCCAAACATGCCAAACGTCCAGCAATAGATCCCAAACCAAAGGAGCCAGCACTGAAACACATAGCTAGCCTGAAACCTCCACAGGGAGCACACAAGGAGCAACATTCATTCTAGGGATGTGCGCTTTCACTTCCCTGGGAACAGTCGTAATATCAAAAAAAGTGTTTCTCTCGGCCGGACGAGCATTTTATGCCAAACATGCCAAACGTCCAGCAATAGCTCCCAAACGAAAGGAGCCAGCACTGAAACACATAGCTGGCCTGAAACCTCCCCAGGGAGCACACAAGCAGCAACATTCATTCTAGGGCTGTGGGCTTTCACCTGCCTGGGAACATTATCATAGCAAAACAAGTATTCCTTTCTGAAGGACGAGCATTTTAGGCCAAACATGCCAAACGTCCATCAAGAACTCCCAAACCAAAGGAGCCAGCTCTGAAACACATAGCTGGCCTGAAACCTCCCCAGGGAGCACACAAGCAGCAACATTCATTCTAGGGCTGTGGGCTTTCACTTGCCTGGGAACATTGTCATAGCAAAAAACCTGTTTCTCTCAGCCGGACGAGCATTTTAGGCCAAACATGCCAAACGTCCAGCAATAGCTCCCAAACCAAAGGAGCCAGCACTGAAACACAGAGCTGGCCTGAAACCTCCCCAGGGAGCACACAAGCAGCAACATTCATTCTAGGGCTGTGGGCTTTCACTTGCCTGGGTACCTTCATCATTGCAAAAAAAGTGTTTCCCTTGGCCGGACGAGCATTTTAGGCCAAACATGCCAAACATCCAGCAATAGCTCCCAAACCAAAGGAGCCAGCACTGAAACACATAGCTAGCCTGAAACCTCCCCAGGGAGCACACAAGCAGCAATATTCATTCTAGGGATGTGGGCTTTCACTTCCCTGGGAACAGTCGTAATATCATAAAAACTGTTTCTCTCGGCCGGACGAGTATTTTAGGCCAAACATGCCAAACGTCCAGCAATAGCTCCCAAACCAAAGGAGCCAGCACTGAAACACAGAGCTGGCCTGAAACCTCCCCAGGGAGCACACAAGCAGCATTATTCATTCTAGGACTGTGGCATTTCACTTGCCTGGGAACGGTCATAATATCAAAAATAGTGTTTCTCTCGGCCGGACGAGCATTTAAGGCCAAACATGCCAAACGTCCAGCAATAGCTCCCAAACCAAAGGAGCCAGCACTGAAACACATAGCTGGCCTGAAACCTCCCAAGGGAGCACACAAGCAGCAACATTCATTCTAGGGCTGTGGGCTTTCACTTGCCTGGGAACATTATCAGAGCAAATAAACTGTTTCTCTCGACCGAACGAGCATTTTAACCCAAACATGCCAAACGTCCAGCAATAGCTCCCAAACCAAAGGAGCCAGCACTGAAACACATAGCTGGCCTGAAACCTCCCCAGGGAGCACACAAGCAGCAACATTCATTCTAGGCCTGTGGGCTTTCACTTGCCTGGGAACATTATCATAGCAAAAAATGTGCTTCTCTCGGACGGTCGAGCATTTTAGGCCAAACATGCCAAACGTCCATCAAGAACTCCCAAACCAAAGGAGCCAGCACTGAAACACATAGCTGGCCTGAAACCTCCCCAGGGAGCACACAAGCAGCAATATTCATTCTAGGGCTTTGGGCTTTCACTTGCCTGGTAACATTATCATAGCTAAAAGGTGTTTCTCTGGGCCGGACGAGCATTTTAGGCCAAACATGCCAAACGTCCAGCAATAGCTCCCAAACCAAAGGAGCCAGCACTGAAACACATAGCTGGCCTGAAACCTCCCCAGGGAGCACACAAGCAGCAACATTCATTCTAGGGCTGTGGGCTTTCACTTGCCTGGGTACCTTCATCATTGCAAAAAAGTGTTTCCCTTGGCCGGACGAGCATTTTAGGCCAAACATGCCAAACATCCAGCAATAGCTCCCAAACCAAAGGAGTCAGCACTGAAACACATAGCTAGCCTGAAACCTCCACAGGGAGCACAGAAGGAGTAATATTCATTCTAGGGATGTGGGCTTTCACTTCCCTGGGAACAGTCGTAATATCAAAAAAAGTGTTTCTCTCGGCCGGACGAGCATTTTAGGACAAACATGCCAAACGTCCAGCAATAGCTCCCAAACCAAAGGAGCCAGCACTGAAACACATAGCTGGCCTGAAACATCCCCAGGGAGCACACAAGCAGCAACATTCATTCTAGGGCTGTGGGCTTTCACATGCCTGTGAACATATTCATAGCAAAAAAAGTGTTTCTCTTGGCCGGACGAGTATTTTAGGCCAAACATGCCAAACGTCCAGCAATAGCTCCCAAACCAAAGGAGCCAGACTGAAACACATAGCTGGCCTGAAACCTCCCCAGGGAGCACACAAGCAGCAACATTCATTCTAGGGCTGTGGGCTTTCACTTGCCTGGGAACCTTCATCATTGCAAAAAAAGTGTTTCTCTCGGCCGGACGAGCATTTTAGGCCAAACATGACAAACGTCCAGCAATAGCTCCCAAACCAAAGGAGCCAGACTGAAACACATAGCTGGCCTGAAACATCCCGAGGGAGCAAACAAGCAGCAACATTCATTCTAGGGCTATGGGCTTTCACTTGCCTGGGAACATTATCATAGCAAAAAAAGTGTTTCGGCCGGATAAGCATTTTAGGCCAAACATGCCAAACAGCCAGCAATAGCTCCCAAAACAAAGGAGCCAGCACTGAAACACATAGCTGGCCTGAAACCTCCCCAGGGAGCACACAAGCAGCAACATTCATTCTAGGCCTGTGGGATTTCACTTGCCTGGGAACCTTCATCATTGCAAAAAAAGTGTTTCTCTCGGCTGGACGAGCATTTTAGGCCAAACATGCCAAACGTCCAGCAATAGCTCCCAAACCAAAGGAGCCAGCACTGAAACACATAGCTGGCCTGAAACATCCCCAGGGAGCACACAAGCAGCAACATTCATTCTAGGGCTGTGGGCTTTCACATGCCTGTGAACATATTCATAGCAAAAAAAGTGTTTCTCTCGGCCGGACGAGTATTTTAGGCCAAACATGCCAAACGTCCAGCAATAGCTCCCAAACCAAAGGAGCCAGACTGAAACACATAGCTGGCCTGAAACCTCCCCAGGGAGCACACAAGCAGCAACATTCATTCTAGGGCTGTGGGCTTTCACTTGCCTGGGAACCTTCATCATTGCAAAAAAAGTGTTTCTCTCGGCCGGACGAGCATTTTAGGCCAAACATGCCAAACGTCCAGCAATAGCTCCCAAACCAAAGGAGCCAGACTGAAACACATAGCTGGCCTGAAACCTCCCCAGGGAGCACGCAAGCAGCAACATTCATTCTAGGCCTGTGGGCTTTCACTTGCCTGGGAACCTTCATCATTGCAAAAAAAGTGTTTCTCTCGGCTGGACGAGCATTTTAGGCCAAACATGCCAAACGTCCAGCAATAGCTCCCAAACCAAAGGAGCCAGCACTGAAACACATAGCTGGCCTGAAACATCCCCAGGGAGCAAACAAGCAGCAACATTCATTCTAGGGCTATGGGCTTTCACTTGCCTGGGAACATTATCATAGCAAAAAAAGTGTTTCTCTCGGCCGGATAAGCATTTTAGGCCAAACATGCCAAACGTCCACCAATAGCTCCCAAAACAAAGGAGCCAGCACTGAAACACATAGCTGGCCTGAAACCTCCCCAGGGAGCACACAAGCAGCAACATTCATTCTAGGCCTGTGGGATTTCACTTGCCTGGGAACCTTCATCATTGCAAAAAAAGTGTTTCTCTCGGCTGGACGAGCATTTTAGGCCAAACATGCCAAACGTCCAGCAATAGCTCCCAAACCAAAGGAGCCAGCACTGAAACACATAGCTGGCCTGAAACATCCCCAGGGAGCACACAAGCAGCAACATTCATTCTAGGGCTGTGGACTTTCACATGCCTGTGAACATATTCATAGCAAAAAAAGTGTTTCTCTAGGCCGGACGAGTATTTTAGGCCAAACATGCCAAACGTCCAGCAATAGCTCCCAAAGCAAAGGAGCCAGCACTGAAACACATAGCTGGCCTGAAACCTCCCCAGAGAGCACACAAGCAGCAACATTCATTCTACGGCTGTGGGCTTTCACTTGCCTGGGAACCTTCATCATTGCAAAAAAAGTGTTTCTCTCGGCTGGACGAGCATTTTAGGCCAAACATGCCAAACGTCCAGCAATAGCTCCCAAACCAAAGGAGCCAGCACTGAAACACATAGCTGGCCTGAAACATCCCCAGGGAGCACACAAGCAGCAACATTCATTCTAGGGCTGTGGGCTTTCACATGCCTGTGAACATATTCATAGCAAAAAAAGTGTTTCTCTCGGCCGGACGAGTATTTTAGGCCAAACATGCCAAACGTCCAGCAATAGCTCCCAAAACAAAGGAGCCAGCACTGAAACACATAGCTGGCCTGAAACCTCCCCAGAGAGCACACAAGCAGCAACATTCATTCTACGGCTGTGGGCTTTCACTTGCCTGGGAACCTTCATCATTGCAAAAAAAGTGTTTCTCTCGGCCGGACGAGCATTTTAGGCCAAACATGCCAAACGTCCAGCAATAGCTCCCAAACCATAGGAGCCAGCACTGAAACACATAGCTGGCCTGAAACCTCCCCAGGGAGCAAACAAGCAGCAACATTCATTCTAGGGCTATGGACTTTCACTTGCCTGGGAACATTATCATACCAAAAAAAGTGTTTCTCTCGGCCGGACAAGCATTTTAGGCCAAACATGGCAATCGTCCAGCAATAGCTCCCAAAACAAAGGAGCCAGCACTGAAACACATAGCTGGCCTGAAACCTCCCCAGGGAGCACACAAGCAGCAACATTCATTCTAGGGCTGTGGGCTTTCACTTGCCTGGGAACCTTCATCATTGCAAAAAAAGTGTTTCTCTCGGCCGGACGAGCATTTTAGGCCAAACATGCCAAACGTCCAGCAATAGCTCCCAAACCAAAGGAGCCAGACTGAAACACATAGCTGGCCTGAAACCTCCCCAGGGAGCACACAAGCAGCAACATTCATTCTAGGGCTGTGGGCTTTCACTTGCCTGGGAACCTTCATCATTGCAAAAAAAGTGTTTCTCTCGGCCGGACGAGCATTTTAGGCCAAACATGCCAAACGTCCAGCAATAGCTCCCAAACCAAAGGAGCCAGACAGAAACACATAGCTGGCCTGAAACCTCCCCAGGGAGCACACAAGCAGCAACATTCATTCTAGGGCTGTGGGCTTTCTCTTGCCTGGGAACCTTCATCATTGCAAAAGAAGTGTTTCTCTCGGCCGGACGAGCATTTTAGGCCAAACATGCCAAACGTCCAGCAATAGCTCCCAAACCAAAGGAGCCAGCAATGAAACACATAGCTGGCCTGAAACCTCCCCAGGGAGCACACAAGCAGCAACATTCATACTAGGGATGTGGGCTTTCACTTGCCTGGGAACATTATCATAGCAAAAAATGTGCTTCTCTCGGCTGGACGAGCATTTTAGGCCAAACATGCCAAACGTCCAGCAATAGCTCCCAAACCAAAGGAGCCAGCACTGAAACACATAGCTGGCCTGAAACATCCCCAGGGAGCACACAAGCAGCAACATTCATTCTAGGGCTGTGGGCTTTCACATGCCTGTGAACATATTCATAGCAAAAAAAGTGTTTCTCTCGGCCGGACGAGTATTTTAGGCCAAACATGCCAAACGTCCAGCAATAGCTCCCAAACCAAAGGAGCCAGACTGAAACACATAGCTGGCCTGAAACCTCCCCAGGGAGCACACAAGCAGCAACATTCATTCTAGGGCTGTGGGCTTTCACTTGCCTGGGAACCTTCATCATTGCAAAAAAAGTGTTTCTCTCGGCCGGACGAGCATTTTAGGCCAAACATGCCAAACGTCCAGCAATAGCTCCCAAACCAAAGGAGCCAGACTGAAACACATAGCTGGCCTGAAACCTCCCCAGGGAGCACGCAAGCAGCAACATTCATTCTAGGCCTGTGGGCTTTCACTTGCCTGGGAACCTTCATCATTGCAAAAAAAGTGTTTCTCTCGGCTGGACGAGCATTTTAGGCCAAACATGCCAAACGTCCAGCAATAGCTCCCAAACCAAAGGAGCCAGCACTGAAACACATAGCTGGCCTGAAACATCCCCAGGGAGCAAACAAGCAGCAACATTCATTCCAGGGCTATGGGCTTTCACTTGCCTGGGAACATTATCATAGCAAAAAAAGTGTTTCTCTCGGCCGGATAAGCATTTTAGGCCAAACATGCCAAACGTCCACCAATAGCTCCCAAAACAAAGGAGCCAGCACTGAAACACATAGCTGGCCTGAAACCTCCCCAGGGAGCACACAAGCAGCAACATTCATTCTAGGCCTGTGGGATTTCACTTGCCTGGGAACCTTCATCATTGCAAAAAAAGTGTTTCTCTCGGCTGGACGAGCATTTTAGGCCAAACATGCCAAACGTCCAGCAATAGCTCCCAAACCAAAGGAGCCAGCACTGAAACACATAGCTGGCCTGAAACATCCCCAGGGAGCACACAAGCAGCAACATTCATTCTAGGGCTGTGGACTTTCACATGCCTGTGAACATATTCATAGCAAAAAAAGTGTTTCTCTAGGCCGGACGAGCATTTTAGGCCAAACATGCCAAACGTCCAGCAATAGCTCCCAAAGCAAAGGAGCCAGCACTGAAACACATAGCTGGCCTGAAACCTCCCCAGAGAGCACACAAGCAGCAACATTCATTCTACGGCTGTGGGCTTTCACTTGCCTGGGAACCTTCATCATTGCAAAAAAAGTGTTTCTCTCGGCTGGACGAGCATTTTAGGCCAAACATGCCAAACGTCCAGCAATAGCTCCCAAACCAAAGGAGCCAGCACTGAAACACATAGCTGGCCTGAAACATCCCCAGGGAGCACACAAGCAGCAACATTCATTCTAGGGCTGTGGGCTTTCACATGCCTGTGAACATATTCATAGCAAAAAAAGTGTTTCTCTCGGCCGGACGAGTATTTTAGGCCAAACATGCCAAACGTCCAGCAATAGCTCCCAAAACAAAGGAGCCAGCACTGAAACACATAGCTGGCCTGAAACCTCCCCAGAGAGCACACAAGCAGCAACATTCATTCTACGGCTGTGGGCTTTCACTTGCCTGGGAACCTTCATCATTGCAAAAAAAGTGTTTCTCTCGGCCGGACGAGCATTTTAGGCCAAACATGCCAAACGTCCAGCAATAGCTCCCAAACCATAGGAGCCAGCACTGAAACACATAGCTGGCCTGAAACCTCCCCAGGGAGCAAACAAGCAGCAACATTCATTCTAGGGCTATGGACTTTCACTTGCCTGGGAACATTATCATACCAAAAAAAGTGTTTCTCTCGGCCGGACAAGCATTTTAGGCCAAACATGGCAATCGTCCAGCAATAGCTCCCAAAACAAAGGAGCCAGCACTGAAACACATAGCTGGCCTGAAACCTCCCCAGGGAGCACACAAGCAGCAACATTCATTCTAGGGCTGTGGGCTTTCACTTGCCTGGGAACCTTCATCATTGCAAAAAAAGTGTTTCTCTCGGCCGGACGAGCATTTTAGGCCAAACATGCCAAACGTCCAGCAATAGCTCCCAAACCAAAGGAGCCAGACTGAAACACATAGCTGGCCTGAAACCTCCCCAGGGAGCACACAAGCAGCAACATTCATTCTAGGGCTGTGGGCTTTCACTTGCCTGGGAACCTTCATCATTGCAAAAAAAGTGTTTCTCTCGGCCGGACGAGCATTTTAGGCCAAACATGCCAAACGTCCAGCAATAGCTCCCAAACCAAAGGAGCCAGACAGAAACACATAGCTGGCCTGAAACCTCCCCAGGGAGCACACAAGCAGCAACATTCATTCTAGGGCTGTGGGCTTTCTCTTGCCTGGGAACCTTCATCATTGCAAAAGAAGTGTTTCTCTCGGCCGGACGAGCATTTTAGGCCAAACATGCCAAACGTCCAGCAATAGCTCCCAAACCAAAGGAGCCAGCAATGAAACACATAGCTGGCCTGAAACCTCCCCAGGGAGCACACAAGCAGCAACATTCATACTAGGGATGTGGGCTTTCACTTGCCTGGGAACATTATCATAGCAAAAAATGTGCTTCTCTCGGCTGGACGAGCATTTTAGGCCAAACATGCCAAACGTCCAGCAATAGCTCCCAAACCAAAGGAGCCAGCACTGAAACACATAGCTGGCCTGAAACCTCCCCAGGGAGCACACAAGCAGCAACATTCATTCTAGGGCTATGGGCTTTCACTTCCCTGGGAACATTATCATATCAAAAAAAGTGTTTCTCTCGGCCGGACAAGCATTTTAGGCCAAACATGCCAAACGTCCAGCAATAGCTCCCAAACCAAAGGAGCCAGCACTGAAACACATAGCTGGCCTGAAACCTCCCCAGGGAGCACACAAGCAGCAACATTCATTCTAGGGCTGTGGGCTTTCACTTGCCTGGGAACATTATCATAGCAAAAAAAGTGTTTCTCTCGGCTGGACGAGCATTTTAGGCCAAACATGCCAAACGTCCAGCAATAGCTACCAAACCAAAGGAGCCAGCACTGAAACACATAGCTGGCCTGAAACCTCCCCAGGGAGCACACAAGCAGCAACATTCATTCTAGGGCTGTGGGCTTTCACTTGCCTGGGAACCTTCATCATTGCAAAAAAAGTTTTTCTCTCGGCAGGACGACCATTTTAGGCCAAACATGACAAACGTCCAGCAATAGCTCGCAAACCAAAGGAGCCAGCACTGAAACACATAGCTGGCCTGAAACCTCCCCAGGGAGCACACAAGCAGCAACATTCATTCTAGGGCTGTGGGCTTTCACTTGCCTGAGAACCTTCATCATTGCAAAAAAAGTGTTTCTCTCGGCCGGACGAGCATTTTAGGCCAAACATGCCAAACGTCCAGCAATAGCTCCCAAAACAAAGGAGCCAGCACTGAAACACATAGCTGGCCTGAAACCTCCCCAGGGAGCAAACAAGCAGCAACATTCATTCTAGGGCTATGGGCTTTCACTTGCCTGGGAACATTTTCATAGCAAAAAAAGTGTTTCTCTCGGCCGGATAAGCATTTTAGGCCAAACATGCCAAACGTCCAGCAATAGCTCCCAAAACAAAGGAGCCAGCACTGAAACACATAGCTGGCCTGAAACCTCCCCAGGGAGCACACAAGCAGCAACATTCATTCTACGGCTGTGGGCTTTCACTTTCCTGGGAACCTTCATCATTGCAAAAAAAGTGTTTCTCTCGGCCGGACGAGCATTTTAGGCCAAACATGCCAAACGTCCAGCAATAGCTCCCAAACCATAGGAGCCAGCACTGAAACACATAGCTGGCCTGAAACCTCCCCAGGGAGCAAACAAGCAGCAACATTCATTCTAGGCCAATGGGCTTTCACTTGCCTGGGAACATTATCATAGCAAAAAAATTGTTTCTCTCGGCCGGACAAGCATTTTAGGCCAAACATGGCAATCGTCCAGCAATAGCTCCCAAAACAAAGGAGCCAGCACTGAAACACATAGCTGGCCTGAAACCTCCCCAGGGAGCACACAAGCAGCAACATTCATTCTAGGGCTGTGGGCTTTCACTTGCCTGGGAACCTTCATCATTGCAAAAAAAGTGTTTCTCTCGGCCGGACGAGCATTTTAGGCCAAACATGCCAAACGTCCAGCAATAGCTCCCAAACCAAAGGAGCCAGACTGAAACACATAGCTGGCCTGAAACCTCCCCAGGGAGCACACAAGCAGCAACATTCATTCTAGGGCTGTGGGCTTTCACTTGCCTGGGAACCTTCATCATTGCAAAAAAAGTGTTTCTCTCGGCCGGACGAGCATTTTAGGCCAAACATGCCAAACGTCCAGCAATAGCTCCCAAACCAAAGGAGCCAGACTGAAACACATAGCTGGCCTGAAACCTCCCCAGGGAGCACACAAGCAGCAACATTCATTCTAGGGCTGTGGGCTTTCACTTGCTGGGAACCTTCATCATTGCAAAAAAAGTGTTTCTCTCGGCCGGACGAGCATTTTAGGCCAAACATGCCAAACGTCCAGCAATAGCTCCCAAACCAAAGGAGCCAGCACTGAAACACATAGCTGGCCTGAAACATCCCCAGGGAGCACACAAGCAGCAACATTCATTCTAGGCCTGTGGGCTTTCACATGCCTGTGAACATATTCATAGCAAAAAAAGTGTTTCTCTCGGCCGGACGAGTATTTTAGGCCAAACATGCCAAACGTCCAGCAATAGCTCCCAAAACAAAGGAGCCAGCACTGAAACACATAGCTGGCCTGAAACCTCCCCAGAGAGCACACAAGCAGCAACATTCATTCTAGGGCTATGGGCTTTCACTTCCCTGGGAACATTATCATATCAAAAAATGTGTTTCTCTCGGCCGGACAAGCATTTTAGGCCAAACATGCCAAACGTCCAGCAATAGCTCCCAAACCAAAGGAGCCAGACTGAAACACATAGCTGGCCTGAAACATCCCCAGGGAGCACACAAGCAGCAACATTCATTCTAGGGCTGTGGGCTTTCACTTGCCTGGGAACATTATCATAGCAAAAAAAGTGTTTCTCTCGGCTGGACGAGCATTTTAAGCCAAACATGCCAAACGTCCAGCAATGGCTACCAAACCAAAGGAGCCAGCACGGAAACACATAGCTGACCTGAAACCTCCCCAGGGAGCACACAAGCAGCAACATTCATTCTAGGGCTGTGGGCTTTCACTTGCCTGGGAACCTTCATCATTGCAAAAAAAGTTTTTCTCTCGGCAGGACGAGCATTTTAGGCCAAACATGCCAAACGTCCAGCAATAGCTCGCAAACCAAAGGAGCCAGCACTGAAACACATAGCTGGCCTGAAACCTCCCCAGGGAGCACACAAGCAGCAACATTCATTCTAGGGCTGTGGGCTTTCACTTGCCTGGGAACCTTCATCATTGCAAAAAAAGTGTTTCTCTCGGCCGGACGAGCATTTTAGGCCAAACATGCCAAACGTCCAGCAATAGCTCCCAAACCAAAGGAGCCAGACTGAAACACATAGCTGGCCTGAAACCTCCCCAGGGAGCACACAAGCAGCAACATTCATTCTAGGGCTGTGGGCTTTCACTTGCCTGGGAACCTTCATCATTGCAAAAAAAGTGTTTCTCTCGGCCGGACGAGCATTTTAGGCCAAACATGCCAAACGTCCAGCAATAGCTCCCAAACCAAAGGAGCCAGACTGAAACACATAGCTGGCCTGAAACCTCCCCAGGGAGCACACAAGCAGCAACATTCATTCTAGGGCTGTGGGCTTTCACTTGCTGGGAACCTTCATCATTGCAAAAAAAGTGTTTCTCTCGGCCGGACGAGCATTTTAGGCCAAACATGCCAAACGTCCAGCAATAGCTCCCAAACCAAAGGAGCCAGCACTGAAACACATAGCTGGCCTGAAACATCCCCAGGGAGCACACAAGCAGCAACATTCATTCTAGGCCTGTGGGCTTTCACATGCCTGTGAACATATTCATAGCAAAAAAAGTGTTTCTCTCGGCCGGACGAGTATTTTAGGCCAAACATGCCAAACGTCCAGCAATAGCTCCCAAAACAAAGGAGCCAGCACTGAAACACATAGCTGGCCTGAAACCTCCCCAGAGAGCACACAAGCAGCAACATTCATTCTAGGGCTATGGGCTTTCACTTCCCTGGGAACATTATCATATCAAAAAATGTGTTTCTCTCGGCCGGACAAGCATTTTAGGCCAAACATGCCAAACGTCCAGCAATAGCTCCCAAACCAAAGGAGCCAGACTGAAACACATAGCTGGCCTGAAACATCCCCAGGGAGCACACAAGCAGCAACATTCATTCTAGGGCTGTGGGCTTTCACTTGCCTGGGAACATTATCATAGCAAAAAAAGTGTTTCTCTCGGCTGGACGAGCATTTTAAGCCAAACATGCCAAACGTCCAGCAATGGCTACCAAACCAAAGGAGCCAGCACGGAAACACATAGCTGGCCTGAAACCTCCCCAGGGAGCACACAAGCAGCAACATTCATTCTAGGGCTGTGGGCTTTCACTTGCCTGGGAACCTTCATCATTGCAAAAAAAGTTTTTCTCTCGGCAGGACGAGCATTTTAGGCCAAACATGCCAAACGTCCAGCAATAGCTCGCAAACCAAAGGAGCCAGCACTGAAACACATAGCTGGCCTGAAACCTCCCCAGGGAGCACACAAGCAGCAACATTCATTCTAGGGCTGTGGGCTTTCACTTGCCTGGGAACCTTCATCATTGCAAAAAAAGTGTTTCTCTCGGCCGGACGAGCATTTTAGGCCAAACATGCCAAACGTCCAGCAATAGCTCCCAAAACAAAGGAGCCAGCACTGAAACACATAGCTGGCCTGAAACCTCCCCAGGGAGCACACAAGCAGAAACATTCATTCTACGGCTGTGGGCTTTCACTTTCCTGGGAACCTTCATCATTGCAAAAAAAGTGTTTCTCTCGGCCGGACGAGCATTTTATGCCAAACATGCCAAACGTCCAGCAATAGCTCCCAAACCATAGGAGCCAGCACTGAAACACATAGCTGGCCTGAAACCTCCCCAGAGAGCACACAAGCAGCAACATTCATTCTAGGGCTGTGGGCTTTCACTTGCCTGGGAATATTACCATAGCAAAAAAAGTGTTTCTCTCGGCCGGATAAGCATTTTAGGCCAAACATGGCAATCGTCCAGCACTAGCTCCCAAAACAAAGGAGCCAGCACTGAAACACATAGCTGGCCTGAAACCTCCCCAGGGAGCACACAAGCAGCAACATTCATTCTAGGCCTGTGGGCTTTCACTTGCCTGGGAACCTTCATCATTGCAAAAAAAGTTTTTCTCTCGGCAGGACGAGCATTTTAGGCCAAACATGCCAAACGTCCAGCAATAGCTCGCAAACCAAAGGAGCCAGCACTGAAACACATAGCTGGCCTGAAACCTCCCCAGGGAGCACACAAGCAGCAACATTCATTCTAGGGCTGTGGGCTTTCACTTGCCTGGGAACCTTCATCATTGCAAAAAAAGTGTTTCTCTCGGCCGGACGAGCATTTTAGGCCAAACATGCCAAACGTCCAGCAATGCCTACCAAACCAAAGGAGCCAGCACGGAAACACATAGCTGGCCTGAAACCTCCCCAGGGAGCACACAAGCAGCAACATTCATTCTAGGCCTGTGGGCTTTCACTTCCCTGGGAACCTTCATCATTGCAAAAAAAGTGTTTCTCTCGGCTGGACGAGCATTTTAGGCCAAACATGCCAAACGTCCAGCAATAGCTCCCAAACCAAAGGAGCCAGCACTGAAACACATAGCTGGCCTGAAACATCCCCAGGGAGCAAACAAGCAGCAACATTCATTCTAGGGCTATGGGCTTTCACTTGCCTGGGAACATTATCATAGCAAAAAAAGTGTTTCTCTCGGCCGGATAAGCATTTTAGGCCAAACATGCCAAACGTCCAGCAATAGCTCCCAAAACAAAGGAGCCAGCACTGAAACACATAGCTGGCCTGAAACCTCCCCAGAGAGCACACAAGCAGCAACATTCATTCTACGGCTGTGGGCTTTCACTTGCCTGGGAACCTTCATCATTGCAAAAAAAGTGTTTCTCTCGGCCGGACGAGCATTTTAGGCCAAACATGCCAAACGTCCAGCAATAGCTCCCAAACCATAGGAGCCAGCACTGAAACACATAGCTGGCCTGAAACCTCCCCAGGGAGCAAACAAGTAGCAACATTCATTCTAGGGCTATGGGCTTTCACTTGCCTGGGAACATTATCATAGCAAAAAAAGTGTTTCTCTCGGCCGGACAAGCATTTTAGGCCAAACATGGCAATCGTCCAGCAATAGCTCCCAAAACAAAGGAGCCAGCACTGAAACACATAGCTGGCCTGAAACCTCCCCAGGGAGCACACAAGCAGCAACATTCATTCTAGGGCTGTGGGCTTTCACTTGCCTGGGAACCTTCATCATTGCAAAAAAAGTGTTTCTCTCGGCCGGACGAGCATTTTAGGCCAAACATGCCAAACGTCCAGCAATAGCTCCCAAACCAAAGGAGCCAGACTGAAACACATAGCTGGCCTGAAACCTCCCCAGGGAGCACACAAGCAGCAACATTCATTCTAGGGCTGTGGGCTTTCACTTGCCTGGGAACCTTCATCATTGCAAAAAAAGTGTTTCTCTCGGCCGGACGAGCATTTTAGGCCAAACATGCCAAACGTCCAGCAATAGCTCCCAAACCAAAGGAGCCAGACTGAAACACATAGCTGGCCTGAAACCTCCCCAGGGAGCACACAAGCAGCAACATTCATTCTAGGCCTGTGGGCTTTCACTTGCCTGGGAACCTTCATCATTGCAAAAAAAGTGTTTCTCTCGGCCGGACAAGCATTTTAGGCCAAACATGCCAAACTACCAGCAATAGCTCCCAAACCAAAGGAGCCAGCACTGAAACACATAGCTGGCCTGAAACATCCCCAGGGAGCACACAAGCAGCAACATTCATTCTAGGCCTGTGGGCTTTCACATGCCTGTGAACATATTCATAGCAAAAAAAGTGTTTCTCTCGGCCGGACAAGCATTTTAGGCCAAACATGCCAAACGTCCAGCAATAGCTCCCAAACCAAAGGAGCCAGACTGAAACACATAGCTGGCCTGAAACCTCCCCAGGGAGCACACAAGCAGCAACATTCATTCTAGGGCTGTGGGCTTTCACTTGCCTGGGAACATTATCATAGCAAAAAAAGTGTTTCTCTCGGCTGGACGAGCATTTTAGGCCAAACATGCCAAACGTCCAGCAATAGCTCCCAAAACAAAGGAGCCAGCACTGAAACACATAGCTGGCCTGAAACCTCCCCAGGGAGCAAACAAGCAGCAACATTCATTCTAGGGCTATGGGCTTTCAATTGCCTGGGAACATTATCATAGCAAAAAAAGTGTTTCTCTCGGCCGGATAAGCATTTTAGGCCAAACATGCCAAACGTCCAGCAATAGCTCCCAAAACAAAGGAGCCAGCACTGAAACACATAGCTGGCCTGAAACCTCCCCAGGGAGCACACAAGCAGCAACATTCATTCTAGGCCTGTGGGCTTTCACTTGCCTGGAAACATTCATCATTGCAAAAAAAGTGTTTCTCTAGGCCGGACGAGCATTTTAGGCCAAACATACCTAACGTCCAGCAATAGCTCAGAAACCAAAGGAGCCAGCACTGAAACACATAGCTGGCCTGAAACCTCCCCAGGGAGCACACAAGCAGCAACATTCATTCTAGGCCTGTGGGCTTTCACTTGCCTGGGAACCTTCATCATTGCAAAAAAAGTGTTTCTCTCGGCCGGACGAGCATTTTAGGCCAAACATGCCAAACGTCCAGCAATAGCTCCCAAACCAAAGGAGCCAGCACTGAAACACATAGCTGGCCTGAAACCTCCCCAGGGAGCACACAAGCAGCAACATTCATTCTAGGCCTGTGGGCTTTCACTTGCCTGGGAACCTTCATCATTGCAAAAAAAGTGTTTCTCTCGGCCGGACGAGCATTTTAGGCCAAACATGACAAACGTCCAGCAATAGCTCCCAAAACAAAGGAGCCAGCACGGAAACACATAGCTGGCCTGAAACCTCCCCAGGGAGCACACAAGCATCAACATTCATTCTAGGGCTATGGGCTTTCACTTGCCTGGGAATATTATCATAGCAAAAAAAGTGTTTCTCTCGGCCGGATAAGCATTTTAGGCCAAACATGCCAAACGTCCAGCAATAGCTCCCAAACCAAAGGAGCCAGCACTGAAACACATAGCTGGCCTGAAACCTCCCCAGGGAGCACACAAGCAGCAACATTCATTCTAGGCCTGTGGGCTTTCACTTGCCTGGGAACCTTCATCATTGCAAAAAAAGTGTTTCTCTCGGCAGGACGAGCATTTTAGGCCAAACATGCCAAACGTCCAGCAATAGCTCGCAAACCAAAGGAGCCAGCACTGAAACACATAGCTGGACTGAAACCTCCCCAGGGAGCACACAAGCAGCAACATTCATTCTAGGGCTATGGGCTTTCACTTGCCTGGGAACCTTCATCATTGCAAAAGAAGTGTTTCGCTCGGCCGGACGAGCATTTTAGGCCAAACATGCCAAACGTCCAGCAATAGCTCCCAAAACAAAGGAGCCAGCACTGAAACACATAGCTGGCCTGAAACCTCCCCAGGGAGCAAACAAGCAGCAACATTCATTCTAGGCCTGTGGGCTTTCACTTGCCTGGGAACCTTCATCATTGCAAAAAAAGTGTTTCTCTCGGCCGGACGAGCATTTTAGGCCAAACATGCCAAACGTCCAGCAATAGCTCCCAAACCAAAGGAGCCAGCACTGAAACACATAGCTGGCCTGAAACCTCCCCAGAGAGCACACAAGCAGCAACATTCATTCTAGGGCTGTGGGCTTTCACTTGCCTGGGAATATTACCATAGCAAAAAAAGTGTTTCTCTCGGCCGGATAAGCATTTTAGGCCAAACATGCCAAACGTCCAGCAATAGCTCCCAAAACAAAGGAGCCAGCACTGAAACACATAGCTGGCCTGAAACCTCCCCAGGGAGCACACAAGCAGCAACATTCATTCTAGGGCTGTGGGCTTTCACTTGCCTGGGAACCTTCATCATTGCAAAAAAAGTGTTTCTCTCGGCCCGACGAGCATTTTAGGCCAAACATGCCAAACGTCCAGCAA
This sequence comes from Porphyrio hochstetteri, assembly GCA_020800305.1. Lineage (NCBI taxonomy): Eukaryota > Metazoa > Chordata > Aves > Gruiformes > Rallidae > Porphyrio > Porphyrio hochstetteri. The sequence continues at coordinate 7,960,397 of CM036928.1, forward strand.
TAGCTCCCAAACCAAAGGAGCCAGCACAGAAACACATAGCTGGCCTGAAACCTCCCCAGGGAGCACACAAGCAGCAACATTCATTCTAGGCCTGTGGGCTTTCACTTGCCTGGGAACCTTCATCATTGCAAAAAAAGTTTTTCTCTCGGCAGGACGAGCATTTTAGGCCAAACATGCCAAACGTCCAGCAATAGCTCGCAAACCAAAGGAGCCAGCACTGAAACACATAGCTGGCCTGAAACCTCCCCAGGGAGCACACAAGCAGCAACATTCATTCTAGGGCTGTGGGCTTTCACTTGCCTGGGAACCTTCATCATTGCAAAAAAAGTGTTTCTCTCGGCCGGACGAGCATTTTAGGCCAAACATGCCAAACGTCCAGCAATGGCTACCAAACCAAAGGAGCCAGCACGGAAACACATAGCTGGCCTGAAACCTCCCCAGGGAGCACACAAGCAGCAACATTCATTCTAGGCCTGTGGGCTTTCACTTCCCTGGGAACCTTCATCATTGCAAAAAAAGTGTTTCTCTCGGCTGGACGAGCATTTTAGGCCAAACATGCCAAACGTCCAGCAATAGCTCCCAAACCAAAGGATCCAGCACTGAAACACATAGCTGGCCTGAAACATCCCCAGGGAGCAAACAAGCAGCAACATTCATTCTAGGGCTATGGGCTTTCACTTGCCTGGGAACATTATCATAGCAAAAAAAGTGTTTCTCTCGGCCGGATAAGCATTTTAGGCCAAACATGCCAAACGTCCAGCAATAGCTCCCAAAACAAAGGAGCCAGCACTGAAACACATAGCTGGCCTGAAACCTCCCCAGAGAGCACACAAGCAGCAACATTCATTCTACGGCTGTGGGCTTTCACTTGCCTGGGAACCTTCATCATTGCAAAAAAAGTGTTTCTCTCGGCCGGACGAGCATTTTAGGCCAAACATGCCAAACGTCCAGCAATAGCTCCCAAACCATAGGAGCCAGCACTGAAACACATAGCTGGCCTGAAACCTCCCCAGGGAGCAAACAAGTAGCAACATTCATTCTAGGGCTATGGGCTTTCACTTGCCTGGGAACATTATCATAGCAAAAAAAGTGTTTCTCTCGGCCGGACAAGCATTTTAGGCCAAACATGGCAATCGTCCAGCAATAGCTCCCAAACCAAAGGAGCCAGACTGAAACACATAGCTGGCCTGAAACCTCCCCAGGGAGCACACAAGCAGCAACATTCATTCTAGGGCTGTGGGCTTTCACTTGCCTGGGAACCTTCATCATTGCAAAAAAAGTGTTTCTCTCGGCCGGACGAGCATTTTAGGCCAAACATGCCAAACGTCCAGCAATAGCTCCCAAACCAAAGGAGCCAGACTGAAACACATAGCTGGCCTGAAACCTCCCCAGGGAGCACACAAGCAGCAACATTCATTCTAGGCCTGTGGGCTTTCACTTGCCTGGGAACCTTCATCATTGCAAAAAAAGTGTTTCTCTCGGCCGAACAAGCATTTTAGGCCAAACATGCCAAACTACCAGCAATAGCTCCCAAACCAAAGGAGCCAGCACTGAAACACATAGCTGGCCTGAAACATCCCCAGGGAGCACACAAGCAGCAACATTCATTCTAGGCCTGTGGGCTTTCACATGCCTGTGAACATATTCATAGCAAAAAAAGTGTTTCTCTCGGCCGGACAAGCATTTTAGGCCAAACATGCCAAACGTCCAGCAATAGCTCCCAAACCAAAGGAGCCAGACTGAAACACATAGCTGGCCTGAAACCTCCCCAGGGAGCACACAAGCAGCAACATTCATTCTAGGGCTGTGGGCTTTCACTTGCCTGGGAACATTATCATAGCAAAAAAAGTGTTTCTCTCCTCCGGATAAGCATTTTAGGCCAAACATGCCAAACGTCCAGCAATAGCTCCCAAAACAAAGGAGCCAGCACTGAAACACATAGCTGGCCTGAAACCTCCCCAGAGAGCACACAAGCAGCAACATTCATTCTACGGCTGTGGGCTTTCACTTGCCTGGGAACCTTCATCATTGCAAAAAAAGTGTTTCTCTCGGCCGGACGAGCATTTTAGGCCAAACATGCCAAACGTCCAGCAATAGCTCCCAAACCATAGGAGCCAGCACTGAAACACATAGCTGGCCTGAAACCTCCCCAGGGAGCAAACAAGTAGCAACATTCATTCTAGGGCTATGGGCTTTCACTTGCCTGGGAACATTATCATAGCAAAAAAAGTGTTTCTCTCGGCCGGACAAGCATTTTAGGCCAAACATGGCAATCGTCCAGCAATAGCTCCCAAAACAAAGGAGCCAGCACTGAAACACATAGCTGGCCTGAAACCTCCCCAGGGAGCACACAAGCAGCAACATTCATTCTAGGGCTGTGGGCTTTCACTTGCCTGGGAACCTTCATCATTGCAAAAAAAGTGTTTCTCTCGGCCGGACGAGCATTTTAGGCCAAACATGCCAAACGTCCAGCAATAGCTCCCAAACCAAAGGAGCCAGACTGAAACACATAGCTGGCCTGAAACCTCCCCAGGGAGCACACAAGCAGCAACATTCATTCTAGGGCTGTGGGCTTTCACTTGCCTGGGAACCTTCATCATTGCAAAAAAAGTGTTTCTCTCGGCCGGACGAGCATTTTAGGCCAAACATGCCAAACGTCCAGCAATAGCTCCCAAACCAAAGGAGCCAGACTGAAACACATAGCTGGCCTGAAACCTCCCCAGGGAGCACACAAGCAGCAACATTCATTCTAGGCCTGTGGGCTTTCACTTGCCTGGGAACCTTCATCATTGCAAAAAAAGTGTTTCTCTCGGCCGGACAAGCATTTTAGGCCAAACATGCCAAACTACCAGCAATAGCTCCCAAACCAAAGGAGCCAGCACTGAAACACATAGCTGGCCTGAAACATCCCCAGGGAGCACACAAGCAGCAACATTCATTCTAGGCCTGTGGGCTTTCACATGCCTGTGAACATATTCATAGCAAAAAAAGTGTTTCTCTCGGCCGGACAAGCATTTTAGGCCAAACATGCCAAACGTCCAGCAATAGCTCCCAAACCAAAGGAGCCAGACTGAAACACATAGCTGGCCTGAAACCTCCCCAGGGAGCACACAAGCAGCAACATTCATTCTAGGGCTGTGGGCTTTCACTTGCCTGGGAACATTATCATAGCAAAAAAAGTGTTTCTCTCGGCTGGACGAGCATTTTAGGCCAAACATGCCAAACGTCCAGCAATAGCTACCAAACCAAAGGAGCCAGCACGGAAACACATAGCTGGCCTGAAACCTCCCCAGGGAGCACACAAGCAGCAACATTCATTCTAGGGCTATGGGCTTTCAATTGCCTGGGAACATTATCATAGCAAAAAAAGTGTTTCTCTCGGCCGGATAAGCATTTTAGGCCAAACATGCCAAACGTCCAGCAATAGCTCCCAAAACAAAGGAGCCAGCACTGAAACACATAGCTGGCCTGAAACCTCCCCAGGGAGCACACAAGCAGCAACATTCATTCTAGGCCTGTGGGATTTCACTTGCCTGGGAACCTTCATCATTTCAAAAAAAGTGTTTCTCTCGGCTGGACGAGCATTTTAGGCCAAACATGCCAAACGTCCAGCAATAGCTCCCAAACCAAAGGAGCCAGCACTGAAACACATAGCTGGCCTGAAACATCCCCAGGGAGCACACAAGCAGCAACATTCATTCTAGGGCTGTGGGCTTTCACATGCCTGGGAACATATTCATAGCAAAAAAAGTGTTTCTCTCGGCCGGACGAGCATTTTAGGCCAAACATGCCAAACGTCCAGCAATAGCTCCCAAACCAAAGGAGCCAGCACTGAAACACATAGCTGGCCTGAAACCTCCCCAGGGAGCACACAAGCAGCAACATTCATTCTAGGCCTGTGGGCTTTCACTTGCCTGGGAACCTTCATCATTGCAAAAAAAGTGTTTCTCTCGGCCGGACGAGCATTTTAGGCCAAACATGCCAAACGTCCAGCAATAGCTCCCAAACCAAAGGAGCCAGCACTGAAACACATAGCTGGCCTGAAACCTCACCAGGGAGCACACAAGCAGCAACATTCATACTAGGGATGTGGGCTTTCACTTGCCTGGGAACATTATCATAGCAAAAAAAGTGTTTCTCTCGGCTGGACGAGCATTTTAGGCCAAACATGCCAAACGTCCAGCAATTGCTCCCAAACCAAAGGAGCCAGCACTGAAACACATAGCTGGCCTGAAACCTCCCCAGGGAGCACACAAGCAGCAACATTCATTCTAGGCCTGTGGGCTTTCACTTCCCTGGGAACCTTCATCATTGCAAAAAAAGTGTTTCTCTCGGCTGGACGAGCATTTTAGGCCAAACATGCCAAACGTCCAGCAATAGCTCCCAAACCAAAGGAGCCAGCACTGAAACACATAGCTGGCCTGAAACATCCCCAGGGAGCACACAAGCAGCAACATTCATTCTAGGCCTGTGGGCTTTCACATGCTTGTGAACATTTTCATAGCAAAAAAAGTGTTTCTCTCGGCCGGACGAGTATTTTAGGCCAAACATGCCAAACGTCCAGCAATAGCTACCAAACCAAAGGAGCCAGCACTGAAACACATAGCTGGCCTGAAACCTCCCCAGAGAGCACACAAGCAGCAACATTCATTCTACGGCTGTGGGCTTTCACTTGCCTGGGAACCTTCATCATTTCAAAAAAAGTGTTTCTCTCGGCCGGACGAGCATATTAGGCCAAACATGCCAAACGTCCAGCAATAGCTCCCAAACCAAAGGAGCCAGCACTGAAACACATAGCTGGCCTGAAACCTCCCCAGGGAGCACACAAGCAGCAACATTCATTCTAGGCCTGTGGGCTTTCACTTGCCTGGGAACCTTCATCATTGCAAAAAAAGTGTTTCTCTCGGCAGGACGAGCATTTTAGGCCAAACATGCCAAACGTCCAGCAATAGCTCCCAAACCAAAGGAGCCAGACTGAAACACATAGCTGGCCTGAAACCTCCCCAGGGAGCACACAAGCAGCAACATTCATTCTAGGGCTGTGGGCTTTCACTTGCCTGGGAACCTTCATCATTGCAAAAAAAGTGTTTCTCTCGGCCGGACGAGCATTTTAGGCCAAACATGCCAAACGTCCAGCAATAGCTCCCAAACCAAAGGAGCCAGACTGAAACACATAGCTGGCCTGAAACCTCCCCAGGGAGCACACAAGCAGCAACATTCATTCTAGGCCTGTGGGCTTTCACTTGCCTGGGAACCTTCATCATTGCAAAAAAAGTGTTTCTCTCGGCCGGACGAGCATTTTAGGCCAAACATGCCAAACGTCCAGCAGTAGCTCCCAAACCAAAGGAGCCAGCACTGAAACACATAGCTGGCCTGAAACCTCCCCAGGGAGCACACAAGCAGCAACATTCATTCTAGGCCTGTGGGCTTTCACTTTCCTGAGAACATTATCATTGCAAAAAAAGTGTTTCTCTCGGCTGGACGAGCATTTTAGGCCAAACGTGCCAAACGTCCAGCAATAGCTCCCAAACCATAGGAGCCAGCACTGAAACACATAGCTGGCCTGAAACCTCCCCAGGGAGCAAACAAGCAGCAACATTCATTCTAGGGCTATGGGCTTTCACTTGCCTGGGAACATTATCATAGCAAAAAAAGTGTTTCTCTCGGCCGGACAAGCATTTTAGGCCAAACATGCCAAACGTCCAGCAATAGCTCCCAAAACAAGGGAGCCAGCACTGAAACACATAGCTGGCCTGAAACCTCCCCAGGGAGCACACAAGCAGCAACATTCATTCTAGGGCTGTGGGCTTTCACTTGCCTGGGAACCTTCATCATTGCAAAAAAAGTGTTTCTCTCGGCCGGACGAGCATTTTAGGCCAAACATGCCAAACGTCCAGCAATAGCTCCCAAACCAAAGGAGCCAGACTGAAACACATAGCTGGCCTGAAACCTCCCCAGGGAGCACACAAGCAGCAACATTCATTCTAGGGCTGTGGGCTTTCACTTGCCTGGGAACCTTCATCATTGCAAAAAATGTGTTTCTCTCGGCCGGACGAGCATTTTAGGCCAAACATGCCAAACGTCCAGCAATAGCTCCCAAACCAAAGGAGCCAGACTGAAACACATAGCTGGCCTGAAACCTCCCCAGGGAGCACACAAGCAGCAACATTCATTCTAGGCCTGTGGGCTTTCACTTGCCTGGGAACCTTCATCATTGCAAAAAAAGTGTTTCTCTCGGCCGGACGAGCATTTTAGGCCAAACATGCCAAACGTCCAGCAATAGCTCCCAAACCATAGGAGCCAGCACTGAAACACATAGCTGGCCTGAAACCTCCCCAGGGAGCAAACAAGCAGCAACATTCATTCTAGGGCTATGGGCTTTCACTTCCCTGGAAACAGTATCATAGCAAAAAAAGTGTTTCTCTCGGCCGGACAAGCATTTTAGGCCAAACATGCCAAACGTCCAGCAATAGCTCCCAAACAAAAGGAGCCAGCACTGAAACACATAGCTGGCCTCAAACCTCCCCAGGGAGCACACAAGCAGCAACATTCATTCTAGGGCTGTGGGCTTTCACTTGCCTGGGAACCTTCATCATTGCAAAAAAAGTGTTTCTCTCGGCCGGACGAGCATTTTAGGCCAAACATGCCAAACGTCCAGCAATAGCTCCCAAACCAAAGGAGCCAGACTGAAACACATAGCTGGCCTGAAACCTCCCCAGGGAGCACACAAGCAGCAACATTCATTCTAGGGCTGTGGGCTTTCACTTGCCTGGGAACCTTCATCATTGCAAAAAATGTGTTTCTCTCGGCCGGACGAGCATTTTAGGCCAAACATGCCAAACGTCCAGCAATAGCTCCCAAACCAAAGGAGCCAGACTGAAACACATAGCTGGCCTGAAACCTCCCCAGGGAGCACACAAGCAGCAACATTCATTCTAGGCCTGTGGGCTTTCACTTGCCTGGGAACCTTCATCATTGCAAAAAAAGTGTTTCTCTCGGCCGGACGAGCAGTTTAGGCCAAACATGCCAAACGTCCAGCAGTAGCTCCCAAACCGAAGGAGCCAGCACTGAAACACAGAGCTGGCCTGAAATCTCCCCAGGGAGCACACAAGCAGCAACATTCATTCTAGGCCTGTGGGCTTTCACTTGCCTGGGAACCTTCATCATTGCAAAAAAAGTGTTTCTCTCGGCTGGACGAGCATTTTAGGCCAAACATGCCAAACGTCCAGCAATAGCTCCCAAACCAAAGGAGCCAGCACTGAAACACATAGCTGGCCTGAAACCTCCCCAGAGAGCACACAAGCAGCAACATTCATTCTAGGGCTGTGGGCTTTCACTTCCCTGGGAACATTCTCTTAGCAAAAGAATTGTTTCTCTGGCCGGACAAGCATTTTAGGCCAAACATGCCAAACGTCCAGCAATAGCTCCCAAACCAAAGGAGCCAGCACTGAAACACATAGCTGGCCTGAAACCTCCCCAGGGAGCACACAAGCAGCAACATTCATTCTAGGCCTGTGGGCTTTCACTTGCCTGGGAACCTTCATCATTGCAAAAAAAGTGTTTCTCGACCGGACGAGCATTTTAGGCCAAACATGCCAAACGTCCAGCAATAGCTCCCAAACCAAAGGAGCCAGACTGAAAGACATAGCTGGCCTGAAACCTCCCCAGGGAGCACACAAGCAGCAACATTCATTCTAGGCCTGTGGGCTTTCACTTGCCTGGGAACCTTCATCATTGCAAAAAAAGTGTTTCTCTCGGCCGGACGAGCATTTTAGGCCAAACATGCCAAACGTCCAGCAATAGCTCCCAAACCATAGGAGCCAGCACTGAAACACATAGCTGGCCTGAAACCTCCCCAGGGAGCAAACAAGCAGCAACATTCATTCTAGGGCTATGGGCTTTCACTTCCCTGGGAACATTATCATAGCAAAAAAGTGTTTCTCTCGGCCGGACAAGCATTTTAGGCCAAACATGCCAAACGTCCAGCAATAGCTCCCAAAACAAAGGAGCCAGCACTGAAACACATAGCTGGCCTGAAACCTCCCCAGGGAGCACACAAGCAGCAACATTCATTCTAGGCCTGTGGGCTTTCACTTGCCTGGGAACCTTCATCATTGCAAAAAAAGTGTTTCTCTCGGCAGGACGAGCATTTTAGGCCAAACATGCCAAACGTCCAGCAATAGCTCCCAAACCAAAGGAGCCAGACTGAAACACATAGCTGGCCTGAAACCTCCCCAGGGAGCACACAAGCAGCAACATTCATTCTAGGGCTGTGGGCTTTCACTTGCCTGGGAACCTTCATCATTGCAAAAAAAGTGTTTCTCTCGGCCGGACGAGCATTTTAGGCCAAACATGCCAAACGTCCAGCAATAGCTCCCAAACCAAAGGAGCCAGACTGAAACACATAGCTGGCCTGAAACCTCCCCAGGGAGCACACAAGCAGCAACATTCATTCTAGGCCTGTGGGCTTTCACTTGCCTGGGAACCTTCATCATTGCAAAAAAAGTGTTTCTCTCGGCCGGACGAGCATTTTAGGCCAAACATGCCAAACGTCCAGCAGTAGCTCCCAAACCAAAGGAGCCAGCACTGAAACACATAGCTGGCCTGAAACCTCCCCAGGGAGCACACAAGCAGCAACATTCATTCTAGGCCTGTGGGCTTTCACTTTCCTGAGAACATTATCATTGCAAAAAAAGTGTTTCTCTCGGCTGGACGAGCATTTTAGGCCAAACATGCCAAACGTCCAGCAATAGCTCCCAAACCATAGGAGCCAGCACTGAAACACATAGCTGGCCTGAAACCTCCCCAGGGAGCAAACAAGCAGCAACATTCATTCTAGGGCTATGGGCTTTCACTTGCCTGGGAACATTCTCTTAGCAAAAGAATTGTTTCTCTGGCCGGACAAGCATTTTAGGCCAAACATGCCAAACGTCCAGCAATAGCTCCCAAACCAAAGGAGCCAGCACTGAAACACATAGCTGGCCTGAAACCTCCCCAGGGAGCACACAAGCAGCAACATTCATTCTAGGGCTGTGGGCTTTCACTTGCCTGGGAACCTTCATCATTGCAAAAAAAGTGTTTCTCTCGGCCGGACGAGCATTTTAGGCCAAACATGCCAAACGTCCAGCAATAGCTCCCAAACCAAAGGAGCCAGACTGAAAGACATAGCTGGCCTGAAACCTCCCCAGGGAGCACACAAGCAGCAACATTCATTCTAGGCCTGTGGGCTTTCACTTGCCTGGGAACCTTCATCATTGCAAAAAAAGTGTTTCTCTCGGCCGGACGAGCATTTTAGGCCAAACATGCCAAACGTCCAGCAATAGCTCCCAAACCATAGGAGCCAGCACTGAAACACATAGCTGGCCTGAAACCTCCCCAGGGAGCAAACAAGCAGCAACATTCATTCTAGGGCTATGGGCTTTCACTTCCCTGGGAACATTATCATAGCAAAAAAGTGTTTCTCTCGGCCGGACAAGCATTTTAGGCCAAACATGCCAAACGTCCAGCAATAGCTCCCAAAACAAAGGAGCCAGCACTGAAACACATAGCTGGCCTGAAACCTCCCCAGGGAGCACACAAGCAGCAACATTCATTCTAGGGCTGTGGGCTTTCACTTGCCTGGGAACCTTCATCACTGCAAAAAAAGTGTTTCTCTCGGCCGGACGAGCATTTTAGGCCAAATATGCCAAACGTCCAGCAATAGCTCCCAAACCAAAGGAGCCAGACTGAAACACATAGCTGGCCTGAAACCTCCCCAGGGAGCACACAAGCAGCAACATTCATTCTAGGCCTGTGGGCTTTCACTTCCCTGGGAACATTCTCATAGTAAAAGAATTGTTTCTCTGGCCGGACAAGCATTTTAGGCCAAACATGCCAAACGTCCAGCAATAGCTCCCAAACCAAAGGAGCCAGCACTGAAACACATAGCTGACCTGAAACCTCCCCAGGGAGCACACAAGCAGCAACATTCATTCTAGGGCTGTGGGCTTTCACTTGCCTGGGAACCTTCATCATTGCAAAAAAAGTGTTTCTCTCGGCCGGACGAGCATTTTAGGCCAAATATGCCAAACGTCCAGCAATAGCTCCCAAACCAAAGGAGCCAGCACTGAAACATATAGCTGGCCTGAAACCTCCCCAGGGAGCACACAAGCAGCAACATTCATTCTAGGGATGTGGACTTTCACTTTCCTGGGAACATTATCATAGCAAAAAAAGTGTTTCTCTCGGCTGGACGAGCATTTTAGGCCAAACATGCCAAACGTCCAGCAATAGCTCCCAAACCATAGGAGCCAGCACTGAAACACATAGCTGGCCTGAAACCTCCCCAGGGAGCAAACAAGCAGCAACATTCATTCTAGGGCTATGGGCTTTCACTTCCCTGGGAACATTATCATAGCAAAAAAGTGTTTCTCTCGGCCGGACAAGCATTTTAGGCCAAACATGCCAAACGTCCAGCAATAGCTCCCAAAACAAAGGAGCCAGCACTGAAACACATAGCTGGCCTGAAACCTCCCCAGGGAGCACACAAGCAGCAACATTCATTCTAGGGCTGTGGGCTTTCACTTGCCTGGGAACCTTCATCATTGCAAAAAAAGTGTTTCTCTCGGCCGGACGAGCATTTTAGGCCAAACATGCCAAACGTCCAGCAATAGCTCCCAAACCAAAGGAGCCAGCACTGAAACACATAGCTGGCCTGAAACCTCCCCAGGGAGCACACAAGCAGCAACATTCATTCTAGGCCTGTGGGCTTTCACTTCCCTGGGAACATTCTCATAGTAAAAGAATTGTTTCTCTGGCCGGACAAGCATTTTAGGCCAAACATGCCAAACGTCCAGCAATAGCTCCCAAACCAAAGGAGCCAGCACTGAAACACATAGCTGACCTGAAACCTCCCCAGGGAGCACACAAGCAGCAACATTCATTCTAGGGCTGTGGGCTTTCACTTGCCTGGGAACCTTCATCATTGCAAAAAAAGTGTTTCTCTCGGCCGGACGAGCATTTTAGGCCAAACATGCCAAACGTCCAGCAATAGCTCCCAAACCAAAGGAGCCAGCACTGAAACATATAGCTGGCCTGAAACATCCCCAGGGAGCACACAAGCAGCAACATTCATTCTAAGGATGTGGGCTTTCACATGCCTGTGAACGTATTCATAGCAAAGAAAGTGTTTCTCTCGCCGGACGAGCATTTTAGGCCAAACATGCCAAACGTCCAGCAATAGCTCCCAAACCAAAGGAGCCAGCACTGAAAAACATAGCTGGCCTGAAACCTCCCCAGAGAGTACACAAGCAGCAACATTCATTCTAGGGCTGTGGGCTTTCACTTGCCTGGGAACCTTCATCATTGCAAAAAAAGTGTTTCTCTCGTCCGGACGAGCATTTTAGTACAAACATGCCAAACGTCCAGCAATAACTCCCAAAATAAAGGAGCCAGACTGAAACACATAGCTGGCCTGAAACCTCCCCAGGGAGCACACAAGCAGCAACATTCATTCTAGGCCTGTGGGCTTTCACTTTCCTGGGAACATTATCATAGCAAAAAAAGTGTTTCTCTCGGCTGGACGAGCATTTTAGGCCAAACATGCCAAACGTCCAGCAATAGCTCCCAAACCATAGGAGCCAGCACTGAAACACATAGCTGGCCTGAAACCTCCCCAGGGAGCAAACAAGCAGCAACATTCATTCTAGGCCTGTGGGCCTTCACTTCCCTGGGAACATTATCATAGCAAAAAAAGTGTTTCTCTCGGCCGGACAAGCATTTTAGGCCAAACATGCCATACGTCCAGCAATAGCTCCCAAACCAAAGGAGCCAGCACTGAAACACATAGCTGGCCTGAAACCTCCCCAGGGAGCACACAAGCAGCAACATTCATTCTAGGGCTGTGGGCTTTCACTTGCCTGGGAACCTTCATCATTGCAAAAAAAGTGTTTCTCTCGGCCGGACGAGCATTTTAGGCCAAACATGCCAAACGTCCAGCAATAACTCCCAAACCAAAGGAGCCAGCACGGAAACATATAGCTGGCCTGAAACATCCCCAGGGAGCACACAAGCAGCAACATTCATTCTAGGGCTGTGGGCTTTCACATGCCTGTGAACATATTCATAGCAATGAAAGTGTTTCTCTCGGCCGGACGAGCATTTTAGGCCAAACATGCCAAACGTCCAGGAATAGCTCCCAAAACAAAGGAGCCAGCACTGAAACACATAGCTGGCCTGAAACCTCCCCAGGGAGCACACAAGCAGCAACATTCATTCTAGGCCTGTGGGCTTTCACTTGCCTGGGAACCTTCATCATTGCAAAAAAAGTGTTTCTCTCGGCCGGACGAGCATTTTAGGACAAACATGCCAAACGTCCATCAATAAATCCCAAACCAAAGGAGCCAGCACTGAAACACATAGCTGGCCTGAAACCTCCCCAGGGAGCACACAAGCAGCAACATTCATTCTAGGGCTGTGGGCTTTCACTTGCCTGGGAACCTTCATCATTGCAAAAAAAGTGTTTCTCTCGGCCGGACGAGCATTTTAGGCCAAACATGCCAAACGTCCAGCAATAGCTCCCAAACCAAAGGAGCCAGACTGAAACACATAGCTGGCCTGAAACCTCCCCAGGGAGCACACAAGCAGCAACATTCATTCTAGGGCTGTGGGCTTTCACTTGCCTGGTGTCCTGGTTTCAGCTATGATGGAGTTAATTTTTTTTAGCAGTGGATGGAATGCCATGTTTGGGTGTTAGGATGAGAACAGTGCTGATAGCACCCTGATGTTTCTAGTTGTTGCCGGGCAATCAAGGACCTTTCTCAGCTCTGCATACTTCCTTACTAGTGAGAAAGGAGGGGACGTAGCCAGGACAGGTGACCCGAACTGGCCAAAGAGAATATTCCATGCCAGTTACGTCATGCTCAGTATAAAGGGGGACTGGGGGGAAGAGGAGGAGACAACACCAGGACGGGCAGTTTCCGGGTTCGGGGACGGCTCTAAGCTGTGCGGCCTGGGTTCTGTGGTTTGGTGAGAAACTGCATTGTGTATCACCAGTTTCATCTATTTTGTACTTTAAACTTCTGTTATTGTTATATCTAGTTTTCTGTTATTGTTTAGTAAACTATCCTTATCCCAACCTGCGTGGTTCTGGTTTCTAGGTTGTGGTTTCTTTTCCTCCTTCTTCCTTCCCTTTTTCCCCTCCCCCAACTTTCCCTCCCCCTTCCTTTTAAAAGTACAAGCGACTGTGTGGGGTGCGGCCCCCGGCTGGGGCAAAACCACGACAGTCATTTTGGCGCCCAACGTGGGGCACGAACGGTTGGGATAACGGTAGATCTGACCCTAACTATCGCAATTAAGATAAGCACTGTTGTTTAAGCAATCTCTGGTCACGATGCTGTGGTATTTATTCACAAGGCTGTGGTATCAAAACCATCGCATGCTGTATACAATCCTGGCAGGATTCTTTACTCTCTCAGGTCTGCGGCTCCCATATTTGTTCCCATACTTCATTATAGTGTATTTTATGATATCGGTCTATGATACAATAATATCGATGACCATGAGCTTAATCTGGTACTTGTATGAGGTTTTGCTGTCCTGTCCATTCTTTGGACAGGGAGGGGTTAATAACAGCACTGCTTTCTTTTCCTTTGGGCTAAATACAACAGCTCTTAGGACAATTTTTGAAAACCTTCAATATCTCTGGGATATTCAAACTAGCATTTTGCTATTGGTAGGTTTGGGGCAGATGGTTCAGTTTTTGTTATATATCAAGCATAGGTTTATGAATACCACTGAAGAGCTTTCTCCGAGACAGAATAATCACGAGTGGCAGGGCATGTGGCAAAGTATGGGCAAGTACCTAGGTACTTTCTCACGCCCGATGGTTTGGAACTTCACTCCTGAACAGCTACAAGACCCCGATCAAGTGACTGCATACCTAAAGAAAAATTGCTGTAGGTTTCCCAGAGATGGACACCTTACTGCACTGTGCTGGGCTCTGGCCACTATTTATCAAACACTGCTTGATAGCAGGCAGCACTGTCAGCACTGTCAGCACTGTCAGGGAGAAGGGAAAGGAAACAGACTGGCAGATACTATAGCTGCTGCAACCACTGGGGCTGACACTGCAGCTACTGTAATCTCTACAGCAGACAGTGCAGATGATCAGAAAAACCAACCCACACCAGTGTCTGTTGCTCCCGTACAAAAGAGGAAATGCACAAAGAAATCAGTTCGCACAGTGACGGATGATGATGATGATCAACCAGGGCCATCTCGAGGATATCAGGAGGAGGCAGAACCAGAGATTGTTACCCGATCCCTGACTTTGAGTGAGCTGCGTGAGGTTCGAAAAGATTTCACCCGCCACCGAAGTGAGCACATTATCACTTGGTTGCTCCGATATTGGGATCACGGGGCCAATAGTTTGGAGTTAGAAGGCAGAGAGGCCAAGCAGTTGGGATCCCTAGCTAGAGAAGGAGGAATTGACAAAGCAATTGGGAGGAGGCCGGAAGTCCTCAGCCTCTGGAGGCGACTACTGTCAAGTGTGCAGGAAAGATATCCCATAAAGGAATATATTACATGTCAGACACCCAAGGGTAACAGCATAGAGACAGCTATCCAGCACCTGAGAGAATTAGCTGTACGGGAGATAATTTATTATGATCTGGACAATTCACGGCTTCCCGCTGATCCCGATGAAGTCCTATGCACTCCAGCTATGTGGCGTAAGGTTGTACGAAGTGCACCAGCAGGGTACACCAATTCACTGGCAGTAATTGACTGGACTGATATGGATCCACCAACCGTAAATGAGGTGGCCTGCCGACTCAGGAAATACCAAGACAGTGTTTCCCTCTCCGTCATTGCAGCAGTAGAAAAACTGGTTCAACGACTTGACAACAATGTGTCCAACTCCCAACCCGTATGGAGCAATGTTGCAGCTACTGGGAGAAAGCGTCCATCGTTCCAAGAGGGAGAATACACACCACGACGTACATTGTGGTTTTACCTGCTTGATCATGGAGAGGACATGAGGGAATGGGATATGCAGCCCACCTCAGCCCTTCGAGCACGAGTAAATGAGCTGCGGGGTAAAACATTCGCACAACGAGATTCTGCCAGGAAGAAGGCTGCACCAGTTTCTACTGGGCAGTTCCCTAGACCAACTGGAAGGCCTACCTATATGTCTGATGTGTCTGATCCTCTTGAAGGGACCTCTAAATCCTTTATGCAACCAGTGGAAAACAAATATGATTAGCAGCAATAGAGGGGCCCTGCCTCCAGCCAGGTGGAGGAGAGGGATAATCGGGTTTATTGGACTGTGTGGATCCGATGGCCTGGCACGTCAGATCCACAAGAGTACAAAGCTCTGGTGGATACTGGTGCCCAGTGTACTCTAATGCCATCGAATCATGAAGGGGTAGAACCCGTTTGTATTTCTGGAGTGACAGGGGGATCCCAACAACTAACTGTGCTAGAGGCTGAGGTGAGCCTAACTGGGAAGGACTGGGAAAAACACCCCATTGTGACTGGTCCAGAAGCTCCGTGCATTTTAGGTATAGATTATCTACGTAGAGGGTATTTTAAAGACCCAAAAGGGTACCGATGGGCTTTTGGAATAGCTGCTTTGGAAACAGAAGGAATTGAACAACTGTGTGCCTTGCCTGGACTCTCGGAGGACTCTGCTGTTGTGGGGTTGTTGAAGGTTGAAGAACAGCAAGTGCCAGTTGCTATGACGACGGTGCACAGACGACAATACCGTACTAACCGAGATTCCCTGATTCCCATCCATAAGTTGATTCGTCAACTGGAGAATCAGGGAGTGATCAGCCGAACCCACTCACCCTTTAATAGTCCCATATGGCCAGTGAGGAAGTCCAATGGAGAGTGGAGGCTGACAGTAGATTATCGTGGCCTAAATGAAGTCACTCCAGGTATGAGTGCTGCTGTGCCAGACATGTTAGAGCTCCAGTATGAATTGGAATCGAAGGCAGCCAAGTGGTACGCCACAATCGACATTGCGAATGCTTTCTTCTCGATCCCACTGGCGCCAGAGTGCAGGCCACAGTTTGCTTTCACCTGGAGAGGCATCCAATACACGTGGAATCGTCTGCCCCAGGGGTGGAAACATAGCCCCACCATCTGCCATGGACTAATCCAGAATACACTGGAAAAGGGTGATGCACCAGAGCACCTGCAGTATATTGATGACATCATTGTATGGGGCAACACAGCAGAGGAAGTTTTTGAAAAAGGAAACAGGGTAATTAAAATCCTTTTAGAAGCCGGTTTTGCTATAAAACGAAGTAAAGTCAAGGGGCCTACGCGAGAAATCCAGTTTTTAGGAATAAAATGGCAGGATGGGCGTCGTCAGATCCCAATGGACATTATTAATAAAATAGCAGCTATGTCTCCACCAAGCAACAAAAAGGAAACACAAGCTTTCTTAGGTGTTATAGGTTTTTGGCGACTGCATGTCCCAAACTACAGTCTCATTGTGAGCCCACTCTACCATGTAACTCGAAAGAAGAATGATTTCCAATGGGGCCCTGAGCAACAGCAAGCCTTTGAGCAGATCAAACGCAAGATAGTCCATGCAGTGGCCCTTGGGCCTGTCCGGACAGGGACAGATATTAAAAATGTGCTCTACACTGCAGCTGGGGAGAACGGCCCGACCTGGAGTCTCTGGCAGAAAGCACAAGGGGAGACTCGAGGTCGACCGTTGGGGTTTTGGAGTCGGGCCTACAAAGGATCTGAGGCCAATTATACTCCAACAGAAAAGGAAATACTGGCCGCCTATGAAGGGGTTCAAGCCGCCTCAGAAGTGATTGGAACTGAAGCCCAGCTCCTCCTGGCACCCCGACTGCCGGTGCTGGGCTGGATGTTCAAAGGGAAGGTTCCTTCTACACACCATGCCACTGATGCTACGTGGAGCAAGTGGGTTGCACTAATTACACAGCGGGCTCGAATAGGAAACCCCAATCGCCCAGGAATCGTGGAGGTGATCACAGACTGGCCAGAAGGCAAAGATTTTGGGATGTCACCAGAGGATGAGGAGGTAACACGCGCTGAAGAAGCCCCACCCTACAACGAACTGCCAGAGAATGAGAAGCGATATGCCCTGTTCACTGATGGGTCTTGTCGCATTGTGGGTAAGCATCGGAGATGGAAAGCTGCTGTATGGAGCCCTATAAGAAGAGTAGCAGAAGCCACTGAAGGAAAAGGTGAATCAAGCCAGTTCGCTGAGGTGAAGGCCATCCAGTTAGCCCTGGACATTGCTGAGAGAGAAAAGTGGCCAAGGCTCTACCTTTATACTGATTCATGGATGGTGGCGAATGCCCTGTGGGGGTGGTTGCAGCAGTGGAAAAAGAACAACTGGCAGCGTAGAGGCAAACCTATATGGGCTGATGACTTATGGCAAGATATCTCTGCTCGGTTAGAGAAACTTGTTGTAAAGGTACGTCATGTCGACGCCCATGTACCTAAGAGTCGGGCCATGGAGGAACATGAAAACAACCATCAGGTAGATAAGGCTGCTAGGATTAAAGTGGCTCAGGTAGATCTAGACTGGCAACATAAGGGTGAATTATTCCTAGCTCGATGGGCTCATGATACCTCGGGTCATCAAGGGAGAGATGCAACATATAGATGGGCTCGGGATCGAGGGGTGGACCTGACCATGGACGCCATCGCACAAGTTGTCCACGAATGTGAGACATGTGCTGCAATCAAGCAAGCTAAGCGGTTAAAGCCCCTTTGGTATGGAGGACGGTGGATGAAATATAAATATGGGGAGGCTTGGCAGATTGATTACATCACCCTCCCACAAACCCGCCATGGCAAACGTTATGTGCTTACAATGGTGGAGGCAACTACCGGCTGGCTAGAAACATATCCCGTACCCCATGCCACTGCTCGAAATACAATTCTGGGCCTTGAAAGGCAAGTCCTCTGGCGACATGGTACTCCAGAAAGAATCGAATCAGACAATGGGACTCATTTCCGAAACACTCTTATAGACACCTGGGCCAAAGAGCATGGCATTGAGTGGGTGTACCACATTCCTTATCATGCACCGGCCTCTGGGAAAATTGAACGATATAATGGACTTTTAAAAACTACACTGAAAGCAATGTGTGGTGGGACATTCAAGCATTGGGATACACATTTGGCCAAAGCCACATGGTTAGTTAACACTAGGGGATCTACCAATCGGGCTGGCCCTGCCCAGGCAAAATTTCCACGTACTGTAGAGGGAGACGGAGTCCCAGTAGTGCATATGAAGAGTGTATTGGGAAAGAGAGTTTGGGTCATCCCTGCTTCAGGCAAAGGTAAACCCATGTCTGGAATTGTTTTTGCTCAAGGACCTGGCTGTACTTGGTGGGTAATGCAGAGGGATGGAGAAGTTCGATGTGTACCTCAAGGGGATTTGATTTTGGGTGAGAATAGCCAATATAACTGATAGAGTAGAAATTATAATAATTGCCAAATAACCCATTATTGTATATTCATTATTGTTATGATAGCCAATATAATTAATAGAGTAGAAATTATAATAATTGCCAAATAACCCATTATTGTATATTCATTATTGTTATGATTGCTGTATGTTGTACCATAGCATTATAGCCGGAGTCATACAAGTTAATGAAGAATGAGTGCCATGATGATGGAACCGAAGCCTGGCCTCTTAAGAACTTTTTTTTTCTCCCTTTGAAAATAAACTCTGACCCACAGACTATGAGCATGGACCATGCCAGGTGTATCAGTCAAGAGCCTGAGATGCAGCATGCAACGAGCCAATGGAACATACAATTATCCTGAGAAACTGTTACGACAAATGTAGCCTGAAAATCATGGACTAAATGAACTCAACAACTTCAGAGGGATGATTCACAGACTGAGGGAATAAGATCTGTATGCACGTATGTGTGCATACATGTGTACATACATATATGGGTATGTGAAACACGAAACTGATTGTACCTAAAGAAAATTGTTGGATCTGGTCATGACATAAATGGTATGGAATAAGGGGTGGATAATGTCCTGGTTTCAGCTATGATGGAGTTAATTATTTTTAGCAGTGGATGGAATGCCATGTTTGGGTGTTAGGATGAGAACAGTGCTGATAGCACCCTGATGTTTCTAGTTGTTGCCGGGCAATCAAGGACCTTTCTCAGCTCTGCATACTTCCTTACTAGTGAGAAAGGAGGGGACGTAGCCAGGACAGGTGACCCGAACTGGCCAAAGAGAATATTCCATGCCAGTTACGTCATGCTCAGCATAAAGGGGGACTGGGGGGAAGAGGAGGAGACAACACCAGGACGGGCAGTTTCCGGGTTCGGGGACGGCTCTAAGCTGTGCGGCCTGGGTTCTGTGGTTTGGTGAGAAACTGCATTGTGTATCACCAGTTTCATCTATTTTGTACTTTAAACTTCTGTTATTGTTATATCTAGTTTTCTGTTATTGTTTAGTAAACTATCCTTATCCCAACCTGCGTGGTTCTGGTTTCTAGGTTGTGGTTTCTTTTCCTCCTTCTTCCTTCCCTTTTTCCCCTCCCCCAACTTTCCCTCCCCCTTCCTTTTAAAAGTACAAGCGACTGTGTGGGGTGCGGCCCCCGGCTGGGGCAAAACCACGACAGCTGGGAACCTTCATCATTGCAAAAAAATTGTTTCTCTCGGCCGGACGAGCATTTTAGGCCAAACATGCCAAACGTCCAGCAATAGCTCCCAAAACAAAGGAGCCAGCACTGAAACACATAGCTGGCCTGAAACCTCCCCAGGGAGCACACAAGCAGCAACATTCATTCTAGGCCTGTGGGCTTTCACTTGCCTGGGAACCTTCATCATTGCAAAAAAAGTGTTTCTCTCGGCCGGACGAGCATTTAAGGCCAAACATGCCAAACGTCCAGCAATAGCTCCCAAACCAAAGGAGCCAGCACTGAAACACATAGCTGGCCTGAAACCTCCCCCGGGAGCACACAAGCAGCAACATTCATTCTAGGGCTGTGGGCTTTCACTTGCCTGGGAACCTTCATCATTGCAAAAAAAGTGTTTCTCTCGGCCGGACGAGCATTTTAGGCCAAACATGCCAAACGTCCAGCAATAGCTCCCAAACCAAAGGAGCCAGCACTGAAACACATAGCTGGCCTGAAACCTCCCCAGGGAGCACACAAGCAGCAACATTCATTCTAGGCCTGTGGGCTTTCACTTGCCTGGGAACCTTCATCATTGCAAAAAAATTGTTTCTCTCGGCCGGACGAGCATTTTAGGCCAAACATGCCAAACGTCCAGCAATAGCTCCCAAACCAAAGGAGCCAGCACTGAAACACATAGCTGGCCTGAAACCTCCCCCGGGAGCACACAAGCAGCAACATTCATTCTAGGGCTGTGGGCTTTCACTTGCCTGGGAACCTTCATCATTGCAAAAAAAGTGTTTCTCTCGGCCGGACGAGCATTTTAGGCCAAACATGCCAAACGTCCAGCAATAGCTCCCAAACCAAAGGAGCCAGCACTGAAACACATAGCTGGCCTGAAACATCCCCAGGGAGCACACAAGCAGCAACATTCATCCTAGGGCTGTGGGCTTTCACTTTCCTGGGAACCTTCATCATTGCAAAAAAAGTGTTTCTCTCGGCCGGACGAGCATTTTAGGACAAACATGCCAAACGTCCAGCAATAACTCCCAAACCAAAGGAGCCAGCACAGAAACACAGAGCTGGCCTGAAACCTCCCCAGGGAGCACACAAGCAGCAACATTCATTCTAGGCCTGTGGGCTTTCACTTGCCTGGGAACCTTCATCATTGCAAAAAAAGTGTTTCTCTCGGCCGGACGAGCATTTTAGGCCAAATATGCCAAACGTCCAGCAATAGCTCCCAAACCATAGGAGCCAGCACTGAAAAACATAGCTGGCCTGAAACCTCCCCAGGGAGCACACAAGCAGCAACATTCATTCTAGGCCTGTGGGCTTTCACTTGCCTGGGAACATTATCATAGCAAAAAAAGTGTTTCTCTCGGCCGGACGAGCATTTTAGGCCAAACATGCCAAACGTCCAGCAATAGCTCCCAAACCAAAGGAGCCAGACTGAAACACATAGCTGGCCTGAAACCTCCCCAGGGAGCACACAAGCAGCAACATTCATTCTAGGGCTGTGGGCTTTCACTTGCCTGTGAACCTTCATCATTGCAAAAAAAGTGTTTCTCTCGGCCGGACGAGCATTTTAGGCCAAACATGCCAAACGTCCAGCAATAGCTCCCAAACCAAAGGAGACAGCACTGAAACACATAGCTGGCCTGAAACCTCCCCAGGGAGCACACAAGCAGCAACATTCATTCTAGGGCTGTGGGCTTTCACTTGCCTGGGAACCTTCATCATTGCAAAAAAAGTGTTTCTCTCGGCAGGACGAGCATTTTAGGCCAAACACGCCAAACGTCCAGCAATAACTCGCAAACCAAAGGAGCCAGCACTGAAACACATAGCTGGCCTGAAACCTCCCCAGGGAGCACACAAGCAGCAACATTCATCCTAGGGCTGTGGGCTTTCACTTGCCTGGGAACCTTCATCATTGCAAAAAAAGTGTTTCTCTCGGCCGGACGAGCATTTTAGGACAAACATGCCAAACGTCCAGCAATAACTCCCAAACCAAAGGAGCCAGACTGAAACACATAGCTGGCCTGAAACCTCCCCAGGGAGCACACAAGCAGCAACATTCATTCTAGGCCTGTGGGCTTTCACTTGCCTGGGAACCTTCATCAGTGCAAAAAAAGTGTTTCTCTCGGCCGGACGAGCATTTTAGGCCAAACATGCCAAACGTCCAGCAATAGCTCCCAAACCAAAGGAGACAGCACTGAAACACATAGCTGGCCTGAAACCTCCCCAGGGAGCACACAAGCAGCAACATTCATTCTAGGGCTATGGGCTTTCACTTTCCTGGGAACATTATCATAGCAAAAAAAGTGTTTCTCTCGGCCGGATAAGCATTTTAGGCCAAACATGCCAAACGTCCAGCAATAGCTCCCAAACCAAAGGAGCCAGACTGAAACACATAGCTGGCCTGAAACCTCCCCAGGGAGCACACAAGCAGCAACATTCATTCTAGGGCTGTGGGCTTTCACTTGCCTGGGAACATTCATCATTGCAAAAAAAGTGATTCTCTCGGCCGGACGAGCATTTTAGGCCAAACATGCCAAACGTCCAGCAATAGCTCCCAAACCAAAGGAGCCAGCACTGAAACACATAGCTGGCCTGAAACCTCCCCAGGGAGCACACAAGCAGCAACATTCATTCTAGGCCTGTGGGCTTTCACTTGCCTGGGAACCTTCATCATTGCAAAAAAAGTGTTTCTCTCGGCCGGATGAGCATTTTAGGCCAAACATGACAAATGTCCAGCAATAGCTCCCAAACCAAAGGAGCCAGCACTGAAACACATAGCTGGCCTGAAACCTCCCCAGGGAGCACACAAGCAGCAACATTCATTCTAGGCCTGTGGGCTTTCACTTGCCTGGGAACCTTCATCATTGCAAAAAAAGTGTTTCTCTCGGCAGGACGAGCATTTTTGGGCCAAACATGACAAACGTCCAGCAATAGCTCGCAAACCAAAGGAGCCAGCACTGAAACACATAGCTGGCCTGAAACCTCCCCAGGGAGCACACAAGCAGCAACATTCATTCTAGGGCTGTGGGCTTTCACTTGCCTGGGAACCTTCATCATTGCAAAAAAAGTGTTTCTCTCGGCCGGACGAGCATTTTAGGCCAAACATGCCAAACGTCCAGCAATAGCTCCCAAACCAAAGGAGCCAGCACTGAAACACATAGCTGGCCTGAAACCTCCCCAGGGAGCACACAAGCAGCAACATTCATTCTAGGGCTGTGGGGTATCACTTCCCTGGAAACATTCATCATTGCAAAAAAAGTGTTTCTCTAGGCCGGACGAGCATTTTAGGCCAAACATACCTAACATCCAGCAATAGCTCCCAAACCAAAGGAGCCAGCACTGAAACATATAGCTAGCCTGAAACCTCCCCAGGGAGCACACAAGCAGCAACATTCATTCTAGGCTGTGGGCTTTCACTTGCCTGGGAACCTTCATCATTGCAAAAAAAGTGTTTCTCTCGGCCGGACGAGCATTTTAGGCCAAACATGCCAAACGTCCAGCAATAGCTCCCAAACCAAAGGAGCCAGCACTGAAACACATAGCTGGCCTGAAACCTCCCCAGGGAGCACACAAGCAGCAACATTCATTCTAGGCCTGTGGGCTTTCACTTGCCTGGGAACCTTCATCATTACAAAAAAATTGTTTCTCTCGGCCGGACGAGCATTTTAGGCCAAACATGCCAAACGTCCAGCAATAGCTCCCAAACCAAAGGAGCCAGCACTGAAACACATAGCTGGCCTGAAACCTCCCCAGGGAGCACACAAGCAGCAACATTCATTCTAGGGCTGTGGGCTTTCACTTCCCTGGGAATATTATCATAGCAAAAAAAGTGTTTCTCTCGGCCGGACAAGCATTTTAGGCCAAACATGCCAAACGTCCAGCAATAGCTCCCAAACCAAAGGAGACAGCACTGAAACACATAGCTGGCCTGAAACCTCCCCAGGGAGCACACAAGCAGCAACATTCAATCTACGGCTGTGGGCTTTCACTTGCCTGTGAACCTTCATCATTGCAAAAAAAGTGTTTCTCTCGGCCAGACGAGCATTTTAGGCCAAACATGCCAAACGTCCAGCAATAGCTCCCAAACCAAAGGAGCCAGCACTGAAACACATAGCTGGCCTGAAACCTCCCCAGGGAGCACACAAGCAGCAACATTCATTCTAGGGCTGTGGGTTTCACTTGCCTGGGAACCTTCATCATTGCAAAAAAAGTGTTTCTCTCGGCCGGACGAGCATTTTAGGCCAAACATGCCAAACGTCCAGCAATAGCTCCCAAAACAAAGGAGCCAGCACTGAAACACATAGCTGGCCTGAAACCTCCCCAGGGAGCACACAAGCAGCAACATTCATTCTAGGGCTGTGGGCTTTCACTTGCCTGGGAACCTTCATCATTGCAAAAAAAGTGTTTCTCTCGGCCGGACGAGCATTTTAGGCCAAACATGCCAAACGTCCAGCAATAGCTCCCAAACCAAAGGAGCCAGACTGAAACACATAGCTGGCCTGAAACCTCCCCAGGGAGCACACAAGCAGCAACATTCATTCTAGGCCTGTGGGCTTTCACTTGCCTGGGAACCTTCATCATTGCAAAAAAAGTGTTTCTCTCGGCCGGACGAGCATTTTAGGCCAAACATGCCAAATGTCCAGCAATAGCTCCCAAACCAAAGGAGCCAGCACTGAAACACATAGCTGGCCTGAAACCTCCCCAGGGAGCACACAAGCAGCAACATTCATTCTAGGGCTGTGGGGTATCACTTCCCTGGAAACATTCATCATTGCAAAAAAAGTGTTTCTCTAGGCCGGACGAGCATTTTAGGCCAAACATACCTAACATCCAGCAATAGCTCCCAAACCAAAGGAGCCAGCACTGAAACATATAGCTAGCCTGAAACCTCCCCAGGGAGCACACAAGCAGCAACATTCATTCTAGGCTGTGGGCTTTCACTTGCCTGGGAACCTTCATCATTGCAAAAAAAGTGTTTCTCTCGGCCGGACGAGCATTTTAGGCCAAACATGCCAAACGTCCAGCAATAGCTCCCAAACCAAAGGAGCCAGCACTGAAACACATAGCTGGCCTGAAACCTCCCCAGGGAGCACACAAGCAGCAACATTCATTCTAGGCCTGTGGGCTTTCACTTGCCTGGGAACCTTCATCATTACAAAAAAATTGTTTCTCTCGGCCGGACGAGCATTTTAGGCCAAACATGCCAAACGTCCAGCAATAGCTCCCAAACCAAAGGAGCCAGCACTGAAACACATAGCTGGCCTGAAACCTCCCCAGGGAGCACACAAGCAGCAACATTCATTCTAGGGCTGTGGGCTTTCACTTCCCTGGGAACATTATCATAGCAAAAAAAGTGTTTCTCTCGGCCGGACAACCATTTTAGGCCAAACATGCCAAACGTCCAGCAATAGCTCCCAAACCAAAGGAGACAGCACTGAAACACATAGCTGGCCTGAAACCTCCCCAGGGAGCACACAAGCAGCAACATTCATTCTAGGGCTGTGGGCTTTCACTTGCCTGTGAACCTTCATCATTGCAAAAAAAGTGTTTCTCTCGGCCAGACGAGCATTTTAGGCCAAACATGCCAAACGTCCAGCAATAGCTCCCAAACCAAAGGAGCCAGCACTGAAACACATAGCTGGCCTGAAACCTCCCCAGGGAGCACACAAGCAGCAACATTCATTCTAGGCCTGTGGGCTTTCACTTGCCTGGGAACCTTCATCATTGCAAAAAAAGTGTTTCTCTCGGCCGGACGAGCATTTTAGGCCAAACATGCCAAACGTCCAGCAATAGCTCCCAAAACAAAGGAGCCAGCACTGAAACACATAGCTGGCCTGAAACCTCCCCAGGGAGCACACAAGCAGCAACATTCATTCTAGGGCTGTGGGCTTTCACTTGCCTGGGAACCTTCATCATTGCAAAAAAAGTGTTTCTCTCGGCCGGACGAGCATTTTAGGCCAAACATGCCAAACGTCCAGCAATAGCTCCCAAACCAAAGGAGCCAGACTGAAACACATAGCTGGCCTGAAACCTCCCCAGGGAGCACACAAGCAGCAACATTCATTCTAGGCCTGTGGGCTTTCACTTGCCTGGGAACCTTCATCATTGCAAAAAAAGTGTTTCTCTCTGCCGGACGAGCATTTTAGGCCAAACATGCCAAATGTCCAGCAATAGCTCCCAAACCAAAGGAGCCAGCACTGAAACACATAGCTGGCCTGAAACCTCCCCAGGGAGCACACAAGCAGCAACATTCATTCTAGGCCTGTGGGCTTTCACTTGCCTGGGAACCTTCATCATTTCAAAAAAAGTGTTTCTCTCGGCAGGACGAGCATTTTTGGTCCAAACATGACAAACGTCCAGCAATAGCTCGCAAACCAAAGGAGCCAGCACTGAAACACATAGCTGGCCTGAAACCTCCCCAGGGAGCACACAAGCAGCAACATTCATTCTAGGGCTGTGGGCTTTCACTTGCCTGGGAACCTTCATCATTGCAAAAAAAGTGTTTCTCTCGGCCGGACGAGCATTTTAGGCCAAACATGCCAAACGTCCAGCAATAGCTCCCAAAACAAAGGAGCCAGCACTGAAACACATAGCTGGCCTGAAACCTCCCCAGAGAGCACACAAGCAGCAACATTCATTCTAGGGCTGTGGGGTATCACTTCCCTGGAAACATTCATCATTGCAAAAAAAGTGTTTCTCTAGGCCGGACGAGCATTTTAGGCCAAACATACCTAACGTCCAGCAATAGCTCCCAAACCAAAGTAGCCAGCACTGAAACATATAGCTAGCCTGAAACCTCCCCAGGGAGCACACAAGCAGCAACATTCATTCTAGGCCTGTGGGCTTTCACTTGCCTGGGAACCTTCATCATTGCAAAAAGAGTGTTTCTCTCGGCCGGACGAGCATTTTAGGCCAAACATGCCAAACGTCCAGCAATAGCTCCCAAACCAAAGGAGCCAGCACTGAAACACATAGCTGGCCTGAAACCTCCCCAGGGAGCACACAAGCAGCAACATTCATTCTAGGCCTGTGGGCTTTCACTTGCCTGGGAACCTTCATCATTGCAAAAAAAGTGTTTCTCTCGGCCGGACGAGCATTTTAGGCCAAACATGCCAAACGTCCAGCAATAGCTCCCAAACCAAAGGAGCCAGCACTGAAACACATAGCTGGCCTGAAACCTCCCCAGGGAGCACACAAGCAGCAACATTCATTCTAGGCCTGTGGGCTTTCACTTGCCTGGGAACCTTCATCATTGCAAAAAAAGTGTTTCTCTCGGCCGGACGAGCATTTTAGGCCAAACATGCCAAACGTCCAGCAATAGCTCCCAAACCAAAGGAGCCAGCACTGAAAAACATAGCTGGCCTGAAACCTCCCCAGGGAGCACACAAGCAGCAACATTCATTCTAGGCCTGTGGGCTTTCACTTCCCTGGGAATATTATCATAGCAAAAAAAGTGTTTCTCTCGGCCGGACAAGCATTTTAGGCCAAACATGCCAAACGTCCAGCAATAGCTCCCAAACCAAAGGAGACAGCACTGAAACACATAGCTGGCCTGAAACCTCCCCAGGGAGCACACAAGCAGCAACATTCATTCTAGGGCTGTGGGCTTTCACTTGCCTGGGAACCTTCATCATTGCAAAAAAAGTGTTTCTCTCGGCCCGACGAGCATTTTAGGCCAAACATGCCAAACGTCCAGCAATAGCTCCCAAACCAAAGGAGCCAGCACAGAAACACATAGCTGGCCTGAAACCTCCCCAGGGAGCACACAAGCAGCAACATTCATTCTAGGCCTGTGGGCTTTCACTTGCCTGGGAACCTTCATCATTGCAAAAAAAGTTTTTCTCTCGGCAGGACGAGCATTTTAGGCCAAACATGCCAAACGTCCAGCAATAGCTCGCAAACCAAAGGAGCCAGCACTGAAACACATAGCTGGCCTGAAACCTCCCCAGGGAGCACACAAGCAGCAACATTCATTCTAGGGCTATGGGCTTTCACTTGCCTGGGAACCTTCATCATTGCATAAAAAGTGTTTCTCTCGGCCGGACGAGCATTTTAGGCCAAACATGCCAAACGTCCAGCAATAGCTCCCAAACCAAAGGAGCCAGCACTGAAACACATAGCTGGCCTGAAACCTCACCAGAGAGCACACAAGCAGCAACATTCATTCTAGGGCTGTGGGCTTTCACTTGCCTGGGAACCTTCATCATTGCAAAAAAAGTGTTTCTCTCGGCCGGACGAGCATTTTAGGCCAAACATGCCAAACGTCCAGCAATAGCTCCCAAACCAAAGGAGCCAGCACTGAAACACATAGCTGGCCTGAAACCTCCCCAGGGAGCACACAAGCAGCAACATTCATTCTAGGCCTGTGGGCTTTCACTTGCCTGGGAACCTTCATCATTGCAAAAAAAGTGTTTCTCTCGGCCGGACGAGCATTTTAGGCCAAACATGCCAAACGTCCAGCAATAGCTCCCAAACCAAAGGAGCCAGCACTGAAACACATAGCTGGCCTGAAACCTCCCCAGGGAGCACACAAGCAGCAACATTCATTCTAGGCCTGTGGGCTTTCACTTGCCTGGGAACCTTCATCATTGCAAAAAAAGTGTTTCTCTCGGCCGGACGAGCATTTTAGGCCAAACATGCCAAACGTCCAGCAATAGCTCCCAAACCAAAGGAGCCAGCACTGAAAAACATAGCTGGCCTGAAACCTCCCCAGGGAGCACACAAGCAGCAACATTCATTCTAGGCCTGTGGGCTTTCACTTCCCTGGGAATATTATCATAGCAAAAAAAGTGTTTCTCTCGGCCGGACAAGCATTTTAGGCCAAACATGCCAAACGTCCAGCAATAGCTCCCAAACCAAAGGAGACAGCACTGAAACACATAGCTGGCCTGAAACCTCCCCAGGGAGCACACAAGCAGCAACATTCATTCTAGGGCTGTGGGCTTTCACTTGCCTGGGAACCTTCATCATTGCAAAAAAAGTGTTTCTCTCGGCCCGACGAGCATTTTAGGCCAAACATGCCAAACGTCCAGCAATAGCTCCCAAACCAAAGGAGCCAGCACAGAAACACATAGCTGGCCTGAAACCTCCCCAGGGAGCACACAAGCAGCAACATTCATTCTAGGCCTGTGGGCTTTCACTTGCCTGGGA
Organism: Porphyrio hochstetteri; assembly: GCA_020800305.1. NCBI lineage: Eukaryota > Metazoa > Chordata > Aves > Gruiformes > Rallidae > Porphyrio > Porphyrio hochstetteri. The sequence goes on from CM036928.1 coordinate 7,989,186, forward strand.
ACCTTCATCATTGCAAAAAAAGTTTTTCTCTCGGCAGGACGAGCATTTTAGGCCAAACATGCCAAACGTCCAGCAATAGCTCGCAAACCAAAGGAGCCAGCACTGAAACACATAGCTGGCCTGAAACCTCCCCAGGGAGCACACAAGCAGCAACATTCATTCTAGGGCTATGGGCTTTCACTTGCCTGGGAACCTTCATCATTGCATAAAAAGTGTTTCTCTCGGCCGGACGAGCATTTTAGGCCAAACATGCCAAACGTCCAGCAATAGCTCCCAAACCAAAGGAGCCAGCACTGAAACACATAGCTGGCCTGAAACCTCCCCAGGGAGCACACAAGCAGCAACATTCATTCTAGGGCTGTGGGCTTTCACTTGCCTGGGAACCTTCATCATTGCAAAAAAAGTGTTTCTCTCGGCCGGACGAGCATTTTAGGCCAAACATGCCAAACGTCCAGCAATAGCTCCCAAACCAAAGGAGCCAGCACTGAAACACATAGCTGGCCTGAAACCTCCCCAGGGAGCACACAAGCAGCAACATTCATTCTAGGCCTGTGGGCTTTCACTTGCCTGGGAACCTTCATCATTGCAAAAAAATTGTTTCTCTCGGCCGGACGAGCATTTTAGGCCAAACATGCCAAACGTCCAGCAATAGCTCCCAAACCAAAGGAGCCAGCACTGAAACACATAGCTGGCCTGAAACCTCCCCAGGGAGCACACAAGCAGCAACATTCATTCTAGGCCTGTGGGCTTTCACTTGCCTGGGAACCTTCATCATTGCAAAAAAAGTGTTTCTCTCGGCCGGACGAGCATTTTAGGCCAAACATGCCAAACGTCCAGCAATAGCTCCCAAACCAAAGGAGCCAGCACTGAAAAACATAGCTGGCCTGAAACCTCCCCAGGGAGCACACAAGCAGCAACATTCATTCTAGGCCTGTGGGCTTTCACTTCCCTGGGAATATTATCATAGCAAAAAAAGTGTTTCTCTCGGCCGGACAAGCATTTTAGGCCAAACATGCCAAACGTCCAGCAATAGCTCCCAAACCAAAGGAGACAGCACTGAAACACATAGCTGGCCTGAAACCTCCCCAGGGAGCACACAAGCAGCAACATTCATTCTAGGGCTGTGGGCTTTCACTTGCCTGGGAACCTTCATCATTGCAAAAAAAGTGTTTCTCTCGGCCCGACGAGCATTTTAGGCCAAACATGCCAAACGTCCAGCAATAGCTCCCAAACCAAAGGAGCCAGCACAGAAACACATAGCTGGCCTGAAACCTCCCCAGGGAGCACACAAGCAGCAACATTCATTCTAGGCCTGTGGGCTTTCACTTGCCTGGGAACCTTCATCATTGCAAAAAAAGTTTTTCTCTCGGCAGGACGAGCATTTTAGGCCAAACATGCCAAACGTCCAGCAATAGCTCGCAAACCAAAGGAGCCAGCACTGAAACACATAGCTGGCCTGAAACCTCCCCAGGGAGCACACAAGCAGCAACATTCATTCTAGGGCTATGGGCTTTCACTTGCCTGGGAACCTTCATCATTGCATAAAAAGTGTTTCTCTCGGCCGGACGAGCATTTTAGGCCAAACATGCCAAACGTCCAGCAATAGCTCCCAAACCAAAGGAGCCAGCACTGAAACACATAGCTGGCCTGAAACCTCACCAGAGAGCACACAAGCAGCAACATTCATTCTAGGGCTGTGGGCTTTCACTTGCCTGGGAACCTTCATCATTGCAAAAAAAGTGTTTCTCTCGGCCGGACGAGCATTTTAGGCCAAACATGCCAAACGTCCAGCAATAGCTCCCAAACCAAAGGAGCCAGCACTGAAACACATAGCTGGCCTGAAACCTCCCCAGGGAGCACACAAGCAGCAACATTCATTCTAGGCCTGTGGGCTTTCACTTGCCTGGGAACCTTCATCATTGCAAAAAAAGTGTTTCTCTCGGCCGGACGAGCATTTTAGGCCAAACATGCCAAACGTCCAGCAATAGCTCCCAAACCAAAGGAGCCAGCACTGAAACACATAGCTGGCCTGAAACCTCCCCAGGGAGCACACAAGCAGCAACATTCATTCTAGGCCTGTGGGCTTTCACTTGCCTGGGAACCTTCATCATTGCAAAAAAAGTGTTTCTCTCGGCCGGACGAGCATTTTAGGCCAAACATGCCAAACGTCCAGCAATAGCTCCCAAACCAAAGGAGCCAGCACTGAAAAACATAGCTGGCCTGAAACCTCCCCAGGGAGCACACAAGCAGCAACATTCATTCTAGGCCTGTGGGCTTTCACTTCCCTGGGAATATTATCATAGCAAAAAAAGTGTTTCTCTCGGCCGGACAAGCATTTTAGGCCAAACATGCCAAACGTCCAGCAATAGCTCCCAAACCAAAGGAGACAGCACTGAAACACATAGCTGGCCTGAAACCTCCCCAGGGAGCACACAAGCAGCAACATTCATTCTAGGGCTGTGGGCTTTCACTTGCCTGGGAACCTTCATCATTGCAAAAAAAGTGTTTCTCTCGGCCCGACGAGCATTTTAGGCCAAACATGCCAAACGTCCAGCAATAGCTCCCAAACCAAAGGAGCCAGCACAGAAACACATAGCTGGCCTGAAACCTCCCCAGGGAGCACACAAGCAGCAACATTCATTCTAGGCCTGTGGGCTTTCACTTGCCTGGGAACCTTCATCATTGCAAAAAAAGTTTTTCTCTCGGCAGGACGAGCATTTTAGGCCAAACATGCCAAACGTCCAGCAATAGCTCGCAAACCAAAGGAGCCAGCACTGAAACACATAGCTGGCCTGAAACCTCCCCAGGGAGCACACAAGCAGCAACATTCATTCTAGGGCTATGGGCTTTCACTTGCCTGGGAACCTTCATCATTGCATAAAAAGTGTTTCTCTCGGCCGGACGAGCATTTTAGGCCAAACATGCCAAACGTCCAGCAATAGCTCCCAAACCAAAGGAGCCAGCACTGAAACACATAGCTGGCCTGAAACCTCCCCAGGGAGCACACAAGCAGCAACATTCATTCTAGGGCTGTGGGCTTTCACTTGCCTGGGAACCTTCATCATTGCAAAAAAAGTGTTTCTCTCGGCCGGACGAGCATTTTAGGCCAAACATGCCAAACGTCCAGCAATAGCTCCCAAACCAAAGGAGCCAGCACTGAAACACATAGCTGGCCTGAAACCTCCCCAGGGAGCACACAAGCAGCAACATTCATTCTAGGCCTGTGGGCTTTCACTTGCCTGGGAACCTTCATCATTGCAAAAAAATTGTTTCTCTCGGCCGGACGAGCATTTTAGGCCAAACATGCCAAACGTCCAGCAATAGCTCCCAAAACAAAGGAGCCAGCACTGAAACACATAGCTGGCCTGAAACCTCCCCAGGGAGCACACAAGCAGCAGCATTCATTCTAGGGCTGTGGGCTTTCACTTGCCTGGGAATTTTCATCATTGCAAAAAAAGTGTTTCTCTCGGCCGGACGAGCATTTTAGGCCAAACATGCCAAACGTCCAGCAATAGCTCCCAAAACAAAGGAGCCAGCACTGAAACACATAGCTGGCCTGAAACCTCCCCAGGGAGCACACAAGCAGCAACATTCATTCTAGGCCTGTGGGCTTTCACTTGCCTGGGAACCTTCATCATTGCAAAAAAAGTGTTTCTCTCGACCAGACGAGCATTTTAGGCCAAACATGCCAAAAGTCCAGCAATAGCTCCCAAACCAAAGGAGCCAGCACTGAAACACATAGCTGGCCTGAAACCTCCCCAGGGAGCACACAAGCAGCAACATTCATTCTAGGCCTGTGGGCTTTCACTTGCCTGGGAACCTTCATCATTGCAAAAATGTTTTTCTCTCGGCCGGACGAGCATTTTAGGCCAAACATGCCAAACGTCCAGCAATAGCTCCCAAACCAAAGGAGCCAGCACTGAAACACATAGCTGGCCTGAAACCTCCCCAGGGAGCACACAAGCAGCAGCATTCATTCTAGGCCTGTGGGCTTTCACTTGCCTGGGAACCTTCATCATTTCAAAAAAAGTGTTTCTCTCGGCCGGACGAGCATTTTAGGCCAAACATGCCAAACGTCCAGCAATAGCTCCCAAACCAAAGGAGCCAGCACTGAAACACATAGCTGGCCTGAAACCTCCCCAGGGAGCACACAAGCAGCAACATTCATTCTAGGGCTGTGGCCTTTCACTTGCCTGGGAACCTTCATCATTGCAAAAAAAGTGTTTCTCTCGGCCGGACGAGCATTTTAGGCCAAACATGCCAAACGTCCAGCAATAGCTCCCAAACCAAAGGAGCCAGCACTGAAACACATAGCTGGCCTGAAACCTCCCCAGGGAGCACACAAGCAGCAACATTCATTCTAGGGCTGTGGGCTTTCACTTGCCTGGGAACCTTCATCATTGCAAAAAAAGTGTTTCTCTCGGACGGACGAGCATTTTAGGCCAAACATGCCAAACGTCCAGCAATAGCTCCCAAAACAAAGGAGCCAGCACTGAAACACATAGCTGGCCTGAAACCTCCCCAGGGAGCACACAAGCAGCAACATTCATTCTAGGGCTGTGGGGTATCACTTCCCTGGAAACATTCATCATTGCAAAAAAAGTGTTTCTCTAGGCCGGACGAGCATTTTAGGCCAAACATGCCAAACGTCCAGCAATAGCTCCCAAACCAAAGGAGCCAGCACTGAAACACATAGCTGGCCTGAAACCTCCCCAGGGAGCACACAAGCAGCAACATTCATTCTAGGCCTGTGGGCTTTCACTTGCCTGGGAACCTTCATCATTGCACAAAAAGTGTTTCTCTCGGCCGGACGAGCATTTTAGGCCAAACATGCCAAACGTCCAGCAATAGCTCCCAAACCAAAGGAGCCAGCACTGAAAAACATAGCTGGCCTGAAACCTCCCCAGGGAGCACACAAGCAGCAACATTCATTCTAGGCCTGTGGGCTTTCACTTCCCTGGGAATATTATCATAGCAAAAAAAGTGTTTCTCTCGGCCGGACAAGCATTTTAGGCCAAACATGCCAAACGTCCAGCAATAGCTCCCAAACCAAAGGAGACAGCACTGAAACACATAGCTGGCCTGAAACCTCCCCAGGGAGCACACAAGCAGCAACATTCATTCTAGGGCTGTGGGCTTTCACTTGCCTGTGAACCTTCATCATTGCAAAAAAAGTGTTTCTCTCGGCCAGACGAGCATTTTAGGCCAAACATGCCAAACGTCCAGCAATAGCTCCCAAACCAAAGGAGCCAGCACTGAAACACATAGCTGGCCTGAAACCTCCCCAGGGAGCACACAAGCAGCAACATTCATTCTAGGCCTGTGGGCTTTCACTTGCCTGGGAACCTTCATCATTGCAAAAAAAGTGTTTCTCTCGGCAGGACGAGCATTTTAGGCCAAACATGTCAAACGTCCAGCAATAGCTCGCAAACCAAAGGAGCCAGCACTGAAACACATAGCTGGCCTGAAACCTCCCCAGGGAGCACACAAGCAGCAACATTCATTCTAGGCCTGTGGGCTTTCACTTGCCTGGGAACCTTCATCATTGCAAAAAAAGTGTTTCTCTCGGCCGGACGAGCATTTTAGGCCAAACATGCCAAACGTCCAGCAATAGCTCCCAAACCAAAGGAGCCAGACTGAAACACATAGCTGGCCTGAAACCTCCTCAGGGAGCACACAAGCAGCAACATTCATTCTAGGCCTGTGGGCTTTCACTTGCCTGGGAACCTTCATTATTGCAAAAAAAGTGTTTCTCTCGGCTGGACGAGCATTTTAGGCCAAACATGCCAAACGTCCAGCAATAGCTCCCAAACCAAAGGAGCCAGCTCTGAAACACATAGCTGGCCTGAAACCTCCCCAGGGAGCACACAAGCAGCAACATTCATTCTAGGCCTGTGGGCTTTCACTTGCCTGGGAACCTTCATCATTGCAAAAAAAGTGTTTCTCTCGGCCGGACGAGCATTTTAGGCCAAACATGCCAAACGTCCAGCAAGAGCTCCCAAACCAAAGGAGCCAGCACTGAAACACATAGCTGGCCTGAAACATCCCCAGGGAGCACACAAGCAGCAACATTCATTCTAGGCCTGTGGGCTTTCACTTGCCTGGAAACATTCATCATTGCAAAAAAAGTGTTTCTCTAGGCCGGACGAGCATTTTAGGCCAAACATACCTAACGTCCAGCAATAGCTCAGAAACCAAAGGAGCCAGCACTGAAACACATAGCTGGCCTGAAACCTCCCCAGGGAGCACACAAGCAGCAACATTCATTCTAGGCCTGTGGGCTTTCACTTGCCTGGGAACCTTCATCATTGCAAAAAAAGTGTTTCTCTCGGCCGGACGAGCATTTTAGGCCAAACATGCCAAACGTCCAGCAATAGCTCCCAAACCAAAGGAGCCAGCACTGAAACACATAGCTGGCCTGAAACCTCCCCAGGGAGCACACAAGCAGCAACATTCATTCTAGGCCTGTGGGCTTTCACTTGCCTGGGAACCTTCATCATTGCAAAAAAAGTGTTTCTCTCGGCCGGACGAGCATTTTAGGCCAAACATGCCAAACGTCCAGCAATAGCTCCCAAAACAAAGGAGCCAGCACTGAAACACATAGCTGGCCTGAAACCTCCCCAGAGAGCACACAAGCAGCAACATTCATTCTAGGGCTGTGGGCTTTCACTTGCCTGGGAATATTATCATAGCAAAAAAAGTGTTTCTCTCGGCCGGATAAGCATTTTAGGCCAAACATGCCAAACGTCCAGCAATAGCTCCCAAACCAAAGGAGCCAGCACTGAAACACATAGCTGGCCTGAAACCTCCCCAGGGAGCACACAAGCAGCAACATTCATTCTAGACCTGTGGGCTTTCACTTGCCTGGGAACCTTCATCATTGCAAAAAAAGTGTTTCTCTCGGCAGAACGAGCATTTTAGGCCAAACATGCCAAACGTCCAGCAATAGCTCGCAAACCAAAGGAGCCAGCACTGAAACACATAGCTGGCCTGAAACCTCCCCAGGGAGCACACAAGCAGCAACATTCATTCTAGGGCTATGGGCTTTCACTTGCCTGGGAACCTTCATCATTGCAAAAGAAGTGTTTCGCTCGGCCGGACGAGCATTTTAGGCCAAACATGCCAAACGTCCAGCAATAGCTCCCAAAACAAAGGAGCCAGCACTGAAACACATAGCTGGCCTGAAACCTCCCCAGGGAGCAAACAAGCAGCAACATTCATTCTAGGGCTATGACTTTCACTTTTCTGGGAACATTATCATAGCAAATAAAGTGTTTCTCTCGGCCGGATAAGCATTTTAGGCCAAACATGCCAAACGTCCAGCAATAGCTCCCAAACCAAAGGAGCCAGCACTGAAACACATAGCTGGCCTGAAACCTCCCCAGGGAGCACAGAAGCAGCAACATTCATTCTAGGCCTGTGGGCTTTCACTTGCCTGGGAACCTTCATCATTGCAAAAAAAGTGTTTCTCTCGGCCGGAAGAGCATTTTAGGCCAAACATGCCAAACGTCCAGCAATAGCTCCCAAACCAAAGGAGCCAGCACTGAAACACATAGCTGGCCTGAAACCTCCCCAGGGAGCACACAAGCAGCAACATTCATTCTAGGGCTGTGGGCTTTCACTTGCCTGGGAATATTACCATAGCAAAAAGAGTGTTTCTCTCGGCCGGATAAGCATTTTAGGCCAAACATGCCAAACGTCCAGCAATAGCTCCCAAAACAAAGGAGCCAGCACTGAAACACATAGCTGGCCTGAAACCTCCCCAGGGAGCACACAAGCAGCAACATTCATTCTAGGGCTGTGGGCTTTCACTTGCCTGGGAACCTTCATCATTGCAAAAAAAGTGTTTCTCTCGGCCCGACGAGCATTTTCGGCCAAACATGCCAAACGTCCAGCAATAGCTCCCAAACCAAAGGAGCCAGCACAGAAACACATAGCTGGCCTGAAACCTCCCCAGGGAGCACACAAGCAGCAACATTCATTCTAGGCCTGTGGGCTTTCACTTGCCTGGGAACCTTCATCATTGCAAAAAAAGTGTTTCTCTCGGCAGGACGAGCATTTTAGGCCAAACATGCCAAACGTCCAGCAATAGCTCGCAAACCAAAGGAGCCAGCACTGAAACACATAGCTGGCCTGAAACCTCCCCAGGGAGCACACAAGCAGCAACATTCATTCTAGGGCTATGGGCTTTCACTTGCCTGGGAACCTTCATCATTGCAAAAAAAGTGTTTCTCTCGGCCGGACGAGCATTTTTGGGCCAAACATGCCAAACGTCCATCAATAGCTCCCAAACCAAAGGAGCCAGCACTGAAACACATAGCTGGCCTGAAACCTCACCAGAGAGCACACAAGCAGCAACATTCATTCTAGGGCTGTGGGCTTTCACTTGCCTGGGAACCTTCATCATTGCAAAAAAAGTGTTTCTCTCGGCCGGACGAGCATTTTAGGCCAAACATGCCAAACGTCCAGCAATAGCTCCCAAACCAAAGGAGCCAGCACTGAAACACATAGCTGGCCTGAAACCTCCCCAGGGAGCACACAAGCAGCAACATTCATTCTAGGCCTGTGGGCTTTCACTTGCCTGGGAACCTTCATCATTGCAAAAAAAGTGTTTCTCTCGGCCGGACGAGCATTTTAGGCCAAACATGCCAAACGTCCAGCAATAGCTCCCAAAACAAAGGAGCCAGCACTGAAACACATAGCTGGCCTGAAACCTCCCCAGGGAGCACACAAGCAGCAGCATTCATTCTAGGGCTGTGGGCTTTCACTTGCCTGGGAACCTTCATCATTGCAAAAAAAGTGTTTCTCTCGGCCGGACGAGCATTTTAGGCCAAACATGCCAAACGTCCAGCAATAGCTCCCAAAACAAAGGAGCCAGCACTGAAACACATAGCTGGCCTGAAACCTCCCCAGGGAGCACACAAGCAGCAACATTCATTCTAGGCCTGTGGGCTTTCACTTGCCTGGGAACCTTCATCATTGCAAAAAAAGTGTTTCTCTCGACCAGACGAGCATTTTAGGCCAAACATGACAAACGTCCAGCAATAGCTCCCAAACCAAAGGAGCCAGACTGAAACACATAGCTGGCCTGAAACCTCCCCAGGGAGCACACAAGCAGCAACATTCATTCTAGGCCTGTGGGCTTTCACTTGCCTGGGAACCTTCATCATTGCAAAAAAAGTGTTTCTCTCGGCCGGACGAGCATTTTAGGCCAAACATGCCAAAAGTCCAGCACTAGCTCCCAAACCAAAGGAGCCAGCACTGAAACACATAGCTGGCCTGAAACCTCCCCAGGGAGCACACAAGCAGCAACATTCATTCTAGGCCTGTGGGCTTTCACTTGCCTGGGAACCTTCATCATTGCAAAAAAAGTTTTTCTCTCGGCCGGACGAGCATTTTAGGCCAAACATGCCAACCGTCCAGCAATAGCTCCCAAACCAAAGGAGCCAGCACTGAAACACATAGCTGGCCTGAAACCTCCCCAGGGAGCACACAAGCAGCAGCATTCATTCTAGGCCTGTGGGCTTTCACTTGCCTGGGAACCTTCATCATTTCAAAAAAAGTGTTTCTCTCGGCCGGACGAGCATTTTAGGCCAAACATGCCAAACGTCCAGCAATAGCTCCCAAAACAAAGGAGCCAGCACTGAAACACATAGCTGGCCTGAAACCTCCCCAGAGAGCACACAAGCAGCAACATTCATTCTAGGGCTGTGGGCTTTCACTTGCCTGGGAATATTATCATAGCAAAAAAAGTGTTTCTCTCGGCCGGATAAGCATTTTAGGCCAAACATGCCAAACGTCCAGCAATAGCTCCCAAACCAAAGGAGCCAGCACTGAAACACATAGCTGGCCTGAAACCTCCCCAGGGAGCACACAAGCAGCAACATTCATTCTAGGCCTGTGGGCTTTCACTTGCCTGGGAACCTTCATCATTGCAAAAAAAGTGTTTCTCTCGGCAGGACGAGCATTTTAGGCCAAACATGCCAAACGTCCAGCAATAGCTCGCAAACCAAAGGAGCCAGCACTGAAACACATAGCTGGCCTGAAACCTCCCCAGGGAGCACACAAGCAGCAACATTCATTCTAGGGCTATGGGCTTTCACTTGCCTGGGAACCTTCATCATTGCAAAAGAAGTGTTTCTCTCGGCCGGACGAGCATTTTAGGCCAAACATGCCAAACGTCCAGCAATAGCTCCCAAAACAAAGGAGCCAGCACTGAAACACATAGCTGGCCTGAAACCTCCCCAGGGAGCAAACAAGCAGCAACATTCATTCTAGGGCTATGACTTTCACTTTCCTGGGAACATTATCATAGCAAATAAAGTGTTTCTCTCGGCCGGATAAGCATTTTAGGCCAAACATGCCAAACGTCCAGCAATAGCTCCCAAACCAAAGGAGCCAGACTGAAACACATAGCTGGCCTGAAACCTCCCCAGGGAGCACACAAGCAGCAACATTCATTCTAGGCCTGTGGGCTTTCACTTGCCTGGGAACCTTCATTATTGCAAAAAAAGTGTTTCTCTCGGCTGGACGAGCATTTTAGGCCAAACATGCCAAACGTCCAGCAATAGCTCCCAAACCAAAGGAGCCAGCTCTGAAACACATAGCTGGCCTGAAACCTCCCCAGGGAGCACACAAGCAGCAACATTCATTCTAGGCCTGTGGGCTTTCACTTGCCTGGGAACATTCATCATTGCAAAAAAAGTGTTTCTCTCGGCCGGACGAGCATTTTAGGCCAAACATGCCAAACGTCCAGCAATAGCTCCCAAACCAAAGGAGCCAGCACTGAAACACATAGCTGGCCTGAAACCTCCCCAGGGAGCACACAAGCAGCAACATTCATTCTAGGCCTGTGGGCTTTCACTTGCCTGGGAACCTTCATCATTGCAAAAAAAGTCTTTCTCTCGGCAGGACGAGCATTTTAGGCCAAACATGTCAAACGTCCAGCAATAGCTCGCAAACGAAAGGAGCCAGCACTGAAACACATAGCTGGCCTGAAACCTCCCCAGGGAGCACACAAGCAGCAACATTCATTCTAGGCCTGTGGGCTTTCACTTGCCTGGGAACCTTCATCATTGCAAAAAAAGTGTTTCTCTCGGCCGGACGAGCATTTTAGGCCAAACATGCCAAACGTCCAGCAAGAGCTCCCAAACCAAAGGAGCAGACTGAAACACATAGCTGGCCTGAAACCTCCCCAGGGAGCACACAAGCAGCAACATTCATTCTAGGCCTGTGGGCTTTCACTTGCCTGGGAACCTTCATTATTGCAAAAAAAGTGTTTCTCTCGGCTGGACGAGCATTTTAGGCCAAACATGCCAAACGTCCAGCAATAGCTCCCAAACCAAAGGAGCCAGCTCTGAAACACATAGCTGGCCTGAAAACTCCCCAGGGAGCACACAAGCAGCAACATTCATTCTAGGCCTGTGGGCTTTCACTTGCCTGGGAACATTCATCATTGCAAAAAAAGTGTTTCTCTCGGCCGGACGAGCATTTTAGGCCAAACATGCCAAACGTCCAGCAATAGCTCCCAAACCAAAAGAGCCAGACTGAAACACATAGCTGGCCTGAAACCTCCCCAGGGAGCACACAAGCAGCAACATTCATTCTAGGCCTGTGGGCTTTCACTTGCCTGGGAACCTTCATCATTGCAAAAAAAGTGTTTCTCTCGGCCGGACGAGCATTTTAGGCCAAACATGCCAAACGTCCAGCAATAGCTCCCAAAACAAAGGAGCCAGCACTGAAACACAGAGCTGGCCTGAAACCTCCCCAGGGAGCACACAAGCAGCAACATTCATTCTAGGCCTGTGGGCTTTCACTTCCCTGGAAACATTCATCATTGCAAAAAAAGTGTTTCTCTAGGCCGGACGAGCATTTTAGGCCAAACATACATAACGTCCAGCAATAGCTCCCAAACCAAAGGAGCCAGCACTGAAACACATAGCTAGCCTGAAACCTCCCCAGGTAGCACACAAGCAGCAACATTCATTCTAGGCCTGTGGGCTTTCACTTGCCTGGGAACCTTCATCATTGCAAAAAAATTTTTTCTCTCGGCCGGACGAGCATTTTAGGACAAACATGCCAAACGTCCAGCAATAGCTCCCAAACCATAGGAGCCAGCACTGAAACACATAGCTGGCCTGAAACCTCCCCAGGGAGCACACAAGCAGCAACATTCATTCTAGGGCTATGACTTTCACTTTCCTGGGAACATTATCATAGCAAATAAAGTGTTTCTCTCGGCCGGACGAGCATTTTAGGCCAAACATGCCAAACGTCCAGCAATAGCTCCCAAACCAAAGGAGCCAGCACTGAAACACATAGCTGGCCTGAAACCTCCCCAGGGAGCACACAAGCAGCAGCATTCATTCTAGGGCTGTGGGCTTTCACTTGCCTGGGAACCTTCATCATTGCAAAAAAAGTGTTTCTCTCGGCCGGACGAGCATTTAAGGCCAAACATGCCAAACGTCCAGCAATAGCTCCCAAAACAAAGGAGCCAGCACTGAAACACATAGCTGGCCTGAAACCTCCCCAGAGAGCACACAAGCAGCAACATTCATGATAGGGCTGTGGGCTTTCACTTGCCTGGGAATATTATCATAGCAAAAAATGTGTTTCTCTCGGCCGGATAAGCATTTTAGGCCAAACATGCCAAACGTCCAGCAATAGCTCCCAAAACAAAGGAGCCAGCACTGAAACACATAGCTGGCCTGAAACCTCCCCAGGGAGCACACAAGCAGCAACATTCATTCTAGGGCTGTGGGCTTTCACTTGCCTGGGAACCTTCATCATTGCAAAAAAAGTGTTTCTCTCGGCCAGACGAGCATTTTAGGCCAAACATGCCAAACGTCCAGCAATAGCTCCCAAACCAAAGGAGCCAGACTGAAACACATAGCTGGCCTGAAACCTCCCCAGGGAGCACACAAGCAGCAACATTCATTCTAGGGCTGTGGGTTTCACTTGCCTGGGAACCTTCATCATTGCAAAAAAAGTGTTTCTCTCGGCTGGACGAGCATTTTACGCCAAACATGCCAAACGTCCAGCAATAGCTCCCAAACCAAAGGAGCCAGCACAGAAACACATAGCTGGCCTGAAACCTCCCCAGGGAGCACACAAGCAGCAACATTCATTCTAGGCCTGTTGGCTTTCACTTGCCTGGGAACCTTCATCATTGCAAAAAAAGTGTTTCTCTCGGCAGGACGAGCATTTTAGGCCAAACATGCCAAACGTCCAGCAATAGCTCCCAAAACAAAGGAGCCAGACTGAAACACATAGCTGGCCTGAAACCTCCCCAGGGAGCACACAAGCAGCAACATTCATTCTAGGCCTGTGGGCTTTCACTTGCCTGGGAACCTTCATCATTGCAAAAAAAGTGTTTCTCTCGGCCGGACGAGCATTTTAGGCCAAACATGCCAAACGTCCAGCAATAGCTCCCAAAACAAAGGAGCCAGCACTGAAACACAGAGCTGGCCTGAAACCTCCCCAGAGAGCACACAAGCAGCAACATTCATTCTAGGCCTGTGGGCTTTCACTTCCCTGGAAACATTCATCATTGCAAAAAAAGTGTTTCTCTGGGCGGGACGAGCATTTTAGGCCAAACATACATAACGTCCAGCAATAGCTCCCAAACCAAAGGAGCCAGCACTGAAACACATAGCTAGCCTGAAACCTCCCCAGGGAGCAAACAAGCAGCAACATTCATTCTAGGGCTATGACTTTCACTTTCCTGGGAACATTATCATAGCAAATAAAGTGTTTCTCTCGGCCGGACGAGCATTTTAGGCCAAACATGCCAAACGTCCAGCAATAGCTCCCAAAACAAAGGAGCCAGCACTGAAACACATAGCTGGCCTGAAACCTCCCCAGGGAGCACACAAGCAGCAGCATTCATTCTAGGCCTGTGGGCTTTCACTTGCCTGGGAACCTTCATCATTGCAAAAAAAGTGTTTCTCTCGGCCGGACGAGCATTTTAGGCCAAACATGCCAAACGTCCAGCAATAGCTCCCAAACCAAAGGAGCCAGCACTGAAACACATAGCTGGCCTGAAACCTCCCCAGAGAGCACACAAGCAGCAACATTCATTCTAGGCCTGTGGGCTTTCACTTGCCTGGGAATATTATCATAGCAAAAAATGTGTTTCTCTCAGCCGGATAAGCATTTTAGGCCAAACATGCCAAACGTCCAGCAATAGCTCCCAAAACAAAGGAGCCAGCACTGAAACACATAGCTGGCCTGAAACATCCCCAGGGAGCACACAAGCAGCAACATTCATTCTAGGGCTGTGGGCTTTCACTTGCCTGGGAACCTTCATCATTGCAAAAAAAGTGTTTCTCTCGGCCAGACGAGCATTTTAGGCCAAACATGCCAAACGTCCAGCAATAGCTCCCAAACCAAAGGAGCCAGCACTGAAACACATAGCTGGCCTGAAACCTCCCCAGGGAGCACACAAGCAGCAACATTCATTCTAGGCCTGTGGGCTTTCACTTCCCTGGAAACATTCATCATTGCAAAAAAAGTGTTTCTCTCGGCCGGACGAGCATTTTAGGCCAAACATGCCAAACGTCCAGCAATAGCTCCCAAACCAAAGGAGCCAGCACTGAAACACATAGCTAGCCTGAAACCTCCCCAGGGAGCACACAAGCAGCAACATTCATTCTAGGCCTGTGGGCTTTCACTTGCCTGGGAACCTTCATCATTGCAAAAAAAGTGTTTCTCTCGGCCGGACGAGCATTTTAGGCCAAACATGCCAAACGTCCAGCAATAGCTCCCAAACCAAAGGAGCCAGCACTGAAACAAATAGCTGGCCTGAAACCTCCCCAGGGAGCACACAAGCAGCAACATTCATTCTAGGGCTGTGGGCTTTCACTTTCCTGGGAACATTATCATAGCAAAAAAAATGTTTCTCTCGGCCGGATAAGCATTTTAGGCCAAACATGCCAAACGTCCAGCAATAGCTCCCAAAACAAAGGAGCCAGCACTGAAACACATAGCTGGCCTGAAACCTCCCCAGGGAGCACACAAGCAGCAACATTCATTCTAGGGCTGTGGGCTTTCACTTGCCTGGGAACCTTCATCATTGCAAAAAAAGTGTTTCTCTCGGCCGGACGAGCATTTTAGGCCAAACATGCCAAACGTCCAGCAATAGCTCCCAAACCAAAGGAGCCAGACTGAAACACATAGCTGGCCTGAAACCTCCCCAGGGAGCACACAAGCAGCAACATTCATTCTAGGCCTGTGGGCTTTCACTTGCCTGGGAACCTTCATCATTGCAAAAAAAGTGTTTCTCTCGGCCGGACGAGCATTTTAGGCCAAACATGCCAAACGTCCAGCAATAGCTCCCAAACCAAAGGAGCCAGCACTGAAACAAATAGCTGGCCTGAAACCTCCCCAGGGAGCACACAAGCAGCAACATTCATTCTAGGGCTGTGGGCTTTCACTTTCCTGGGAACATTATCATAGCAAAAAAAATGTTTCTCTCGGCCGGATAAGCATTTTAGGCCAAACATGCCAAACGTCCAGCAATAGCTCCCAAAACAAAGGAGCCAGCACTGAAACACATAGCTGGCCTGAAACCTCCCCAGGGAGCACACAAGCAGCAACATTCATTCTAGGGCTGTGGGCTTTCACTTGCCTGGGAACCTTCATCATTGCAAAAAAAGTGTTTCTCTCGGCCGGACGAGCATTTTAGGCCAAACATGCCAAACGTCCAGCAATAGCTCCCAAACCAAAGGAGCCAGACTGAAACACATAGCTGGCCTGAAACCTCCCCAGGGAGCACACAAGCAGCAACATTCATTCTAGGCCTGTGGGCTTTCACTTGCCTGGGAACCTTCATCATTGCAAAAAAAGTGTTTCTCTCGGCCGGACGAGCATTTTAGGCCAAACATGCCAAACGTCCAGCAATAGCTCCCAAACCAAAGGAGCCAGCACTGAAACACATAGCTGGCCTGAAACCTCCCCAGGGAGCACAAAAGCAGCAACATTCATTCTAGGCCTGTGGGCTTTCACTTGCCTGGGAACCTTCATCATTGCAAAAAAAGTGTTTCTCTAGGCCGGACGAGCATTTTAGGCCAAACATACCTAACGACCAGCAATAGCTCCCAAACCAAAGGAGCCAGCACTGAAACATATAGCTAGCCTGAAACCTCCCCAGGGAGCACACAAGCAGCAACATTCATTCTAGGCCTGTGGGCTTTCACTTGCCTGGGAACCTTCATCTTTGCAAAAAAAGTGTTTCTCTCGGCCGGACTAGCATTTTAGGCCAAACATGCCAAACGTCCAGCAATAGCTCCCAAAACAAAGGAGCCAGCACTGAAACACAGAGCTGGCCTGAAACCTCCCCAGAGAGCACACAAGCAGCAACATTCATTCTAGGCCTGTGGGCTTTCACTTCCCTGGAAACATTCATCATTGCAAAAAAAGTGTTTCTCTGGGCGGGACGAGCATTTTAGGCCAAACATACATAACGTCCAGCAATAGCTCCCAAACCAAAGGAGCCAGCACTGAAACATATAGCTAGCCTGAAACCTCCCCAGGGAGCAAACAAGCAGCAACATTCATTCTAGGGCTATGACTTTCACTTTCCTGGGAACATTATCATAGCAAATAAAGTGTTTCTCTCGGCCGGACGAGCATTTTAGGCCAAACATGCAAAACGTCCAGCAATAGCTCCCAAACCAAAGGAGCCAGCACTGAAACACATAGCTGGCCTGAAACCTCCCCAGGGAGCACACAAGCAGCAACATTCATTCTAGGGCTGTGGGCTTTCACTTGCCTGGGAACCTTCATCATTGCAAAAAAAGTGTTTCTCTCGGCCAGACGAGCATTTTAGGCCAAACATGCCAAACGTCCAGCAATAGCTCCCAAACCAAAGGAGCCAGACTGAAACACATAGCTGGCCTGAAACCTCCCCAGGGAGCACACAAGCAGCAACATTCATTCTAGGCCTGTGGGCTTTCACTTCCCTGAAAACATTCATCATTGCAAAAAAAGTGTTTCTCTAGGCCGGACGAGCATTTTAGGCCAAACATACCTAACGTCCAGCAATAGCTCCCAAACCAAAGGAGCCAGCACTGAAACATATAGCTAGCCTGAAACCTCCCCAGGGAGCACACAAGCAGCAACATTCATTCTAGGGCTATGGGCTTTCACTTCCCTGGGAACATATTCATAGCAAAAAAAGTGTTTCTCTCGGCCGGATAAGCATTTTAGGCCAAACATGCCAACCGTCCAGCAATAGCTCCCAAAACAAAGGAGCCAGCACTGAAACACATAGCTGGCCTGAAACCTCCCCAGGGAGCACACAAGCAGCAACATTCATTCTAGGGCTGTGGGCTTTCACTTGCCTGGGAACCTTCATCATTGCAAATAAAGTGTTTCTCTCGGCCGGACGAGCATTTTAGGCCAAACATGCCAAACGTCCAGCAATAGCTCCCAAACCAAAGGAGCCAGACTGAAACACATAGCTGGCCTGAAACCTCCCCAGGGAGCACACAAGCAGCAACATTCATTCTAGGCCTGTGGGCTTTCACTGGCCTGGGAACCTTCATCATTGCAAAAAATGTGTTTCTCTCGGCAGGACGAGCATTTTAGGCCAAACATGACAAACGTCCAGCAATAGCTCGCAAACCAAAGGAGCCACCACTGAAACACATAGCTGGCCTGAAACCTCCCCAGGGAGCACACAAGCAGCAACATTCATTCTAGGGCTGTGGGCTTTCACTTGCCTGGGAACCTTCATCATTGCAAAAAAAGTGTTTCTCTCGGCCGGACGAGCATTTTAGGCCAAACATGCCAAACGTCCAGCAATAGCTCCCAAAACAAAGGAGCCAGCACTGAAACACAGAGCTGGCCTGAAACCTCCCCAGAGAGCACACAAGCAGCAACATTCATTCTAGGCCTGTGGGCTTTCACTTCCCTGGAAACATTCATCATTGCAAAAAAAGTGTTTCTCTAGGCCGGACGAGCATTTTAGGCCAAACATACATAACGTCCAGCAATAGCTCCCAAACCAAAGGAGCCAGCACTGAAACACATAGCTAGCCTGAAACCTCCCCAGGTAGCACACAAGCAGCAACATTCATTCTAGGCCTGTGGGCTTTCACTTGCCTGGGAACCTTCATCATTGCAAAAAAATTGTTTCTCTCGGCCGGACGAGCATTTTAGGACAAACATGCCAAACGTCCAGCAATAGCTCCCAAACCAAAGGAGCCAGCACTGAAACACATAGCTGGCCTGAAACCTCCCCAGGGAGCACACAAGCAGCAACATTCATTCTAGGGCTATGACTTTCACTTTCCTGGGAACATTATCATAGCAAATAAAGTGTTTCTCTCGGCCGGACGAGCATTTTAGGCCAAACATGCCAAACGTCCAGCAATAGCTCCCAAACCAAAGGAGCCAGCACTGAAACACATAGCTGGCCTGAAACCTCCCCAGGGAGCACACAAGCAGCAGCATTCATTCTAGGGCTGTGGGCTTTCACTTGCCTGGGAACCTTCATCATTGCAAAAATAGTGTTTCTCTCGGCCGGACGAGCATTTAAGGCCAAACATGCCAAACGTCCAGCAATAGCTCCCAAAACAAAGGAGCCAGCACTGAAACACATAGCTGGCCTGAAACCTCCCCAGAGAGCACACAAGCAGCAACATTCATTCTAGGGCTGTGGGCTTTCACTTGCCTGGGAATATTATCATAGCAAAAAATGTGTTTCTCTCGGCCGGATAAGCATTTTAGGCCAAACATGCCAAACGTCCAGCAATAGCTCCCAAAACAAAGGAGCCAGCACTGAAACACATAGCTGGCCTGAAACCTCCCCAGGGAGCACACAAGCAGCAACATTCATTCTAGGGCTGTGGGCTTTCACTTGCCTGGGAACCTTCATCATTGCAAAAAAAGTGTTTCTCTCGGCCAGACGAGCATTTTAGGCCAAACATGCCAAACGTCCAGCAATAGCTCCCAAACCAAAGGAGCCAGACTGAAACACATAGCTGGCCTTAAACCTCCCCAGGGAGCACACAAGCAGCAACATTCATTCTAGGGCTGTGGGTTTCACTTGCCTGGGAACCTTCATCATTGCAAAAAAAGTGTTTCTCTCGGCTGGACGAGCATTTTAGGCCAAACATGCCAAACGTCCAGCAATAGCTCCCAAACCAAAGGAGCCAGCACAGAAACACATAGCTGGCCTGAAACCTCCCCAGGGAGCACACAAGCAGCAACATTCATTCTAGGCCTGTGGGCTTTCACTTGCCTGGGAACCTTCATCATTGCAAAAAAAGTGTTTCTCTCGGCAGGACGAGCATTTTAGGCCAAACATGCCAAACGTCCAGCAATAGCTCCCAAAACAAAGGAGCCAGACTGAAACACATAGCTGGCCTGAAACCTCCCCAGGGAGCACACAAGCAGCAACATTCATTCTAGGCCTGTGGGCTTTCACTTGCCTGGGAACCTTCATCATTGCAAAAAAAGTGTTTCTCTCGGCCGGACGAGCATTTTAGGCCAAACATGCCAAACGTCCAGCAATAGCTCCCAAAACAAAGGAGCCAGCACTGAAACACAGAGCTGGCCTGAAACCTCCCCAGAGAGCACACAAGCAGCAACATTCATTCTAGGCCTGTGGGCTTTCACTTCCCTGGAAACATTCATCATTGCAAAAAAAGTGTTTCTCTGGGCGGGACGAGCATTTTAGGCCAAACATACATAACGTCCAGCAATAGCTCCCAAACCAAAGGAGCCAGCACTGAAACACATAGCTAGCCTGAAACCTCCCCAGGGAGCAAACAAGCAGCAACATTCATTCTAGGGCTATGACTTTCACTTTCCTGGGAACATTATCATAGCAAATAAAGTGTTTCTCTCGGCCGGACGAGCATTTTAGGCCAAACATGCCAAACGTCCAGCAATAGCTCCCAAACCAAAGGAGCCAGCACTGAAACACATAGCTGGCCTGAAACCTGCCCAGGGAGCACACAAGCAGCAGCATTCATTCTAGGCCTGTGGGCTTTCACTTGCCTGGGAACCTTCATCATTGCAAAAAAAGTGTTTCTCTCGGCCGGACGAGCATTTTAGGCCAAACATGCCAAACGTCCAGCAATAGCTCCCAAACCAAAGGAGCCAGCACTGAAACACATAGCTGGCCTGAAACCTCCCCAGAGAGCACACAAGCAGCAACATTCATTCTAGGCCTGTGGGCTTTCACTTGCCTGGGAATATTATCATAGCAAAAAATGTGTTTCTCTCGGCCGGATAAGCATTTTAGGCCAAACATGCCAAACGTCCAGCAATAGCTCCCAAAACAAAGGAGCCAGCACTGAAACACATAGCTGGCCTGAAACATCCCCAGGGAGCACACAAGCAGCAACATTCATTCTAGGGCTGTGGGCTTTCACTTGCCTGGGAACCTTCATCATTGCAAAAAAAGTGTTTCTCTCGGCCAGACGAGCATTTTAGGCCAAACATGCCAAACGTCCAGCAATAGCTCCCAAACCAAAGGAGCCAGCACTGAAACACATAGCTGGCCTGAAACCTCCCCAGGGAGCACACAAGCAGCAACATTCATTCTAGGCCTGTGGGCTTTCACTTCCCTGGAAACATTCATCATTGCAAAAAAAGTGTTTCTCTCGGCCGGACGAGCATTTTAGGCCAAACATGCCAAACGTCCAGCAATAGCTCCCAAACCAAAGGAGCCAGCACTGAAACACATAGCTAGCCTGAAACCTCCCCAGGGAGCACACAAGCAGCAACATTCATTCTAGGCCTGTGGGCTTTCACTTGCCTGGGAACCTTCATCATTGCAAAAAAAGTGTTTCTCTCGGCCGGACGAGCATTTTAGGCCAAACATGCCAAACGTCCAGCAATAGCTCCCAAACCAAAGGAGCCAGCACTGAAACACATAGCTGGCCTGAAACCTCCCCAGGGAGCACACAAGCAGCAACATTCATTCTAGGGCTGTGGGCTTTCACTTTCCTGGGAACATTATCATAGCAAAAAAAATGTTTCTCTCGGCCGGATAAGCATTTTAGGCCAAACATGCCAAACGTCCAGCAATAGCTCCCAAAACAAAGGAGCTAGCACTGAAACACATAGCTGGCCTGAAACCTCCCCAGGGAGCACACAAGCAGCAACATTCATTCTAGGGCTGTGGGCTTTCACTTGCCTGGGAACCTTCATCATTGCAAAAAAAGTGTTTCTCTCGGCCGGACGAGCATTTTAGGCCAAACATGCCAAACGTCCAGCAATAGCTCCCAAACCAAAGGAGCCAGACTGAAACACATAGCTGGCCTGAAACCTCCCCAGGGAGCACACAAGCAGCAACATTCATTCTAGGCCTGTGGGCTTTCACTTGCCTGGGAACCTTCATCATTGCAAAAAATGTGTTTCTCTCGGCCGGACGAGCATTTTAGGCCAAACATGCCAAACGTCCAGCAATAGCTCCCAAACCAAAGGAGCCAGACTGAAACACATAGCTGGCCTGAAACCTCCCCAGGGAGCACAAAAGCAGCAACATTCATTCTAGGCCTGTGGGCTTTCACTTGCCTGGGAACCTTCATCATTGCAAAAAAAGTGTTTCTCTAGGCCGGACGAGCATTTTAGGCCAAACATACCTAACGTCCAGCAATAGCTCCCAAACCAAAGGAGCCAGCACTGAAACATATAGCTAGCCTGAAACCTCCCCAGGGAGCACACAAGCAGCAACATTCATTCTAGGCCTTTGGGCTTTCACTTGCCTGGGAACCTTCATCTTTGCAAAAAAAGTGTTTCTCTCGGCCGGACGAGCATTTTAGGCCAAACATGCCAAACGTCCAGCAATAGCTCCCAAAACAAAGGAGCCAGCACTGAAACACAGAGCTGGCCTGAAACCTCCCCAGAGAGCACACAAGCAGCAACATTCATTCTAGGCCTGTGGGCTTTCACTTCCCTGGAAACATTCATCATTGCAAAAAAAGTGTTTCTCTGGGCGGGACGAGCATTTTAGGCCAAACATACATAACGTCCAGCAATAGCTCCCAAACCAAAGGAGCCAGCACTGAAACACATAGCTAGCCTGAAACCTCCCCAGGGAGCACACAAGCAGCAACATTCATTCTAGGCCTGTGGGCTTTCACTTGCCTGGGAACCTTCATCATTGCAAAAAAAGTGTTTCTCTCGGCCGGACGAGCATTTTAGGCCAAACATGCCAAACGTCCAGCAATAGCTCCCAAACCAAAGGAGCCAGCACTGAAACACATAGCTGGCCTGAAACCTCCCCAGGGAGCACACAAGCAGCAACATTCATTCTAGGGCTGTGGGCTTTCACTTGCCTGGGAACCTTCATCATTTCAAAAAAAGTGTTTCTCTCGGCCAGACGAGCATTTTAGGCCAAACATGCCAAACGTCCAGCAATAGCTCCCAAACCAAAGGAGCCAGACTGAAACACATAGCTGGCCTGAAACCTCCCCAGGGAGCACACAAGCAGCAACATTCATTCTAGGCCTGTGGGCTTTCACTTCCCTGAAAACATTCATCATTGCAAAAAAAGTGTTTCTCTCGGCCGGACGAGCATTTTAGGCCAAACATACCTAACGTCCAGCAATAGCTCCCAAACCAAAGGAGCCAGCACTGAAACATATAGCTAGCCTGAAACCTCCCCAGGGAGCACACAAGCAGCAACATTCATTCTAGGCCTGTGGGCTTTCACTTGCCTGGGAACCTTCATCTTTGCAAAAAAAGTGTTTCTCTCGGCCGGACGAGCATTTTAGGCCAAACATGCCAAACGTCCAGCAATAGCTCCCAAACCATAGGAGCCAGCACTGAAACACATAGCTGGCCTGAAACCTCCCCAGGGAGCACACAAGCAGCAACATTCATTCTAGGGCTATGGGCTTTCACTTCCCTGGGAACATATTCATAGCAAAAAAAGTGTTTCTCTCGGCCGGATAAGCATTTTAGGCCAAACATGCCAACCGTCCAGCAATAGCTCCCAAAACAAAGGAGCCAGCACTGAAACACATAGCTGGCCTGAAACCTCCCCAGGGAGCACACAAGCAGCAACATTCATTCTAGGGCTGTGGGCTTTCACTTGCCTGGGAACCTTCATCATTGCAAATAAAGTGTTTCTCTCGGCCGGACGAGCATTTTAGGCCAAACATGCCAAACGTCCAGCAATAGCTCCCAAAACAAAGGAGCCAGCACTGAAACACAGAGCTGGCCTGAAACCTCCCCAGAGAGCACACAAGCAGCAACATTCATTCTAGGCCTTTGGGGTTTCACTTCCCTGGAAACATTCATCATTGCAAAAAAAGTGTTTCTCTAGGCCGGACGAGCATTTTAGGCCAAACATACATAACGTCCATCAATAGCTCCCAAACCAAAGGAGCCAGCACTGAAACACATAGCTAGCCTGAAACCTCCCCAGGGAGCACACAAGCAGCAACATTCATTCTAGGCCTGTGGGCTTTCACTTGCCTGGGAACCTTCATCATTGCAAAAAAATTGTTTCTCTCGGCCGGACGAGCATTTTAGGACAAACATGCCAAACGTCCAGCAATAGCTCCCAAACCAAAGGAGCCAGCACTGAAACACATAGCTGGCCTGAAACCTCCCCAGGGAGCAAAGAAGCAGCAACATTCATTCTAGGGCTGTGGGCTTTCACTTTCCTGGGAACATTGTCATAGCAAAAAAAATGTTTCTCTCGGCCGGATAAGCATTTTAGGCCAAACATGCCAAACGTCCAGCAATAGCTCCCAAAACAAAGGAGCCAGCACTGAAACACATAGCTGGCCTGAAACCTCCCCAGGGAGCACACAAGCAGCAACATTCATTCTAGGGATGTGGGCTTTCACTTGCCTGGGAACCGTCATCATTGCAAAAAAAGTGTTTCTCTCGGCCGGACAAGCATTTTAGGCCAAACATGCCAACCGTCCAGCAATAGCTCCCAAAACAAAGGAGCCAGCACTGAAACACATAGCTGGCCTGAAACCTCCCCAGGGAGCACACAAGCAGCAACATTCATTCTAGGGCTGTGGGCTTTCAATTGCCTGGGAACCTTCATCATTGCAAAAAAAGTGTTTCTCTCGGCCAGACGAGCATTTTAGGCCAAACATGCCAAACGTCCAGCAATAGCTCCCAAACCAAAGGAGCCAGCACAGAAACACATAGCTGGCCTGAAACCTCCCCAGGGAGCACACAAGCAGCAACATTCATTCTAGGCCTGTGGGCTTTCACTTGCCTGGGAACCTTCATCATTGCAAAAAAAGTGTTTATCTAGGTCGGACGAGCATTTTAGGCCAAACATGCCAAACGTCCAGCAATAGCTCGCCAACCAAAGGAGCCAGACTGAAACACATAGCTGGCCTGAAACCTCCCCAGGGAGCACACAAGCAGCAACATTCATTCTAGGGCTGTGTGCTTTCACTTGCCTGGGAACCTTCATCTTTGCAAAAAAAGTGTTTCTCTCGGCCGGACGAGCATTTTAGGCCAAACATGCCAAACGTCCAGCAATAGCTCCCAAACCATAGGAGCCAGCACTGAAACACAGAGCTGGCCTGAAACCTCCCCAGAGAGCACACAAGCAGCAACATTCATTCTAGGCCTGTGGGGTTTCACTTCCCTGGAAACATTCATCATTGCAAAAAAAGTGTTTCTCTAGGCCGGACGAGCATTTTAGGCCAAACATACATAACGTCCATCAATAGCTCCCAAACCAAAGGAGCCAGCACTGAAACACATAGCTAGCCTGAAACCTCCCCAGGGAGCACACAAGCAGCAACATTCATTCTAGGCCTGTGGGCTTTCACTTGCCTGGGAACCTTCATCATTGCAAAAAAATTGTTTCTCTCGGCCGGACGAGCATTTTAGGACAAACATGCCAAACGTCCAGCAATAGCTCCCAAACCATAGGAGCCAGCACTGAAACACATAGCTGGCCTGAAACCTCCCCAGGGAGCAAAGAAGCAGCAACATTCATTCTAGGGCTATGACTTTCACTTTCCTGGGAACATTATCATAGCAAATAAAGTGTTTCTCTCGGCCGGACGAGCATTTTAGGCCAAACATGCCAAACGTCCAGCAATAGCTCCCAAACCAAAGGAGCCAGCACTGAAACACATAGCTGGCCTGAAACCTCCCTTGGGAGCACACAAGCAGCAGCATTCATTCTAGGCCTGTGGGGTTTCACTTGCCTGGGAACCTTCATCATTGCAAAAAAAGTGTTTCTCTCGGCCGGACGAGCATTTTAGGCCAAACATACATAACGTCCAGCAATAGCTCCCAAACCAAAGGAGCCAGCACTGAAACACATAGCTAGACTGAAACCTCCCCAGGGAGAACACAGGCAGCAACATTCATTCTAGGCCTGTGGGCTTTCACTTGCCTGGGAACCTTCATCATTGCAAAAAAATTGTTTCTCTCGGCCGGACGAGCATTTTAGGACAAACATGCCAAACGTCCAGCAATAGCTCCCAAACCATAGGAGCCAGCACTGAAACACATAGCTGGCCTGAAACCTCCCCAGGGAGCAAAGAAGCAGCAACATTCATTCTAGGGCTATGACTTTCACTTTCCTGGGAACATTATCATAGCAAATAAAGTGTTTCTCTCGGCCGGACGAGCATTTTAGGCCAAACATGCCAAACGTCCAGCAATAGCTCCCAAACCAAAGGAGCCAGCACTGAAACACATAGCTGGCCTGAAACCTCCACAGGGAGCACACAAGCAGCAGCATTCATTCTAGGCCTGTGGGCTTTCACTTGCCTGGGAACCTTCATCATTGCAAAAAAATTGTTTCTCTAGGCCGGACGAGCATTTTAGGCCAAACATACATAACGTCCATCAATAGCTCTCAAACCAAAGGAGCCAGCACTGAAACACATAGCTAGACTGAAACCTCCCCAGGGAGCACACAAGCAGCAACATTCATTCTAGGCCTGTGGGCTTTCACTTGCCTGGGAACCTTCATCATTGCAAAAAAATTGTTTCTCTCGGCCGGACGAGCATTTTAGGACAAACATGCCAAACGTCCAGCAATAGCTCCCAAACCATAGGAGCCAGCACTGAAACACATAGCTGGCCTGAAACCTCCCCAGGGAGCAAACAAGCAGCAACATTCATTCTAGGGCTATGACTTTCACTTTCCTGGGAACATTATCATAGCAAATAAAGTGTTTCTCTCGGCCGGACGAGCATTTTAGGCCAAACATGCCAAACGTCCAGCAATAGCTCCCAAACCAAAGGAGCCAGCACTGAAACACATAGCTGGCCTGAAACGTCCCCAGGGAGCACACAAGCAGCAGCATTCATTCTAGGCCTGTGGGCTTTCACTTGCCTGGGAACCTTCAACATTGCAAAAAAAGTGTTTCTCTCGGCCGGACGAGCATTTTAGGCCAAACATGCCAAACGTCCAGCAATAGCTCCCAAAACAAAGGAGCCAGCACTGAAACACATAGCTGGCCTGAAACCTCCCCAGAGAGCACACAAGCAGCAACATTCATTCTAGGGCTGTGGGCTTTCACTTGCCTGGGAATATTATCAGAGCAAAAAAAGTGTTTCTCTCGGCCGGATAAGCATTTTAGGCCAAACATGCCAACCGTCCAGCAATAGCTCCCAAAACAAAGGAACCAGCACTGAAACACATAGCTGGCCTGAAACCTCCCCAGGGAGCACACAAGCAGCAACATTCATTCTAGGGCTGTGGGCTTTCACTTGCCTGGGAACCTTCATCATTGCAAAAAAAGTGTTTCTCTCGGCCGGACGAGCATTTTAGGCCAAACATGCCAAACGCCCAGCAATAACTCCCAAACCAAAGGAGCCAGACTGAAACATATAGCTGGCCTGAAACCTCCCCAGGGAGCACACAAGCAGCAACATTCATTCTAGGCTTGTGGGCTTTCACTTGCCTGGGAACATTCATCATTGCAAAAAAAGTGTTTCTCTCGGTGGACGAGCATTTTAGGCCAAACATGCCAAACGTCCAGCAATAGCTCCCAAACCAAAGGAGCCAGCACTGAAAAACATAGCTGGCCTGAAACCTCCCCAGGGAGCACACAAGCAGCAACATTCATTCTAGGCCTGTGGGCTTTCACATGCCTGGGAACATAATCATAGCAAAAAAAGTGTTTCTCTCGGCCGGACAAGCATTTTAGGCCAAACATGCCAACCGTCCAGCAATAGCTCCCAAAACAAAGGAGCCAGCACTGAAACACATAGCTGGCCTGAAACCTCCCCAGGGAGCACACAAGCAGCAACATTCATTCTAGGGCTGTGGGCTTTCAATTGCCTGGGAACCTTCATCATTGCAAAAAAAGTGTTTCTCTCGGCCAGACGAGCATTTTAGGCCAAACATGCCAAACGTCCAGCAATAGCTCCCAAACCAAAGGAGCCAGCACAGAAACACATAGCTGGCCTGAAACCTCCCCAGGGAGCACACAAGCAGCAACATTCATTCTAGGCCTGTGGGCTTTCACTTGCCTGGGAACCTTCATCATTGCAAAAAAAGTGTTTATCTAGGTCGGACGAGCATTTTAGGCCAAACATGCCAAACGTCCAGCAATAGCTCGCCAACCAAAGGAGCCAGACTGAAACACATAGCTGGCCTGAAACCTCCCCAGGGAGCACACAAGCAGCAACATTCATTCTAGGGCTGTGTGCTTTCACTTGCCTGGGAACCTTCATCTTTGCAAAAAAAGTGTTTCTCTCGGCAGGACGAGCATTTTAGGCCAAACATGCCAAACGTCCAGCAATAGCTCCCAAACCATAGGAGCCAGCACTGAAACACATAGCTGGCCTGAAACATCCCCAGGGAGCACACAAGCAGCAACATTCATTCTAGGGCTATGGGCTTTCACTTGCCTGGAAACATTCATCATTGCAAAAAAAGTGTTTCTCTCGGCCGGATAAGCATTTTAGGCCAAACATGCCAAACGTCCAGCAATAGCTCCCAAAACAAAGGAGCCAGCACTGAAACACATAGCTGGCCTGAAACCTCCCCAGGGAGCACACAAGCAGCAACATTCATTCTAGGGCTGTGGGCTTTCACTTGCCTGGGAACCTTCATCATTGCAAAAAAAGTGTTTCTCTCGGCCGGACGAGCATTTTAGGCCAAACATGCCAAACGTCCAGCAATAGCTCCCAAAACAAAGGAGCCAGCACTGAAACACAGAGCTGGCCTGAAACCTCCCCAGAGAGCACACAAGCAGCAACATTCATTCTAGGCCTGTGGGGTTTCACTTCCCTGGAAACATTCATCATTGCAAAAAAAGTGTTTCTCTAGGCCGGACGAGCATTTTAGGCCAAACATACATAACGTCCATCAATAGCTCCCAAACCAAAGGAGCCAGCACTGAAACACATAGCTAGCCTGAAACCTCCCCAGGGAGCACACAAGCAGCAACATTCATTCTAGGCCTGTGGGCTTTCACTTGCCTGGGAACCTTCATCATTGCAAAAAAATTGTTTCTCTCGGCCGGACGAGCATTTTAGGCCAAACATGCCAAACGTCCAGCAATAGCTCCCAAACCATAGGAGCCAGCACTGAAACACATAGCTGGCCTGAAACCTCCCCAGGGAGCAAACAAGCAGCAACATTCATTCTAGGGCTATGACTTTCACTTTCCTGGGAACATTATCATAGCAAATAAAGTGTTTCTCTCGGCCGGACGAGCATTTTAGGCCAAACATGCCAAACGTCCAGCAATAGCTCCCAAACCAAAGGAGCCAGCACTGAAACACATAGCTGGCCTGAAACCTCCCCAGGGAGCACACAAGCAGCAGCATTCATTCTAGGCCTGTGGGCTTTCACTTGCCTGGGAACCTTCATCATTGCAAAAAAAGTGTTTCTCTCGGCCGGACGAGCATTTTAGGCCAAACATGCCAAACGTCCAGCAATAGCTCCCAAAACAAAGGAGCCAGCACTGAAACACATAGCTGGCCTGAAACCTCCCCAGAGAGCACACAAGCAGCAACATTCATTCTAGGGCTATGGGCTTTCACTTGCCTGGGAACCTTCATCATTGCAAAAAAAGTGTTTCTCTCGGCCGGACGAGCATTTTAGGCCAAACATGCCAAACGTCCAGCAATAGCTCCCAAAACAAAGGAGCCAGCACTGAAACACATAGCTGGCCTGAAACCTCCCCAGGGAGCAAACAAGCAGCAACATTCATTCTAGGCCTGTGGGCTTTCACATGCCTGTGAACATATTCATAGCAAAAAAAGTGTTTATCTCGGCCGGACGAGCATTTTAGGCCAAACATGCCAAACGTCCAGCAATAGCTCCCAAAACACAGGAGCCAGCACTGAAACACATAGCTGGCCTGAAACCTCCCCAGAGAGCACAGAAGCAGCAACATTCATTCTAGGGCTGTGGGCTTTCACTTGCCTGGGAACCTTCATCATTGCAAAAAAAGTGTTTCTCTCGGCCGGACGAGCATTTTAGGCCAAACATGCCAAACGTCCAGCAATAGCTCCCAAACCAAAGGAGCCAGACTGAAACACATAGCTGGCCTGAAACCTCCCCAGGTAGCACACAAGCAGCAACATTCATTCTAAGCCTGTGGGCTTTCACTTGCCTGGGAACCTTCATCATTGCAAAAAAAGTGTTTCTCTCGGCCGGACGAGCATTTTAGGCCAAACATGCCAAACGTCCAGCAATAGCTCCCAAACCATAGGAGCCAGCACTGAAACACATAGCTGGACTGAAACCTCCCCAGGGAGCACACAAGCAGCAACATTCATTCTAGGCCTGTGGGCTTTCACTTGCCTGGGAACCTTCATCATTGCAAAAAAAGTGTTTCTCTCGGCCGGACGAGCATTTTAGGCCAAACATGCCAAATGTCCAGCAATAGCTCCCAAACCAAAGGAGCCAGCACTGAAACACATAGCTGGCCTGAAACCTCCCCAGGGAGCACACAAGCAGCAACATTCATTCTAGGCCTGTGGGCTTTCACTTGCCTGGGAACCTTCATCATTGCAAAAAAAGTGTTTCTCTCGGCCGGACGAGCATTTTAGGCCAAACATGCCAAACGTCCAGCAATAGCTCCCAAAACAAAGGAGCCAGCACTGAAACACAGAGCTGGCCTGAAACCTCCCCAGAGAGCACACAAGCAGCAACATTCATTCTAGGCCTGTGGGCTTTCACTTCCCTGGAAACATTCATCATTGCAAAAAAAGTGTTTCTCTAGGCCGGACGAGCATTTTAGGCCAAACATACCTAACGTCCAGCAATAGCTCCCAAACCAAAGGAGCCAGCACTGAAACACATAGCTAGCCTGAAACCTCCCCAGGTAGCACACAAGCAGCAACATTCATTCTAGGCCTGTGGGCTTTCACTTGCCTGGGAACCTTCATCATTGCAAAAAAATTGTTTCTCTCGGCCGGACGAGCATTTTAGGCCAAACATGCCAAACGTCCAGCAATAGCTCCCAAAACAAAGGAGCCAGCACTGAAACACATAGCTGGCCTGAAACCTCCCCAGGGAGCACACAAGCAGCAACATTCATTCTAGGCCTGTGGGCTTTCACTTGCCTGGGAACCTTCATCATTGCAAAAAAAGTGTTTCTCTCGGCAGGACGAGCATTTTAGGCCAAACATGCCAAACGTCCAGCAATAGCTCGCAAACCAAAGAAGCCAGCACTGAAACACATAGCTGGCCTGAAACCTCCCCAGGGAGCACACAAGCAGCAACATTCATTCTAGGCCTGTGGGCTTTCACTTGCCTGGGAACCTTCATCATTGCAAAAAAAGTGTTTCTCTCGGCCGGACGAGCATTTTAGGCCAAACATGCCAAACGTCCAGCAATAGCTCCCAAACCAAAGGAGCCAGCACTGAAACACAGAGCTGGCCTGAAACCTCCCCAGGTAGCACACAAGCAGCAACATTCATTCTAAGCCTGTGGGCTTTCACTTGCCTGGGAACCTTCATCATTGCAAAAAAAGTGTTTCTCTCGGCCGGACGAGCATTTTAGGCCAAACATGCCAAACGTCCAGCAATAGCTCCCAAACCATAGGAGCCAGCACTGAAACACATAGCTGGACTGAAACCTCCCCAGGGAGCACACAAGCAGCAACATTCATTCTAGGCCTGTGGGCTTTCACTTGCCTGGGAACCTTCATCATTGCAAAAAAAGTGTTTCTCTCGGCCGGACGAGCATTTTAGGCCAAACATGCCAAACGTCCAGCAATAGCTCCCAAACCATAGGAGCCAGCACTGAAACACGTAGCTGGCCTGAAACCTCCCCAGGGAGCAAACAAGCAGCAACATTCATTCTAGGCCTGTGGGCTTTCACATGCCTGTGTACATATTCATAGCAAAAAAAGTGTTTCTCTCGGCCGGACGAGTATTTTAGGCCAAACATTCCAAACGTCCAGCAATAACTCCCAAACCAAAGGAGCCAGACTGAAACACATAGCTGGCCTGAAACCTCCACAGGGAGCACACAAGCAGCAACATTCATTCTAGGCCTGTGGGCTTTCACATGCCTGTGTACATATTCATAGCAAAAAAAGTGTTTCTCTCGGCCGGACGAGTATTTTAGGCCAAACATTCCAAACGTCCAGCAATAGCTCCCAAACCAAAGGAGCCAGCACTGAAAAACATAGCTGGCCTGAAACCTCCACAGGGAGCACACAAGCAGCAACATTCATTCTAGGGCTGTGGGCTTTCACTTCCCTGGGAACATTATCATAGCAAAAAAAGTGTTTCTCTCGGACGGATAAGCATTTTAGGCCAAACATGCCAAACGTCCAGCAATAGCTCGCAAACCAAAGGAGCCAGCACTGAAACACATAGCTGGCCTGAAACCTCCCCAGGGAGCACACAAGCAGCAACATTCATTCTAGGCCTGTGGGCTTTCACTTGCCTGGGAACCTTCATCATTGCAAAAAAGTGTTTCTCTCGGCAGGACGAGCATTTTAGGCCAAACATGCCAAACGTCCAGCAATAGCTCCCAAACCAAAGAAGCCAGCACTGAAACACATAGCTGGCCTGAAACCTCCCCAGGGAGCACACAAGCAGCAACATTCATTCTAGGCCTGTGGGCTTTCACTTGCCTGGGAACCTTCATCATTGCAAAAAAAGTGTTTCTCTCGGCCGGACGAGCATTTTAGGCCAAACATGCCAAACGTCCAGCAATAGCTCCCAAACCAAAGGAGCCAGACTGAAACACATAGCTGGCCTGAAACCTCCCCAGGTAGCACACAAGCAGCAACATTCATTCTAAGCCTGTGGGCTTTCACTTGCCTGGGAACCTTCATCATTGCAAAAAAAGTGTTTCTCTCGGCCGGACGAGCATTTTAGGCCAAACATGCCAAACGTCCAGCAATAGCTCCCAAACCAAAGGAGCCAGCACTGAAACACATAGCTGGCCTGAAACCTCCCCAGGGAGCACACAAGCAGCAACATTCATTCTAGGCCTGTGGGCTTTCACTTCCCTGGGAACCTTCATCATTGCAAAAAAAGTGTTTCTCTAGGCCGGACGAGCATTTTAGGCCAAACATGCCAAATGTCCAGCAATAGCTCCCAAACCAAAGGAGCCAGACTGAAACACATAGCTGGACTGAAACCTCCCCAGGGAGCACACAAGCAGCAACATTCATTCTAGGGCTGTGGGCTTTCACTTGCCTGGGAACCTTCATCATTGCAAAAAAAGTGTTTCTCTCGGCCGGACGAGCATTTTAGGCCAAACATGCCAAACGTCCAGCAATAGCTCCCAAAACAAAGGAGCCAGCACTGAAACACAGAGCTGGCCTGAAACCTCCCCAGAGAGCACACAAGCAGCAACATTCATTCTAGGCCTGTGGGCTTTCACTTCCCTGGAAACATTCATCATTGCAAAAAAAGTGTTTCTCTAGGCCGGACGAGCATTTTAGGCCAAACATACCTAACGTCCAGCAATAGCTCCCAAACCAAAGGAGCCAGCACTGAAACACATAGCTAGCCTGAAACCTCCCAGGTAGCACACAAGCAGCAACATTCATTCTAGGCCTGTGGGCTTTCACTTGCCTGGGAACCTTCATCATTGCAAAAAAATTGTTTCTCTCGGCCGGACGAGCATTTTAGGCCAAACATGCCAAACGTCCAGCAATAGCTCCCAAACCATAGGAGCCAGCACTGAAACACATAGCTGGCCTGAAACCTCCCCAGGGAGCAAACAAGCAGCAACATTCATTCTAGGCCTGTGGGCTTTCACATGCCTGTGAACATATTCATAGCAAAAAAAGTGTTTCTCTCGGCCGGACGAGTATTTTAGGCCAAACATGCCAAACGTCCAGCAATAGCTCCCAAAACACAGGAGCCAGCACTGAAACACATAGCTGGCCTGAAACCTCCCCAGAGAGCACACAAGCAGCAACATTCATTCTAGGGCTGTGGGCTTTCACTTGCCTGGGAACCTTCATCATTGCAAAAAAAGTGTTTCTCTCGGCCGGACGAGCATTTTAGGCCAAACATGCCAAACGTCCAGCAATAGCTCCCAAAACAAAGGAGCCAGCACTGAAACACAGAGCTGGCCTGAAACCTCCCCAGAGAGCACACAAGCAGCAACATTCATTCTAGGCCTGTGGGCTTTCACTTCCCTGGAAACATTCATCATTGCAAAAAAAGTGTTTCTCTAGGCCGGACGAGCATTTTAGGCCAAACATACCTAACGTCCAGCAATAGCTCCCAAACCAAAGGAGCCAGCACTGAAACACATAGCTAGCCTGAAACCTCCCCAGGGAGCACACAAGCAGCAACATTCATTCTAGGGCTGTGGGCTTTCACTTGCCTGGGAACCTTCATCATTGCAAAAAAATTGTTTCTCTCGGCCGGACGAGCATTTTAGGCCAAACATGCCAATCGTCCAGCAATAGCTCCCAAAACACAGGAGCCAGCACTGAAACACATAGCTGGCCTGAAACCTCCCCAGAGAGCACACAAGCAGCAACATTCATTCTAGGGCTGTGGGCTTTCACTTGCCTGGGAACCTTCATCATTGCAAAAAAAGTGTTTCTCTCGGCCGGACGAGGATTTTAGGCCAAACATGCCAAACGTCCAGCAATAGCTCCCAAACCAAAGGAGCCAGCACTGAAACACATAGCTGGCCTGAAACCTCCCCAGGGAGCACACAAGCAGCAACATTCATTCTAGGCCTGTGGGCTTTCAATTGCCTGGGAACCTTCATCATTGCAAAAAATGTGTTTCTCTCGGCAGGACGAGCATTTTAGGCCAAACATGACAAACGTCCAGCAATAGCTCGCAAACCAAAGGAGCCAGCACTGAAACACATAGCTGGCCTGAAACCTCCCCAGGGAGCACACAAGCAGCAACATTCATTCTAGGGCTGTGGGCTTTCACTTGCCTGGGAACCTTCATCATTGCAAAAAAAGTGTTTCTCTCGGCCGGACGAGCATTTTAGGCCAAACATGCCAAACGTCCAGCAATAGCTCCCAAAACAAAGGAGCCAGCACTGAAACACAGAGCTGGCCTGAAACCTCCCCAGAGAGCACACAAGCAGCAACATTCATTCTAGGCCTGTGGGCTTTCACTTCCCTGGAAACATTCATCATTGCAAAAAAAGTGTTTCTCTAGGCCGGACGAGCATTTTAGGCCAAACATACCTAACGTCCAGCAATAGCTCCCAAACCAAAGGAGCCAGCACTGAAACACATAGCTAGCCTGAAACCTCCCCAGGGAGCACACAAGCAGCAACATTCATTCTAGGCCTGTGGGCTTTCACTTGCCTGGGAACCTTCATCATTGCAAAAAAATTGTTTCTCTCGGCCGGACGAGCATTTTAGGCCAAACATGCCAAACGTCCAGCAATAGCTCCCAAAACACAGGAGCCAGCACTGAAACACATAGCTGGCCTGAAACCTCCCCAGAGAGCACACAAGCAGCAACATTCATTCTAGGGCTGTGGGCTTTCACTTGCCTGGGAACCTTCATCATTGCAAAAAAAGTGTTTCTCTCGGCCGGACGAGCATTTTAGGCCAAACATGCCAAACGTCCAGCAATAGCTCCCAAACCAAAGGAGCCAGCACTGAAACACATAGCTGGCCTGAAACCTCCCCAGGGAGCAAACAAGCAGCAACATTCATTCTAGGCCTGTGGGCTTTCACATGCCTGTGAGCATATTCATAGCAAAAAAAGTGTTTCTCTCGGCCGGACGAGCATTTTAGGCCAAACATGCCAAACGTCCAGCAATAGCTCCCAAAACACAGGAGCCAGCACTGAAACACATAGCTGGCCTGAAACCTCCCCAGAGAGCACACAAGCAGCAACATTCATTCTAGGGCTGTGGGCTTTCACTTGCCTGGGAACCTTCATCATTGCAAAAAAAGTGTTTCTCTCGGCCGGACGAGCATTTTAGGCCAAACATGCCAAACGTCCAGCAATAGCTCCCAAACCAAAGGAGCCAGACTGAAACACATAGCTGGCCTGAAACCTCCCCAGGGAGCACACAAGCAGCAACATTCACTCTAGGCCTGTGGGCTTTCACTTGCCTGTGAACATATTCATAGCAAAAAAAGTGTTTCTCTCGGCCGGACGAGCATTTTAGGCCAAACATGCCAAACGTCCAGCAATAGCTCCCAAACCAAAGGAGCCAGACTGAAACACATAGCTGGCCTGAAACCTCCCCAGGGAGCACACAAGCAGCAACATTCATTCTAGGGCTGTGGGCTTTCACTTGCCTGGGAACCTTCATCATTGCAAAAAATGTGTTTCTCTCGGCCGGACGAGCATTTTAGGCCAAACATGCCAAACGTCCAGCAATAGCTCCCAAAACAAAGGAGCCAGCACTGAAACACAGAGCTGGCCTGAAACCTCCCCAGAGAGCACACAAGCAGCAACATTCATTCTAGGCCTGTGGGCTTTCACTTCCCTGGAAACATTCATCATTGCAAAAAAAGTGTTTCTCTAGGCCGGACGAGCATTTTAGGCCAAACATACCTAACGTCCAGCAATAGCTCCCAAACCAAAGGAGCCAGCACTGAAACACATAGCTAGCCTGAAACCTCCCCAGGGAGCACACAAGCAGCAACATTCATTCTAGGCCTGTGGGCTTTCACATGCCTGTGAACATATTCATAGCAAAACAAGTGTTTCTCTCGGCCGGACGAGTATTTTAGGCCAAACATGCCAAACGTCCAGCAATAGCTCCCAAAACACAGGAGCCAGCACTGAAACACATAGCTGGCCTGAAACCTCCCCAGAGAGCACACAAGCAGCAACATTCATTCTAGGGCTGTGGGCTTTCACTTGCCTGGGAACCTTCATCATTGCAAAAAAAGTGTTTCTCTCGGCCGGACGAGCATTTTAGGCCAAACATGCCAAACGTCCAGCAATAGCTCCCAAACCAAAGGAGCCAGCACTGAAACACATAGCTGGCCTGAAACCTCCCCAGGGAGCAAACAAGCAGCAACATTCATTCTAGGCCTGTGGGCTTTCACATGCCTGTGAGCATATTCATAGCAAAAAAAGTGTTTCTCTCGGCCGGACGAGCATTTTAGGCCAAACATGCCAAACGTCCAGCAATAGCTCCCAAAACACAGGAGCCAGCACTGAAACACATAGCTGGCCTGAAACCTCCCCAGAGAGCACACAAGCAGCAACATTCATTCTAGGGCTGTGGGCTTTCACTTGCCTGGGAACCTTCATCATTGCAAAAAAAGTGTTTCTCTCGGCCGGACGAGCATTTTAGGCCAAACATGCCAAACGTCCAGCAATAGCTCCCAAACCAAAGGAGCCAGACTGAAACACATAGCTGGCCTGAAACCTCCCCAGGGAGCACACAAGCAGCAACATTCACTCTAGGCCTGTGGGCTTTCACTTGCCTGTGAACATATTCATAGCAAAAAAAGTGTTTCTCTCGGCCGGACGAGCATTTTAGGCCAAACATGCCAAACGTCCAGCAATAGCTCCCAAACCAAAGGAGCCAGACTGAAACACATAGCTGGCCTGAAACCTCCCCAGGGAGCACACAAGCAGCAACATTCATTCTAGGCCTGTGGGCTTTCACTTGCCTGGGAACCTTCATCATTGCAAAAAATGTGTTTATCTCGGCAGGACGAGCATTTTAGGCCAAACATGACAAACGTCCAGCAATAGCTCGCAAACTAAAGGAGCCAGCACTGAAACACATAGCTGGCCTGAAACCTCCCCAGGGAGCACACAAGCAGCAACATTCATTCTAGGGCTGTGGGCTTTCACTTGCCTGGGAACCTTCATCATTGCAAAAATAGTGTTTCTCTCGGCCGGACGAGCATTTTAGGCCAAACATGCCAAACGTCCAGCAATAGCTCCCAAAACAAAGGAGCCAGCACTGAAACACAGAGCTGGCCTGAAACCTCCCCAGGTAGCACACAAGCAGCAACATTCATTCTAGGCCTGTGGGCTTTCACTTGCCTGGGAACCTTCATCATTGCAAAAAAATTGTTTCTCTCGGCCGGACGAGCATTTTAGGCCAAACATGCCAAACGTCCAGCAATAGCTCCCAAACCATAGGAGCCAGCACTGAAACACATAGCTGGCCTGAAACCTCCCCAGGGAGCAAACAAGCAGCAACATTCATTCTAGGCCTGTGGGCTTTCACATGCCTGTGAACATATTCATAGCAAAACAAGTGTTTCTCTCGGCCGGACGAGTATTTTAGGCCAAACATGCCAAACGTCCAGCAATAGCTCCCAAAACACAGGAGCCAGCACTGAAACACATAGCTGGCCTGAAACCTCCCCAGAGAGCACACAAGCAGCAACATTCATTCTAGGGCTGTGGGCTTTCACTTGCCTGGGAACCTTCATCATTGCAAAAAAAGTGTTTCTCTCGGCCGGACGAGCATTTTAGGCCAAACATGCCAAACGTCCAGCAATAGCTCCCAAACCAAAGGAGCCAGCACTGAAACACAGAGCTGGCCTGAAACCTCCCCAGAGAGCACACAAGCAGCAACATTCATTCTAGGCCTGTGGGCTTTCACTTCCCTGGAAACATTCATCATTGCAAAAAAAGTGTTTCTCTAGGCCGGACGAGCATTTTAGGCCAAACATACCTAACGTCCAGCAATAGCTCCCAAACCAAAGGAGCCAGCACTGAAACACATAGCTAGCCTGAAACCTCCCCAGGGAGCACACAAGCAGCAACATTCATTCTAGGCCTGTGGGCTTTCACTTGCCTGGGAACCTTCATCATTGCAAAAAAATTGTTTCTCTCGGCCGGACGAGCATTTTAGGCCAAACATGCCAAACGTCCAGCAATAGCTCCCAAACCATAGGAGCCAGCACTGAAACACATAGCTGGCCTGAAACCTCCCCAGGGAGCAAACAAGCAGCAACATTCATTCTAGGCCTGTGGGCTTTCACATGCCTGTGAACATATTCATAGCAAAAAAAGTGTTTCTCTCGGCCGGACGAGTATTTTAGGCCAAACATGCCAAACGTCCAGCAATAGCTCCCAAAACACAGGAGCCAGCACTGAAACACATAGCTGGCCTGAAACCTCCCCAGAGAGCACACAAGCAGCAACATTCATTCTAGGGCTGTGGGCTTTCACTTGCCTGGGAACCTTCATCATTGCAAAAAAAGTGTTTCTCTCGGCCGGACGAGCATTTTAGGCCAAACATGCCAAACGTCCAGCAATAGCTCCCAAACCAAAGGAGCCAGCACTGAAACACATAGCTGGCCTGAAACCTCCCCAGGGAGCACACAAGCAGCAACATTCATTCTAGGCCTGTGGG
This sequence comes from Porphyrio hochstetteri, assembly GCA_020800305.1. NCBI lineage: Eukaryota > Metazoa > Chordata > Aves > Gruiformes > Rallidae > Porphyrio > Porphyrio hochstetteri. Next base: position 8,027,857 of record CM036928.1, read on the forward strand.
CTTTCACTTGCCTGGGAACCTTCATCATTGCAAAAAATGTGTTTCTCTCGGCAGGACGAGCATTTTAGGCCAAACATGACAAACGTCCAGCAATAGCTCGCAAACCAAAGGAGCCAGCACTGAAACACATAGCTGGCCTGAAACCTCCCCAGGGAGCACACAAGCAGCAACATTCATTCTAGGGCTGTGGGCTTTCACTTGCCTGGGAACCTTCATCATTGCAAAAAAAGTGTTTCTCTCGGCCGGACGAGCATTTTAGGCCAAACATGCCAAACGTCCAGCAATAGCTCCCAAAACAAAGGAGCCAGCACTGAAACACAGAGCTGGCCTGAAACCTCCCCAGAGAGCACACAAGCAGCAACATTCATTCTAGGCCTGTGGGCTTTCACTTCCCTGGAAACATTCATCATTGCAAAAAAAGTGTTTCTCTAGGCCGGACGAGCATTTTAGGCCAAACATACCTAACGTCCAGCAATAGCTCCCAAACCAAAGGAGCCAGCACTGAAACACATAGCTAGCCTGAAACCTCCCCAGGGAGCACACAAGCAGCAACATTCATTCTAGGCCTGTGGGCTTTCACTTGCCTGGGAACCTTCATCATTGCAAAAAAATTGTTTCTCTCGGCCGGACGAGCATTTTAGGCCAAACATGCCAAACGTCCAGCAATAGCTCCCAAACCATAGGAGCCAGCACTGAAACACATAGCTGGCCTGAAACCTCCCCAGGGAGCAAACAAGCAGCAGCATTCATTCTAGGCCTGTGGGCTTTCACATGCCTGTGAACATATTCATAGCAAAAAAAGTGTTTCTCTCGGCCGGACGAGCATTTTAGGCCAAACATGCCAAACGTCCAGCAATAGCTCCCAAAACACAGGAGCCAGCACTGAAACACATAGCTGGCCTGAAACCTCCCCAGAGAGCACACAAGCAGCAACATTCATTCTAGGGCTGTGGGCTTTCACTTGCCTGGGAACCTTCATCATTGCAAAAATAGTGTTTCTCTCGGCCGGACGAGCATTTTAGGCCAAACATGCCAAACGTCCAGCAATAGCTCCCAAACCAAAGGAGCCAGCACTGAAACACATAGCTGGCCTGAAACCTCCCCAGGGAGCACACAAGCAGCAACATTCATTCTAGGCCTGTGGGCTTTCACTTGCCTGGGAACCTTCATCATTGCAAAAAATGTGTTTCTCTCGGCAGGACGAGCATTTTAGGCCAAACATGACAAACGTCCAGCAATAGCTCGCAAACCAAAGGAGCCAGCACTGAAACACATAGCTGGCCTGAAACCTCCCCAGGGAGCACACAAGCAGCAACATTCATTCTAGGGCTGTGGGCTTTCACTTGCCTGGGAACCTTCATCATTGCAAAAAAAGTGTTTCTCTCGGCCGGACGAGCATTTTAGGCCAAACATGCCAAACGTCCAGCAATAGCTCCCAAAACAAAGGAGCCAGCACTGAAACACAGAGCTGGCCTGAAACCTCCCCAGAGAGCACACAAGCAGCAACATTCATTCTAGGCCTGTGGGCTTTCACTTCCCTGGAAACATTCATCATTGCAAAAAAAGTGTTTGTCTAGGCCGGACGAGCATTTTAGGCCAAACATACCTAACGTCCAGCAATAGCTCCCAAACCAAAGGAGCCAGCACTGAAACACATAGCTAGCCTGAAACCTCCCCAGGGAGCACACAAGCAGCAACATTCATTCTAGGCCTGTGGGCTTTCACTTGCCTGGGAACCTTCATCGTTGCAAAAAACGTGTTTCTCTCGGCCGGACGAGCATTTTAGGCCAAACATGCCAAACGTCCAGCAATAGCTCCCAAACCAAAGGAGCCAGACTGAAACACATAGCTGGCCTGAAACCTCCCCAGGGAGCACACAAGCAGCAACATTCATTCTAGGCCTGTGGGCTTTCACTTGCCTGGGAACCTTCATCATTGCAAAAAATGTGTTTATCTCGGCAGGACGAGCATTTTAGGCCAAACATGACAAACGTCCAGCAATAGCTCGCAAACTAAAGGAGCCAGCACTGAAACACATAGCTGGCCTGAAACCTCCCCAGGGAGCACACAAGCAGCAACATTCATTCTAGGGCTGTGGGCTTTCACTTGCCTGGGAACCTTCATCATTGCAAAAATAGTGTTTCTCTCGGCCGGACGAGCATTTTAGGCCAAACATGCCAAACGTCCAGCAATAGCTCCCAAAACAAAGGAGCCAGCACTGAAACACAGAGCTGGCCTGAAACCTCCCCAGGTAGCACACAAGCAGCAACATTCATTCTAGGCCTGTGGGCTTTCACTTGCCTGGGAACCTTCATCATTGCAAAAAAAGTGTTTCTCTCGGCCGGACGAGCATTTTAGGACAAACATGCCAAACGTCCAGCAATAGCTCCCAAACCATAGGAGCCAGCACTGAAACACATAGCTGGCCTGAAACCTCCCCAGGGAGCAAACAAGCAGCAACATTCACTCTAGGCCTGTGGGCTTTCACATGCCTGTGAACATATTCATAGCAAAAAAAGTGTTTCTCTCGGCCGGACGAGTATTTTAGGCCAAACATGCCAAACGTCCAGCAATAGCTCCCAAACCAAAGGAGCCAGCACTGAAACACATAGCTGGCCTGAAACCTCCCCAGAGAGCACACAAGCAGCAACATTCATTCTAGGGCTGTGGGCTTTCACTTGCCTGGGAACCTTCATCATTGCAAAAAAAGTGTTTCTCTCGGCCGGACGAGCATTTTAGGCCAAACATGCCAAACGTCCAGCAATAGCTCCCAAACCAAAGGAGCCAGCACTGAAACACATAGCTGGCCTGAAACCTCCCCAGGGAGCACACAAGCAGCAGCATTCATACTAGGCCTGTGGGCTTTCACTTGCCTGGGAACCTTCATCATTGCAAAAAAAGTGTTTCTCTCGGCCGGACGAGCATTTTAGGCCAAACATGCAAAACGTCCAGCAATAGCTCCCAAACCAAAGGAGCCAGACTGAAACACATAGCTGGCCTGAAACCTCCCCAGGGAGCACACAAGCAGCAACATTCATTCTAGGCCTGTGGGCTTTCACTTGCCTGGGAACCTTCATCATTGCAAAAAAAGTGTTTCTCTCGTCTGGACGAGCATTTTAGGCCAAACATACCTAACGTCCAGCAACAGCTCCCAAACCAAAGGAGCCAGCACTGAAACATATAGCTAGCCTGAAACCTCCCCAGGGAGCACACAAGCAGCAACATTCATTCTAGGCCTGTGGGCTTTCACTTGCCTGGGAACCTTCATCTTTGCAAAAAAAGTGTTTCTCCGGCCGGACGAGCATTTTAGGCCAAACATGCCAAACGTCCAGCAATAGCTCCCAAACCATAGGAGCCAGCACTGAAACACATAGCTGGCCTGAAACCTCCCCAGGGAGCACACAAGCAGCAACATTCATTCTAGGGCTATGGGCTTTCACTTGCCTGGGAACATATTCATAGCAAAAAAAGTGTTTCTCTCGGCCGGATAAGCATTTTAGGCCAAACATGCCAATCGTCCAGCAATAGCTCCCAAAACAAAGGAGCCAGCACTGAAACACAGAGCTGGCCTGAAACCTCCCCAGGGAGCACAGAAGCAGCAACATTCATTCTAGGCCTGTGGGCTTTCACTTCCCTGGGAACATTATCATAGCAAAAATAATGTTTCTCTCGGCCGGATAAGCATTTTAGGCCAAACATGCCAACCGTCCAGCAATAGCTCCCAAAACAAAGGAGCCAGCACTGAAACACATAGCTGGCCTGAAACCTCCCCAGGGAGCACACAAGCAGCAACATTCATTCTAGGGCTGTGGGCTTTCACTTGCCTGGGAACCTTCATCATTGCAAAAAAAGTGTTTATCTCGGCCGGACGAGCATTTTAGCCAAACATGCCAAACGTCCAGCAATAGCTCCCAAAACAAAGGAGCCAGCACTGAAACACATAGCTGGCCTGAAACCTCCCCAGAGAGCACACAAGCAGCAACATTCATTCTAGGCCTGTCGGGTTTCTCTTCCCTGGAAACATTCATCATTGCAAAAAAAGTGTTTCTCTCGGCCGGACGAGCATTTTAGGCCAAACATACATAACGTCCATCAATAGCTCCCAAACCAAAGGAGCCAGCACTGAAACACATAGCTAGCCTGAAACCTCCCCAGGGAGCACACAAGCAGCAACATTCATTCTAGGGCTGTGGGCTTTCACTTGCCTGGGAATATTATCATAGCAAACAAAGTGTTTCTCTCGGCCGGATAAGCATTTTAGGCCAAACATGCCAAACGTCCAGCAATAGCTCCCAAAACAAAGGAGCCAGCACTGAAACACATAGCTGGCCTGAAACCTCCCCAGGGAGCACACAAGCAGCAACATTCATTCTAGGGCTGTGGGCTTTCACTTGCCTGGGAATATTATCATAGCAAAAAAGTGTTTCTCTCGGCCGGATAAGCATTTTAGGCCAAACATGCCAAACGTCCAGCAATAGCTCCCAAAACAAAGGAGCCAGCACTGAAACACATAGCTGGCCTGAAACCTCCCCAGGGAGCACACAAGCAGCAACATTCATTCTAGGGCTATGGGCTTTCACTTGCCTGGGAACATATTCATAGCAAAAAAAGTGTTTCTCTCGGCCGGATAAGCATTTTAGGCCAAACATGCCAACCGTCCAGCAATAGCTCCCAAAACAAAGGAGCCAGCACTGAAACACATAGCTAGCCTGAAACCTCCCCAGGGAGCACAAAAGCAGCAACATTCATTCTAGGCCTGTGGGCTTTCACTTGCCTGGGAACCTTCATCATTGCAAAAAAATTGTTTCTCTCGGCCGGACGAGCATTTTAGGCCAAACATGCCAAACGTCCAGCAATAGCTCCCAAACCAAAGGAGCCAGCACTGAAACACATAGCTGGCCTGAAACCTCCCCAGGGAGCAAACAAGCAGCAACATTCATTCTAGGCCTGTGGGCTTTCACATGCCTGTGAGCATATTCATAGCAAAAAAAGTGTTTCTCTCGGCCGGACGAGCATTTTAGGCCAAACATGCCAAACGTCCAGCAATAGCTCCCAAAACACAGGAGCCAGCACTGAAACACATAGCTGGCCTGAAACCTCCCCAGAGAGCACACAAGCAGCAACATTCATTCTAGGGCTGTGGGCTTTCACTTGCCTGGGAACCTTCATCATTGCAAAAAAAGTGTTTCTCTCGGCCGGACGAGCATTTTAGGCCAAACATGCCAAACGTCCAGCAATAGCTCCCAAACCAAAGGAGCCAGACTGAAACACATAGCTGGCCTGAAACCTCCCCAGGGAGCACACAAGCAGCAACATTCACTCTAGGCCTGTGGGCTTTCACTTGCCTGTGAACATATTCATAGCAAAAAAAGTGTTTCTCTCGGCCGGACGAGCATTTTAGGCCAAACATGCCAAACGTCCAGCAATAGCTCCCAAACCAAAGGAGCCAGACAGAAACACATAGCTGGCCTGAAACCTCCCCAGGGAGCACACAAGCAGCAACATTCATTCTAGGCCTGTGGGCTTTCACTTGCCTGGGAACCTTCATCATTGCAAAAAATGTGTTTCTCTCGGCCGGACGAGCATTTTAGGCCAAACATGCCAAACGTCCAGCAATAGCTCGCAAACTAAAGGAGCCAGCACTGAAACACATAGCTGGCCTGAAACCTCCCCAGGGAGCACACAAGCAGCAACATTCATTCTAGGGCTGTGGGCTTTCACTTGCCTGGGAACCTTCATCATTGCAAAAATAGTGTTTCTCTCGGCCGGACGAGCATTTTAGGCCAAACATGCCAAACGTCCAGCAATAGCTCCCAAAACAAAGGAGCCAGCACTGAAACACAGAGCTGGCCTGAAACCTCCCCAGGTAGCACACAAGCAGCAACATTCATTCTAGGCCTGTGGGCTTTCACTTGCCTGGGAACCTTCATCATTGCAAAAAAATTGCTTCTCTCGGCCGGACGAGCATTTTAGGACAAACATGCCAAACGTCCAGCAATAGCTCCCAAACCATAGGAGCCAGCACTGAAACACATAGCTGGCCTGAAACCTCCCCAGGGAGCAAACAAGCAGCAACATTCATTCTAGGCCTGTGGGCTTTCACATGCCTGTGAACATATTCATAGCAAAAAAAGTGTTTCTCTCGGCCGGACGAGTATTTTAGGCCAAACATGCCAAACGTCCAGCAATAGCTCCCAAAACACAGGAGCCAGCACTGAAACACATAGCTGGCCTGAAACCTCCCCAGAGAGCACACAAGCAGCAACATTCATTCTAGGGCTGTGGGCTTTCACTTGCCTGGGAACCTTCATCATTGCAAAAAAAGTGTTTCTCTCGGCCGGACGAGCATTTTAGGCCAAACATGCCAAACGTCCAGCAATAGCTCCCAAACCAAAGGAGCCAGCACTGAAACACATAGCTGGCCTGAAACCTCCCCAGGGAGCACACAAGCAGCAGCATTCATTCTAGGCCTGTGGGCTTTCACTTGCCTGGGAACCTTCATCATTGCAAAAAAAGTGTTTCTCTCGGCCGGACGAGCATTTTAGGCCAAACATGCAAAACGTCCAGCAATAGCTCCCAAACCAAAGGAGCCAGACTGAAACACATAGCTGGCCTGAAACCTCCCCAGGGAGCACACAAGCAGCAACATTCATTCTAGGCCTGTGGGCTTTCACTTGCCTGGGAACCTTCATCATTGCAAAAAAAGTGTTTCTCTCGTCTGGACGAGCATTTTAGGCCAAACATACCTAACGTCCAGCAATAGCTCCCAAACCAAAGGAGCCAGCACTGAAACATATAGCTAGCCTGAAACCTCCCCAGGGAGCACACAAGCAGCAACATTCATTCTAGGCCTGTGGGCTTTCACTTGCCTGGGAACCTTCATCTTTGCAAAAAAAGTGTTTCTCCGGCCGGACGAGCATTTTAGGCCAAACATGCCAATCGTCCAGCAATAGCTCCCAAAACAAAGGAGCCAGCACTGAAACACATAGCTGGCCTGAAACCTCCCCAGGGAGCACACAAGCAGCAACATTCATTCTAGGCCTGTGGGCTTTCACTTCCCTGGGAACATTATCATAGCAAAAATAATGTTTCTCTCGGCCGGATAAGCATTTTAGGCCAAACATGCCAACCGTCCAGCAATAGCTCCCAAAACAAAGGAGCCAGCACTGAAACACATAGCTGGCCTGAAACCTCCCCAGGGAGCACACAAGCAGCAACATTCATTCTAGGGCTGTGGGCTTTCACTTGCCTGGGAACCTTCATCATTGCAAAAAAAGTGTTTCTCTCGGCCGGACGAGCATTTTAGCCAAACATGCCAAACGTCCAGCAATAGCTCCCAAAACAAAGGAGCCAGCACTGAAACACATAGCTGGCCTGAAACCTCCCCAGGGAGCACACAAGCAGCAACATTCATTCTAGGGCTGTGGGCTTTCACTTGCCTGGGAATATTATCATAGCAAAAAAAGTGTTTCTCTCGGCCGGATAAGCATTTTAGGCCAAACATGCCAAACGTCCAGCAATAGCTCCCAAAACAAAGGAGCCAGCACTGAAACACATAGCTGGCCTGAAACCTCCCCAGGGAGCACACAAGCAGCAACATTCATTCTAGGCCTGTGGGCTTTCACTTGCCTGGGAATATTATCATAGCAAAAAAGTGTTTCTCTCGGCCGGATAAGCATTTTAGGCCAAACATGCCAAACGTCCAGCAATAGCTCCGAAAACAAAGGAGCCAGCACTGAAACACATAGCTGGCCTGAAACCTCCCCAGGGAGCACACAAGCAGCAACATTCATTCTAGGGCTATGGGCTTTCACTTGCCTGGGAACATATTCATAGCAAAAAAAGTGTTTCTCTCGGCCGGATAAGCATTTTAGGCCAAACATGCCAACCGTCCAGCAATAGCTCCCAAAACAAAGGAGCCAGCACTGAAACACATAGCTGGTCTGAAACCTCCCCAGGGAGCACACAAGCAGCAACATTCATTCTAGGGCTGTGGGCTTTCACTTGCCTGGGAACCTTCATCATTGCAAAAAAAGTGTTTCTCTCGGCCGGACGAGCATTTTAGGCCAAACATGCCAAACGTCCAGCAATAACTCCCAAACCAAAGGAGCCAGACTGAAACATATAGCTGGCCTGAAACCTCCCCAGGGAGCACACAAGCAGCAACATTCATTTTAGGGCTATGGGCTTTCACTTGCCTGGGAACATATTCATAGCAAAAAAAGTGTTTCTCTCGGCCGGATAAGCATTTTAGGCCAAACATGCCAACCGTCCAGCAATAGCTCCCAAAACAAAGGAGCCAGCACTGAAACACATAGCTGGCCTGAAACCTCCCCAGGGAGCACACAAGCAGCAACATTCATTCTAGGCCTGTGGGCTTTCACTTGCCTGGGAACCTTCATCATTGCAAAAAAAGTGTTTCTCTCGGCCGGACGAGCATTTTAGGCCAAACATGCCAAACGTCCAGCAATAGCTCCCAAACCAAAGGAGCCAGACTGAAACACATAGCTGGCCTGAAACCTCCCCAGGGAGCACACAAGCAGCAACATTCATTCTAGGCCTGTGGGCTTTCACTTGCCTGGGAACCTTCATCATTGCAAAAAAAGTGTTTCTCTCGGCAGGACGAGCATTTTAGGCCAAACATGCCAAACGTCCAGCAATAGCTCCCAAACCAAAGGAGCCAGACTGAAACACATAGCTGGCCTGAAACCTCCCCAGGGAGCACACAAGCAGCAACATTCATTCTAGGCCTGTGGGCTTTCACTTGCCTGGGAACCTTCATCATTGCAAAAAGAGTGTTTCTCTCGGCCGGACGAGCATTTTAGGCCAAACATGCCAAATGTCCAGCAATAGCTCCCAAACCAAAGGAGCCAGCACTGAAACACATAGCTGGCCTGAAACCTCCCCAGGGAGCACACAAGCAGCAACATTCATTCTAGGCCTGTGGGCTTTCACTTGCCTGGGAACCTTCATCATTGCAAATAAAGTGTTTCTCTCGGCCGGACGAGCATTTTAGGCCAAACATGCCAAACGTCCAGCAATAGCTCCCAAACCAAAGGAGCCAGACTGAAACACATAGCTGGCCTGAAACCTCCCCAGGGAGCACACAAGCAGCAACATTCATTCTAGGGCTGTGAGCTTTCACTTTCCTGGAAACATTCATCATTGCAAAAAAAGTGTTTCTCTAGGCCGGACGAGCATTTCAGGCCAAACATACCTAACGTCCAGCAATAGCTCCCAAACCAAAGGAGCCAGCACTGAAACATATAGCTAGCCTGAAACCTCCCCAGGGAGCACACAAGCAGCAACATTCATTCTAGGCCTGTGGGCTTTCACTTGCCTGGGAACCTTCATCTTTGCAAAAAAAGTGTTTCTCTCGGCCGGACGAGCATTTTAGGCCAAACATGCCAAACGTCCAGCAATAGCTCCCAAACCATAGGAGCCAGCACTGAAACACATAGCTGGCCTGAAACCTCCCCAGGGAGCACACAAGCAGCAACATTCATTCTAGGCCTATGGGCTTTCACTTGCCTGGGAACATATTCATAGCAAAAAAAGTGTTTCTCTCGGCCGGACAAGCATTTTAGGCCAAACATGCCAACCGTCCAGCAATAGCTCCCAAAACAAAGGAGCCAGCACTGAAACACATAGCTGGCCTGAAACCTCCCCAGGGAGCACACAAGCAGCAACATTCATTCTAGGGCTGTGGGCTTTCAATTGCCTGGGAACCTTCATCATTGCAAAAAAAGTGTTTCTCTCGGCCGGACGAGCATTTTAGGCCAAACATGCCAAACGTCCAGCAATAACTCCCAAACCAAAGGAGCCAGACTGAAACACATAGCTGGCCTGAAACCTCCCCAGGGAGCACACAAGCAGCAACATTCATTCTAGGCCTGTGGGCTTTCACTTGCCTGGGAACCTTCATCATTGCAAAAATAGTGTTTCTCTCGGCCGGACGAGCATTTTAGGCCAAACATGCAAAACGTCCAGCAATAGCTCCCAAACCAAAGGAGCCAGCACTGAAAAACATAGCTGGCCTGAAACCTCCCCAGGGAGCACACAAGCAGCAACATTCATTCTAGGCCTGTGGGCTTTCACTTCCCTGGGAACCTTCATCATTGCAAAAAAAGTGTTTCTCTCGGCCGGACGAGCATTTTAGGCCAAACATGCCAAACGTCCAGCAATAGCTCCCAAACCAAAGGAGCCAGCACTGAAACACATAGCTGGCCTGAAACCTCCCCAGGGAGCACACAAGCAGCAACATTCATTCTAGGCCTGTGGGCTTTCACTTGCCTGGGAACCTTCATCATTGCAAAAAAAGTGTTTCTCTCGGCCAGACGAGCATTTTAGGCCAAACATGCCAAACGTCCAGCAATAGCTCCCAAACCATAGGAGCCAGCACTGAAACACATAGCTGGCCTGAAACCTCCCCAGGGAGCACACAAGCAGCAACATTCATTCTAGGCCTATGGGCTTTCACTTGCCTGGGAACATATTCATAGCAAAAAAAGTGTTTCTCTCGGCCGGACAAGCATTTTAGGCCAAACATGCCAACCGTCCAGCAATAGCTCCCAAAACAAAGGAGCCAGCACTGAAACACATAGCTGGCCTGAAACCTCCCCAGGGAGCACACAAGCAGCAACATTCATTCTAGGGCTATGACTTTCACTTTCCTGGGAACATTATCATAGCAAAGAAAGTGTTTCTCTCGGCCGGACGAGCATTTTAGGCCAAACATGCCAAACGTCCAGCAATAGCTCCCAAAACACAGGAGCCAGCACTGAAACACATAGCTGGCCTGAAACCTCCCCAGAGAGCACACAAGCAGCAACATTCATTCTAGGGCTGTGGGCTTTCACTTGCCTGGGAACCTTCATCATTCCAAAAAAAGTGTTTCTCTCGGCCGGACGAGCATTTTAGGCCAAACATGCCAAACGTCCAGCAATAGCTCCCAAAACAAAGGAGCCAGCACTGAAACACAGAGCTGGCCTGAAACCTCCCCAGAGAGCACACAAGCAGCAACATTCATTCTAGGCCTGTGGGCTTTCACTTCCCTGGAAACATTCATCTTTGCAAAAAAAGTGTTTCTCTAGGCCGGACGAGCATTTTAGGCCAAACATACATAACGTCCAGCAATAGCTCCCAAACCAAAGGAGCCAGTACTGAAACACATAGCTAGCCTGAAACCTCCCCAGGGAGCACACAAGCAGCAACATTCATTCTAGGCCTGTGGGCTTTCACTTGCCTGGGAACCTTCATCATTGCAAAAAAATTGTTTCTCTCGGCCGGACGAGCATTTTAGGCCAAACATGCAAAACGTCCAGCAATAGCTCCCAAACCAAAGGAGCCAGCACTGAAACACATAGCTGGCCTGAAACCTCCCCAGAGAGCACACAAGCAGCAACATTCATTCTAGGGCTGTGGGCTTTCACTTGCCTGGGAACCTTCATCATTGCAAAAAAAGTGTTTCTCTCGGCCGGACGAGCATTTTAGGCCAAACATGCCAAACGTCCAGCAATAGCTCCCAAAACAAAGGAGCCAGCACTGAAACACATAGCTGGCCTGAAACCTCCCCAGGGAGCACACAAGCAGCAACATTCATTCTAGGCCTGTGGGCTTTCACTTGCCTGGGAACCTTCATCATTGCAAAAAAAGTGTTTCTCTCGGCCGGACGAGCATTTTAGGCCAAACATGCCAAACGTCCAGCAATAGCTCCCAAACCAAAGGAGCCAGACTGAAACACATAGCTGGCCTGAAACCTCCCCAGGGAGCACACAAGCAGCAACATTCATTCTAGGCCTGTGGGCTTTCACTTGCCTGGGAACCTTCATCATTGCAAAAAAAGTGTTTCTCTCGGCCGGACGAGCATTTTAGGCCAAACATGCCAAACGTCCAGCAATAGCTCCCAAACCATAGGAGCCAGCACTGAAACACATAGCTGGCCTGAAACCTCCCCAGGGAGCAAACAAGCAGCAACATTCATTCTAGGGCTATGACTTTCACTTTCCTGGGAACATTATCATAGCAAATAAAGTGTTTCTCTCGGCCGGACGAGCATTTTAGGCCAAACATGCCAAACGTCCAGCAATAGCTCCCAAAACACAGGAGCCAGCACTGAAACACATAGCTGGCCTGAAACCTCCCCAGAGAGCACACAAGCAGCAACATTCATTCTAGGGCTGTGGGCTTTCACTTGCCTGGGAACCTTCATCATTGCAAAAAAAGTGTTTCTCTCGGCCGGACGAGCATTTTAGGCCAAACATGCCAAACGTCCAGCAATAGCTCCCAAAACAAAGGAGCCAGCACTGAAACACAGAGCTTGCCTGAAACCTCCCCAGAGAGCACACAAGCAGCAACATTCATTCTAGGCCTGTGGGCTTTCACTTGCCTGGGAACCTTCATCATTGCAAAAAAAGTGTTTCTCTCGGCCGGACGAGCATTTTAGGCCAAACATGCCAAACGTCCAGCAATAGCTCCCAAAACAAAGGAGCCAGCACTGAAACACAGAGCTGGCCTGAAACCTCCCCAGAGAGCACACAAGCAGCAACATTCATTCTAGGCCTGTGGGCTTTCACTTCCCTGGAAACATTCATCTTTGCAAAAAAAGTGTTTCTCTAGGCCGGACGAGCATTTTAGGCCAAACATACATAACGTCCAGCAATAGCTCCCAAACCAAAGGAGCCAGTACTGAAACACATAGCTAGCCTGAAACCTCCCCAGGGAGCACACAAGCAGCAACATTCATTCTAGGCCTGTGGGCTTTCACTTGCCTGGGAACCTTCATCATTGCAAAAAAATTGTTTCTCTCGGCCGGACGAGCATTTTAGGACAAACATGCCAAACGTCCAGCAATAGCTCCCAAACCATAGGAGCCAGCACTGAAACACATAGCTGGCCTGAAACCTCCCCAGGGAGCAAACAAGCAGCAACATTCATTCTAGGCCTGTGGGCTTTCACATGCCTGTGAACATATTCATAGCAAAAAAAGTGTTTCTCTCGGCCGGACGAGCATTTTAGGCCAAACATGCCAAACGTCCAGCAATAGCTCCCAAAACACAGGAGCCAGCACTGAAACACATAGCTGGCCTGAAACCTCCCCAGAGAGCACACAAGCAGCAACATTCATTCTAGGGCTGTGGGCTTTCACTTGCCTGGGAACCTTCATCATTGCAAAAAAAGTGTTTCTCTCGGCCGGACGAGCATTTTAGGCCAAACATGCCAAACGTCCAGCAATAGCTCCCAAACCAAAGGAGCCAGCACTGAAACACATAGCTGGCCTGAAACCTCCCCAGAGAGCACACAAGCAGCAACATTCATTCTAGGGCTGTGGGCTTTCACTTGCCTGGGAACCTTCATCATTGCAAAAAAAGTGTTTCTCTCGGCCGGACGAGCATTTTAGGCCAAACATGCCAAACGTCCAGCAATAGCTCCCAAAACAAAGGAGCCAGCACTGAAACACATAGCTGGCCTGAAACCTCCCCAGGGAGCACACAAGCAGCAACATTCATTCTAGGCCTGTGGGCTTTCACTTGCCTGGGAACCTTCATCATTGCAAAAAAAGTGTTTCTCTCGGCCGGACGAGCATTTTAGGCCAAACATGCCAAACGTCCAGCAATAGCTCCCAAACCAAAGGAGCCAGACTGAAACACATAGCTGGCCTGAAACCTCCCCAGGGAGCACACAAGCAGCAACATTCATTCTAGGCCTGTGGGCTTTCACTTGCCTGGGAACCTTCATCATTGCAAAAAAAGTGTTTCTCTCGGCCGGACGAGCATTTTAGGCCAAACATGCCAAACGTCCAGCAATAGCTCCCAAACCATAGGAGCCAGCACTGAAACACATAGCTGGCCTGAAACCTCCCCAGGGAGCAAACAAGCAGCAACATTCATTCTAGGGCTATGACTTTCACTTTCCTGGGAACATTATCATAGCAAGTAAAGTGTTTCTCTCGGCCGGACGAGCATTTTAGGCCAAACATGCCAAACGTCCAGCAATAGCTCCCAAAACACAGGAGCCAGCACTGAAACACATAGCTGGCCTGAAACCTCCCCAGAGAGCACACAAGCAGCAACATTCATTCTAGGGCTGTGGGCTTTCACTTGCCTGGGAACCTTCATCATTGCAAAAAAAGTGTTTCTCTCGGCCGGACGAGCATTTTAGGCCAAACATGCCAAACGTCCAGCAATAGCTCCCAAAACAAAGGAGCCAGCACTGAAACACAGAGCTGGCCTGAAACCTCCCCAGAGAGCACACAAGCAGCAACATTCATTCTAGGCCTGTGGGCTTTCACTTCCCTGGAAACATTCATCATTGCAAAAAAAGTGTTTCTCTAGGCCGGACGAGCATTTTAGGCCAAACATGCCAAACGTCCAGCAATAGCTCCCAAACCAAAGGAGCCAGCACTGAAACACATAGCTAGCCTGAAACCTCCCCAGGTAGCACACAAGCAGCAACATTCATTCTAGGCCTGTGGGCTTTCACTTGCCTGGGAACCTTCATCATTGCAAAAAAAGTGTTTCTCTCGGCAGGACGAGCATTTTAGGCCAAACATGCCAAACGTCCAGCAATAGCTCCCAAAACAAAGGAGCCAGCACTGAAACACATAGCTGGCCTGAAACCTCCCCAGGGAGCACACAAGCAGCAACATTCATTCTAGGCCTGTGGGCTTTCACTTGCCTGGGAACCTTCATCATTGCAAAAAAAGTGTTTCTCTCGGCCGGACGAGCATTTTAGGCCAAACATGCCAAACGTCCAGCAATAGCTCCCAAACCAAAGGAGCCAGACTGAAACACATAGCTGGCCTGAAACCTCCCCAGGGAGCACACAAGCAGCAACATTCATTCTAGGCCTGTGGGCTTTCACTTGCCTGGGAACCTTCATCATTGCAAAAAAAGTGTTTCTCTCGGCCGGACGAGCATTTTAGGCCAAACATGCCAAACGTCCAGCAATAGCTCCCAAACCATAGGAGCCAGCACTGAAACACATAGCTGGCCTGAAACCTCCCCAGGGAGCAAACAAGCAGCAACATTCATTCTAGGGCTATGACTTTCACTTTCCTGGGAACATTATCATAGCAAGTAAAGTGTTTCTCTCGGCCGGACGAGCATTTTAGGCCAAACATGCCAAACGTCCAGCAATAGCTCCCAAAACACAGGAGCCAGCACTGAAACACATAGCTGGCCTGAAACCTCCCCAGAGAGCACACAAGCAGCAACATTCATTCTAGGGCTGTGGGCTTTCACTTGCCTGGGAACCTTCATCATTGCAAAAAAAGTGTTTCTCTCGGCCGGACGAGCATTTTAGGCCAAACATGCCAAACGTCCAGCAATAGCTCCCAAAACAAAGGAGCCAGCACTGAAACACAGAGCTGGCCTGAAACCTCCCCAGAGAGCACACAAGCAGCAACATTCATTCTAGGCCTGTGGGCTTTCACTTCCCTGGAAACATTCATCATTGCAAAAAAAGTGTTTCTCTAGGCCGGACGAGCATTTTAGGCCAAACATGCCAAACGTCCAGCAATAGCTCCCAAACCAAAGGAGCCAGCACTGAAACACATAGCTAGCCTGAAACCTCCCCAGGTAGCACACAAGCAGCAACATTCATTCTAGGCCTGTGGGCTTTCACTTGCCTGGGAACCTTCATCATTGCAAAAAAAGTGTTTCTCTCGGCAGGACGAGCATTTTAGGCCAAACATGCCAAACGTCCAGCAATAGCTCGCAAACCAAAGAAGCCAGCACTGAAACACATAGCTGGCCTGAAACCTCCCCAGGGAGCACACAAGCAGCAACATTCATTTTAGGCCTGTGGGCTTTCACTTGCCTGGGAACCTTCGTCATTGCAAAAAAAGTGTTTCTCTCGGCCGGACGAGCATTTTAGGCCAAACATGCCAAACGTCCAGCAATAGCTCCCAAACCAAAGGAGCCAGACTGAAACACATAGCTGGCCTGAAACCTCCCCAGGTAGCACACAAGCAGCAACATTCATTCTAAGCCTGTGGGCTTTCACTTGCCTGGGAACCTTCATCATTGCAAAAAAAGTGTTTCTCTCGGCCGGACGAGCATTTTAGGCCAAACATGCCAAACGTCCAGCAATAGCTCCCAAACCATAGGAGCTAGCACTGAAACACATAGCTGGCCTGAAACCTCCCCAGGGAGCACACAAGCAGCAACATTCATTCTAGGCCTGTGGGCTTTCACTTGCCTGGGAACCTTCATCATTGCAAAAAAAGTGTTTCTCTCGGCCGGACGAGCATTTTAGGCCAAACATGCCAAATGTCCAGCAATAGCTCCCAAACCAAAGGAGCCAGAGTGAAACACATAGCTGGACTGAAACCTCCCCAGGGAGCACACAAGCAGCAACATTCATTCTAGGCCTGTGGGCTTTCACTTCCCTGGGAACCTTCATCATTGCAAAAAAAGTGTTTCTCTCGGCCAGACGAGCATTTTAGGCCAAACATGCCAAACGTCCAGCAATAGCTCTCAAACCAAAGGAGCCAGACTGAAACACATAGCTGGCCTGAAACCTCCCCAGGGAGCACACAAGCAGCAACATTCATTCTAGGCCTGTGGGCTTTCACTTGCCTGGGAACCTTCATCATTGCAAAAAAAGTGTTTCTCTCGGCCGGACGAGCATTTTAGGCCAAACATGCCAAACGTCCAGCAATAGCTCCCAAACCAAAGGAGCCAGACTGAAACACATAGCTGGCCTGAAACCTCCCCAGGGAGCACACAAGCAGCAACATTCATTCTAGGGCTGTGGGCTTTCACTTGCCTGGGAACCTTCATCATTGCAAAAAATGTGTTTCTCTCGGCAGGACGAGCATTTTAGGCCAAACATGACAAACGTCCAGCAATAGCTCGCAAACCAAAGGAGCCAGCACTGATACACATAGCTGGCCTGAAACCTCCCCAGGGAGCACACAAGCAGCAACATTCATTCTAGGGCTGTGGGCTTTCACTTGCCTGGGAACCTTCATCATTGCAATAAAAGTGTTTCTCTCGGCCGGACGAGCATTTTAGGCCAAACATGCCAAATGTCCAGCAATAGCTCCCAAACCAAAGGAGCCAGACTGAAACACATAGCTGGACTGAAACCTCCCCAGGGAGCACACAAGCAGCAACATTCATTCTAGGCCTGTGGGCTTTCACTTCCCTGGGAACCTTCATCATTGCAAAAAAAGTGTTTCTCTCGGCCAGACGAGCATTTTAGGCCAAACATGCCAAACGTCCAGCAATAGCTCCCAAACCAAAGGAGCCAGACTGAAACACATAGCTGGCCTGAAACCTCCCCAGGGAGCACACAAGCAGCAACATTCATTCTAGGCCTGTGGGCTTTCACTTGCCTGGGAACCTTCATCATTGCAAAAAAAGTGTTTCTCTCGGCCGGACGAGCATTTTAGGCCAAACATGCCAAACGTCCAGCAATAGCTCCCAAACCAAAGGAGCCAGACTGAAACACATAGCTGGCCTGAAACCTCCCCAGGGAGCACACAAGCAGCAACATTCATTCTAGGGCTGTGGGCTTTCACTTGCCTGGGAACCTTCATCATTGCAAAAAATGTGTTTCTCTCGGCAGGACGAGCATTTTAGGCCAAACATGACAAACGTCCAGCAATAGCTCGCAAACCAAAGGAGCCAGCACTGATACACATAGCTGGCCTGAAACCTCCCCAGGGAGCACACAAGCAGCAACATTCATTCTAGGGCTGTGGGCTTTCACTTGCCTGGGAACCTTCATCATTGCAAAAAAAGTGTTTCTCTCGGCCGGACGAGCATTTTAGGCCAAACATGCCAAACGTCCAGCAATAGCTCCCAAAACAAAGGAGCCAGCACTGAAACACAGAGCTGGCCTGAAACCTCCCCAGAGAGCACACAAGCAGCAACATTCATTCTAGGCCTGTGGGCTTTCACTTCCCTGGAAACATTCATCATTGCAAAAAAAGTGTTTCTCTAGGCCGGACGAGCATTTTAGGCCAAACATACCTAACGTCCAGCAATAGCTCCCAAACCAAAGGAGCCAGCACTGAAACACATAGCTAGCCTGAAACCTCCCCAGGTAGCACACAAGCAGCAACATTCATTCTAGGCCTGTGGGCTTTCACTTGCCTGGGAACCTTCATCATTGCAAAAAAATTGTTTCTCTCGGCCGGACGAGCATTTTAGGCCAAACATGCCAAACGTCCAGCAATAGCTCCCAAACCATAGGAGCCAGCACTGAAACACATAGCTGGCCTGAAACCTCCCCAGGGAGCAAACAAGCAGCAACATTCATTCTAGGCCTGTGGGCTTTCACATGCCTGGGAACATATTCATAGCAAAAAAAGTGTTTCTCTCGGCCGGACGAGTATTTTAGGCCAAACATGCCAAACGTCCAGCAATAGCTCCCAAAACACAGGAGCCAGCACTGAAACACATAGCTGGCCTGAAACCTCCCCAGAGAGCACACAAGCAGCAACATTCATTCTAGGGCTGTGGGCTTTCACTTGCCTGGGAACCTTCATCATTGCAAAAAAAGTGTTTCTCTCGGCCGGACGAGCATTTTAGGCCAAACATGCCAAACGTCCAGCAATAGCTCCCAAACCAAAGGAGCCAGCACTGAAACACATAGCTGGCCTGAAACCTCCCCAGGGAGCACACAAGCAGCAACATTCATTCTAGGCCTGTGGGCTTTCACTTGCCTGTGAACATATTCATAGCAAAAAAAGTGTTTCTCTCGGCCGGACGAGCATTTTAGGCCAAACATGCCAAACGTCCAGCAATAGCTCCCAAAACAAAGGAGCCAGCACTGAAACACATAGCTGGCCTGAAACCTCCCCAGGGAGCACACAAGCAGCAACATTCATTCTAGGGCTGTGGGCTTTCACTTGCCTGGGAACCTTCATCATTGCAAAAAAAGTGTTTCTCTCGGCCGGACGAGCATTTTAGGCCAAACATGCCAAACGTCCAGCAATAGCTCCGAAAACAAAGGAGGCAGCACTGAAACACATAGCTGGCCTGAAACCTCCCCAGGGAGCACACAAGCAGCAACATTCATTCTAGGGCTGTGGGCTTTCACTTGCCTGGGAACCTTCATCATTGCAAAAAAAGTGTTTCTCTCGGCCGGACGAGCATTTTAGGCCAAACATGCCAAACGTCCAGCAATAGCTCCCAAACCAAAGGAGCCAGACTGAAACACATAGCTGGCCTGAAACCTCCCCAGGGAGCACACAAGCAGCAACATTCATTCTAGGCCTGTGGGCTTTCACTTGCCTGGGAACCTTCATCATTGCAAAAAAAGTGTTTCTCTCGGCAGGACGAGCATTTTAGGCCAAACATGACAAACGTCCAGCAATAGCTCGCAAACCAAAGGAGCCAGCACTGAAACACATAGCTGGCCTGAAACCTCCCCAGGGAGCACACAAGCAGCAACATTCATTCTAGGGCTGTGGGCTTTCACTTGCCTGGGAACCTTCATCATTGCAAAAAAAGTGTTTCTCTCGGCCGGACGAGCATTTTAGGCCAAACATGCCAAACGTCCAGCAATAGCTCCCAAACCATAGGAGCCAGCACTGAAACACATAGCTGGCCTGAAACCTCCCCAGGGAGCAAACAAGCAGCAACATTCATTCTAGGCCTGTGGGCTTTCACATGCCTGTGAACATATTCATAGCAAAACAAGTGTTTCTCTCGGCCGGACGAGTATTTTAGGCCAAACATGCCAAACGTCCAGCAATAGCTCCCAAAACACAGGAGCCAGCACTGAAACACATAGCTGGCCTGAAACCTCCCCAGAGAGCACACAAGCAGCAACATTCATTCTAGGGCTGTGGGCTTTCACTTGCCTGGGAACCTTCATCATTGCAAAAAAAGTGTTTCTCTCGGCCGGACGAGCATTTTAGGCCAAACATGCCAAACGTCCAGCAATAGCTCCCAAACCAAAGGAGCCAGCACTGAAACACATAGCTGGCCTGAAACCTCCCCAGGGAGCAAACAAGCAGCAACATTCATTCTAGGCCTGTAGGCTTTCACATGCCTGTGAGCATATTCATAGCAAAAAAACTGTTTCTCTCGGCCGGACGAGCATTTTAGGCCAAACATGCCAAACGTCCAGCAATAGCTCCCAAACCAAAGGAGCCAGACTGAAACACATAGCTGGCCTGAAACCTCCCCAGGGAGCACACAAGCAGCAACATTCATTCTAGGCCTGTGGGCTTTCACTTGCCTGGGAACCTTCATCATTGCAAAAAATGTGTTTATCTCGGCAGGACGAGCATTTTAGGCCAAACATGACAAACGTCCAGCAATAGCTCGCAAACTAAAGGAGCCAGCACTGAAACACATAGCTGGCCTGAAACCTCCCCAGGGAGCACACAAGCAGCAACATTCATTCTAGGGCTGTGGGCTTTCACTTGCCTGGGAACCTTCATCATTGCAAAAATAGTGTTTCTCTCGGCCGGACGAGCATTTTAGGCCAAACATGCCAAACGTCCAGCAATAGCTCCCAAAACAAAGGAGCCAGCACTGAAACACAGAGCTGGCCTGAAACCTCCCCAGGTAGCACACAAGCAGCAACATTCATTCTAGGCCTGTGGGCTTTCACTTGCCTGGGAACCTTCATCATTGCAAAAAAATTGTTTCTCTCGGCCGGACGAGCATTTTAGGACAAACATGCCAAACGTCCAGCAATAGCTCCCAAACCATAGGAGCCAGCACTGAAACACATAGCTGGCCTGAAACCTCCCCAGGGAGCAAACAAGCAGCAACATTCA
This sequence comes from Porphyrio hochstetteri, assembly GCA_020800305.1. Lineage (NCBI taxonomy): Eukaryota > Metazoa > Chordata > Aves > Gruiformes > Rallidae > Porphyrio > Porphyrio hochstetteri. The sequence goes on from CM036928.1 coordinate 8,048,603, forward strand.
TTCTAGGCCTGTGGGCTTTCACATGCCTGTGAACATATTCATAGCAAAAAAAGTGTTTCTCTCGGCCGGACGAGTATTTTAGGCCAAACATGCCAAACGTCCAGCAATAGCTCCCAAAACACAGGAGCCAGCACTGAAACACATAGCTGGCCTGAAACCTCCCCAGAGAGCACACAAGCAGCAACATTCATTCTAGGGCTGTGGGCTTTCACTTGCCTGGGAACCTTCATCATTGCAAAAAAAGTGTTTCTCTCGGCCGGACGAGCATTTTAGGCCAAACATGCCAAACGTCCAGCAATAGCTCCCAAACCAAAGGAGCCAGCACTGAAACACATAGCTGGCCTGAAACCTCCCCAGGGAGCACACAAGCAGCAGCATTCATTCTAGGCCTGTGGGCTTTCACTTGCCTGGGAACCTTCATCATTGCAAAAAAAGTGTTTCTCTCGGCCGGACGAGCATTTTAGGCCAAACATGCAAAACGTCCAGCAATAGCTCCCAAACCAAAGGAGCCAGACTGAAACACATAGCTGGCCTGAAACCTCCCCAGGGAGCACACAAGCAGCAACATTCATTCTAGGGCTGTGAGCTTTCACTTGCCTGGGAACCTTCATCATTGCAAAAAAAGTGTTTCTCTCGGCCGGACGAGCATTTTAGGCCAAACATGCCAAACGTCCAGCAATAGCTCCCAAAACAAAGGAGCCAGCACTGAAACACAGAGCTGGCCTGAAACCTCCCCAGAGAGCACACAAGCAGCAACATTCATTCTAGGCCTGTGGGCTTTCACTTCCCTGGAAACATTCATCATTGCAAAAAAAGTGTTTCTCTAGGCCGGACGAGCATTTTAGGCCAAACATACCTAACGTCCAGCAATAGCTCCCAAACCAAAGGAGCCAGCACTGAAACACATAGCTAGCCTGAAACCTCCCCAGGGAGCACACAAGCAGCAACATTCATTCTAGGCCTGTGGGCTTTCACTTGCCTGGGAACCTTCATCATTGCAAAAAAATTGTTTCTCTCGGCCGGACGAGCATTTTAGGCCAAACATGCCAAACGTCCAGCAATAGCTCCCAAACCATAGGAGCCAGCACTGAAACACATAGCTGGCCTGAAACCTCCCCAGGGAGCAAACAAGCAGCAACATTCATTCTAGGCCTGTGGGCTTTCACATGCCTGTGAACATATTCATAGCAAAAAAAGTGTTTCTCTCGGCCGGACGAGTATTTTAGGCCAAACATGCCAAACGTCCAGCAATAGCTCCCAAAACACAGGAGCCAGCACTGAAACACATAGCTGGCCTGAAACCTCCCCAGAGAGCACACAAGCAGCAACATTCATTCTAGGGCTGTGGGCTTTCACTTGCCTGGGAACCTTCATCATTGCAAAAAAAGTGTTTCTCTCGGCCGGACGAGCATTTTAGGCCAAACATGCCAAACGTCCAGCAATAGCTCCCAAACCAAAGGAGCCAGCACTGAAACACATAGCTGGCCTGAAACCTCCCCAGGGAGCAAACAAGCAGCAACATTCATTCTAGGCCTGTGGGCTTTCACATGCCTGTGAACATATTCATAGCAAAACAAGTGTTTCTCTCGGCCGGACGAGTATTTTAGGCCAAACATGCCAAACGTCCAGCAATAGCTCCCAAAACACAGGAGCCAGCACTGAAACACATAGCTGGCCTGAAACCTCCCCAGAGAGCACACAAGCAGCAACATTCATTCTAGGGCTGTGGGCTTTCACTTGCCTGGGAACCTTCATCATTGCAAAAAAAGTGTTTCTCTCGGCCGGACGAGCATTTTAGGCCAAACATGCCAAACGTCCAGCAATAGCTCCCAAACCAAAGGAGCCAGCACTGAAACACATAGCTGGCCTGAAACCTCCCCAGGGAGCAAACAAGCAGCAACATTCATTCTAGGCCTGTGGGCTTTCACATGCCTGTGAGCATATTCATAGCAAAAAAAGTGTTTCTCTCGGCCGGACGAGCATTTTAGGCCAAACATGCCAAACGTCCAGCAATAGCTCCCAAAACACAGGAGCCAGCACTGAAACACATAGCTGGCCTGAAACCTCCCCAGAGAGCACACAAGCAGCAACATTCATTCTAGGGCTGTGGGCTTTCACTTGCCTGGGAACCTTCATCATTGCAAAAAAAGTGTTTCTCTCGGCCGGACGAGCATTTTAGGCCAAACATGCCAAACGTCCAGCAATAGCTCCCAAACCAAAGGAGCCAGACTGAAACACATAGCTGGCCTGAAACCTCCCCAGGGAGCACACAAGCAGCAACATTCACTCTAGGCCTGTGGGCTTTCACTTCCCTGGGAACATTATCATAGCAAAAATGATGTTTCTCTCGGCCGGATAAGCATTTTAGGCCAAACATGCCAAACGTCCAGCAATAGCTCCCAAAACAAAGGAGCCAGCACTGAAACACGTAGCTGGCCTGAAACCTCCCCAGGGAGCACACAAGCAGCAACATTCATTCTAGGGCTGTGGGCTTTCACTTGCCTGGGAACCTTCATCATTGCAAAAAAAGTGTTTCTCTCGGCCGGACGAGCATTTTAGCCAAACATGCCAAACGTCCAGCAATAGCTCCCAAAACAAAGGAGCCAGCACTGAAACACATAGCTGGCCTGAAACCTCCCCAGAGAGCACACAAGCAGCAACATTCATTCTAGGCCTGTGGGGTTTCTCTTCCCTGGAAACATTCATCATTGCAAAAAAAGTGTTTCTCTCGGCCGGACGAGCATTTTAGGCCAAACATACATAACGTCCATCAATAGCTCCCAAACCAAAGGAGCCAGCACTGAAACACATAGCTAGCCTGAAACCTCCCCAGGGAGCACACAAGCAGCAACATTCATTCTAGGGCTGTGGGCTTTCACTTGCCTGGGAATATTATCATAGCAAAAAAAGTGTTTCTCTCGGCCGGATAAGCATTTTAGGCCAAACATGCCAAACGTCCAGCAATAGCTCCCAAAACAAAGGAGCCAGCACTGAAACACATAGCTGGCCTGAAACCTCCCCAGGGAGCACACAAGCAGCAACATTCATTCTAGGGCTGTGGGCTTTCACTTGCCTGGGAATATTATCATAGCAAAAAAGTGTTTCTCTCGGCCGGATAAGCATTTTAGGCCAATCATGCCAAACGTCCAGCAATAGCTCCCAAAACAAAGGAGCCAGCACTGAAACACATAGCTGGCCTGAAACCTCCCCAGGGAGCACACAAGCAGCAACATTCATTCTAGGGCTATGGGCTTTCACTTGCCTGGGAACATATTCATAGCAAAAAAAGTGTTTCTCTCGGCCGGATAAGCATTTTAGGCCAAACATGCCAACCGTCCAGCAATAGCTCCCAAAACAAAGGAGCCAGCACTGAAACACATAGCTAGCCTGAAACCTCCCCAGGGAGCACACAAGCAGCAACATTCATTCTAGGCCTGTGGGCTTTCACTTGCCTGGGAACCTTCATCATTGCAAAAAAATTGTTTCTCTCGGCCGGACGAGCATTTTAGGCCAAACATGCCAAACGTCCAGCAATAGCTCCCAAACCATAGGAGCCAGCACTGAAACACATAGCTGGCCTGAAACCTCCCCAGGGAGCAAACAAGCAGCAACATTCATTCTAGGCCTGTGGGCTTTCACATGCCTGTGAACATATTCATAGCAAAACAAGTGTTTCTCTCGGCCGGACGAGCATTTTAGGCCAAACATGCCAAACGTCCAGCAATAGCTCCCAAAACACAGGAGCCAGCACTGAAACACATAGCTGGCCTGAAACCTCCCCAGAGAGCACACAAGCAGCAACATTCATTCTAGGGCTGTGGGCTTTCACTTGCCTGGGAACCTTCATCATTGCAAAAAAAGTGTTTCTCTCGGCCGGACGAGCATTTTAGGCCAAACATGCCAAACGTCCAGCAATAGCTCCCAAACCAAAGGAGCCAGACTGAAACACATAGCTGGCCTGAAACCTCCCCAGGGAGCACACAAGCAGCAACATTCACTCTAGGCCTGTGGGCTTTCACTTGCCTGTGAACATATTCATAGCAAAAAAAGTGTTTCTCTCGGCCGGACGAGCATTTTAGGCCAAACATGCCAAACGTCCAGCAATAGCTCCCAAACCAAAGGAGCCAGACTGAAACACATAGCTGGCCTGAAACCTCCCCAGGGAGCACACAAGCAGCAACATTCATTCTAGGCCTGTGGGCTTTCACTTCCCTGGGAACATTATCATAGCAAAAATAATGTTTCTCTCGGCCGGATAAGCATTTTAGGCCAAACATGCCAACCGTCCAGCAATAGCTCCCAAAACAAAGGAGCCAGCACTGAAACACATAGCTGGCCTGAAACCTCCCCAGGGAGCACACAAGCAGCAACATTCATTCTAGGGCTGTGGGCTTTCACTTGCCTGGGAACCTTCATCATTGCAAAAAAAGTGTTTCTCTCGGCCGGACGAGCATTTTAGCCAAACATGCCAAACGTCCAGCAATAGCTCCCAAAACAAAGGAGCCAGCACTGAAACACATAGCTGGCCTGAAACCTCCCCAGGGAGCACACAAGCAGCAACATTCATTCTAGGCCTGTGGGGTTTCTCTTCCCTGGAAACATTCATCATTGCAAAAAAAGTGTTTCTCTCGGCCGGACGAGCATTTTAGGCCAAACATGCCAAACGTCCAGCAATTGCTCCCAAACCAAAGGAGCCAGCACTGAAACACATAGCTAGCCTGAAACCTCCCCAGGGAGCACATAAGCAGCAACATTCATTCTAGGGCTGTGGGCTTTCACTTGCCTGGGAATATTATCATAGCAAAAAAAGTGTTTCTCTCGGCCGGATAAGCATTTTAGGCCAAACATGCCAAACGTCCAGCAATAGCTCCCAAAACAAAGGAGCCAGCACTGAAACACATAGCTGGCCTGAAACCTCCCCAGGGAGCACACAAGCAGCAACATTCATTCTAGGGCTGTGGGCTTTCACTTGCCTGGGAATATTATCATAGCAAAAAAGTGTTTCTCTCGGCCGGATAAGCATTTTAGGCCAAACATGCCAAACGTCCAGCAATAGCTCCCAAAACAAAGGAGCCAGCACTGAAACACATAGCTGGCCTGAAACCTCCCCAGGGAGCACACAAGCAGCAACATTCATTCTAGGGCTGTGGGCTTTCACTTGCCTGGGAACCTTCATCATTGCAAAAAAAGTGTTTCTCTCGGCCGGACGAGCATTTTAGGCGAAACATGCCAAACGTCCATCAATAACTCCCAAACCAAAGGAGCCAGACTGAAACATATAGCTGGCCTGAAACCTCCCCAGGGAGCACACAAGCAGCAACATTCATTCTAGGCCTGTGGGCTTTCACTTGCCTGGGAACATTCATCATTGCAAAAAAAGTGTTTCTCTCGGTGGACGAGCATTTTAGGCCAAACATGCCAAACGTCCAGCAATAGCTCCCAAACCAAAGGAGCCAGCAGTGAAAAACATAGCTGGCCTGAAACCTCCCCAGGGAGCACACAAGCAGCAACATTCATTCTAGGCCTGTGGGCTTTCACTTCCCTGGGAACATTCATCATAGCAAAAAAAGTGTTTCTCTCGGCCGGACAAGCATTTTAGGCCAAACATGCCAAACGTCCAGCAATAGCTCCCAAACGAAAGGAGCCAGCACTGAAACACATAGCTGGCCTGAAACCTCCCCAGGGAGCACACAAGCAGCAACATTCATTCTAGGCCTGTGGGCTTTCACTTGCCTGGGAACCTTCATCATTGCAAAAAAAGTGTTTCTCTCGGCAGGACGAGCATTTTAGGCCAAACATGCCAAACGTCCAGCAATAGCTCCCAAACCAAAGGAGCCAGCACTGAAACACATAGCTGGCCTGAAACCTCCCCAGGGAGCAAACAAGCAGCAACATTCATTCTAGGCCTGTGGGCTTTCACATGCCTGTGAGCATATTCATAGCAAAAAAAGTGTTTCTCTCGGCCGGACGAGCATTTTAGGCCAAACATGCCAAACGTCCAGCAATAGCTCCCAAAACACAGGAGCCAGCACTGAAACACATAGCTGGCCTGAAACCTCCCCAGAGAGCACACAAGCAGCAACATTCATTCTAGGGCTGTGGGCTTTCACTTGCCTGGGAACCTTCATCATTGCAAAAAAAGTGTTTCTCTCGGCCGGACGAGCATTTTAGGCCAAACATGCCAAACGTCCAGCAATAGCTCCCAAACCAAAGGAGCCAGACTGAAACATATAGCTGGCCTGAAACCTCCCCAGAGAGCACACAAGCAGCAACATTCATTCTAGGGCTGTGGGCTTTCACTTGCCTGGGAACCTTCATCATTGCAAAAAAAGTGTTTCTCTCGGCCGGACGAGCATTTTAGGCCAAACATGCCAAACGTCCAGCAATAGCTCCCAAACCAAAGGAGCCAGCACTGAAACACATAGCTGGCCTGAAACCTCCCCAGGGAGCACACAAGCAGCAGCATTCATTCTAGGCCTGTGGGCTTTCACTTGCCTGGGAACCTTCATCATTGCAAAAAAAGTGTTTCTCTCGGCCGGACGAGCATTTTAGGCCAAACATGCAAAACGTCCAGCAATAGCTCCCAAACCAAATGAGCCAGACTGAAACACATAGCTGGCCTGAAACCTCCCCAGGGAGCACACAAGCAGCAACATTCATTCTAGGCCTGTGGGCTTTCACTTGCCTGGGAACCTTCATCATTGCAAAAAAAGTGTTTCTCTCGTCTGGACGAGCATTTTAGGCCAAACATACCTAACGTCCAGCAATAGCTCCCAAACCAAAGGAGCCAGCACTGAAACATATAGCTAGCCTGAAACCTCCCCAGGGAGCACACAAGCAGCAACATTCATTCTAGGCCTGTGGGCTTTCACTTGCCTGGGAACCTTCATCTTTGCAAAAAAAGTGTTTCTCCGGCCGGACGAGCATTTTAGGCCAAACATGCCAAACGTCCAGCAATAGCTCCCAAACCATAGGAGCCAGCACTGAAACACATAGCTGGCCTGAAACCTCCCCAGGGAGCACACAAGCAGCAACATTCATTCTAGGGCTATGGGCTTTCACTTGCCTGGGAACATATTCATAGCAAAAAAAGTGTTTCTCTCGGCCGGATAAGCATTTTAGGCCAAACATGCCAATCGTCCAGCAATAGCTCCCAAAACAAAGGAGCCAGCACTGAAACACATAGCTGGCCTGAAACCTCCCCAGGGAGCACACAAGCAGCAACATTCATTCTAGGCCTGTGGGCTTTCACTTCCCTGGGAACATTATCATAGCAAAAATAATGTTTCTCTCGGCCGGATAAGCATTTTAGGCCAAACATGCCAACCGTCCAGCAATAGCTCCCAAAACAAAGGAGCCAGCACTGAAACACATAGCTGGCCTGAAACCTCCCCAGGGAGCACACAAGCAGCAACATTCATTCTAGGGCTGTGGGCTTTCACTTGCCTGGGAACCTTCATCATTGCAAAAAAAGTGTTTCTCTCGGCCGGACGAGCATTTTAGCCAAACATGCCAAACGTCCAGCAATAGCTCCCAAAACAAAGGAGCCAGCACTGAAACACATAGCTGGCCTGAAACCTCCCCAGGGAGCACACAAGCAGCAACATTCATTCTAGGCCTGTGGGGTTTCTCTTCCCTGGAAACATTCATCATTGCAAAAAAAGTGTTTCTCTCGGCCGGACGAGCATTTTAGGCCAAACATACATAACGTCCATCAATAGCTCCCAAACCAAAGGAGCCAGCACTGAAACACATAGCTAGCCTGAAACCTCCCCAGGGAGCACACAAGCAGCAACATTCATTCTAGGGCTGTGGGCTTTCACTTGCCTGGGAATATTATCATAGCAAAAAAAGTGTTTCTCTCGGCCGGATAAGCATTTTAGGCCAAACATGCCAAACGTCCAGCAATAGCTCCCAAAACAAAGGAGCCAGCACTGAAACACATAGCTGGCCTGAAACCTCCCCAGGGAGCACACAAGCAGCAACATTCATTCTAGGGCTGTGGGCTTTCACTTGCCTGGGAATATTATCATAGCAAAAAAGTGTTTCTCTCGGCCGGATAAGCATTTTAGGCCAAACATGCCAAACGTCCAGCAATAGCTCCCAAAACAAAGGAGCCAGCACTGAAACACATAGCTGGCCTGAAACCTCCCCAGGGAGCACACAAGCAGCAACATTCATTCTAGGGCTGTGGGCTTTCACTTGCCTGGGAACCTTCATCATTGCAAAAAAAGTGTTTCTCTCGGCCGGACGAGCATTTTAGGCCAAACATGCCAAACGTCCAGCAATAACTCCCAAACCAAAGGAGCCAGACTGAAACATATAGCTGGCCTGAAACCTCCCCAGGGAGCACACAAGCAGCAACATTCATTCTAGGCCTGTGGGCTTTCACTTGCCTGGGAACATTCATCATTGCAAAAAAAGTGTTTCTCTCGGTGGACGAGCATTTTAGGCCAAACATGCCAAACGTCCAGCAATAGCTCCCAAACCAAAGGAGCCAGCAGTGAAAAACATAGCTGGCCTGAAACCTCCCCAGGGAGCACACAAGCAGCAACATTCATTCTAGGCCTGTGGGCTTTCACTTCCCTGGGAACATTCATCATAGCAAAAAAAGTGTTTCTCTCGGCCGGACAAGCATTTTAGGCCAAACATGCCAAACGTCCAGCAATAGCTCCCAAACGAAAGGAGCCAGCACTGAAACACATAGCTGGCCTGAAACCTCCCCAGGGAGCACACAAGCAGCAACATTCATTCTAGGCCTGTGGGCTTTCACTTGCCTGGGAACCTTCATCATTGCAAAAAAAGTGTTTCTCTCGGCAGGACGAGCATTTTAGGCCAAACATGCCAAACGTCCAGCAATAGCTCCCAAAACAAAGGAGCCAGCACTGAAACACATAGCTGGCCTGAAACCTCCCCAGGGAGCACAAAAGCAGCAACATTCATTCTAGGGCTGTGGGCTTTCACTTGCCTGGGAACCTTCATCATTGCAAAAAAAGTGTTTCTCTCGGCCAGACGAGCATTTTAGGCCAAACATGCCAAACGTCCAGCAATAGCTCCCAAACCAAAGGAGCCAGACTGAAACACATAGCTGGCCTGAAACCTCCCCAGGGAGCACACAAGCAGCAACATTCATTCTAGGGCTGTGGGCTTTCACTTGCCTGGGAACCTTCATCATTGCAAAAAAAGTGTTTCTCTCGGCCGGACGAGCATTTTAGGCCAAACATGCCAAATGTCCAGCAATAGCTCCCAAACCAAAGGAGCCAGCACTGAAACACATAGCTGGCCTGAAACCTCCCCAGGGAGCACACAAGCAGCAACATTCATTCTAGGCCTGTGGGCTTTCACTTGCCTGGGAACCTTCATCATTGCAAAAAAAGTGTTTCTCTCGGCCGGACGAGCATTTTAGGCCAAACATGACAAACGTCCAGCAATAGCTCCCAAACCAAAGGAGCCAGACTGAAACACATAGCTGGCCTGAAACCTCCCCAGGGAGCACACAAGCAGCAACATTCATTCTAGGCCTGTGGGCTTTCACTTGCCTGGGAACCTTCATCATTCCAAAAAAAGTGTTTCTGTCGTCTGGACGAGCATTTTATGCCAAACATGCCAAACGTCCAGCAATAGCTCCCAAACCAAAGGAGCCAGCACTGAAACACATAGCTGGCCTGAAACATCCCCAGGGAGCACACAAGCAGCAACATTCATTCTAGGCCTGTGGGCTTTCACTTGCCTGTGAACATATTCATAGCAAAAAAAGTGTTTCTCTCGGCCGGACGAGCATTTTAGGCCAAACATGCCAAACGTCCAGCAATAGCTCCCAAAACAAAGGAGCCAGCACTGAAACACATAGCTGGCCTGAAACCTCCCCAGGGAGCACACAAGCAGCAACATTCATTCTAGGGCTGTGGGCTTTCACTTGCCTGGGAACCTTCATCATTGCAAAAAAAGTGTTTCTCTCGGCCGGACGAGCATTTTAGGCCAAACATGCCAAACGTCCAGCAATAGCTCCCAAACCAAAGGAGCCAGCACTGAAACACAGAGCTGGCCTGAATCCTCCCCAGAGAGCACACAAGCAGCAACATTCATTCTAGGCCTGTGGCCTTTCACTTCCCTGGAAACATTCATCATTGCAAAAAAAGTGTTTCTCTCGGCCGGACGAGCATTTTAGGCCAAACATACCTAACGTCCAGCAATAGCTCCCAAACCAAAGGAGCCAGCACTGAAACACATAGCTAGCCTGAAACCTCCCCAGGTAGCACACAAGCAGCAACATTCATTCTAGGCCTGTGGGCTTTCACTTGCCTGGGAACCTTCATCATTGCAAAAAAATTGTTTCTCTCGGCCGGACGAGCATTTTAGGCCAAACATGCCAAACGTCCAGCAATAGCTCCCAAACCATAGGAGCCAGCACTGAAACACATAGCTGGCCTGAAACCTCCCCAGGGAGCAAACAAGCAGCAACATTCATTCTAGGGCTGTGGGCTTTCACTTGCCTGGGAACCTTCATCATTGCAAAAAAAGTGTTTCTCTCGGCCGGACGAGCATTTTAGGCCAAACATGCCAAACGTGCAGCAATAGCTCCCAAACCAAAGGAGCCAGACTGAAACACATAGCTGGCCTGAAACCTCCCCAGGGAGCAGACAAGCAGCAACATTCATTCTAGGCCTGTGGGCTTTCACTTGCCTGGGAACCTTCATCATTGCGAAAAAAGTGTTTCTCTCGGCCGGACGAGCATTTTAGGCCAAACATGCCAAACGTCGAGCAATATCTCCCAAACCATAGGAGCCAGCACTGAAACACATAGCTGGCCTGAAACCTCCCCAAAGAGCACACAAGCAGCAACATTCATTCTAGGCCTGTGGGCTTTCACTTCCCTGGAAACATTCATCTTTGCAAAAAAAGTTTTTCTCTCGGCCGGACGAGCATTTTAGGCCAAACATGCCAAACGTCCAGCAATAGCTCCCAAACCAAAGGAGCCAGCACTGAAACACATAGCTGGCCTGAAACCTCCCCAGGGAGCACACAAGCAGCAACATTCATTCTAGGCCTGTGGGCTTTCACATGCCTGTGAACATATTCATAGCAAAAAAAGTGTTTCTCTCGGCCGGACGAGTATTTTAGGCCAAACATGCCAAACGTCCAGCAATAGCTCCCAAACCAAAGGAGCCAGCACTGAAACACATAGCTGGCCTGAAACCTCCCCAGAGAGCACACAAGCAGCAACATTCATTCTAGGGCTGTGGGCTTTCACTTGCCTGGGAACCTTCATCATTGCAAAAAAAGTGTTTCTCTCGGCCGGACGAGCATTTTAGGCCAAACATGCCAAACGTCCAGCAATAGCTCCCAAACCAAAGGAGCCAGCACTGAAACACATAGCTGGCCTGAAACCTCCCCAGGGAGCACACAAGGAGCAACATTCATTCTAGGCCTGTGGGCTTTCACTTGCCTGGGAACAGTCGTAATATCAAAAAAAGTGTTTCTCTCGGCCGGACGAGCATTTTAGGCCAAACATACCAAACGTCCAGCAATAGCTCCCAAAACAAAGGAGCCAGCACTGAAACACATAGCTGGCCTGAAACCTCCCCAGGGAGCACACAAGCAGCAACATTCATTCTAGGGCTGTGGGCTTTCACTTGCCTGTGAACATATTCATAGCAAAAAAAGTGTTTCTCTCGGCCGGACGAGTATTTTAGGCCAAACATGCCAAACGTCCAGCAATAGCTCCCAAAACACAGGAGCCAGCACGGAAACACATAGCTGGCCTGAAACCTCCCCAGAGAGCACACAAGCAGCAACATTCATTCTAGGGCTGTGGGCTTTCACTTGCCTGGGAACCTTCATCATTGCAAAAAAAGTGTTTCTCTCGGCCAGACGAGCATTTTAGGCCAAACATGCCAAACGTCCAGCAATAGCTCCCAAACCAAAGGAGCCAGCACTGAAACACATAGCTGGCCTGAAACCTCCACAGGGAGCACACAAGCAGCAACATTCATTCTAGGCCTGTGGGCTTTCACTTGCCTGGGAACCTTCATCATTTCAAAAAAAGTGTTTCTCTCGGCCGGACGAGCATTTTAGGCCAAACATACCTAACGTCCAGCAATAGCTCCCAAACCAAAGGAGCCAGCACTGAAACACATAGCTAGCCTGAAACCTCCCCAGGTAGCACACAAGCAGCAACATTCATTCTAGGCCTGTGGGCTTTCACTTGCCTGGGAACCTTCATCATTGCAAAAAAATTGTTTCTCTCGGCCGGACGAGCATTTTAGGCCAAACATGCCAAACGTCCAGCAATAGCTCCCAAACCATAGGAGCCAGCACTGAAACACATAGCTGGCCTGAAACCTCCCCAGGGAGCAAACAAGCAGCAACATTCATTCTAGGGCTGTGGGCTTTCACTTGCCTGGGAACCTTCATCATTGCAAAAAAAGTGTTTCGGCCGGACGAGCATTTTAGGCCAAACATGCCAAACGTGCAGCAATAGCTCCCAAACCAAAGGAGCCAGCACTGAAACACATAGCTGGCCTGAAACCTCCCCAGGGAGCACACAAGCAGCAACATTCATTCTAGGCCTGTGGGCTTTCACTTGCCTGGGAACCTTCATCATTGCGAAAAAAGTGTTTCTCTCGGCCGGACGATCATTTTAGGCCAAACATGCCAAACGTCCAGCAATATCTCCCAAACCATAGGAGCCAGCACTGAAACACATAGCTGGCCTGAAACCTCCCCAGGGAGCACACAAGCAGCAACATTCATTCTAGGCCTGTGGTCTTTCACTTGCCTGGGAACCTTCATCATTGCAAAAAAAGTGTTTCTCTCGGCCGGACGAGCATTTTAGGCCAAACATGCCAAACGTGCAGCAATAGCTCCCAAACCAAAGGAGCAAGCACTGAAACACATAGCTGGCCTGAAACCTCCCCAGGGAGCACACAAGCAGCAACATTCATTCTAGGCCTGTGGGCTTTCACTTGCCTGGGAACCTTCATCATTGCGAAAAAAGTGTTTCTCTCGGCCGGACGAGCATTTTAGGCCAAACATGCCAAACGTCCAGCAATATCTCCCAAACCATAGGAGCAAGCACTGAAACACATAGCTGGCCTGAAACCTCCCCAGAGAGCACACAAGCAGCAACATTCATTCTAGGCCTGTGGGCTTTCACTTCCCTGGAAACATTCATCTTTGCAAAAAAAGTTTTTCTCTCGGCCGGACGAGCATTTTAGGCCAAACATGCCAAACGTCCAGCAATAGCTCCCAAACCAAAGGAGCCAGCACTGAAACACATAGCTGGCCTGAAACCTCCCCAGGGAGCACACAAGCAGCAACATTCATTCTAGGCCTGTGGGCTTTCACATGCCTGTGAACATATTCATAGCAAAGAAAGTGTTTCTCTCGGCCGGACGAGTATTTTAGGCCAAACATGCCAAACGTCCAGCAATAGCTCCCAAACCAAAGGAGCCAGCACTGAAACACATAGCTGGCCTGAAACCTCCCCAGAGAGCACACAAGCAGCAACATTCATTCTAGGGCTGAGGGCTTTCACTTGCCTGGGAACCTTCATCATTGCAAAAAAAGTGTTTCTCTCGGCCGGACGAGCATTTTAGGCCAAACATGCCAAACGTCCAGCAATAGCTCCCAAACCAAAGGAGCCAGCACTGAAACACATAGCTGGCCTGAAACCTCCCCAGGGAGCACACAAGCAGCAACATTCATTCTAGGGCTGTGGGCTTTCACTTGCCTGTGAACATATTCATAGCAAAAAAAGTGTTTCTCTCGGCCGGACGAGTATTTTAGGCCAAACATGCCAAACGTCCAGCAATAGCTCCCAAAACACAGGAGCCAGCACGGAAACACATAGCTGGCCTGAAACCTCCCCAGAGAGCACACAAGCAGCAACATTCATTCTAGGGCTGTGGGCTTTCACTTGCCTGGGAACCTTCATCTTTGCAAAAAAAGTGTTTCTCTCGGCCGGACGAGCATTTTAGCCAAACATGCCAAACGTCCAGCAGTAGCTCCCAATACAAAGGAGCCAGCACTGAAACACATAGCTGGCCTGAAACCTCCCCAGGGAGCACACAAGCAGCAACATTCATTCTAGGCCTGTGGGGTTTCTCTTCCCTGGAAACATTCATCATTGCAAAAAAAGTGTTTCTCTCGGCCGGACGAGCATTTTAGGCCAAACATACATAACGTCCATCAATAGCTCCCAAACCAAAGGAGCCAGCACTGAAACACATAGCTAGCCTGAAACCTCCCCAGGGAGCACACAAGCAGCAACATTCATTCTAGGGCTGTGGGCTTTCACTTGCCTGGGAATATTATCATAGCAAAAAAAGTGTTTCTCTCGGCCGGATAAGCATTTTAGGCCAAACATGCCAAACGTCCAGCAATAGCTCCCAAAACAAAGGAGCCAGCACTGAAACACATAGCTGGCCTGAAACCTCCCCAGGGAGCACACAAGCAGCAACATTCATTCTAGGGCTGTGGGCTTTCACTTGCCTGGGAATATTATCATAGCAAAAAAGTGTTTCTCTCGGCCGGATAAGCATTTTAGGCCAAACATGCCAAACGTCCAGCAATAGCTCCCAAAACAAAGGAGCCAGCACTGAAACACATAGCTGGCCTGAAACCTCCCCAGGGAGCACACAAGCAGCAACATTCATTCTAGGGCTATGGGCTTTCACTTGCCTGGGAACATATTCATAGCAAAAAAAGTGTTTCTCTCGGCCGGATAAGCATTTTAGGCCAAACATGCCAAACGTCCAGCAATAACTCCCAAACAAAAGGAGCCAGACTGAAACATATAGCTGGCCTGAAACCTCCCCAGGGAGCACACAAGCAGCAACATTCATTCTAGGCCTGTGGGCTTTCACTTGCCTGGGAACCTTCATCATTGCAAAAAAAGTTTTTCTCTCGGCAGGACGAGCATTTTAGGCCAAACATGCCAAACGTCCAGCAATAGCTCCCAAAACAAAGGAGCCAGCACTGAAACACATAGCTGGCCTGAAACCTCCCCAGGGAGCACAAAAGCAGCAACATTCATTCTAGGGCTGTGGGCTTTCACTTGCCTGGGAACCTTCATCATTGCAAAAAAAGTGTTTCTCTCGGCCAGACGAGCATTTCAGGCCAAACATGCCAAACGTCCAGCAATAGCTCCCAAACCAAAGGAGCCAGACTGAAACACATAGCTGGCCTGAAACCTCCCCAGGGAGCACACAAGCAGCAACATTCATTCTAGGGCTGTGGGCTTTCACTTGCCTGGGAACCTTCATCATTGCAAAAAAAGTGTTTCTCTCGGCCGGACGAGCATTTTAGGCCAAACATGCCAAATGTCCAGCAATAGCTCCCAAACCAAAGGAGCCAGCACTGAAACACATAGCTGGCCTGAAACCTCCCCAGGGAGCACACAAGCAGCAACATTCATTCTAGGCCTGTGGGCTTTCACTTGCCTGGGAACCTTCATCATTGCAAAAAAAGTGTTTCTCTCGGCCGGACGAGCATTTTAGGCCAAACATGCCAAACGTCCAGCAATAGCTCCCAAACCAAAGGAGCCAGACTGAAACACATAGCTGGCCTGAAACCTCCCCAGGGAGCACACAAGCAGCAACATTCATTCTAGGCCTGTGGGCTTTCACTTGCCTGGGAACCTTCTTCATTCCAAAAAAAGTGTTTCTCTCGTCTGGACGAGCATTTTAGGCCAAACATGCCAAACGTCCAGCAATAGCTCCCAAACCAAAGGAGCCAGCACTGAAACACATAGCTGGCCTGAAACATCCCCAGGGAGCACACAAGCAGCAACATTCATTCTAGGCCTGTGGGCTTTCACTTGCCTGGGAACCTTCATCATTGCAAAAAAAGTGTTTCTCTCGGCCGGACGAGCATTTTAGGCCAAACATGCCAAACGTCCAGCAATAGCTCCCAAACCAAAGGAGCCAGCACTGAAACACAGAGCTGGCCTGAATCCTCCCCAGAGAGCACACAAGCAGCAACATTCATTCTAGGCCTGTGGCCTTTCACTTCCCTGGAAACATTCATCATTGCAAAAAAAGTGTTTCTCTAGGCCGGACGAGCATTTTAGGCCAAACATACCTAACGTCCAGCAATAGCTCCCAAACCAAAGGAGCCAGCACTGAAACACATAGCTAGCCTGAAACCTCCCCAGGTAGCACACAAGCAGCAACATTCATTCTAGGCCTGTGGGCTTTCACTTGCCTGGGAACCTTCATCATTGCAAAAAAATTGTTTCTCTCGGCCGGACGAGCATTTTAGGACAAACATGCCAAACGTCCAGCAATAGCTCCCAAACCATAGGAGCCAGCACTGAAACACATAGCTGGCCTGAAACCTCCCCAGGGAGCAAACAAGCAGCAACATTCATTCTAGGGCTGTGGGCTTTCACTTGCCTGGGAACCTTCATCATTGCAAAAAAAGTGTTTCTCTCGGCCGGACGAGCATTTTAGGCCAAACATGCCAAACGTGCAGCAATAGCTCCCAAACCAAAGGAGCCAGACTGAAACACATAGCTGGCCTGAAACCTCCCCAGGGAGCACACAAGCAGCAACATTCATTCTAGGCCTGTGGGCTTTCACTTGCCTGGGAACCTTCATCATTGCGAAAAAAGTGTTTCTCTCGGCCGGGCGAGCATTTTAGGCCAAACATGCCAAACGTCCAGCAATATCTCCCAAACCATAGGAGCCAGCACTGAAACACATAGCTGGCCTGAAACCTCCCCAGAGAGCACACAAGCAGCAACATTCATTCTAGGGCTGTGGGCTTTCACTTGCCTGGGAACCTTCATCATTGCAAAAAAAGTTTTTCTCTCGGCCGGACGAGCATTTTAGGCCAAACATGCCAAACGTGCAGCAATAGCTCCCAAACCAAAGGAGCCAGACTGAAACACATAGCTGGCCTGAAATCTCCCCAGGGAGCACACAAGCAGCAACATTCATTCTAGGCCTGTGGGCTTTCACTTGCCTGGGAACCTTCATCATTGCGAAAAAAGTGTTTCTCTCGGCCGGACGAGCATTTTAGGCCAAACATGCCAAACGTCCAGCAATATCTCCCAAACCATAGGAGCCAGCACTGAAACACATAGCTGGCCTGAAACCTCCCCAGAGAGCACACAAGCAGCAACATTCATTCTAGGCCTGTGGGCTTTCACTTCCCTGGAAACATTCATCTTTGCAAAAAAAGTTTTTCTCTCGGCCGGACGAGCATTTTAGGCCAAACATGCCAAACGTCCAGCAATAGCTCCCAAACCAAAGGAGCCAGCACTGAAACACATAGCTGGCCTGAAACCTCCCCAGGGAGCACACAAGCAGCAACATTCATTCTAGGCCTGTGGGCTTTCACATGCCTGTGAACATATTCATAGCAAAAAAAGTGTTTCTCTCGGCCGGACGAGTATTTTAGGCCAAACATGCCAAACGTCCAGCAATAGCTCCCAAACCAAAGGAGCCAGCACTGAAACACATAGCTGGCCTGAAACCTCCCCGGAGAGCACACAAGCAGCAACATTCATTCTAGGGCTGTGGGCTTTCAGTTGCCTGGGAACCTTCATCATTGCAAAAAAAGTGTTTCTCTCGGCCGGACGAGCATTTTAGGCCAAACATGCCAAACGTCCAGCAATAGCTCCCAAACCAAAGGAGCCAGCACTGAAACACATAGCTGGCCTGAAACCTCCCCAGGGAGCACACAAGGAGCAACATTCATTCTAGGCCTGTGGGCTTTCACTTGCCAGGGAACAGTCGTAATATCAAAAAAAGTGTTTCTCTCGGCCGGACGAGCATTTTAGGCCAAACATACCAAACGTCCAGCAATAGCTCCCAAAACAAAGGAGCCAGCACTGAAACACATAGCTGGCCTGAAACCTCCCCAGGGAGCACACAAGCAGCAACATTCATTCTAGGGCTGTGGGCTTTCACTTGCCTGTGAACATATTCATAGCAAAAAAAGTGTTTCTCTCGGCCGGACGAGTATTTTAGGCCAAACATGCCAAACGTCCAGCAATAGCTCCCAAAACACAGGAGCCAGCACGGAAACACATAGCTGGCCTGAAACCTCCCCAGAGAGCACACAAGCAGCAACATTCATTCTAGGGCTGTGGGCTTTCACTTGCCTGGGAACCTTCATCATTGCAAAAAAAGTGTTTCTCTCGGCCGGACGAGCATTTTAGGCCAAACATGCCAAACGTCCAGCAATAGCTCCCAAACCAAAGGAGCCAGCACTGAAACACATAGCTGGCCTGAAACCTCCCCAGGGAGCACACAAGCAGCAACATTCATTCTAGGGCTGTGGGCTTTCACTTGCCTGGGAACCTTCATCATTGCAAAAAAAGTGTTTCTCTCGGCCGGACGAGCATTTTAGGCCAAACATGCCAAACGTGCAGCAATAGCTCCCAAACCAAAGGAGCCAGACTGAAACACATAGCTGGCCTGAAACCTCCCCAGGGAGCACACAAGCAGCAACATTCATTCTAGGCCTGTGGGCTTTCACTTGCCTGTGAACATATTCATAGCAAAAAAAGTGTTTCTCTCGGCCGGACGAGTATTTTAGGCCAAACATGCCAAACTTCCAGCAATAGCTCCCAAAACACAGGAGCCAGCACGGAAACACATAGCTGGCCTGAAACCTCCCCAGAGAGCACACAAGCAGCAACATTCATTCTAGGGCTGTGGGCTTTCACTTGCCTGGGAACCTTCATCATTGCAAAAAAAGTGTTTCTCTCGGCCGGACGAGCATTTTAGGCCAAACATGCCAAACGTCCAGCAATAGCTCCCAAACCAAAGGAGCCAGCACTGAAACACATAGCTGGCCTGAAACCTCCCCAGGGAGCACACAAGCAGCAACATTCATTCTAGGGCTGTGGGCTTTCACTTGCCTGGGAACCTTCAGCATTGCAAAAAAAGTGTTTCTCTCGGCCGGACGAGCATTTTAGGCCAAACATGCCAAACGTCCAGCAATAGCTCCCAAACCAAAGGAGCCAGCACTGAAACACATAGCTGGCCTGAAACCTCCCCAGGGAGCACACAAGCAGCAACATTCATTCTAGGCCTGTTGTCTTTCACTTGCCTGGGAACCTTCATCATTGCAAAAAAAGTGTTTCTCTCGGCCGGACGAGCATTTTAGGCCAAACATGCCAAACGTCCAGCAATAGCTCCCAAAACAAAGGAGCCAGCACTGAAACACATAGCTGGCCTGAAACCTCCACAGGGAGCACAAAAGCAGCAACATTCATTCTAGGGCTGTGGGCTTTCACTTGCCTGGGAACCTTCATCATTGCAAAAAAAGTGTTTCTCTCGGCCGGACGAGCATTTTAGGCCAAACATGCCAAACGTGCAGCAATAGCTCCCAAACCAAAGGAGCCAGACTGAAACACATAGCTGGCCTGAAACCTCCCCAGGGAGCACACAAGCAGCAACATTCATTCTAGGCCTGTGGGCTTTCACTTGCCTGGGAACCTTCATCATTGCGAAAAAAGTGTTTCTCTCGGCCGGACGAGCATTTTAGGCCAAACATGCCAAACGTCCAGCAATATCTCCCAAACCATAGGAGCCAGCACTGAAACACATAGCTGGCCTGAAACCTCCCCAGAGAGCACACAAGCAGCAACATTCATTCTAGGCCTGTGGGCTTTCACTTCCCTGGAAACATTCATCTTTGCAAAAAAAGTTTTTCTCTCGGCCGGACGAGCATTTTAGGCCAAACATGCCAAACGTCCAGCAATAGCTCCCAAACCAAAGGAGCCAGCACTGAAACACATAGCTGGCCTGAAACCTCCCCAGGGAGCACACAAGCAGCAACATTCATTCTAGGCCTGTGGGCTTTCACATGCCTGTGAACATATTCATAGCAAAAAAAGTGTTTCTCTCGGCCGGACGAGTATTTTAGGCCAAACATGCCAAACGTCCAGCAATAGCTCCCAAACCAAAGGAGCCAGCACTGAAACACATAGCTGGCCTGAAACCTCCCCGGAGAGCACACAAGCAGCAACATTCATTCTAGGGCTGTGGGCTTTCAGTTGCCTGGGAACCTTCATCATTGCAAAAAAAGTGTTTCTCTCGGCCGGACGAGCATTTTAGGCCAAACATGCCAAACGTCCAGCAATAGCTCCCAAACCAAAGGAGCCAGCACTGAAACACATAGCTGGCCTGAAACCTCCCCAGGGAGCACACAAGGAGCAACATTCATTCTAGGCCTGTGGGCTTTCACTTGCCAGGGAACAGTCGTAATATCAAAAAAAGTGTTTCTCTCGGCCGGACGAGCATTTTAGGCCAAACATACCAAACGTCCAGCAATAGCTCCCAAAACAAAGGAGCCAGCACTGAAACACATAGCTGGCCTGAAACCTCCCCAGGGAGCACACAAGCAGCAACATTCATTCTAGGGCTGTGGGCTTTCACTTGCCTGTGAACATATTCATAGCAAAAAAAGTGTTTCTCTCGGCCGGACGAGTATTTTAGGCCAAACATGCCAAACGTCCAGCAATAGCTCCCAAAACACAGGAGCCAGCACGGAAACACATAGCTGGCCTGAAACCTCCCCAGAGAGCACACAAGCAGCAACATTCATTCTAGGGCTGTGGGCTTTCACTTGCCTGGGAACCTTCATCATTGCAAAAAAAGTGTTTCTCTCGGCCGGACGAGCATTTTAGGCCAAACATGCCAAACGTCCAGCAATAGCTCCCAAACCAAAGGAGCCAGCACTGAAACACATAGCTGGCCTGAAACCTCCCCAGGGAGCACACAAGCAGCAACATTCATTCTAGGGCTGTGGGCTTTCACTTGCCTGGGAACCTTCATCATTGCAAAAAAAGTGTTTCTCTCGGCCGGACGAGCATTTTAGGCCAAACATGCCAAACGTGCAGCAATAGCTCCCAAACCAAAGGAGCCAGACTGAAACACATAGCTGGCCTGAAACCTCCCCAGGGAGCACACAAGCAGCAACATTCATTCTAGGCCTGTGGGCTTTCACTTGCCTGTGAACATATTCATAGCAAAAAAAGTGTTTCTCTCGGCCGGACGAGTATTTTAGGCCAAACATGCCAAACTTCCAGCAATAGCTCCCAAAACACAGGAGCCAGCACGGAAACACATAGCTGGCCTGAAACCTCCCCAGAGAGCACACAAGCAGCAACATTCATTCTAGGGCTGTGGGCTTTCACTTGCCTGGGAACCTTCATCATTGCAAAAAAAGTGTTTCTCTCGGCCGGACGAGCATTTTAGGCCAAACATGCCAAACGTCCAGCAATAGCTCCCAAACCAAAGGAGCCAGCACTGAAACACATAGCTGGCCTGAAACCTCCCCAGGGAGCACACAAGCAGCAACATTCATTCTAGGGCTGTGGGCTTTCACTTGCCTGGGAACCTTCAGCATTGCAAAAAAAGTGTTTCTCTCGGCCGGACGAGCATTTTAGGCCAAACATGCCAAACGTCCAGCAATAGCTCCCAAAACAAAGGAGCCAGCACTGAAACACATAGCTGGCCTGAAACCTCCACAGGGAGCACAAAAGCAGCAACATTCATTCTAGGGCTGTGGGCTTTCACTTGCCTGGGAACCTTCATCATTGCAAAAAAAGTGTTTCTCTCGGCCGGACGAGCATTTTAGGCCAAACATGCCAAACGTGCAGCAATAGCTCCCAAACCAAAGGAGCCAGACTGAAACACATAGCTGGCCTGAAACCTCCCCAGGGAGCACACAAGCAGCAACATTCATTCTAGGCCTGTGGGCTTTCACTTGCCTGGGAACCTTCATCATTGCGAAAAAAGTGTTTCTCTCGGCCGGACGAGCATTTTAGGCCAAACATGCCAAACGTCCAGCAATATCTCCCAAACCATAGGAGCCAGCACTGAAACACATAGCTGGCCTGAAACCTCCCCAGAGAGCACACAAGCAGCAACATTCATTCTAGGCCTGTGGGCTTTCACTTCCCTGGAAACATTCATCTTTGCAAAAAAAGTTTTTCTCTCGGCCGGACGAGCATTTTAGGCCAAACATGCCAAACGTCCAGCAATAGCTCCCAAACCAAAGGAGCCAGCACTGAAACACATAGCTGGCCTGAAACCTCCCCAGGGAGCACACAAGCAGCAACATTCATTCTAGGCCTGTGGGCTTTCACATGCCTGTGAACATATTCATAGCAAAAAAAGTGTTTCTCTCGGCCGGACGAGTATTTTAGGCCAAACATGCCAAACGTCCAGCAATAGCTCCCAAACCAAAGGAGCCAGCACTGAAACACATAGCTGGCCTGAAACCTCCCCAGAGAGCACACAAGCAGCAACATTCATTCTAGGGCTGTGGGCTTTCACTTGCCTGGGAACCTTCATCATTGCAAAAAAAGTGTTTCTCTCGGCCGGACGAGCATTTTAGGCCAAACATGCCAAACGTCCAGCAATAGCTCCCAAACCAAAGGAGCCAGCACTGAAACAAATAGCTGGCCTGAAACCTCCCCAGGGAGCACACAAGGAGCAACATTCATTCTAGGCCTGTGGGCTTTCACTTGCCTGGGAACAGTCGTAATATCAAAAAAAGTGTTTCTCTCGGCCGGACGAGCATTTTAGGCCAAACATACCAAACGTCCAGCAATAGCTCCCAAAACAAAGGAGCCAGCACTGAAACACATAGCTGGCCTGAAACCTCCCCAGGGAGCACACAAGCAGCAACATTCATTCTAGGCCTGTGGGCTTTCACTTGCCTGGGAACCTTCATCATTGCAAAAAAATTGTTTCTCTCGGCCGGACGAGCATTTTAGGCCAAACATGCCAAACGTCCAGCAATAGCTCCCAAAACAAAGGAGCCAGCACTGAAACACATAGCTGGCCTGAAACCTCCCCAGAGAGCACACAAGCAGCAACATTCATTGTAGGGCTGTGGGCTTTCACTTGCCTGGGAACCTTCATCATTGCAAAAAAAGTGTTTCTCTCGGCCGGACGAGCATTTTAGGCCAAACATGCCAAACGTGCAGCAATAGCTCCCAAACCAAAGGAGCCAGACTGAAACACATAGCTGGCCTGAAACCTCCCCAGGGAGCACACAAGCAGCAACATTCATTCTAGGCCTGTGGGCTTTCACTTGCCTGGGAACCTTCATCATTGCGTAAAAAGTGTTTCTCTCTGCCGGACGAGCATTTTAGTCCAAACATGCCAAACGTCCAGCAATAGCTCCCAAACCAAAGGAGCCAGCACTGAAACACATAGCTGGCCTGAAACATCCCCAGGGAGCACACAAGCAGCAACATTCATTCTAGGCCTGTGGGCTTTCACTTGCCTGTGAACATATTCATAGCAAAAAAGTGTTTCTCTCGGCCGGACGAGCATTTTAGGCCAAACATGCCAAACGTCCAGCAATAGCTCCCAAACCAAAGGAGCCAGCACTGAAACACATAGCTGGCCTGAAACCTCCACAGGGAGCACACAAGCAGCAACATTCATTCTAGGCCTGTGGGCTTTCACTTCCCTGGAAACATTCATCATTGAAAAAAAAGTGTTTCTCTAGGCCGGACGAGCATTTTAGGCCAAACATACATAACGTCCAGCAATAGCTCCCAAACCAAAGGAGCCAGCACTGAAACACATAGCTAGCCTGAAACCTCCCCAGGTAGCACACACGCAGCAACATTCATTCTAGGCCTGTGGGCTTTCACTTGCCTGGGAACCTTCATCATTGCAAAAAAATTGTTTCTCTCGGCCGGACGAGCATTTAAGACAAACATGCCAAACGTCCAGCAATAGCTCCCAAACCATAGGAGCCAGCACTGAAACACATAGCTGGCCTGAAACCTCCCCAGGGAGCAAACAAGCAGCAACATTCATTCTAGGGCTATGACTTTCACTTTCCTGGGAACATTACCATAGCAAATAAAGTGTTTCTCTCGGCCGGACGAGCATTTTAGGCCAAACATGCCAAACGTCCAGCAATAGCTCCCAAACCAAAGGAGCCAGCACTGAAACACATAGCTGGCCTGAAACCTCCCCAGGGAGCACACAAGCAGCAGCATTCATTCTAGGCCTGTGGGCTTTCACTTGCCTGGGATCCTTCATCATTGCAAAAAAAGTGTTTCTCTCGGCCGGACGAGCATTTTAGGCCAAACATGCCAAACGTCCAGCAATAGCTCCCAAAACAAAGGAGCCAGCACTGAAACACATAGCTGGCCTGAAACCTCCCCAGGGAGCACACAAGCAGCAACATTCATTCTAGGGCTGTGGGCTTTCACTTGCCTGTGAACATATTCATAGCAAAAAAAGTGTTTCTCTCGGCCGGACGAGTATTTTAGGCCAAACATGCCAAACGTCCAGCAATAGCTCCCAAAACACAGGAGCCAGCACGGAAACACATAGCTGGCCTGAAACCTCCCCAGAGAGCACACAAGCAGCAACATTCATTCTGGGCTGTGGGCTTTCACTTGCCTGGGAACCTTCATCATTGCAAAAAAAGTGTTTCTCTCGGCCGGACGAGCATTTTAGGCCAAACATGCCAAACGTCCAGCAATAGCTCCCAAACCAAAGGAGCCAGCACTGAAACACATAGCTGGCCTGAAACCTCCCCAGGGAGCACACAAGCAGCAACATTCATTCTAGGCCTGTGGGCTTTCACTTGCCTGGGAACCTTCATCATTGCAAAAAAAGTGTTTCTCTCGGCCAGACGAGCATTTTAGGCCAAACATGCCAAACGTCCAGCAATAGCTCCCAAAACAAAGGAGCCAGCACTGAAACACATAGCTGGCCTGAAACCTCCCCAGGGAGCACACAAGCAGCAACATTCATTCTAGGGCTGTGGGCTTTCACTTGCCTGGGAACCTTCAGCATTGCAAAAAAAGTGTTTCTCTCGGCCGGACGAGCATTTTAGGCCAAACATGCCAAACGTCCAGCAATAGCTCCCAAACCAAAGGAGCCAGCACTGAAACACATAGCTGGCCTGAAACCTCCCCAGGGAGCACACAAGCAGCAACATTCATTCTAGGCCTGTGGTCTTTCACTTGCCTGGGAACCTTCATCATTGCAAAAAAAGTGTTTCTCTCGGCCGGACGAGCATTTTAGGCCAAACATGCCAAACGTCCAGCAATAGCTCCCAAAACAAAGGAGCCAGCACTGAAACACATAGCTGGCCTGAAACCTCCACAGGGAGCACACAAGCAGCAACATTCATTCTAGGCCTGTGGGCTTTCACTTGCCTGGGAACCTTCATCATTGCAAAAAAAGTGTTTCTCTCGGCCGGACGAGCATTTTAGGCCAAACATGCCAAACGTCCAGCAAAAGCTCCCAAAACAAAGGAGACAGCACTGAAACACATAGCTGGCCTGAAACCTCCCCAGGGAGCACACAAGCAGCAACATTCATTCTAGGCCTGTGGGCTTTCACTTGCCTGGGAACCTTCATCATTGCAAAAAAAGTGTTTCTCTCGGCCGGACGAGCATTTTATTCCAAACATGCCAAACGTCCAGCAATAGCTCCCAAACCAAAGGAGCCAGCACTGAAACACATAGCTGGCCTGAAACATCCCCAGGGAGCACACAAGCAGCAACATTCATTCTAGGCCTGTGGGCTTTCACTTGCCTGTGAACATATTCATAGCAAAAAAGTGTTTCTCTCGGCCGGACGAGCATTTTAGGCCAAACATGCCAAACGTCCAGCAATAGCTCCCAAACCAAAGGAGCCAGCACTGAAACACATAGCTGGCCTGAAACCTCCCCAGGGAGCACACAAGCAGCAACATTCATTCTAGGGCTGTGGGCTTTCACTTGCCCGGGTACCTTCATCATTGCAAAAAAAGTGTTTCTCTTGGCCGGACGAGCATTTTAGGCCAAACATGCCAAACGTCCAGCAATAGCTCCCAAACCAAAGGAGCCAGACTGAAACACATAGCTGGCCTGAAACCTCCCCAGGGAGCACACAAGCAGCAACATTCATTCTAGGGCTGTGGGTTTCACTTGCCTGGGAACCTTCATCATTGCAAAAAAAGTGTTTCTCTCGGCCGGACGTGCATTTTAGGCCAAACATGCCAAACGTCCAGCAATAGCTCCCAAACCAAAGGAGCCAGCACAGAAACACATAGCTGGCCTGAAACCTCCCCAGGGAGCACACAAGCAGCAACATTCATTCTAGGGCTGTGGGCTTTCACTTTCCTGGGAACATTATCATAGCAAAAAAAATGTTTCTCTCGGCCGGATAAGCATTTTAGGCCAAACATGCCAAACGTCCAGCAATAGCTCCCAAAACAAAGGAGCCAGCACTGAAACACATAGCTGGCCTGAAACCTCCCCAGGGAGCACACAAGCAGCAACATTCATTCTAGGCCTGTGGGCTTTCACTTGCCTGGGAACCTTCATCATTGCAAAAAAAGTGTTTCTCTCGGCCGGACGAGCATTTTAGGCCAAACATGCCAAACGTCCAGCAATAGCTCCCAAACCAAAGGAGCCAGACTGAAACACATAGCTGGCCTGAAACCTCCCCAGGGAGCACACAAGCAGCAACATTCATTCTAGGCCTGTGGGCTTTCACTTGCCTGGGAACCTTCATCATTGCAAAAAAAGTGTTTCTCTCGGCCGGACGAGCATTTTAGGCCAAACATGCCAAACGTCCAGCAATAGCTCCCAAACCAAAGGAGCCAGCACTGAAACACATAGCTGGCCTGAAACCTCCCCAGGGAGCACACAAGCAGCAACATTCATTCTAGGGCTGTGGGCTTTCACTTTCCTGGGAACATTATCATAGCAAAAAAAATGTTTCTTTCGGCCGGATAAGCATTTTAGGCCAAACATGCCAAACGTCCAGCAATAGCTCCCAAAACAAAGGAGCCAGCACTGAAACACATAGCTGGCCTGAAACCTCCCCAGGGAGCACACAAGCAGCAACATTCATTCTAGGCCTGTGGGCTTTCACTTGCCTGGGAACCTTCATCAGTGCAAAAAAAGTGTTTCTCTCGGCCGGACGAGCATTTTAGGCCAAACATGCCAAACGTCCAGCAATAGCTCCCAAACCAAAGGAGCCAGCACTGAAACACATTGCTGGCCTGAAACCTCCCCAGGGAGCACACAAGCAGCAACATTCATTCTAGGCCTGTGGGCTTTCACTTCCCTGGAAACCTTCATCATTGCAAAAAAAGTGTTTCTCTCGGCCGGACGAGCATTTTAGGCCAAACATGCCAAACGTCCAGCAATAGCTCCCAAACCAAAGGAGCCAGCACTGAAACACATAGCTGGCCTGAAACCTCCCCAGGGAGCACACAAGCAGCAACATTCATTCTAGGGCTGTGGGCTTTCACTTGCCTGGGAACCTTCATCATTGCAAAAAAAGTGTTTCTCTCGGCCGGACGAGCATTTTAGGCCAAACATGCCAAACGTGCAGCAATAGCTCCCAAACCAAAGGAGTCAGCACTGAAACACATAGCTGGCCTGAAACCTCCCCAGGGAGCACACAAGCAGCAACATTCATTCTAGGCCTGTGGGCTTTCACTTGCCTGGGAACCTTCATCATTGCAAAAAAAGTGTTTCTCTCGGCCGGACGAGCATTTTAGGCCAAACATGCCAAAAGTCCAGCAATAGCTCCCAAAACAAAGGAGCCAGCACTGAAACACATAGCTGGCCTGAAACCTCCCCAGGGAGCACACAAGCAGCAACATTCATTCTAGGCCTGTGGGCTTTCTATTGCCTGGGAACCTTCAACATTGCAAAAAAAGTGTTTCTCTCGGCAGGACGAGCATTTTATGCCAAACATGACAAACGTCCAGCAATAGCTCGCAAACCAAAGGAGCCAGCACTGAAACACATAGCTGGCCTGAAACCTCCCCAGGGAGCACACAAGCAGCAACATTCATTCTAGGCCTGTGGGCTTTCACTTGCCTGGGAACCTTCATCATTGCAAAAAAAGTGTTTCTCTCGGCCGGACGAGCATTTTAGGCCAAACATGCCAAACGTCCAGCAATAGCTCCCAAACCATAGGAGCCAGACTGAAACACATAGCTGGCCTGAAACCTCCCCAGGGAGCACACAAGCAGCAACATTCATTCTAGGGCTGTGGGTTTCACTTGCCTGGGAACCTTCATCATTGCAAAAATAGTGTTTCTCTCGGCCGGACGTGCATTTTAGGCCAAACATGCCAAACGTCCAGCAATAGCTCCCAAACCAAAGGAGCCAGCACAGAAACACATAGCTGGCCTGAAACCTCCCCAGGGAGCACACAAGCAGCAACATTCATTCTAGGGCTGTGGGCTTTCACTTTCCTGGGAACATTATCATAGCAAAAAAAATGTTTCTCTCGGCCGGATAAGCATTTTAGGCCAAACATGCCAAACGTCCAGCAATAGCTCCCAAAACAAAGGAGCCAGCACTGAAACATATAGCTGGCCTGAAACCTCCCCAGGGAGCACACAAGCAGCAACATTCATTCTAGGCCTGTGGGCTTTCACTTGCCTGGGAACCTTCATCATTGCAAAAAAAGTGTTTCTCTCGGCCGGACGAGCATTTTAGGCCAAACATGCCAAACGTCCAGCAATAGCTCCCAAACCAAAGGAGCCAGCACTGAAACACATAGCTGGCCTGAAACCTCCCCAGGGAGCACACAAGCAGCAACATTCATTCTAGGCCTGTGGGCTTTCACTTGCCTGGGAACCTTCATCATTGCAAAAAAAGTGTTTCTCTCGGCCGGACGAGCATTTTAGGCCAAACATGCCAAACGTCCAGCAATAGCTCCCAAACCAAAGGAGCCAGCACTGAAACACATAGCTGGCCTGAAACCTCCCCAGGGAGCACACAAGCAGCAACATTCATTCTAGGGCTGTGGGCTTTCACTTTCCTGGGAACATTATCATAGCAAAAAAAATGTTTCTCTCGGCCGGATAAGCATTTTAGGCCAAACATGCCAAACGTCCAGCAATAGCTCCCAAAACAAAGGAGCCAGCACTGAAACACATAGCTGGCCTGAAACCTCCCCAGGGAGCACACAAGCAGCAACATTCATTCTAGGCCTGTGGGCTTTCACTTGCCTGGGAACCTTCATCATTGCAAAAAAAGTGTTTCTCTCGGCCGGACGAGCATTTTAGGCCAAACATGCCAAACGTCCAGCAATAGCTCCCAAACCAAAGGAGCCAGACTGAAACACATAGCTGGCCTGAAACCTCCCCAGGGAGCACACATGCAGCAACATTCATTCTAGGGCTGTGGGCTTTCACTTGCCTGGGAACCTTCATCATTGCAAAAAAAGTGTTTGTCTCGGCCGGACGAGCATTTTAGGCCAAACATGCCAAACGTCCAGCAATAGCTCCCAAACCAAAGGAGCCAGCACTGAAACACATAGCTGGCCTGAAACCTCCCCAGGGAGCACACAAGCAGCAACATTCATTCTAGGCCTGTGGGCTTTCACTTCCCTGGAAACCTTCATCATTGCAAAAAAAGTGTTTCTCTCGGCCGGACGAGCATTTTAGGCCAAACATGCCAAACGTCCAGCAATAGCTCCCAAACCAAAGGAGCCAGCACTGAAACACATAGCTGGCCTGAAACCTCCCCAGGGAGCACACAAGCAGCAACATTCATTCTAGGGCTGTGGGCTTTCACTTGCCTGGGAACTTTCATCATTGCAAAAAAAGTGTTTCTCTCGGCCGGACGAGCATTTTAGGCCAAACATGCCAAACGTCCAGCAATAGCTCCCAAACCAAAGGAGCCAGCACTGAAACACATAGCTGGCCTGAAACCTCCCCAGGGAGCACACAAGCAGCAACATTCATTCTAGGGCTGTGGGCTTTCACTTGCCTGGGAACCTTCATCATTGCAAAAAAAGTGTTTCTCTCGGCCGGACGAGCATTTTAGGCCAAACATGCCAAACGTGCAGCAATAGCTCCCAAACCAAAGGAGTCAGCACTGAAACACATAGCTGGCCTGAAACCTCCCCAGGGAGCACACAAGCAGCAACATTCATTCTAGGCCTGTGGGCTTTCACTTGCCTGGGAACCTTCATCATTGCAAAAAAAGTGTTTCTCTCGGCCGGACGAGCATTTTAGGCCAAACATGCCAAAAGTCCAGCAATAGCTCCCAAAACAAAGGAGCCAGCACTGAAACACATAGCTGGCCTGAAACCTCCCCAGGGAGCACACAAGCAGCAACATTCATTCTAGGCCTGTGGGCTTTCTATTGCCTGGGAACCTTCATCATTGCAAAAAAAGTGTTTCTCTCGGCAGGACGAGCATTTTATGCCAAACATGCCAAACGTCCAGCAATAGCTCGCAAACCAAAGGAGCCAGCACTGAAACACATAGCTGGCCTGAAACATCCCCAGGGAGCACACAAGCAGCAACATTCATTCTAGGCCTGTGGGCTTTCACATGCCTGTGAACATATTCATAGCAAAAAAAGTGTTTCTCTCGGCCGGACGAGTATTTTAGGCCAAACATGCTAAACGTCCAGCAATAGCTCCCACACCAAAGGAGCCAGCACTGAAACACATAGCTGGCCTGAAACCTCCCCAGAGAGCACACAAGCAGCAACATTCATTCTAGGCCTGTGGGCTTTCACTTGCCTGGGAACCTTCATCATTGCAAAAAAAGTGTTTCTCTCGGCCGGACGAGCATTTTAGGCCAAACATGCCAAACGTGCAGCAATAGCTCCCAAACCAAAGGAGTCAGCACTGAAACACATAGCTGGCCTGAAACCTCCCCAGGGAGCACACAAGCAGCAACATTCATTCTAGGGCTGTGGGCTTTCACTTGCCTGGGAACCTTCATCATTGCAAAAAAAGTGTTTCTCTCGGCCGGACGAGCATTTTAGGCCAAACATGCCAAACGTCCAGCAATAGCTCCCAAAACAAAGGAGCCAGCACTGAAACACATAGCTGGCCTGAAACCTCCCCAGGGAGCACACAAGCAGCAACATTCATTCTAGGGCTGTGGGCTTTCACTTGCATGGGAACCTTCATCATTGCAAAAAAAGTGTTTCTCTCGGCCGGACGAGCATTTTAGGCCAAACATGCCAAACGTCCAGCAATAGCTCCCAAACCAAAGGAGCCAGACTGAAACACATAGCTGGCCTGAAACCTCCCCAGGGAGCACACAAGCAGCAACATTCATTCTAGGCCTGTGGGCTTTCACTTGCCTGGGAACCTTCATCATTGCAAAAAAAGTGTTTCTCTCGGCCGGACGAGCATTTTAGGCCAAACATGACAAACGTCCAGCAATAGCTCGCAAACCAAAGGAGCCAGCACTGAAACACATAGCTGGCCTGAAACCTCCCCAGGGAGCACACAAGCAGCAACATTCATTCTAGGGCTGTGGGCTTTCACTTGCCTGGGAACCTTCATCATTGCAAAAAAAGGGTTTCTCTCGGCCGGACGAGCATTTTAGGCCAAACATGCCAAACGTCCAGCAATAGCTCCCAAAACAAAGGAGTCAGCACTGAAACACATAGCTGGCCTGAAACCTCCCCAGGGAGCACACAAGCAGCAACATTCATTCTAGGCCTGTGGGCTTTCACTTGCCTGGGAACCTTCATCTTTGCAAAAAAAGTGTTTCTCTCGGCCGGACGAGCATTTTAGGCCAAACATGCCAAACGTCCAGCAATAGCTCCCAAACCAAAGGAGCCAGCACTGAAACACATAGCTGGCCTGAAACCTCCCCAGGGAGCACACAAGCAGCAACATTCATTCTAGGGCTGTGGGCTTTCACTTGCCTGGGAACCTTCATCATTGCAAAAAAAGTGTTTCTCTCGGCCGGACGAGCATTTTAGGCCAAACATGCCAAACGTCCAGCAATAGCTCCCAAACCATAGGAGCCAGCACTGAAACACATAGCTGGCCTGAAACCTCCCCAGAGAGCACACAAGCAGCAACATTCATTCTAGGCCTGTGGGCTTTCACTTCCCTGGAAACTTTCATCTTTGCAAAAAAAGTTTTTCTCTCGGCCGGACGAGCATTTTAGGCCAAACATGCCAAACGTCCAGCAATAGCTCCCAAACCAAAGGAGCCAGCACTGAAACACATAGCTGGCCTGAAACATCCCCAGGGAGCACACAAGCAGCAACATTCATTCTAGGCCTGTGGGCTTTCACATGCCTGTGAACATATTCATAGCAAAAGAAGTGTTTCTCTCGGCCGGACGAGTATTTTAGGCCAAACATGCCAAACGTCCAGCAATAGCTCCCAAACCAAAGGAGCCAGCACTGAAACACATAGCTGGCCTGAAACCTCCCCAGAGAGCACACAAGCAGCAACATTCATTCTAGGGCTGTGGGCTTTCACTTGCCTGGGAACCTTCATCATTGCAAAAAAAGTGTTTCTCTCGGCCGGACGAGCATTTTAGGCCAAACATGCCAAACGTCCAGCATTAGCTCCCAAACCAAAGGAGCCAGCACTGAAACACATAGCTGGCCTGAAACCTCCCCAGGGAGCACACAAGCAGCAACATTCATTCTAGGCCTGTGGGCTTTCACTTGCCTGGGAACCTTCATCATTGCAAAAAAAGTGTTTCTCTCGGCCGGACGAGCATTTTAGGCCAAACATGCCAAACGTCCAGCAAGAGCTCCCAAAACAAAGGAGCCAGCACTGAAACACATAGCTGGCCTGAAACCTCCCCAGGGAGCACACAAGCAGCAACATTCATTCTAGGCCTGTGGGCTTTCACTTGCCTGGGAACCTTCAGCATTGCAAAAAAAGTGTTTCTCTCGGCCGGACGAGCATTTTAGGCCAAACATGCCAAACGTCCAGCAATAGCTCCCAAACCAAAGGAGCCAGCACTGAAACACATAGCTGGCCTGAAACCTCCCCAGGGAGCACACAAGCAGCAACATTCATTCTAGGCCTGTGGGCTTTCACTTGCCTGGGAACCTTCATCATTGCAAAAAAAGTGTTTCTCTCGGCCGGACGAGCATTTTAGGCCAAACATGCCAAACGTCCAGCAATAGCTCCCAAACCAAAGGAGCCAGCACTGAAACACATAGCTGGCCTGAAACCTCCACAGGGAGCACACAAGCAGCAACATTCATTCTAGGCCTGTGGGCTTTCACTTGCCTGGGAACCTTCATCATTGCAAAAAAAGTGTTTCTCTCGGCCGGACGAGCATTTTAGGCCAAACATGCCAAACGTGCAGCAATAGCTCCCAAACCAAAGGAGCCAGACTGAAACACATAGCTGGCCTGAAACCTCCCCAGGGAGCACACAAGCAGCAACATTCATTCTAGGCCTGTGGGCTTTCACTTGCCTGGGAACCTTCATCATTGCGAAAAATGTGTTTCTCTCGGCCGGACGAGCATTTTAGGCCAAACATGCCAAACGTCCAGCAATAGCTCCCAAACCAAAGGAGCCAGCACTGAAACACATAGCTGGCCTGAAACATCCCCAGGGAGCACACAAGCAGCAACATTCATTCTAGGCCTGTGGGCTTTCACTTGCCTGTGAACATATTCATAGCAAAAAAGTGTTTCTCTCGGCCGGACGAGCATTTTAGGCCAAACATGCCAAACGTCCAGCAATAGCTCCCAAAGCAAAGGAGCCAGCACTGAAACACATAGCTGGCCTGAAACCTCCCCAGGGAGCACACAAGCAGCAACATTCATTCTAGGCCTGTGGGCTTTCACTTGCCTGGGAACCTTCATCATTGCAAAAAAAGTGTTTCTCTCGGCCGGACGAGCATTTTAGGCCAAACATGCCAAACGTCCAGCAATAGCTCCCAAACCAAAGGAGCCAGCACTGAAACACATAGCTGGCCTGAAACCTCCCCAGGGAGCACACAAGCAGCAACATTCATTCTAGGGCTGTGGGCTTTCACTTGCCTGTGAACATATTCATAGCAAAAAAAGTGTTTCTCTCGGCCGGACGAGTATTTTAGGCCAAACATGCCAAACGTCCAGCAATAGCTCCCAAAACACAGGAGCCAGCACTGAAACACATAGCTGGCCTGAAACCTCCCCAGAGAGCACACAAGCAGCAACATTCATTCTAGGGCTGTGGGCTTTCAGTTGCCTGGGAACCTTCATCATTGCAAAAAAAGTGTTTCTCTCGGCCGGACGAGCATTTTAGGCCAAACATGCCAAACGTGCAGCAATAGCTCCCAAACCAAAGGAGCCAGCACTGAAACACATAGCTGGCCTGAAACCTCCCCAGGGAGCACACAAGCAGCAACATTCATTCTAGGCCTGTGGGCTTTCACTTGCCTGGGAACCTTCATCATTGCAAAAAAAGTGTTTCTCTCGGCCGGACGAGCATTTTAGGCCAAACATGCCAAACGTCCAGCAATAGCTCCCAAACCAAAGGAGCCAGCACTGAAACACATAGCTGGCCTGAAACCTCCACAGGGAGCACACAAGCAGCAACATTCATTCTAGGCCTGTGGGCTTTCACTTGCCTGTGAACATATTCATAGCAAAAAAGTGTTTCTCTCGGCCGGACGAGCATTTTAGGCCAAACATGCCAAACGTCCAGCAATAGCTCCCAAAGCAAAGGAGCCAGCACTGAAACACATAGCTGGCCTGAAACCTCCCCAGGGAGCACACAAGCAGCAACATTCATTCTAGGCCTGTGGGCTTTCACTTGCCTGGGAACCTTCATCATTGCAAAAAAAGTGTTTCTCGGCCGGACGAGCATTTTAGGCCAAACATGCCAAACGTCCAGCAATAGCTCCCAAAGCAAAGGAGCCAGCACTGAAACACATAGCTGGCCTGAAACCTCCCCAGGGAGCACACAAGCAGCAACATTCATTCTAGGGCTGTGGGCTTTCACTTGCCTGTGAACATATTCATAGCAAAAAAAGTGTTTCTCTCGGCCGGACGAGTATTTTAGGCCAAACATGCCAAACGTCCAGCAATAGCTCCCAAAACACAGGAGCCAGCACTGAAACACATAGCTGGCCTGAAACCTCCCCAGAGAGCACACAAGCAGCAACATTCATTCTAGGGCTGTGGGCTTTCAGTTGCCTGGGAAACTTCATCATTGCAAAAAAAGTGTTTCTCTCGGCCGGACGAGCATTTTAGGCCAAACATGCCAAACGTGCAGCAATAGCTCCCAAACCAAAGGAGCCAGCACTGAAACACATAGCTGGCCTGAAACCTCCCCAGGGAGCACACAAGCAGCAACATTCATTCTAGGCCTGTGGGCTTTCACTTGCCTGGGAACCTTCATCATTGCAAAAAAAGTGTTTCTCTCGGCCGGACGAGCATTTTAGGCCAAACATGCCAAACGTCCAGCAATAGCTCCCAAAACAAAGGAGCCAGCACTGAAACACATAGCTGGCCTGAAACCTCCACAGGGAGCACACAAGCAGCAACATTCATTCTAGGCCTGTGGGCTTTCACTTGCCTGGGAACCTTCATCATTGCAAAAAAAGTGTTTCTCTCGGCCGGACGAGCATTTTAGGCCAAACATGCCAAACGTCCAGCAATAGCTCCCAAACCAAAGGAGCCAGCACTGAAACACATAGCTGGCCTGAAACCTCCCCAGGGAGCACACAAGCAGCAACATTCATTCTAGGCCTGTGGGCTTTCACTTGCCTGTGAACATATTCATAGCAAAAAAGTGTTTCTCTCGGCCGGACGAGCATTTTAGGCCAAACATGCCAAACGTCCAGCAATAGCTCCCAAACCAAAGGAGCCAGCACTGAAACACATAGCTGGCCTGAAACCTCCCCAGAGAGCACACAAGCAGCAACATTCATTCTAGGGCTGTGGGCTTTCACTTGCCTGGGAACCTTCATCATTGCAAAAAAAGTGTTTCTCTCGGCCGGACGAGCATTTTAGGCGAAACATGCCAAACGTCCAGCAATAGCTCCCAAACCAAAGGAGCCAGCACTGAAACACATAGCTGGCCTGAAACCTCCCCAGGGAGCACACAAGCAGCAACATTCATTCTAGGCCTGTGGGCTTTCACTTGCCTGGGAACCTTCATCATTGCAAAAAAAGTGTTTCTCTCGGCCGGACGAGCATTTTAGGCCAAACATGCCAAACGTCCAGCAATAGCTCCCAAACCAAAGGAGCCAGCACTGAAACACATAGCTGGCCTGAAACCTCCCCAGGGAGCACACAAGCAGCAACATTCGTTCTAGGGCTGTGGGCTTTCACTTGCCTGGGAACCTTCATCATTGCAAAAAAAGTGTTTCTCTCGGCCGGACGAGCATTTTAGGCCAAACATGCCAAACGTCCAGCAATAGCTCCCAAACCAAAGGAGCCAGACTGAAACACATAGCTGGCCTGAAACCTCCCCAGGGAGCACACAAGCAGCAACATTCATTCTAGGCCTGTGGGCTTTCACTTGCCTGGGAACCTTCATCATTGCAAAAAAAGTGTTTCTCTCGGCCGGACGAGCATTTTAGGCCAAACATGCCAACCGTCCAGCAATAGCTCCCAAACCAAAGGAGCCAGCACTGAAACACATAGCTGGCCTGAAACCTCCCCAGGGAGCACACAAGCAGCAACATTCATTCTAGGCCTGTGGGCTTTCACTTGCCTGGGAACCTTCATCATTGCAAAAAAAGTGTTTCTCTCGGCCGGACGAGCATTTTAGGCCAAACATGCCAAACGTCCAGCAATAGCTCCCAAACCAAAGGAGCCAGCACTGAAACACATAGCTGGCCTGAAACCTCCCCAGTTAGCACACAAGCAGCAACATTCATTCTAGGCCTGTGGGCTTTCACTTGCCTGGGAACATATTCATAGCAAAAAAGTGTTTCTCTCGGCCGGACGAGCATTTTAGGCCAAACATGCCAAACGTCCAGCAATAGCTCCCAAAACAAAGGAGTCAGCACTGAAACACATAGCTGGCCTGAAACCTCCCCAGGGAGCACACAAGCAGCAACATTCATTCTAGGGCTGTGGGCTTTCACTTGCCTGGGAACCTTCATCATTGCAAAAAAAGTGTTTCTCTCGGCCGGACGAGCATTTTAGGCCAAACATGCCAAACGTGCAGCAATAGCTCCCAAACCAAAGGAGCCAGACTGAAACACATAGCTGGCCTGAAACCTCCCCAGGGAGCACACAAGCAGCAACATTCATTCTAGGCCTGTGGGCTTTCACTTGCCTGGGAACCTTCATCATTGCAAAAAAAGTGTTTCTCTCGGCCGGACGAGCATTTTAGGCCAAACATGCCAAACGTCCAGCAATAGCTCCCAAACCAAAGGAGCCAGCACTGAAACACATAGCTGGCCTGAAACCTCCCCAGGGAGCACACAAGCAGCAACATTCATTCTAGGCCTGTGGGCTTTCACTTGCCTGTGAACATATTCATAGCAAAAAAGTGTTTCTCTCGGCCGGACGAGCATTTTAGGCCAAACATGCCAAACGTCCAGCAATAGCTCCCAAACCAAAGGAGCCAGCACTGAAACACATAGCTGGCCTGAAACCTCCCCAGAGAGCACACAAGCAGCAACATTCATTCTAGGGCTGTGGGCTTTCACTTGCCTGGGAACCTTCATCATTGCAAAAAAAGTGTTTCTCTCGGCCGGACGAGCATTTTAGGCGAAACATGCCAAACGTCCAGCAATAGCTCCCAAAACAAAGGAGCCAGCACTGAAACACATAGCTGGCCTGAAACCTCCCCAGGGAGCACACAAGCAGCAACATTCATTCTAGGCCTGTGGGCTTTCACTTGCCTGGGAACCTTCATCATTGCAAAAAAAGTGTTTCTCTCGGCCGGACGAGCATTTTAGGCCAAACATGCCAAACGTCCAGCAATAGCTCCCAAACCAAAGGAGCCAGCACTGAAACACATAGCTGGCCTGAAACCTCCCCAGGAAGCACACAAGCAGCAACATTCGTTCTAGGGCTGTGGGCTTTCACTTGCCTGGGAACCTTCATCATTGCAAAAAAAGTGTTTCTCTCGGCCGGACGAGCATTTTAGGCCAAACATGCCAAACGTCCAGCAATAGCTCCCAAACCAAAGGAGCCAGACTGAAACACATAGCTGGCCTGAAACCTCCCCAGGGAGCACACAAGCAGCAACATTCATTCTAGGCCTGTGGGCTTTCACTTGCCTGGGAACCTTCATCATTGCAAAAAAAGTGTTTCTCTCGGCCGGACGAGCATTTTAGGCCAAACATGCCAAACGTGCAGCAATAGCTCCCAAACCAAAGGAGCCAGACTGAAACACATAGCTGGCCTGAAACCTCCCCAGGGAGCACACAAGCAGCAACATTCATTCTAGGCCTGTGGGCTTTCACTTGCCTGGGAACCTTCATCATTGCAAAAAAAGTGTTTCTCTCGGCCGGACGAGCATTTTAGGCCAAACATGCCAAACGTCCAGCAATAGCTCGCAAACCAAAGGAGCCAGCACTGAAACACATAGCTGGCCTTAAACCTCCCCAGAGAGCACACAAGCAGCAACATTCATTCTAGGCCTGTGGGCTTTCACTTGCCTGGGAACCTTCATCATTGCAAAAAAAGTGTTTCTCTCGGCCGGACGAGCATTTTAGGCCAAACATGCCAAACGTCCAGCAATAGCTCCCAAACCATAGGAGCCAGCACTGAAACACATAGCTGGCCTGAAACCTCCTCAGGGAGCACACAAGCAGCAACATTCATTCTAGGGCTGTGGGCTTTCACTTGCCTGGGAACCTTCATCATTGCAAAAAAAGTGTTTCTCTCGGCCGGACGAGCATTTTAGGCCAAACATGCCAAACGTCCAGCAATAGCTCCCAAACCAAAGGAGCCAGACTGAAACACATAGCTGGCCTGAAACCTCCCCAGGGAGCACACAAGCAGCAACATTCATTCTAGGCCTGTGGGCTTTCACTTGCCTGGGAACCTTCATCATTGCAAAAAAAAGTGTTTCTCTCGGCAGGACGAGCATTTTAGGCCAAACATGCCAAACGTCCAGCAATAGCTCCCAAACCAAAGGAGCCATACTGAAACACATATCTGGCCTGAAACCTCCCCAGGGAGCACACAAGCAGCAACATTCATTCTAGGCCTGTGGGCTTTCACTTGCCTGGGAACCTTCATCATTGCAAAAAAAGTGTTTCTCTCGGCCGGACGAGCATTTTAGGCCAAACATGCCAAACGTCCAGCAATAGCTCCCAAACCAAAGGAGCCAGCACTGAAACACATAGCTGGCCTGAAACCTCCCCAGGGAGCACACAAGCAGCAACATTCGTTCTAGGGCTGTGGGCTTTCACTTGCCTGGGAACCTTCATCATTGCAAAAAAAGTGTTTCTCTCGGCCGGACGAGCATTTTAGGCCAAACATGCCAAACGTCCAGCAATAGCTCCCAAACCAAAGGAGCCAGACTGAAACACATAGCTGGCCTGAAACCTCCCCAGGGAGCACACAAGCAGCAACATTCATTCTAGGCCTGTGGGCTTTCACTTGCCTGGGAACCTTCATCATTGCAAAAAAAGTGTTTCTCTCGGCCGGACGAGCATTTTAGGCCAAACATGCCAACCGTCCAGCAATAGCTCCCAAACCAAAGGAGCCAGCACTGAAACACATAGCTGGCCTGAAACCTCCCCAGGGAGCACACAATCAGCAACATTCATTCTAGGCCTGTGGGCTTTCACTTGCCTGGGAACCTTCATCATTGCAAAAAAAGTGTTTCTCTCGGCCGGACGAGCATTTTAGGCCAAACATGCCAAACGTCCAGCAATAGCTCCCAAACCAAAGGAGCCAGCACTGAAACACATAGCTGGCCTGAAACCTCCCCAGTTAGCACACAAGCAGCAACATTCATTCTAGGCCTGTGGGCTTTCACTTGCCTGGGAACATATTCATAGCAAAAAAGTGTTTCTCTCGGCCGGACGAGCATTTTAGGCCAAACATGCCAAACGTCCAGCAATAGCTCCCAAAACAAAGGAGTCAGCACTGAAACACATAGCTGGCCTGAAACCTCCCCAGGGAGCACACAAGCAGCAACATTCATTCTAGGGCTGTGGGCTTTCACTTGCCTGGGAACCTTCATCATTGCAAAAAAAGTGTTTCTCTCGGCCGGACGAGCATTTTAGGCCAAACATGCCAAACGTGCAGCAATAGCTCCCAAACCAAAGGAGCCAGACTGAAACACATAGCTGGCCTGAAACCTCCCCAGGGAGCACACAAGCAGCAACATTCATTCTAGGCCTGTGGGCTTTCACTTGCCTGGGAACCTTCATCATTGCAAAAAAAGTGTTTCTCTCGGCCGGACGAGCATTTTAGGCCAAACATGCCAAACGTCCAGCAATAGCTCGCAAACCAAAGGAGCCAGCACTGAAACACATAGCTGGCCTTAAACCTCCCCAGAGAGCACACAAGCAGCAACATTCATTCTAGGCCTGTGGGCTTTCACTTGCCTGGGAACCTTCATCATTGCAAAAAAAGTGTTTCTCTCGGCCGGACGAGCATTTTAGGCCAAACATGCCAAACGTCCAGCAATAGCTCCCAAACCATAGGAGCCAGCACTGAAACACATAGCTGGCCTGAAACCTCCTCAGGGAGCACACAAGCAGCAACATTCATTCTAGGGCTGTGGGCTTTCACTTGCCTGGGAACCTTCATCATTGCAAAAAAAGTGTTTCTCTCGGCCGGACGAGCATTTTAGGCCAAACATGCCAAACGTCCAGCAATAGCTCCCAAACCAAAGGAGCCAGACTGAAACACATAGCTGGCCTGAAACCTCCCCAGGGAGCACACAAGCAGCAACATTCATTCTAGGCCTGTGGGCTTTCACTTGCCTGGGAACCTTCATCATTGCAAAAAAAAGTGTTTCTCTCGGCAGGACGAGCATTTTAGGCCAAACATGCCAAACGTCCAGCAATAGCTCCCAAACCAAAGGAGCCATACTGAAACACATATCTGGCCTGAAACCTCCCCAGGGAGCACACAAGCAGCAACATTCATTCTAGGCCTGTGGGCTTTCACTTGCCTGGGAACCTTCATCATTGCAAAAAAAGTGTTTCTCTCGGCCGGACGAGCATTTTAGGCCAAACATGCCAAACGTCCAGCAATAGCTCCCAAACCAAAGGAGCCAGACTGAAACACATAGCTGGCCTGAAACCTCCCCAGGGAGCACACAAGCAGCAACATTCATTCTAGGGCTATGGGCTTTCACTTCCCTGGGAACATTATCATAGCAAAAAAAGTGTTTCTCTCGGCCGGACAAGCATTTTAGGCCAAACATGCCAAACGTCCAGCAATAAGTCCCAAACAAAGGAGCCAGCACTGAAACACATAGCTGGCCTGAAACCTCCCCAGGGAGCACACAAGCAGCAACATTCATTCTAGGGCTGTGGGCTTTCACTTGCCTGGGAACCTTCATCATTGCAAAAAAAGTATTTCTCTCGGCCGGACGAGCATTTTAGGCCAAACATGCCAAACGTCCAGCAATAGCTCCCAAACCAAAGGAGCCAGACTGAAACAAATAGCTGGCCTGAAACCTCCCCAGGGAGCACACAAGCAGCAACATTCGTTCTAGGGCTGTGGGCTTTCACTTGCCTGGGAACCTTCATCATTGCAAAAAAAGTGTTTCTCTCGGCCGGACGAGCATTTTAGGCCAAACATGCCAAACGTCCAGCAATAGCTCCCAAACCAAAGGAGCCAGACTGAAACACATAGCTGGCCTGAAACCTCCCCAGGGAGCACACAAGCAGCAACATTCATTCTAGGCCTGTGGGCTTTCACTTGCCTGGGAAC
This sequence comes from Porphyrio hochstetteri, assembly GCA_020800305.1. NCBI lineage: Eukaryota > Metazoa > Chordata > Aves > Gruiformes > Rallidae > Porphyrio > Porphyrio hochstetteri. The sequence goes on from CM036928.1 coordinate 8,090,154, forward strand.
CTTCATCATTGCAAAAAAAGTGTTTCTCTCGGCCGGACGAGAATTTTAGGCCAAACATGCCAAACGTCCAGCAATAGCTCCCAAACCAAAGGAGCCAGCACTGAAACACATAGCTGGCCTGAAACATCCCCAGGGAGCACACAAGCAGCAACATTCATTCTAGGCCTGTGGGCTTTCACATGCCTGTGAACATATTCATAGCAAAAAAAGTGTTTCTCTCGGCCGGACGAGCATTTTAGGCCAAACATGCCAAACGTCCAGCAATAGCTCCCAAAACAAAGGAGCCAGCACTGAAACACATAGCTGGCCTGAAATCTCCCCAGAGAGCACACAAGCAGCAACATTCATTCTAGGCCTGTGGGCTTTCACATGCCTGTGAACATATTCATAGCAAAAAAAGTGTTTCTCTCGGCCGGACGAGCATTTTAGGCCAAACATGCCAAACGTCCAGCAATAGCTCCCAAAACAAAGGAGCCAGCACTGAAACACATAGCTGGCCTGAAATCTCCCCAGAGAGCACACAAGCAGCAACATTCATTCTAGGGCTGTGGGCTTTCACTTGCCTGGGAACCTTCATCATTGCAAAAAAAGTGTTTCTCTCGGCCGGACGAGCATTTTAGACCAAACATGCCAAACGTCCAGCAATAGCTCCCAAACCAAAGGAGCCAGACTGAAACACATAGCTGGCCTGAAACCTCCCCAGGGAGCACACAAGCAGCAACATTCATTCTAGGCCTGTGGGCTTTCACTTGCCTGGGAACCTTCATCATTGCAAAAAAAGTGTTTCTCTCGGCCGGACGAGCATTTTAGGCCAAACATGCCAAACGTCCAGCAATAGCTCGCAAACCAAAGGAGCCAGCACTGAAACACATAGCTGGCCTTAAACCTCCCCAGAGAGCACACAAGCAGCAACATTCATTCTAGGCCTGTGGGCTTTCACTTGCCTGGGAACCTTCATCATTGCAAAAAAAGTGTTTCTCTCGGCCGGACGAGCATTTTAGGCCAAACATGCCAAACGTCCAGCAATAGCTCCCAAACCATAGGAGCCAGCACTGAAACACATAGCTGGCCTGAAACCTCCTCAGGGAGCACACAAGCAGCAACATTCATTCTAGGGCTGTGGGCTTTCACTTGCCTGGGAACCTTCATCATTGCAAAAAAAGTGTTTCTCTCGGCCGGACGAGCATTTTAGGCCAAACATGCCAAACGTCCAGCAATAGCTCCCAAACCAAAGGAGCCAGACTGAAACACATAGCTGGCCTGAAACCTCCCCAGGGAGCACACAAGCAGCAACATTCATTCTAGGCCTGTGGGCTTTCACTTGCCTGGGAACCTTCATCATTGCAAAAAAAAGTGTTTCTCTCGGCAGGACGAGCATTTTAGGCCAAACATGCCAAACGTCCAGCAATAGCTCCCAAACCAAAGGAGCCATACTGAAACACATATCTGGCCTGAAACCTCCCCAGGGAGCACACAAGCAGCAACATTCATTCTAGGCCTGTGGGCTTTCACTTGCCTGGGAACCTTCATCATTGCAAAAAAAGTGTTTCTCTCGGCCGGACGAGCATTTTAGGCCAAACATGCCAAACGTCCAGCAATAGCTCCCAAACCAAAGGAGCCAGCACTGAAACACATAGCTGGCCTGAAACCTCCCCAGGGAGCACACAAGCAGCAACATTCGTTCTAGGGCTGTGGGCTTTCACTTGCCTGGGAACCTTCATCATTGCAAAAAAAGTGTTTCTCTCGGCCGGACGAGCATTTTAGGCCAAACATGCCAAACGTCCAGCAATAGCTCCCAAACCAAAGGAGCCAGACTGAAACACATAGCTGGCCTGAAACCTCCCCAGGGAGCACACAAGCAGCAACATTCATTCTAGGCCTGTGGGCTTTCACTTGCCTGGGAACCTTCATCATTGCAAAAAAAGTGTTTCTCTCGGCCGGACGAGCATTTTAGGCCAAACATGCCAACCGTCCAGCAATAGCTCCCAAACCAAAGGAGCCAGCACTGAAACACATAGCTGGCCTGAAACCTCCCCAGGGAGCACACAATCAGCAACATTCATTCTAGGCCTGTGGGCTTTCACTTGCCTGGGAACCTTCATCATTGCAAAAAAAGTGTTTCTCTCGGCCGGACGAGCATTTTAGGCCAAACATGCCAAACGTCCAGCAATAGCTCCCAAACCAAAGGAGCCAGCACTGAAACACATAGCTGGCCTGAAACCTCCCCAGTTAGCACACAAGCAGCAACATTCATTCTAGGCCTGTGGGCTTTCACTTGCCTGGGAACATATTCATAGCAAAAAAGTGTTTCTCTCGGCCGGACGAGCATTTTAGGCCAAACATGCCAAACGTCCAGCAATAGCTCCCAAAACAAAGGAGTCAGCACTGAAACACATAGCTGGCCTGAAACCTCCCCAGGGAGCACACAAGCAGCAACATTCATTCTAGGGCTGTGGGCTTTCACTTGCCTGGGAACCTTCATCATTGCAAAAAAAGTGTTTCTCTCGGCCGGACGAGCATTTTAGGCCAAACATGCCAAACGTGCAGCAATAGCTCCCAAACCAAAGGAGCCAGACTGAAACACATAGCTGGCCTGAAACCTCCCCAGGGAGCACACAAGCAGCAACATTCATTCTAGGCCTGTGGGCTTTCACTTGCCTGGGAACCTTCATCATTGCAAAAAAAGTGTTTCTCTCGGCCGGACGAGCATTTTAGGCCAAACATGCCAAACGTCCAGCAATAGCTCGCAAACCAAAGGAGCCAGCACTGAAACACATAGCTGGCCTTAAACCTCCCCAGAGAGCACACAAGCAGCAACATTCATTCTAGGCCTGTGGGCTTTCACTTGCCTGGGAACCTTCATCATTGCAAAAAAAGTGTTTCTCTCGGCCGGACGAGCATTTTAGGCCAAACATGCCAAACGTCCAGCAATAGCTCCCAAACCATAGGAGCCAGCACTGAAACACATAGCTGGCCTGAAACCTCCTCAGGGAGCACACAAGCAGCAACATTCATTCTAGGGCTGTGGGCTTTCACTTGCCTGGGAACCTTCATCATTGCAAAAAAAGTGTTTCTCTCGGCCGGACGAGCATTTTAGGCCAAACATGCCAAACGTCCAGCAATAGCTCCCAAACCAAAGGAGCCAGACTGAAACACATAGCTGGCCTGAAACCTCCCCAGGGAGCACACAAGCAGCAACATTCATTCTAGGCCTGTGGGCTTTCACTTGCCTGGGAACCTTCATCATTGCAAAAAAAAGTGTTTCTCTCGGCAGGACGAGCATTTTAGGCCAAACATGCCAAACGTCCAGCAATAGCTCCCAAACCAAAGGAGCCATACTGAAACACATATCTGGCCTGAAACCTCCCCAGGGAGCACACAAGCAGCAACATTCATTCTAGGCCTGTGGGCTTTCACTTGCCTGGGAACCTTCATCATTGCAAAAAAAGTGTTTCTCTCGGCCGGACGAGCATTTTAGGCCAAACATGCCAAACGTCCAGCAATAGCTCCCAAACCAAAGGAGCCAGACTGAAACACATAGCTGGCCTGAAACCTCCCCAGGGAGCACACAAGCAGCAACATTCATTCTAGGGCTATGGGCTTTCACTTCCCTGGGAACATTATCATAGCAAAAAAAGTGTTTCTCTCGGCCGGACAAGCATTTTAGGCCAAACATGCCAAACGTCCAGCAATAAGTCCCAAACAAAGGAGCCAGCACTGAAACACATAGCTGGCCTGAAACCTCCCCAGGGAGCACACAAGCAGCAACATTCATTCTAGGGCTGTGGGCTTTCACTTGCCTGGGAACCTTCATCATTGCAAAAAAAGTATTTCTCTCGGCCGGACGAGCATTTTAGGCCAAACATGCCAAACGTCCAGCAATAGCTCCCAAACCAAAGGAGCCAGACTGAAACAAATAGCTGGCCTGAAACCTCCCCAGGGAGCACACAAGCAGCAACATTCGTTCTAGGGCTGTGGGCTTTCACTTGCCTGGGAACCTTCATCATTGCAAAAAAAGTGTTTCTCTCGGCCGGACGAGCATTTTAGGCCAAACATGCCAAACGTCCAGCAATAGCTCCCAAACCAAAGGAGCCAGACTGAAACACATAGCTGGCCTGAAACCTCCCCAGGGAGCACACAAGCAGCAACATTCATTCTAGGCCTGTGGGCTTTCACTTGCCTGGGAACCTTCATCATTGCAAAAAAAGTGTTTCTCTCGGCCGGACGAGAATTTTAGGCCAAACATGCCAAACGTCCAGCAATAGCTCCCAAACCAAAGGAGCCAGCACTGAAACACATAGCTGGCCTGAAACATCCCCAGGGAGCACACAAGCAGCAACATTCATTCTAGGCCTGTGGGCTTTCACATGCCTGTGAACATATTCATAGCAAAAAAAGTGTTTCTCTCGGCCGGACGAGCATTTTAGGCCAAACATGCCAAACGTCCAGCAATAGCTCCCAAAACAAAGGAGCCAGCACTGAAACACATAGCTGGCCTGAAATCTCCCCAGAGAGCACACAAGCAGCAACATTCATTCTAGGCCTGTGGGCTTTCACATGCCTGTGAACATATTCATAGCAAAAAAAGTGTTTCTCTCGGCCGGACGAGCATTTTAGGCCAAACATGCCAAACGTCCAGCAATAGCTCCCAAAACAAAGGAGCCAGCACTGAAACACATAGCTGGCCTGAAATCTCCCCAGAGAGCACACAAGCAGCAACATTCATTCTAGGGCTGTGGGCTTTCACTTGCCTGGGAACCTTCATCATTGCAAAAAAAGTGTTTCTCTCGGCCGGACGAGCATTTTAGACCAAACATGCCAAACGTCCAGCAATAGCTCCCAAACCAAAGGAGCCAGACTGAAACACATAGCTGGCCTGAAACCTCCCCAGGGAGCACACAAGCAGCAACATTCATTCTAGGCCTGTGGGCTTTCACTTGCCTGGGAACCTTCATCATTGCAAAAAAAGTGTTTCTCTCGGCCGGACGAGAATTTTAGGCCAAACATGCCAAACGTCCAGCAATAGCTCCCAAACCAAAGGAGCCAGCACTGAAACACATAGCTGGCCTGAAACATCCCCAGGGAGCACACAAGCAGCAACATTCATTCTAGGCCTGTGGGCTTTCACTTGCCTGGGAACCTTCATCATTGCAAAAAAAGTGTTTCTCTCGGCCGGACGAGCATTTTAGGCCAAACATGCCAAACGTCCAGCAATAGCTCCCAAACCAAAGGAGCCAGCACTGAAATACATAGCTGGCCTGAAACATCCCCAGGGAGCACACAAGCAGCAACATTCATTCTAGGCCTGTGGGCTTTCACATGCCTGTGAACATATTCATAGCAAAAAAAGTGTTTCTCTCGGCCGGACGAGCATTTTAGGCCAAACATACCAAACGTCCAGCAATAGCTCCCAAAACAAAGGAGCCAGCACTGAAACACATAGCTGGCCTGAAACCTCCCCAGAGAGCACACAAGCAGCAACATTCATTCTAGGCCTGTGGGCTTTCACTTGCCTGGGAACCTTCATCATTGCAAAAAAAGTGTTTCTCTCGGCCGGATAAGCATTTTAGGCCAAACATACATAACGTCCAGCAATAGCTCCCAAACCAAAGGAGCCAGCACTGAAACACATAGCTAGCCTGAAACCTCCCCAGGGAGCACACAAGCAGCAACATTCATTCTAGGGCTGTGGGCTTTCACTTGCCTGGGAACCTTCATCATTGCAAAAAAAGTGTTTCTCTCGGCCGGACGAGCATTTTAGGCCAAACATGCCAAACGTCCAGCAATAGCTCCCAAACCAAAGGAGCCAGACTGAAACACATAGCAGGCCTGAAACCTCCCCAGGGAGCACACAAGCAGCAACATTCATTCTAGGGCTGTGGGCTTTCACTTGCCTGGGAACCTTCATCATTGTAAAAAAAGTGTTTCTCTCGGCCGGACGAGCATTTTAGGCCAAACATGCCAAACGTCCAGCAATAGCTCCCAAACCAAAGGAGCCAGACTGAAACACATAGCTGGCCTGAAACCTCCCCAGGGAGCACACAAGCAGCAACATTCATTCTAGGGCTGTGGGCTTTCACTTGCCTGGGAACCTTCATCATTGCAAAAAAAGTGTTTCTCTCGGCCGGACGAGCATTTTAGGCCAAACATGCCAAACGTCCAGCAATAGCTCCCAAACCAAAGGAGCCAGACTGAAACACATAGCTGGCCTGAAACCTCCCCAGGGAGCACACAAGCAGCAACATTCATTCTAGGCCTGTGGGCTTTCACTTGCCTGGGAACCTTCATCATTGCAAAAAAAGTGTTTCTCTCGGCCGGACGAGCATTTTAGGCCAAACATGCCAAACGTCCAGCAATAGCTCCCAAACCAAAGGAGCCAGCACTGAAACACATAGCTGGCCTGAAACCTCCCCAGGGAGCACACAAGCAGCAACATTCATTCTAGGGCTGTGGGCTTTCACTTGCCTGGGAACCTTCATCATTGCAAAAAAAGTGTTTCTCTCGGCCGGATGAGCATTTTAGGCCAAACATGCCAAACGTCCAGCAATAGCTCCCAAACCATAGGAGCCAGCACTGAAACACATAGCTGGCCTGAAACCTCCCCAGAGAGCACACAAGCAGCAACATTCATTCTAGGCCTGTGGGCTTTCACTTCCCTGGAAACATTCATCATTGCAAAAAAAGTGTTTCTCTCGGCCGGACGAGCATTTTAGGCCAAACATGCCAAACGTCCAGCAATAGCTCCCAAACCAAAGGAGCCAGCACTGAAACACATAGCTGGCCTGAAACATCCCCAGGGAGCACACAAGCAGCAACATTCATTCTAGGCCTGTGGGATTTCACATGCCTGTGAACATATTCATAGCAAAAAAAGTGTTTCTCTCGGCCGGACGAGTATTTTAGGCCAAACATGCCAAACGTCCAGCAATAGCTCCCAAACCAAAGGAGCCAGCACTGAAACACATAGCTGGCCTGAAACCTCCCCAGAGAGCACACAAGCAGCAACATTCATTCTAGGCCTGTGGGCTTTCACTTGCCTGGGAACCTTCATCATTGCAAAAAAAGTGTTTCTCTCGGCCGGACGAGCATTTTAGGCGAAACATGCCAAACGTCCAGCAATAGCTCCCAAACCAAAGGAGCCAGCACTGAAACACATAGCTGGCCTGAAACCTCCCCAGGGAGCAAACAAGCAGCAACATTCATTCTAGGCCTGTGGGCTTTCACATGCCTGTGAACATATTCATAGCAAAAAAAGTGTTTCTCTCGGCCGGACGAGTATTTTAGGCCAAACATGCCAAACGTCCAGCAATAGCTCCCACACCAAAGGAGCCAGCACTGAAACACATAGCTGGCCTGAAACCTCCCCAGAGAGCACACAAGCAGCAACATTCATTCTAGGCCTGTGGGCTTTCACTTGCCTGGGAACCTTCATCATTGCAAAAAAAGTGTTTCTCTCGGCCGGACGAGCATTTTAGGCCAAACATGCCAAACGTGCAGCAATAGCTCCCAAACCAAAGGAGTCAGCACTGAAACACATAGCTGGCATGAAACCTCCCCAGGGAGCACACAAGCAGCAACATTCATTCTAGGGCTGTGGGCTTTCACTTGCCTGGGAACCTTCATCATTGCAAAAAAAGTGTTTCTCTCGGCCGGACGAGCATTTTAGGCCAAACATGCCAAACGTCCAGCAATAGCTCCCAAAACAAAGGAGCCAGCACTGAAACACATAGCTGGCCTGAAACCTCCCCAGGGAGCACACAAGCAGCAACATTCATTCTAGGGCTGTGGGCTTTCACTTGCATGGGAACCTTCATCATTGCAAAAAAAGTGTTTCTCTCGGCCGGACGAGCATTTTAGGCCAAACATGCCAAACGTCCAGCAATAGCTCCCAAACCAAAGGAGCCAGACTGAAACACATAGCTGGCCTGAAACCTCCCCAGGGAGCACACAAGCAGCAACATTCATTCTAGGCCTGTGGGCTTTCACTTGCCTGGGAACCTTCATCATTGCAAAAAAAGTGTTTCTCTCGGCCGGACGAGCATTTTAGGCCAAACATGACAAACGTCCAGCAATAGCTCGCAAACCAAAGGAGCCAGCACTGAAACACATAGCTGGCCTGAAACCTCCCCAGGGAGCACACAAGCAGCAACATTCATTCTAGGGCTGTGGGCTTTCACTTGCCTGGGAACCTTCATCATTGCAAAAAAAGTGTTTCTCTCGGCCGGACGAGCATTTTAGGCCAAACATGCCAAACGTCCAGCAATAGCTCCCAAACCAAAGGAGCCAGCACTGAAACACATAGCTGGCCTGAAACCTCCCCAGGGAGCACACAAGCAGCAACATTCATTCTAGGGCTGTGGGCTTTCACTTGCCTGGGAACCTTCATCATTGCAAAAAAAGGGTTTCTCTCGGCCGGACGAGCATTTTAGGCCAAACATGCCAAACGTCCAGCAATAGCTCCCAAAACAAAGGAGTCAGCACTGAAACACATAGCTGGCCTGAAACCTCCCCAGGGAGCACACAAGCAGCAACATTCATTCTAGGCCTGTGGGCTTTCACTTGCCTGGGAACCTTCATCTTTGCAAAAAAAGTGTTTCTCTCGGCCGGACGAGCATTTTAGGCCAAAAATGCCAAACGTCCAGCAATAGCTCCCAAACCAAAGGAGCCAGCACTGAAACACATAGCTGGCCTGAAACCTCCCCAGGGAGCACACAAGCAGCAACATTCATTCTAGGGCTGTGGGCTTTCACTTGCCTGGGAACCTTCATCATTGCAAAAAAAGTGTTTCTCTCGGCCGGACGAGCATTTTAGGCCAAACATGCCAAACGTCCAGCAATAGCTCCCAAACCATAGGAGCCAGCACTGAAACACATAGCTGGCCTGAAACCTCCCCAGAGAGCACACAAGCAGCAACATTCATTCTAGGCCTGTGGGCTTTCACTTCCCTGGAAACTTTCATCTTTGCAAAAAAAGTTTTTCTCTCGGCCGGACGAGCATTTTAGGCCAAACATGCCAAACGTCCAGCAATAGCTCCCAAACCAAAGGAGCCAGCACTGAAACACATAGCTGGCCTGAAACATCCCCAGGGAGCACACAAGCAGCAACATTCATTCTAGGCCTGTGGGCTTTCACATGCCTGTGAACATATTCATAGCAAAAGAAGTGTTTCTCTCGGCCGGACGAGTATTTTAGGCCAAACATGCCAAACGTCCAGCAATAGCTCCCAAACCAAAGGAGCCAGCACTGAAACACATAGCTGGCCTGAAACCTCCCCAGAGAGCACACAAGCAGCAACATTCATTCTAGGGCTGTGGGCTTTCACTTGCCTGGGAACCTTCATCATTGCAAAAAAAGTGTTTCTCTCGGCCGGACGAGCATTTTAGGCCAAACATGCCAAACGTCCAGCAATAGCTCCCAAACCAAAGGAGCCAGCACTGAAACACCTAGCTGGCCTGAAACCTCCCCAGGGAGCACACAAGCAGCAACATTCATTCTAGGCCTGTGGGCTTTCACTTGCCTGGGAACCTTCATCATTGCAAAAAAAGTGTTTCTCTCGGCCGGACGAGCATTTTAGGCCAAACATGCCAAACGTCCAGCAATAGCTCCCAAAACAAAGGAGCCAGCACTGAAACACATAGCTGGCCTGAAACCTCCCCAGGGAGCACACAAGCAGCAACATTCATTCTAGGGCTGTGGGCTTTCACTTGACTGTGAACATATTCATTGCAAAAAAAGTGTTTCTCTCGGCCGGACGAGTATTTTAGGCCAAACATGCCAAACGTCCAGCAATAGCTCCCAAAACACAGGAGTCAGCACTGAAACACATAGCTGGCCTGAAACCTCCCCAGAGAGCACACAAGCAGCAACATTCATTCTAGGGCTGTGGGCTTTCACTTGCCTGGGAACCTTCATCATTGCAAAAAAAGTGTTTCTCTCGGCCGGACGAGCATTTTAGGCCAAACATGCCAAACGTCCAGCAATAGCTCCCAAACCAAAGGAGCCAGCACTGAAACACATAGCTGGCCTGAAACCTCCCCAGGGAGCACACAAGCAGCAACATTCATTCTAGGCCTGTGGGCTTTCACTTGCCTGGGAACCTTCATCATTGCAAAAAAAGTGTTTCTCTCGGCCGGACGAGCATTTTAGGCCAAACATGCCAAACGTCCAGCAATAGCTCCCAAAACAAAGGAGCCAGCACTGAAACACATAGCTGGCCTGAAACCTCCCCAGGGAGCACACAAGCAGCAACATTCATTCTAGGCCTGTGGGCTTTCACTTGCCTGGGAACCTTCAGCATTGCAAAAAAAGTGTTTCTCTCGGCCGGACGAGCATTTTAGGCCAAACATGCCAAACGTCCAGCAATAGCTCCCAAACCAAAGGAGCCAGCACTGAAACACATAGCTGGCCTGAAACCTCCCCAGGGAGCACACAAGCAGCAACATTCATTCTAGGCCTGTGGGCTTTCACTTGCCTGGGAACCTTCATCATTGCAAAAAAAGTGTTTCTCTCGGCCGGACGAGCATTTTAGGCCAAACATGCCAAACGTCCAGCAATAGCTCCCAAACCAAAGGAGCCAGCACTGAAACACATAGCTGGCCTGAAACCTCCACAGGGAGCACACAAGCAGCAACATTCATTCTAGGCCTGTGGGCTTTCACTTGCCTGGGAACCTTCATCATTGCAAAAAAAGTGTTTCTCTCGGCCGGACGAGCATTTTAGGCCAAACATGCCAAACGTGCAGCAATAGCTCCCAAACCAAAGGAGCCAGACTGAAACACATAGCTGGCCTGAAACCTCCCCAGGGAGCACACAAGCAGCAACATTCATTCTAGGCCTGTGGGCTTTCACTTGCCTGGGAACCTTCATCATTGCGAAAAATGTGTTTCTCTCGGCCGGACGAGCATTTTAGGCCAAACATGCCAAACGTCCAGCAATAGCTCCCAAACCAAAGGAGCCAGCACTGAAACACATAGCTGGCCTGAAACATCCCCAGGGAGCACACAAGCAGCAACATTCATTCTAGGCCTGTGGGCTTTCACTTGCCTGTGAACATATTCATAGCAAAAAAGTGTTTCTCTCGGCCGGACGAGCATTTTAGGCCAAACATGCCAAACGTCCAGCAATAGCTCCCAAAGCAAAGGAGCCAGCACTGAAACACATAGCTGGCCTGAAACCTCCCCAGGGAGCACACAAGCAGCAACATTCATTCTAGGCCTGTGGGCTTTCACTTGCCTGGGAACCTTCATCATTGCAAAAAAAGTGTTTCTCTCGGCCGGACGAGCATTTTAGGCCAAACATGCCAAACGTCCAGCAATAGCTCCCAAAACAAAGGAGCCAGCACTGAAACACATAGCTGGCCTGAAACCTCCCCAGGGAGCACACAAGCAGCAACATTCATTCTAGGGCTGTGGGCTTTCACTTGCCTGTGAACATATTCATAGCAAAAAAAGTGTTTCTCTCGGCCGGACGAGTATTTTAGGCCAAACATGCCAAACGTACAGCAATAGCTCCCAAAACACAGGAGCCAGCACTGAAACACATAGCTGGCCTGAAACCTCCCCAGAGAGCACACAAGCAGCAACATTCATTCTAGGGCTGTGGGCTTTCAGTTGCCTGGGAACCTTCATCATTGCAAAAAAAGTGTTTCTCTCGGCCGGACGAGCATTTTAGGCCAAACATGCCAAACGTGCAGCAATAGCTCCCAAACCAAAGGAGCCAGCACTGAAACACATAGCTGGCCTGAAACCTCCCCAGGGAGCACACAAGCAGCAACATTCATTCTAGGCCTGTGGGCTTTCACTTGCCTGGGAACCTTCATCATTGCAAAAAAAGTGTTTCTCTCGGCCGGACGAGCATTTTAGGCCAAACATGCCAAACGTCCAGCAATAGCTCCCAAACCAAAGGAGCCAGCACTGAAACACATAGCTGGCCTGAAACCTCCCCAGGGAGCACACAAGCAGCAACATTCATTCTAGGCCTGTGGGCTTTCACTTGCCTGTGAACATATTCATAGCAAAAAAGTGTTTCTCTCGGCCGGACGAGCATTTTAGGCCAAACATGCCAAACGTCCAGCAATAGCTCCCAAACCATAGGAGCCAGCACTGAAACACATAGCTGGCCTGAAACCTCCTCAGGGAGCACACAAGCAGCAACATTCATTCTAGGGCTGTGGGCTTTCACTTGCCTGGGAACCTTCATCATTGCAAAAAAAAGTGTTTCTCTCGGCAGGACGAGCATTTTAGGCCAAACATGCCAAACGTCCAGCAATAGCTCCCAAACCAAAGGAGCCATACTGAAACACATATCTGGCCTGAAACCTCCCCAGGGAGCACACAAGCAGCAACATTCATTCTAGGCCTGTGGGCTTTCACTTGCCTGGGAACCTTCATCATTGCAAAAAAAGTGTTTCTCTCGGCCGGACGAGCATTTTAGGCCAAACATGCCAAACGTCCAGCAATAGCTCCCAAACCAAAGGAGCCAGACTGAAACACATAGCTGGCCTGAAACCTCCCCAGGGAGCACACAAGCAGCAACATTCATTCTAGGGCTATGGGCTTTCACTTCCCTGGGAACATTATCATAGCAAAAAAAGTGTTTCTCTCGGCCGGACAAGCATTTTAGGCCAAACATGCCAAACGTCCAGCAATAGGTCCCAAACAAAGGAGCCAGCACTGAAACACATAGCTGGCCTGAAACCTCCCCAGGGAGCACACAAGCAGCAACATTCATTCTAGGGCTGTGGGCTTTCACTTGCCTGGGAACCTTCATCATTGCGAAAAAAGTGTTTCTCTCGGCCGGACGAGCATTTTAGGCCAAACATGCCAAACGTCCAGCAATATCTCCCAAACCATAGGAGCCAGCACTGAAACACATAGCTGGCCTGAAACCTCCCCAGAGAGCACACAAGCAGCAACATTCATTCTAGGGCTGTGGGCTTTCACTTGCCTGGGAACCTTCATCATTGCAAAAAAAGTTTTTCTCTCGGCCGGACGAGCATTTTAGGCCAAACATGCCAAACGTGCAGCAATAGCTCCCAAACCAAAGGAGCCAGACTGAAACACATAGCTGGCCTGAAATCTCCCCAGGGAGCACACAAGCAGCAACATTCATTCTAGGCCTGTGGGCTTTCACTTGCCTGGGAACCTTCATCATTGCGAAAAAAGTGTTTCTCTCGGCCGGACGAGCATTTTAGGCCAAACATGCCAAACGTCCAGCAATATCTCCCAAACCATAGGAGCCAGCACTGAAACACATAGCTGGCCTGAAACCTCCCCAGAGAGCACACAAGCAGCAACATTCATTCTAGGCCTGTGGGCTTTCACTTCCCTGGAAACATTCATCTTTGCAAAAAAAGTTTTTCTCTCGGCCGGACGAGCATTTTAGGCCAAACATGCCAAACGTCCAGCAATAGCTCCCAAACCAAAGGAGCCAGCACTGAAACACATAGCTGGCCTGAAACCTCCCCAGGGAGCACACAAGCAGCAACATTCATTCTAGGCCTGTGGGCTTTCACATGCCTGTGAACATATTCATAGCAAAAAAAGTGTTTCTCTCGGCCGGACGAGTATTTTAGGCCAAACATGCCAAACGTCCAGCAATAGCTCCCAAACCAAAGGAGCCAGCACTGAAACACATAGCTGGCCTGAAACCTCCCCGGAGAGCACACAAGCAGCAACATTCATTCTAGGGCTGTGGGCTTTCAGTTGCCTGGGAACCTTCATCATTGCAAAAAAAGTGTTTCTCTCGGCCGGACGAGCATTTTAGGCCAAACATGCCAAACGTCCAGCAATAGCTCCCAAACCAAAGGAGCCAGCACTGAAACACATAGCTGGCCTGAAACCTCCCCAGGGAGCACACAAGGAGCAACATTCATTCTAGGCCTGTGGGCTTTCACTTGCCAGGGAACAGTCGTAATATCAAAAAAAGTGTTTCTCTCGGCCGGACGAGCATTTTAGGCCAAACATACCAAACGTCCAGCAATAGCTCCCAAAACAAAGGAGCCAGCACTGAAACACATAGCTGGCCTGAAACCTCCCCAGGGAGCACACAAGCAGCAACATTCATTCTAGGGCTGTGGGCTTTCACTTGCCTGTGAACATATTCATAGCAAAAAAAGTGTTTCTCTCGGCCGGACGAGTATTTTAGGCCAAACATGCCAAACGTCCAGCAATAGCTCCCAAAACACAGGAGCCAGCACGGAAACACATAGCTGGCCTGAAACCTCCCCAGAGAGCACACAAGCAGCAACATTCATTCTAGGGCTGTGGGCTTTCACTTGCCTGGGAACCTTCATCATTGCAAAAAAAGTGTTTCTCTCGGCCGGACGAGCATTTTAGGCCAAACATGCCAAACGTCCAGCAATAGCTCCCAAACCAAAGGAGCCAGCACTGAAACACATAGCTGGCCTGAAACCTCCCCAGGGAGCACACAAGCAGCAACATTCATTCTAGGGCTGTGGGCTTTCACTTGCCTGGGAACCTTCATCATTGCAAAAAAAGTGTTTCTCTCGGCCGGACGAGCATTTTAGGCCAAACATGCCAAACGTGCAGCAATAGCTCCCAAACCAAAGGAGCCAGACTGAAACACATAGCTGGCCTGAAACCTCCCCAGGGAGCACACAAGCAGCAACATTCATTCTAGGCCTGTGGGCTTTCACTTGCCTGTGAACATATTCATAGCAAAAAAAGTGTTTCTCTCGGCCGGACGAGTATTTTAGGCCAAACATGCCAAACTTCCAGCAATAGCTCCCAAAACACAGGAGCCAGCACGGAAACACATAGCTGGCCTGAAACCTCCCCAGAGAGCACACAAGCAGCAACATTCATTCTAGGGCTGTGGGCTTTCACTTGCCTGGGAACCTTCATCATTGCAAAAAAAGTGTTTCTCTCGGCCGGACGAGCATTTTAGGCCAAACATGCCAAACGTCCAGCAATAGCTCCCAAACCAAAGGAGCCAGCACTGAAACACATAGCTGGCCTGAAACCTCCCCAGGGAGCACACAAGCAGCAACATTCATTCTAGGGCTGTGGGCTTTCACTTGCCTGGGAACCTTCAGCATTGCAAAAAAAGTGTTTCTCTCGGCCGGACGAGCATTTTAGGCCAAACATGCCAAACGTCCAGCAATAGCTCCCAAACCAAAGGAGCCAGCACTGAAACACATAGCTGGCCTGAAACCTCCCCAGGGAGCACACAAGCAGCAACATTCATTCTAGGCCTGTTGTCTTTCACTTGCCTGGGAACCTTCATCATTGCAAAAAAAGTGTTTCTCTCGGCCGGACGAGCATTTTAGGCCAAACATGCCAAACGTCCAGCAATAGCTCCCAAAACAAAGGAGCCAGCACTGAAACACATAGCTGGCCTGAAACCTCCACAGGGAGCACAAAAGCAGCAACATTCATTCTAGGGCTGTGGGCTTTCACTTGCCTGGGAACCTTCATCATTGCAAAAAAAGTGTTTCTCTCGGCCGGACGAGCATTTTAGGCCAAACATGCCAAACGTGCAGCAATAGCTCCCAAACCAAAGGAGCCAGACTGAAACACATAGCTGGCCTGAAACCTCCCCAGGGAGCACACAAGCAGCAACATTCATTCTAGGCCTGTGGGCTTTCACTTGCCTGGGAACCTTCATCATTGCGAAAAAAGTGTTTCTCTCGGCCGGACGAGCATTTTAGGCCAAACATGCCAAACGTCCAGCAATATCTCCCAAACCATAGGAGCCAGCACTGAAACACATAGCTGGCCTGAAACCTCCCCAGAGAGCACACAAGCAGCAACATTCATTCTAGGCCTGTGGGCTTTCACTTCCCTGGAAACATTCATCTTTGCAAAAAAAGTTTTTCTCTCGGCCGGACGAGCATTTTAGGCCAAACATGCCAAACGTCCAGCAATAGCTCCCAAACCAAAGGAGCCAGCACTGAAACACATAGCTGGCCTGAAACCTCCCCAGGGAGCACACAAGCAGCAACATTCATTCTAGGCCTGTGGGCTTTCACATGCCTGTGAACATATTCATAGCAAAAAAAGTGTTTCTCTCGGCCGGACGAGTATTTTAGGCCAAACATGCCAAACGTCCAGCAATAGCTCCCAAACCAAAGGAGCCAGCACTGAAACACATAGCTGGCCTGAAACCTCCCCGGAGAGCACACAAGCAGCAACATTCATTCTAGGGCTGTGGGCTTTCAGTTGCCTGGGAACCTTCATCATTGCAAAAAAAGTGTTTCTCTCGGCCGGACGAGCATTTTAGGCCAAACATGCCAAACGTCCAGCAATAGCTCCCAAACCAAAGGAGCCAGCACTGAAACACATAGCTGGCCTGAAACCTCCCCAGGGAGCACACAAGGAGCAACATTCATTCTAGGCCTGTGGGCTTTCACTTGCCAGGGAACAGTCGTAATATCAAAAAAAGTGTTTCTCTCGGCCGGACGAGCATTTTAGGCCAAACATACCAAACGTCCAGCAATAGCTCCCAAAACAAAGGAGCCAGCACTGAAACACATAGCTGGCCTGAAACCTCCCCAGGGAGCACACAAGCAGCAACATTCATTCTAGGGCTGTGGGCTTTCACTTGCCTGTGAACATATTCATAGCAAAAAAAGTGTTTCTCTCGGCCGGACGAGTATTTTAGGCCAAACATGCCAAACGTCCAGCAATAGCTCCCAAAACACAGGAGCCAGCACGGAAACACATAGCTGGCCTGAAACCTCCCCAGAGAGCACACAAGCAGCAACATTCATTCTAGGGCTGTGGGCTTTCACTTGCCTGGGAACCTTCATCATTGCAAAAAAAGTGTTTCTCTCGGCCGGACGAGCATTTTAGGCCAAACATGCCAAACGTCCAGCAATAGCTCCCAAACCAAAGGAGCCAGCACTGAAACACATAGCTGGCCTGAAACCTCCCCAGGGAGCACACAAGCAGCAACATTCATTCTAGGGCTGTGGGCTTTCACTTGCCTGGGAACCTTCATCATTGCAAAAAAAGTGTTTCTCTCGGCCGGACGAGCATTTTAGGCCAAACATGCCAAACGTGCAGCAATAGCTCCCAAACCAAAGGAGCCAGACTGAAACACATAGCTGGCCTGAAACCTCCCCAGGGAGCACACAAGCAGCAACATTCATTCTAGGCCTGTGGGCTTTCACTTGCCTGTGAACATATTCATAGCAAAAAAAGTGTTTCTCTCGGCCGGACGAGTATTTTAGGCCAAACATGCCAAACTTCCAGCAATAGCTCCCAAAACACAGGAGCCAGCACGGAAACACATAGCTGGCCTGAAACCTCCCCAGAGAGCACACAAGCAGCAACATTCATTCTAGGGCTGTGGGCTTTCACTTGCCTGGGAACCTTCATCATTGCAAAAAAAGTGTTTCTCTCGGCCGGACGAGCATTTTAGGCCAAACATGCCAAACGTCCAGCAATAGCTCCCAAACCAAAGGAGCCAGCACTGAAACACATAGCTGGCCTGAAACCTCCCCAGGGAGCACACAAGCAGCAACATTCATTCTAGGGCTGTGGGCTTTCACTTGCCTGGGAACCTTCAGCATTGCAAAAAAAGTGTTTCTCTCGGCCGGACGAGCATTTTAGGCCAAACATGCCAAACGTCCAGCAATAGCTCCCAAAACAAAGGAGCCAGCACTGAAACACATAGCTGGCCTGAAACCTCCACAGGGAGCACAAAAGCAGCAACATTCATTCTAGGGCTGTGGGCTTTCACTTGCCTGGGAACCTTCATCATTGCAAAAAAAGTGTTTCTCTCGGCCGGACGAGCATTTTAGGCCAAACATGCCAAACGTGCAGCAATAGCTCCCAAACCAAAGGAGCCAGACTGAAACACATAGCTGGCCTGAAACCTCCCCAGGGAGCACACAAGCAGCAACATTCATTCTAGGCCTGTGGGCTTTCACTTGCCTGGGAACCTTCATCATTGCGAAAAAAGTGTTTCTCTCGGCCGGACGAGCATTTTAGGCCAAACATGCCAAACGTCCAGCAATATCTCCCAAACCATAGGAGCCAGCACTGAAACACATAGCTGGCCTGAAACCTCCCCAGAGAGCACACAAGCAGCAACATTCATTCTAGGCCTGTGGGCTTTCACTTCCCTGGAAACATTCATCTTTGCAAAAAAAGTTTTTCTCTCGGCCGGACGAGCATTTTAGGCCAAACATGCCAAACGTCCAGCAATAGCTCCCAAACCAAAGGAGCCAGCACTGAAACACATAGCTGGCCTGAAACCTCCCCAGGGAGCACACAAGCAGCAACATTCATTCTAGGCCTGTGGGCTTTCACATGCCTGTGAACATATTCATAGCAAAAAAAGTGTTTCTCTCGGCCGGACGAGTATTTTAGGCCAAACATGCCAAACGTCCAGCAATAGCTCCCAAACCAAAGGAGCCAGCACTGAAACACATAGCTGGCCTGAAACCTCCCCAGAGAGCACACAAGCAGCAACATTCATTCTAGGGCTGTGGGCTTTCACTTGCCTGGGAACCTTCATCATTGCAAAAAAAGTGTTTCTCTCGGCCGGACGAGCATTTTAGGCCAAACATGCCAAACGTCCAGCAATAGCTCCCAAACCAAAGGAGCCAGCACTGAAACAAATAGCTGGCCTGAAACCTCCCCAGGGAGCACACAAGGAGCAACATTCATTCTAGGCCTGTGGGCTTTCACTTGCCTGGGAACAGTCGTAATATCAAAAAAAGTGTTTCTCTCGGCCGGACGAGCATTTTAGGCCAAACATACCAAACGTCCAGCAATAGCTCCCAAAACAAAGGAGCCAGCACTGAAACACATAGCTGGCCTGAAACCTCCCCAGGGAGCACACAAGCAGCAACATTCATTCTAGGCCTGTGGGCTTTCACTTGCCTGGGAACCTTCATCATTGCAAAAAAATTGTTTCTCTCGGCCGGACGAGCATTTTAGGCCAAACATGCCAAACGTCCAGCAATAGCTCCCAAAACAAAGGAGCCAGCACTGAAACACATAGCTGGCCTGAAACCTCCCCAGAGAGCACACAAGCAGCAACATTCATTGTAGGGCTGTGGGCTTTCACTTGCCTGGGAACCTTCATCATTGCAAAAAAAGTGTTTCTCTCGGCCGGACGAGCATTTTAGGCCAAACATGCCAAACGTGCAGCAATAGCTCCCAAACCAAAGGAGCCAGACTGAAACACATAGCTGGCCTGAAACCTCCCCAGGGAGCACACAAGCAGCAACATTCATTCTAGGCCTGTGGGCTTTCACTTGCCTGGGAACCTTCATCATTGCGTAAAAAGTGTTTCTCTCTGCCGGACGAGCATTTTAGTCCAAACATGCCAAACGTCCAGCAATAGCTCCCAAACCAAAGGAGCCAGCACTGAAACACATAGCTGGCCTGAAACATCCCCAGGGAGCACACAAGCAGCAACATTCATTCTAGGCCTGTGGGCTTTCACTTGCCTGTGAACATATTCATAGCAAAAAAGTGTTTCTCTCGGCCGGACGAGCATTTTAGGCCAAACATGCCAAACGTCCAGCAATAGCTCCCAAACCAAAGGAGCCAGCACTGAAACACATAGCTGGCCTGAAACCTCCACAGGGAGCACACAAGCAGCAACATTCATTCTAGGCCTGTGGGCTTTCACTTCCCTGGAAACATTCATCATTGAAAAAAAAGTGTTTCTCTAGGCCGGACGAGCATTTTAGGCCAAACATACATAACGTCCAGCAATAGCTCCCAAACCAAAGGAGCCAGCACTGAAACACATAGCTAGCCTGAAACCTCCCCAGGTAGCACACACGCAGCAACATTCATTCTAGGGATGTGGGCTTTCACTTGCCTGGGAACCTTCATCATTGCAAAAAAATTGTTTCTCTCGGCCGGACGAGCATTTAAGACAAACATGCCAAACGTCCAGCAATAGCTCCCAAACCATAGGAGCCAGCACTGAAACACATAGCTGGCCTGAAACCTCCCCAGGGAGCAAACAAGCAGCAACATTCATTCTAGGGCTATGACTTTCACTTTCCTGGGAACATTACCATAGCAAATAAAGTGTTTCTCTCGGCCGGACGAGCATTTTAGGCCAAACATGCCAAACGTCCAGCAATAGCTCCCAAACCAAAGGAGCCAGCACTGAAACACATAGCTGGCCTGAAACCTCCCCAGGGAGCACACAAGCAGCAGCATTCATTCTAGGCCTGTGGGCTTTCACTTGCCTGGGATCCTTCATCATTGCAAAAAAAGTGTTTCTCTCGGCCGGACGAGCATTTTAGGCCAAACATGCCAAACGTCCAGCAATAGCTCCCAAAACAAAGGAGCCAGCACTGAAACACATAGCTGGCCTGAAACCTCCCCAGGGAGCACACAAGCAGCAACATTCATTCTAGGGCTGTGGGCTTTCACTTGCCTGTGAACATATTCATAGCAAAAAAAGTGTTTCTCTCGGCCGGACGAGTATTTTAGGCCAAACATGCCAAACGTCCAGCAATAGCTCCCAAAACACAGGAGCCAGCACGGAAACACATAGCTGGCCTGAAACCTCCCCAGAGAGCACACAAGCAGCAACATTCATTCTGGGCTGTGGGCTTTCACTTGCCTGGGAACCTTCATCATTGCAAAAAAAGTGTTTCTCTCGGCCGGACGAGCATTTTAGGCCAAACATGCCAAACGTCCAGCAATAGCTCCCAAACCAAAGGAGCCAGCACTGAAACACATAGCTGGCCTGAAACCTCCCCAGGGAGCACACAAGCAGCAACATTCATTCTAGGCCTGTGGGCTTTCACTTGCCTGGGAACCTTCATCATTGCAAAAAAAGTGTTTCTCTCGGCCAGACGAGCATTTTAGGCCAAACATGCCAAACGTCCAGCAATAGCTCCCAAAACAAAGGAGCCAGCACTGAAACACATAGCTGGCCTGAAACCTCCCCAGGGAGCACACAAGCAGCAACATTCATTCTAGGGCTGTGGGCTTTCACTTGCCTGGGAACCTTCAGCATTGCAAAAAAAGTGTTTCTCTCGGCCGGACGAGCATTTTAGGCCAAACATGCCAAACGTCCAGCAATAGCTCCCAAACCAAAGGAGCCAGCACTGAAACACATAGCTGGCCTGAAACCTCCCCAGGGAGCACACAAGCAGCAACATTCATTCTAGGCCTGTGGTCTTTCACTTGCCTGGGAACCTTCATCATTGCAAAAAAAGTGTTTCTCTCGGCCGGACGAGCATTTTAGGCCAAACATGCCAAACGTCCAGCAATAGCTCCCAAAACAAAGGAGCCAGCACTGAAACACATAGCTGGCCTGAAACCTCCCCAGGGAGCACACAAGCAGCAACATTCATTCTAGGCCTGTGGGCTTTCACTTGCCTGGGAACCTTCATCATTGCAAAAAATGTGTTTCTCTCGGCCAGACGAGCATTTTAGGCCAAACATGCCAAACGTCCAGCAATAGCTCCCAAAACAAAGGAGCCAGCACTGAAACACATAGCTGGCCTGAAACCTCCCCAGGGAGCACACAAGCAGCAACATTCATTCTAGGGCTGTGGGCTTTCACTTGCCTGGGAACCTTCAGCATTGCAAAAAAAGTGTTTCTCTCGGCCGGACGAGCATTTTAGGCCAAACATGCCAAACGTCCAGCAATAGCTCCCAAACCAAAGGAGCCAGCACTGAAACACATAGCTGGCCTGAAACCTCCCCAGGGAGCACACAAGCAGCAACATTCATTCTAGGCCTGTGGTCTTTCACTTGCCTGGGAACCTTCATCATTGCAAAAAAAGTGTTTCTCTCGGCCGGACGAGCATTTTAGGCCAAACATGCCAAACGTCCAGCAATAGCTCCCAAAACAAAGGAGCCAGCACTGAAACACATAGCTGGCCTGAAACCTCCACAGGGAGCACACAAGCAGCAACATTCATTCTAGGCCTGTGGGCTTTCACTTGCCTGTGAACATATTCATAGCAAAAAAGTGTTTCTCTCGGCCGGACGAGCATTTTAGGCCAAACATGCCAAACGTCCAGCAATAGCTCCCAAACCAAAGGAGCCAGCACTGAAACACATAGCTGGCCTGAAACCTCCCCAGGGAGCACACAAGCAGCAACATTCATTCTAGGCCTGTGGGCTTTCACTTCCCTGGAAACATTCATCATTGAAAAAAAAGTGTTTCTCTAGGCCGGACGAGCATTTTAGGCCAAACATACATAACGTCCAGCAATAGCTCCCAAACCAAAGGAGCCAGCACTGAAACACATAGCTAGCCTGAAACCTCCCCAGGTAGCACACACGCAGCAACATTCATTCTAGGCCTGTGGGCTTTCACTTGCCTGGGAACCTTCATCATTGCAAAAAAATTGTTTCTCTCGGCCGGACGAGCATTTAAGACAAACATGCCAAACGTCCAGCAATAGCTCCCAAACCATAGGAGCCAGCACTGAAACACATAGCTGGCCTGAAACCTCCCCAGGGAGCAAACAAGCAGCAACATTCATTCTAGGGCTATGACTTTCACTTTCCTGGGAACATTACCATAGCAAATAAAGTGTTTCTCTCGGCCGGACGAGCATTTTAGGCCAAACATGCCAAACGTCCAGCAATAGCTCCCAAACCAAAGGAGCCAGCACTGAAACACATAGCTGGCCTGAAACCTCCCCAGGGAGCACACAAGCAGCAGCATTCATTCTAGGCCTGTGGGCTTTCACTTGCCTGGGATCCTTCATCATTGCAAAAAAAGTGTTTCTCTCGGCCGGACGAGCATTTTAGGCCAAACATGCCAAACGTCCAGCAATAGCTCCCAAAACAAAGGAGCCAGCACTGAAACACATAGCTGGCCTGAAACCTCCCCAGGGAGCACACAAGCAGCAACATTCATTCTAGGGCTGTGGGCTTTCACTTGCCTGTGAACATATTCATAGCAAAAAAAGTGTTTCTCTCGGCCGGACGAGTATTTTAGGCCAAACATGCCAAACGTCCAGCAATAGCTCCCAAAACACAGGAGCCAGCACGGAAACACATAGCTGGCCTGAAACCTCCCCAGAGAGCACACAAGCAGCAACATTCATTCTGGGCTGTGGGCTTTCACTTGCCTGGGAACCTTCATCATTGCAAAAAAAGTGTTTCTCTCGGCCGGACGAGCATTTTAGGCCAAACATGCCAAACGTCCAGCAATAGCTCCCAAACCAAAGGAGCCAGCACTGAAACACATAGCTGGCCTGAAACCTCCCCAGGGAGCACACAAGCAGCAACATTCATTCTAGGCCTGTGGGCTTTCACTTGCCTGGGAACCTTCATCATTGCAAAAAAAGTGTTTCTCTCGGCCAGACGAGCATTTTAGGCCAAACATGCCAAACGTCCAGCAATAGCTCCCAAAACAAAGGAGCCAGCACTGAAACACATAGCTGGCCTGAAACCTCCCCAGGGAGCACACAAGCAGCAACATTCATTCTAGGGCTGTGGGCTTTCACTTGCCTGGGAACCTTCAGCATTGCAAAAAAAGTGTTTCTCTCGGCCGGACGAGCATTTTAGGCCAAACATGCCAAACGTCCAGCAATAGCTCCCAAACCAAAGGAGCCAGCACTGAAACACATAGCTGGCCTGAAACCTCCCCAGGGAGCACACAAGCAGCAACATTCATTCTAGGCCTGTGGTCTTTCACTTGCCTGGGAACCTTCATCATTGCAAAAAAAGTGTTTCTCTCGGCCGGACGAGCATTTTAGGCCAAACATGCCAAACGTCCAGCAATAGCTCCCAAAACAAAGGAGCCAGCACTGAAACACATAGCTGGCCTGAAACCTCCACAGGGAGCACACAAGCAGCAACATTCATTCTAGGCCTGTGGGCTTTCACTTGCCTGGGAACCTTCATCATTGCAAAAAAAGTGTTTCTCTCGGCCGGACGAGCATTTTAGGCCAAACATGCCAAACGTCCAGCAAAAGCTCCCAAAACAAAGGAGACAGCACTGAAACACATAGCTGGCCTGAAACCTCCCCAGGGAGCACACAAGCAGCAACATTCATTCTAGGCCTGTGGGCTTTCACTTGCCTGGGAACCTTCATCATTGCAAAAAAAGTGTTTCTCTCGGCCGGACGAGCATTTTATTCCAAACATGCCAAACGTCCAGCAATAGCTCCCAAACCAAAGGAGCCAGCACTGAAACACATAGCTGGCCTGAAACATCCCCAGGGAGCACACAAGCAGCAACATTCATTCTAGGCCTGTGGGCTTTCACTTGCCTGTGAACATATTCATAGCAAAAAAGTGTTTCTCTCGGCCGGACGAGCATTTTAGGCCAAACATGCCAAACGTCCAGCAATAGCTCCCAAACCAAAGGAGCCAGCACTGAAACACATAGCTGGCCTGAAACCTCCCCAGGGAGCACACAAGCAGCAACATTCATTCTAGGCCTGTGGGCTTTCACTTGCCTGGAAACCTTCATCATTGCAAAAAAAGTGTTTCTCTCGGCAGGACGAGCATTTTAGGCCAAACATGCCAAACGTCCAGCAATAGCTCCCAAACCAAAGGAGCCAGACTGAAACACATAGCTGGCCTGAAACCTCCCCAGGGAGCACACAAGCAGCAACATTCATTCTAGGGCTGTGGGTTTCACTTGCCTGGGAACCTTCATCATTGCAAAAAAAGTGTTTCTCTCGGCCGGACGTGCATTTTAGGCCAAACATGCCAAACGTCCAGCAATAGCTCCCAAACCAAAGGAGCCAGCACAGAAACACATAGCTGGCCTGAAACCTCCCCAGGGAGCACACAAGCAGCAACATTCATTCTAGGGCTGTGGGCTTTCACTTTCCTGGGAACATTATCATAGCAAAAAAAATTTTTCTCTCGGCCGGATAAGCATTTTAGGCCAAACATGCCAAACGTCCAGCAATAGCTCCCAAAACAAAGGAGCCAGCACTGAAACACATAGCTGGCCTGAAACCTCCCCAGGGAGCACACAAGCAGCAACATTCATTCTAGGCCTGTGGGCTTTCACTTGCCTGGGAACCTTCATCATTGCAAAAAAAGTGTTTCTCTCGGCCGGACGAGCATTTTAGGCCAAACATGCCAAACGTCCAGCAATAGCTCCCAAACCAAAGGAGCCAGACTGAAACACATAGCTGGCCTGAAACCTCCCCAGGGAGCACACAAGCAGCAACATTCATTCTAGGCCTGTGGGCTTTCACTTGCCTGGGAACCTTCATCATTGCAAAAAAAGTGTTTCTCTCGGCCGGACGAGCATTTTAGGCCAAACATGCCAAACGTCCAGCAATAGCTCCCAAACCAAAGGAGCCAGCACTGAAACACATAGCTGGCCTGAAACCTCCCCAGGGAGCACACAAGCAGCAACATTCATTCTAGGGCTGTGGGCTTTCACTTTCCTGGGAACATTATCATAGCAAAAAAAATGTTTCTTTCGGCCGGATAAGCATTTTAGGCCAAACATGCCAAACGTCCAGCAATAGCTCCCAAAACAAAGGAGCCAGCACTGAAACACATAGCTGGCCTGAAACCTCCCCAGGGAGCACACAAGCAGCAACATTCATTCTAGGCCTGTGGGCTTTCACTTGCCTGGGAACCTTCATCAGTGCAAAAAAAGTGTTTCTCTCGGCCGGACGAGCATTTTAGGCCAAACATGCCAAACGTCCAGCAATAGCTCCCAAACCAAAGGAGCCAGCACTGAAACACATTGCTGGCCTGAAACCTCCCCAGGGAGCACACAAGCAGCAACATTCATTCTAGGCCTGTGGGCTTTCACTTCCCTGGAAACCTTCATCATTGCAAAAAAAGTGTTTCTCTCGGCCGGACGAGCATTTTAGGCCAAACATGCCAAACGTCCAGCAATAGCTCCCAAACCAAAGGAGCCAGCACTGAAACACATAGCTGGCCTGAAACCTCCCCAGGGAGCACACAAGCAGCAACATTCATTCTAGGGCTGTGGGCTTTCACTTGCCTGGGAACCTTCATCATTGCAAAAAAAGTGTTTCTCTCGGCCGGACGAGCATTTTAGGCCAAACATGCCAAACGTGCAGCAATAGCTCCCAAACCAAAGGAGTCAGCACTGAAACACATAGCTGGCCTGAAACCTCCCCAGGGAGCACACAAGCAGCAACATTCATTCTAGGCCTGTGGGCTTTCACTTGCCTGGGAACCTTCATCATTGCAAAAAAAGTGTTTCTCTCGGCCGGACGAGCATTTTAGGCCAAACATGCCAAAAGTCCAGCAATAGCTCACAAAACAAAGGAGCCAGCACTGAAACACATAGCTGGCCTGAAACCTCCCCAGGGAGCACACAAGCAGCAACATTCATTCTAGGCCTGTGGGCTTTCACTTGCCTGGGAACCTTCATCATTGCAAAAAAAGTGTTTCTCTCGGCCGGACGAGCATTTTAGGCCAAACATGCCAAACGTCCAGCAATAGCTCCCAAACCATAGGAGCCAGACTGAAACACATAGCTGGCCTGAAACCTCCCCAGGGAGCACACAAGCAGCAACATTCATTCTAGGGCTGTGGGTTTCACTTGCCTGGGAACCTTCATCATTGCAAAAATAGTGTTTCTCTCGGCCGGACGTGCATTTTAGGCCAAACATGCCAAACGTCCAGCAATAGCTCCCAAACCAAAGGAGCCAGCACAGAAACACATAGCTGGCCTGAAACCTCCCCAGGGAGCACACAAGCAGCAACATTCATTCTAGGGCTGTGGGCTTTCACTTTCCTGGGAACATTATCATAGCAAAAAAAATGTTTCTCTCGGCCGGATAAGCATTTTAGGCCAAACATGCCAAACGTCCAGCAATAGCTCCCAAAACAAAGGAGCCAGCACTGAAACATATAGCTGGCCTGAAACCTCCCCAGGGAGCACACAAGCAGCAACATTCATTCTAGGCCTGTGGGCTTTCACTTGCCTGGGAACCTTCATCATTGCAAAAAAAGTGTTTCTCTCGGCAGGACGAGCATTTTAGGCCAAACATGCCAAACGTCCAGCAATAGCTCCCAAACCAAAGGAGCCAGCACTGAAACACATAGCTGGCCTGAAACCTCCCCAGGGAGCACACAAGCAGCAACATTCATTCTAGGCCTGTGGGCTTTCACTTGCCTGGGAACCTTCATCATTGCAAAAAAAGTGTTTCTCTCGGCCGGACGAGCATTTTAGGCCAAACATGCCAAACGTCCAGCAATAGCTCCCAAACCAAAGGAGCCAGCACTGAAACACATAGCTGGCCTGAAACCTCCCCAGGGAGCACACAAGCAGCAACATTCATTCTAGGGCTGTGGGCTTTCACTTTCCTGGGAACATTATCATAGCAAAAAAAATGTTTCTCTCGGCCGGATAAGCATTTTAGGCCAAACATGCCAAACGTCCAGCAATAGCTCCCAAAACAAAGGAGCCAGCACTGAAACACATAGCTGGCCTGAAACCTCCCCAGGGAGCACACAAGCAGCAACATTCATTCTAGGCCTGTGGGCTTTCACTTGCCTGGGAACCTTCATCATTGCAAAAAAAGTGTTTCTCTCGGCCGGACGAGCATTTTAGGCCAAACATGCCAAACGTCCAGCAATAGCTCCCAAACCAAAGGAGCCAGACTGAAACACATAGCTGGCCTGAAACCTCCCCAGGGAGCACACATGCAGCAACATTCATTCTAGGGCTGTGGGCTTTCACTTGCCTGGGAACCTTCATCATTGCAAAAAAAGTGTTTGTCTCGGCCGGACGAGCATTTTAGGCCAAACATGCCAAACGTCCAGCAATAGCTCCCAAACCAAAGGAGCCAGCACTGAAACACATAGCTGGCCTGAAACCTCCCCAGGGAGCACACAAGCAGCAACATTCATTCTAGGCCTGTGGGCTTTCACTTCCCTGGAAACCTTCATCATTGCAAAAAAAGTGTTTCTCTCGGCCGGACGAGCATTTTAGGCCAAACATGCCAAACGTCCAGCAATAGCTCCCAAACCAAAGGAGCCAGCACTGAAACACATAGCTGGCCTGAAACCTCCCCAGGGAGCACACAAGCAGCAACATTCATTCTAGGGCTGTGGGCTTTCACTTGCCTGGGAACTTTCATCATTGCAAAAAAAGTGTTTCTCTCGGCCGGACGAGCATTTTAGGCCAAACATGCCAAACGTCCAGCAATAGCTCCCAAACCAAAGGAGCCAGCACTGAAACACATAGCTGGCCTGAAACCTCCCCAGGGAGCACACAAGCAGCAACATTCATTCTAGGGCTGTGGGCTTTCACTTGCCTGGGAACCTTCATCATTGCAAAAAAAGTGTTTCTCTCGGCCGGACGAGCATTTTAGGCCAAACATGCCAAACGTGCAGCAATAGCTCCCAAACCAAAGGAGTCAGCACTGAAACACATAGCTGGCCTGAAACCTCCCCAGGGAGCACACAAGCAGCAACATTCATTCTAGGCCTGTGGGCTTTCACTTGCCTGGGAACCTTCATCATTGCAAAAAAAGTGTTTCTCTCGGCCGGACGAGCATTTTAGGCCAAACATGCCAAAAGTCCAGCAATAGCTCCCAAAACAAAGGAGCCAGCACTGAAACACATAGCTGGCCTGAAACCTCCCCAGGGAGCACACAAGCAGCAACATTCATTCTAGGCCTGTGGGCTTTCTATTGCCTGGGAACCTTCATCATTGCAAAAAAAGTGTTTCTCTCGGCAGGACGAGCATTTTATGCCAAACATGCCAAACGTCCAGCAATAGCTCGCAAACCAAAGGAGCCAGCACTGAAACACATAGCTGGCCTGAAACATCCCCAGGGAGCACACAAGCAGCAACATTCATTCTAGGCCTGTGGGCTTTCACATGCCTGTGAACATATTCATAGCAAAAAAAGTGTTTCTCTCGGCCGGACGAGTATTTTAGGCCAAACATGCCAAACGTCCAGCAATAGCTCCCAAACCAAAGGAGCCAGCACTGAAACACATAGCTGGCCTGAAACCTCCCCAGAGAGCACACAAGCAGCAACATTCATTCTAGGCCTGTGGGCTTTCACTTGCCTGGGAACCTTCATCATTGCAAAAAAAGTGTTTCTCTCGGCCGGACGAGCATTTTAGGCCAAACATGCCAAACGTCCAGCAATAGCTCCCAAACCAAAGGAGCCAGCACTGAAACACATAGCTGGCCTGAAACCTCCCCAGGGAGCAAACAAGCAGCAACATTCATTCTAGGCCTGTGGGCTTTCACATGCCTGTGAACATATTCATAGCAAAAAAAGTGTTTCTCTCGGCCGGACGAGTATTTTAGGCCAAACATGCTAAACGTCCAGCAATAGCTCCCACACCAAAGGAGCCAGCACTGAAACACATAGCTGGCCTGAAACCTCCCCAGAGAGCACACAAGCAGCAACATTCATTCTAGGCCTGTGGGCTTTCACTTGCCTGGGAACCTTCATCATTGCAAAAAAAGTGTTTCTCTCGGCCGGACGAGCATTTTAGGCCAAACATGCCAAACGTGCAGCAATAGCTCCCAAACCAAAGGAGTCAGCACTGAAACACATAGCTGGCCTGAAACCTCCCCAGGGAGCACACAAGCAGCAACATTCATTCTAGGGCTGTGGGCTTTCACTTGCCTGGGAACCTTCATCATTGCAAAAAAAGTGTTTCTCTCGGCCGGACGAGCATTTTAGGCCAAACATGCCAAACGTCCAGCAATAGCTCCCAAAACAAAGGAGCCAGCACTGAAACACATAGCTGGCCTGAAACCTCCCCAGGGAGCACACAAGCAGCAACATTCATTCTAGGGCTGTGGGCTTTCACTTGCATGGGAACCTTCATCATTGCAAAAAAAGTGTTTCTCTCGGCCGGACGAGCATTTTAGGCCAAACATGCCAAACGTCCAGCAATAGCTCCCAAACCAAAGGAGCCAGACTGAAACACATAGCTGGCCTGAAACCTCCCCAGGGAGCACACAAGCAGCAACATTCATTCTAGGCCTGTGGGCTTTCACTTGCCTGGGAACCTTCATCATTGCAAAAAAAGTGTTTCTCTCGGCCGGACGAGCATTTTAGGCCAAACATGACAAACGTCCAGCAATAGCTCGCAAACCAAAGGAGCCAGCACTGAAACACATAGCTGGCCTGAAACCTCCCCAGGGAGCACACAAGCAGCAACATTCATTCTAGGGCTGTGGGCTTTCACTTGCCTGGGAACCTTCATCATTGCAAAAAAAGGGTTTCTCTCGGCCGGACGAGCATTTTAGGCCAAACATGCCAAACGTCCAGCAATAGCTCCCAAAACAAAGGAGTCAGCACTGAAACACATAGCTGGCCTGAAACCTCCCCAGGGAGCACACAAGCAGCAACATTCATTCTAGGCCTGTGGGCTTTCACTTGCCTGGGAACCTTCATCTTTGCAAAAAAAGTGTTTCTCTCGGCCGGACGAGCATTTTAGGCCAAACATGCCAAACGTCCAGCAATAGCTCCCAAACCAAAGGAGCCAGCACTGAAACACATAGCTGGCCTGAAACCTCCCCAGGGAGCACACAAGCAGCAACATTCATTCTAGGGCTGTGGGCTTTCACTTGCCTGGGAACCTTCATCATTGCAAAAAAAGTGTTTCTCTCGGCCGGACGAGCATTTTAGGCCAAACATGCCAAACGTCCAGCAATAGCTCCCAAACCATAGGAGCCAGCACTGAAACACATAGCTGGCCTGAAACCTCCCCAGAGAGCACACAAGCAGCAACATTCATTCTAGGCCTGTGGGCTTTCACTTCCCTGGAAACTTTCATCTTTGCAAAAAAAGTTTTTCTCTCGGCCGGACGAGCATTTTAGGCCAAACATGCCAAACGTCCAGCAATAGCTCCCAAACCAAAGGAGCCAGCACTGAAACACATAGCTGGCCTGAAACCTCCCCAGGGAGCACACAAGCAGCAACATTCATTCTAGGCCTGTGGGCTTTCACATGCCTGTGAACATATTCATAGCAAAAGAAGTGTTTCTCTCGGCCGGACGAGTATTTTAGGCCAAACATGCCAAACGTCCAGCAATAGCTCCCAAACCAAAGGAGCCAGCACGGAAACACATAGCTGGCCTGAAACCTCCCCAGAGAGCACACAAGCAGCAACATTCATTCTAGGGCTGTGGGCTTTCACTTGCCTGGGAACCTTCATCATTGCAAAAAAAGTGTTTCTCTCGGCCGGACGAGCATTTTAGGCCAAACATGCCAAACGTCCAGCAATAGCTCCCAAACCAAAGGAGCCAGCACTGAAACACATAGCTGGCCTGAAACCTCCCCAGGGAGCACACAAGCAGCAACATTCATTCTAGGCCTGTGGGCTTTCACTTGCCTGGGAACCTTCATCATTGCAAAAAAAGTGTTTCTCTCGGCCGGACGAGCATTTTAGGCCAAACATGCCAAACGTCCAGCAAGAGCTCCCAAAACAAAGGAGCCAGCACTGAAACACATAGCTGGCCTGAAACCTCCCCAGGGAGCACACAAGCAGCAACATTCATTCTAGGCCTGTGGGCTTTCACTTGCCTGGGAACCTTCAGCATTGCAAAAAAAGTGTTTCTCTCGGCCGGACGAGCATTTTAGGCCAAACATGCCAAACGTCCAGCAATAGCTCCCAAACCAAAGGAGCCAGCACTGAAACACATAGCTGGCCTGAAACCTCCCCAGGGAGCACACAAGCAGCAACATTCATTCTAGGCCTGTGGGCTTTCACTTGCCTGGGAACCTTCATCATTGCAAAAAAAGTGTTTCTCTCGGCCGGACGAGCATTTTAGGCCAAACATGCCAAACGTCCAGCAATAGCTCCCAAACCAAAGGAGCCAGCACTGAAACACATAGCTGGCCTGAAACCTCCACAGGGAGCACACAAGCAGCAACATTCATTCTAGGCCTGTGGGCTTTCACTTGCCTGGGAACCTTCATCATTGCAAAAAAAGTGTTTCTCTCGGCCGGACGAGCATTTTAGGCCAAACATGCCAAACGTCCAGCAAGAGCTCCCAAAACAAAGGAGCCAGCACTGAAACACATAGCTGGCCTGAAACCTCCCCAGGGAGCACACAAGCAGCAACATTCATTCTAGGCCTGTGGGCTTTCACTTGCCTGGGAACCTTCAGCATTGCAAAAAAAGTGTTTCTCTCGGCCGGACGAGCATTTTAGGCCAAACATGCCAAACGTCCAGCAATAGCTCCCAAACCAAAGGAGCCAGCACTGAAACACATAGCTGGCCTGAAACCTCCCCAGGGAGCACACAAGCAGCAACATTCATTCTAGGCCTGTGGGCTTTCACTTGCCTGGGAACCTTCATCATTGCAAAAAAAGTGTTTCTCTCGGCCGGACGAGCATTTTAGGCCAAACATGCCAAACGTCCAGCAATAGCTCCCAAACCAAAGGAGCCAGCACTGAAACACATAGCTGGCCTGAAACCTCCACAGGGAGCACACAAGCAGCAACATTCATTCTAGGCCTGTGGGCTTTCACTTGCCTGGGAACCTTCATCATTGCAAAAAAAGTGTTTCTCTCGGCCGGACGAGCATTTTAGGCCAAACATGCCAAACGTGCAGCAATAGCTCCCAAACCAAAGGAGCCAGACTGAAACACATAGCTGGCCTGAAACCTCCCCAGGGAGCACACAAGCAGCAACATTCATTCTAGGCCTGTGGGCTTTCACTTGCCTGGGAACCTTCATCATTGCGAAAAATGTGTTTCTCTCGGCCGGACGAGCATTTTAGGCCAAACATGCCAAACGTCCAGCAATAGCTCCCAAACCAAAGGAGCCAGCACTGAAACACATAGCTGGCCTGAAACATCCCCAGGGAGCACACAAGCAGCAACATTCATTCTAGGCCTGTGGGCTTTCACTTGCCTGTGAACATATTCATAGCAAAAAAGTGTTTCTCTCGGCCGGACGAGCATTTTAGGCCAAACATGCCAAACGTCCAGCAATAGCTCCCAAAGCAAAGGAGCCAGCACTGAAACACATAGCTGGCCTGAAACCTCCCCAGGGAGCACACAAGCAGCAACATTCATTCTAGGCCTGTGGGCTTTCACTTGCCTGGGAACCTTCATCATTGCAAAAAAAGTGTTTCTCTCGGCCGGACGAGCATTTTAGGCCAAACATGCCAAACGTCCAGCAATAGCTCCCAAACCAAAGGAGCCAGCACTGAAACACATAGCTGGCCTGAAACCTCCCCAGGGAGCACACAAGCAGCAACATTCATTCTAGGGCTGTGGGCTTTCACTTGCCTGTGAACATATTCATAGCAAAAAAAGTGTTTCTCTCGGCCGGACGAGTATTTTAGGCCAAACATGCCAAACGTCCAGCAATAGCTCCCAA
This sequence comes from Porphyrio hochstetteri, assembly GCA_020800305.1. Classification (NCBI taxonomy): domain Eukaryota; kingdom Metazoa; phylum Chordata; class Aves; order Gruiformes; family Rallidae; genus Porphyrio; species Porphyrio hochstetteri. The sequence continues at coordinate 8,123,390 of CM036928.1, forward strand.
AACACAGGAGCCAGCACTGAAACACATAGCTGGCCTGAAACCTCCCCAGAGAGCACACAAGCAGCAACATTCATTCTAGGGCTGTGGGCTTTCAGTTGCCTGGGAACCTTCATCATTGCAAAAAAAGTGTTTCTCTCGGCCGGACGAGCATTTTAGGCCAAACATGCCAAACGTGCAGCAATAGCTCCCAAACCAAAGGAGCCAGCACTGAAACACATAGCTGGCCTGAAACCTCCCCAGGGAGCACACAAGCAGCAACATTCATTCTAGGCCTGTGGGCTTTCACTTGCCTGGGAACCTTCATCATTGCAAAAAAAGTGTTTCTCTCGGCCGGACGAGCATTTTAGGCCAAACATGCCAAACGTCCAGCAATAGCTCCCAAACCAAAGGAGCCAGCACTGAAACACATAGCTGGCCTGAAACCTCCACAGGGAGCACACAAGCAGCAACATTCATTCTAGGCCTGTGGGCTTTCACTTGCCTGTGAACATATTCATAGCAAAAAAGTGTTTCTCTCGGCCGGACGAGCATTTTAGGCCAAACATGCCAAACGTCCAGCAATAGCTCCCAAAGCAAAGGAGCCAGCACTGAAACACATAGCTGGCCTGAAACCTCCCCAGGGAGCACACAAGCAGCAACATTCATTCTAGGCCTGTGGGCTTTCACTTGCCTGGGAACCTTCATCATTGCAAAAAAAGTGTTTCTCGGCCGGACGAGCATTTTAGGCCAAACATGCCAAACGTCCAGCAATAGCTCCCAAAGCAAAGGAGCCAGCACTGAAACACATAGCTGGCCTGAAACCTCCCCAGGGAGCACACAAGCAGCAACATTCATTCTAGGGCTGTGGGCTTTCACTTGCCTGTGAACATATTCATAGCAAAAAAAGTGTTTCTCTCGGCCGGACGAGTATTTTAGGCCAAACATGCCAAACGTCCAGCAATAGCTCCCAAAACACAGGAGCCAGCACTGAAACACATAGCTGGCCTGAAACCTCCCCAGAGAGCACACAAGCAGCAACATTCATTCTAGGGCTGTGGGCTTTCAGTTGCCTGGGAAACTTCATCATTGCAAAAAAAGTGTTTCTCTCGGCCGGACGAGCATTTTAGGCCAAACATGCCAAACGTGCAGCAATAGCTCCCAAACCAAAGGAGCCAGCACTGAAACACATAGCTGGCCTGAAACCTCCCCAGGGAGCACACAAGCAGCAACATTCATTCTAGGCCTGTGGGCTTTCACTTGCCTGGGAACCTTCATCATTGCAAAAAAAGTGTTTCTCTCGGCCGGACGAGCATTTTAGGCCAAACATGCCAAACGTCCAGCAATAGCTCCCAAAACAAAGGAGCCAGCACTGAAACACATAGCTGGCCTGAAACCTCCACAGGGAGCACACAAGCAGCAACATTCATTCTAGGCCTGTGGGCTTTCACTTGCCTGGGAACCTTCATCATTGCAAAAAAAGTGTTTCTCTCGGCCGGACGAGCATTTTAGGCCAAACATGCCAAACGTCCAGCAATAGCTCCCAAACCAAAGGAGCCAGCACTGAAACACATAGCTGGCCTGAAACCTCCCCAGGGAGCACACAAGCAGCAACATTCATTCTAGGCCTGTGGGCTTTCACTTGCCTGTGAACATATTCATAGCAAAAAAGTGTTTCTCTCGGCCGGACGAGCATTTTAGGCCAAACATGCCAAACGTCCAGCAATAGCTCCCAAACCAAAGGAGCCAGCACTGAAACACATAGCTGGCCTGAAACCTCCCCAGAGAGCACACAAGCAGCAACATTCATTCTAGGGCTGTGGGCTTTCACTTGCCTGGGAACCTTCATCATTGCAAAAAAAGTGTTTCTCTCGGCCGGACGAGCATTTTAGGCGAAACATGCCAAACGTCCAGCAATAGCTCCCAAACCAAAGGAGCCAGCACTGAAACACATAGCTGGCCTGAAACCTCCCCAGGGAGCACACAAGCAGCAACATTCATTCTAGGCCTGTGGGCTTTCACTTGCCTGGGAACCTTCATCATTGCAAAAAAAGTGTTTCTCTCGGCCGGACGAGCATTTTAGGCCAAACATGCCAAACGTCCAGCAATAGCTCCCAAACCAAAGGAGCCAGCACTGAAACACATAGCTGCCCTGAAACCTCCCCAGGGAGCACACAAGCAGCAACATTCGTTCTAGGGCTGTGGGCTTTCACTTGCCTGGGAACCTTCATCATTGCAAAAAAAGTGTTTCTCTCGGCCGGACGAGCATTTTAGGCCAAACATGCCAAACGTCCAGCAATAGCTCCCAAACCAAAGGAGCCAGACTGAAACACATAGCTGGCCTGAAACCTCCCCAGGGAGCACACAAGCAGCAACATTCATTCTAGGCCTGTGGGCTTTCACTTGCCTGGGAACCTTCATCATTGCAAAAAAAGTGTTTCTCTCGGCCGGACGAGCATTTTAGGCCAAACATGCCAACCGTCCAGCAATAGCTCCCAAACCAAAGGAGCCAGCACTGAAACACATAGCTGGCCTGAAACCTCCCCAGGGAGCACACAAGCAGCAACATTCATTCTAGGCCTGTGGGCTTTCACTTGCCTGGGAACCTTCATCATTGCAAAAAAAGTGTTTCTCTCGGCCGGACGAGCATTTTAGGCCAAACATGCCAAACGTCCAGCAATAGCTCCCAAACCAAAGGAGCCAGCACTGAAACACATAGCTGGCCTGAAACCTCCCCAGTTAGCACACAAGCAGCAACATTCATTCTAGGCCTGTGGGCTTTCACTTGCCTGGGAACATATTCATAGCAAAAAAGTGTTTCTCTCGGCCGGACGAGCATTTTAGGCCAAACATGCCAAACGTCCAGCAATAGCTCCCAAAACAAAGGAGTCAGCACTGAAACACATAGCTGGCCTGAAACCTCCCCAGGGAGCACACAAGCAGCAACATTCATTCTAGGGCTGTGGGCTTTCACTTGCCTGGGAACCTTCATCATTGCAAAAAAAGTGTTTCTCTCGGCCGGACGAGCATTTTAGGCCAAACATGCCAAACGTGCAGCAATAGCTCCCAAACCAAAGGAGCCAGACTGAAACACATAGCTGGCCTGAAACCTCCCCAGGGAGCACACAAGCAGCAACATTCATTCTAGGCCTGTGGGCTTTCACTTGCCTGGGAACCTTCATCATTGCAAAAAAAGTGTTTCTCTCGGCCGGACGAGCATTTTAGGCCAAACATGCCAAACGTCCAGCAATAGCTCCCAAACCAAAGGAGCCAGCACTGAAACACATAGCTGGCCTGAAACCTCCCCAGGGAGCACACAAGCAGCAACATTCATTCTAGGCCTGTGGGCTTTCACTTGCCTGTGAACATATTCATAGCAAAAAAGTGTTTCTCTCGGCCGGACGAGCATTTTAGGCCAAACATGCCAAACGTCCAGCAATAGCTCCCAAACCAAAGGAGCCAGCACTGAAACACATAGCTGGCCTGAAACCTCCCCAGAGAGCACACAAGCAGCAACATTCATTCTAGGGCTGTGGGCTTTCACTTGCCTGGGAACCTTCATCATTGCAAAAAAAGTGTTTCTCTCGGCCGGACGAGCATTTTAGGCCAAACATGCCAAACGTCCAGCAATAGCTCCCAAAACAAAGGAGCCAGCACTGAAACACATAGCTGGCCTGAAACCTCCCCAGGGAGCACACAAGCAGCAACATTCATTCTAGGCCTGTGGGCTTTCACTTGCCTGGGAACCTTCATCATTGCAAAAAAAGTGTTTCTCTCGGCCGGACGAGCATTTTAGGCCAAACATGCCAAACGTCCAGCAATAGCTCCCAAACCAAAGGAGCCAGCACTGAAACACATAGCTGGCCTGAAACCTCCCCAGGAAGCACACAAGCAGCAACATTCGTTCTAGGGCTGTGGGCTTTCACTTGCCTGGGAACCTTCATCATTGCAAAAAAAGTGTTTCTCTCGGCCGGACGAGCATTTTAGGCCAAACATGCCAAACGTCCAGCAATAGCTCCCAAACCAAAGGAGCCAGACTGAAACACATAGCTGGCCTGAAACCTCCCCAGGGAGCACACAAGCAGCAACATTCATTCTAGGCCTGTGGGCTTTCACTTGCCTGGGAACCTTCATCATTGCAAAAAAAGTGTTTCTCTCGGCCGGACGAGCATTTTAGGCCAAACATGCCAAACGTGCAGCAATAGCTCCCAAACCAAAGGAGCCAGACTGAAACACATAGCTGGCCTGAAACCTCCCCAGGGAGCACACAAGCAGCAACATTCATTCTAGGCCTGTGGGCTTTCACTTGCCTGGGAACCTTCATCATTGCAAAAAAAGTGTTTCTCTCGGCCGGACGAGCATTTTAGGCCAAACATGCCAAACGTCCAGCAATAGCTCGCAAACCAAAGGAGCCAGCACTGAAACACATAGCTGGCCTTAAACCTCCCCAGAGAGCACACAAGCAGCAACATTCATTCTAGGCCTGTGGGCTTTCACTTGCCTGGGAACCTTCATCATTGCAAAAAAAGTGTTTCTCTCGGCCGGACGAGCATTTTAGGCCAAACATGCCAAACGTCCAGCAATAGCTCCCAAACCATAGGAGCCAGCACTGAAACACATAGCTGGCCTGAAACCTCCTCAGGGAGCACACAAGCAGCAACATTCATTCTAGGGCTGTGGGCTTTCACTTGCCTGGGAACCTTCATCATTGCAAAAAAAGTGTTTCTCTCGGCCGGACGAGCATTTTAGGCCAAACATGCCAAACGTCCAGCAATAGCTCCCAAACCAAAGGAGCCAGACTGAAACACATAGCTGGCCTGAAACCTCCCCAGGGAGCACACAAGCAGCAACATTCATTCTAGGCCTGTGGGCTTTCACTTGCCTGGGAACCTTCATCATTGCAAAAAAAAGTGTTTCTCTCGGCAGGACGAGCATTTTAGGCCAAACATGCCAAACGTCCAGCAATAGCTCCCAAACCAAAGGAGCCATACTGAAACACATATCTGGCCTGAAACCTCCCCAGGGAGCACACAAGCAGCAACATTCATTCTAGGCCTGTGGGCTTTCACTTGCCTGGGAACCTTCATCATTGCAAAAAAAGTGTTTCTCTCGGCCGGACGAGCATTTTAGGCCAAACATGCCAAACGTCCAGCAATAGCTCCCAAACCAAAGGAGCCAGCACTGAAACACATAGCTGGCCTGAAACCTCCCCAGGGAGCACACAAGCAGCAACATTCGTTCTAGGGCTGTGGGCTTTCACTTGCCTGGGAACCTTCATCATTGCAAAAAAAGTGTTTCTCTCGGCCGGACGAGCATTTTAGGCCAAACATGCCAAACGTCCAGCAATAGCTCCCAAACCAAAGGAGCCAGACTGAAACACATAGCTGGCCTGAAACCTCCCCAGGGAGCACACAAGCAGCAACATTCATTCTAGGCCTGTGGGCTTTCACTTGCCTGGGAACCTTCATCATTGCAAAAAAAGTGTTTCTCTCGGCCGGACGAGCATTTTAGGCCAAACATGCCAACCGTCCAGCAATAGCTCCCAAACCAAAGGAGCCAGCACTGAAACACATAGCTGGCCTGAAACCTCCCCAGGGAGCACACAAGCAGCAACATTCATTCTAGGCCTGTGGGCTTTCACTTGCCTGGGAACCTTCATCATTGCAAAAAAAGTGTTTCTCTCGGCCGGACGAGCATTTTAGGCCAAACATGCCAAACGTCCAGCAATAGCTCCCAAACCAAAGGAGCCAGCACTGAAACACATAGCTGGCCTGAAACCTCCCCAGTTAGCACACAAGCAGCAACATTCATTCTAGGCCTGTGGGCTTTCACTTGCCTGGGAACATATTCATAGCAAAAAAGTGTTTCTCTCGGCCGGACGAGCATTTTAGGCCAAACATGCCAAACGTCCAGCAATAGCTCCCAAAACAAAGGAGTCAGCACTGAAACACATAGCTGGCCTGAAACCTCCCCAGGGAGCACACAAGCAGCAACATTCATTCTAGGGCTGTGGGCTTTCACTTGCCTGGGAACCTTCATCATTGCAAAAAAAGTGTTTCTCTCGGCCGGACGAGCATTTTAGGCCAAACATGCCAAACGTGCAGCAATAGCTCCCAAACCAAAGGAGCCAGACTGAAACACATAGCTGGCCTGAAACCTCCCCAGGGAGCACACAAGCAGCAACATTCATTCTAGGCCTGTGGGCTTTCACTTGCCTGGGAACCTTCATCATTGCAAAAAAAGTGTTTCTCTCGGCCGGACGAGCATTTTAGGCCAAACATGCCAAACGTCCAGCAATAGCTCGCAAACCAAAGGAGCCAGCACTGAAACACATAGCTGGCCTTAAACCTCCCCAGAGAGCACACAAGCAGCAACATTCATTCTAGGCCTGTGGGCTTTCACTTGCCTGGGAACCTTCATCATTGCAAAAAAAGTGTTTCTCTCGGCCGGACGAGCATTTTAGGCCAAACATGCCAAACGTCCAGCAATAGCTCCCAAACCATAGGAGCCAGCACTGAAACACATAGCTGGCCTGAAACCTCCTCAGGGAGCACACAAGCAGCAACATTCATTCTAGGGCTGTGGGCTTTCACTTGCCTGGGAACCTTCATCATTGCAAAAAAAGTGTTTCTCTCGGCCGGACGAGCATTTTAGGCCAAACATGCCAAACGTCCAGCAATAGCTCCCAAACCAAAGGAGCCAGACTGAAACACATAGCTGGCCTGAAACCTCCCCAGGGAGCACACAAGCAGCAACATTCATTCTAGGCCTGTGGGCTTTCACTTGCCTGGGAACCTTCATCATTGCAAAAAAAAGTGTTTCTCTCGGCAGGACGAGCATTTTAGGCCAAACATGCCAAACGTCCAGCAATAGCTCCCAAACCAAAGGAGCCATACTGAAACACATATCTGGCCTGAAACCTCCCCAGGGAGCACACAAGCAGCAACATTCATTCTAGGCCTGTGGGCTTTCACTTGCCTGGGAACCTTCATCATTGCAAAAAAAGTGTTTCTCTCGGCCGGACGAGCATTTTAGGCCAAACATGCCAAACGTCCAGCAATAGCTCCCAAACCAAAGGAGCCAGACTGAAACACATAGCTGGCCTGAAACCTCCCCAGGGAGCACACAAGCAGCAACATTCATTCTAGGGCTATGGGCTTTCACTTCCCTGGGAACATTATCATAGCAAAAAAAGTGTTTCTCTCGGCCGGACAAGCATTTTAGGCCAAACATGCCAAACGTCCAGCAATAAGTCCCAAACAAAGGAGCCAGCACTGAAACACATAGCTGGCCTGAAACCTCCCCAGGGAGCACACAAGCAGCAACATTCATTCTAGGGCTGTGGGCTTTCACTTGCCTGGGAACCTTCATCATTGCAAAAAAAGTATTTCTCTCGGCCGGACGAGCATTTTAGGCCAAACATGCCAAACGTCCAGCAATAGCTCCCAAACCAAAGGAGCCAGACTGAAACAAATAGCTGGCCTGAAACCTCCCCAGGGAGCACACAAGCAGCAACATTCGTTCTAGGGCTGTGGGCTTTCACTTGCCTGGGAACCTTCATCATTGCAAAAAAAGTGTTTCTCTCGGCCGGACGAGCATTTTAGGCCAAACATGCCAAACGTCCAGCAATAGCTCCCAAACCAAAGGAGCCAGACTGAAACACATAGCTGGCCTGAAACCTCCCCAGGGAGCACACAAGCAGCAACATTCATTCTAGGCCTGTGGGCTTTCACTTGCCTGGGAACCTTCATCATTGCAAAAAAAGTGTTTCTCTCGGCCGGACGAGAATTTTAGGCCAAACATGCCAAACGTCCAGCAATAGCTCCCAAACCAAAGGAGCCAGCACTGAAACACATAGCTGGCCTGAAACATCCCCAGGGAGCACACAAGCAGCAACATTCATTCTAGGCCTGTGGGCTTTCACATGCCTGTGAACATATTCATAGCAAAAAAAGTGTTTCTCTCGGCCGGACGAGCATTTTAGGCCAAACATGCCAAACGTCCAGCAATAGCTCCCAAAACAAAGGAGCCAGCACTGAAACACATAGCTGGCCTGAAATCTCCCCAGAGAGCACACAAGCAGCAACATTCATTCTAGGCCTGTGGGCTTTCACATGCCTGTGAACATATTCATAGCAAAAAAAGTGTTTCTCTCAGCCGGACGAGCATTTTAGGCCAAACATGCCAAACGTCCAGCAATAGCTCCCAAAACAAAGGAGCCAGCACTGAAACACATAGCTGGCCTGAAATCTCCCCAGAGAGCACACAAGCAGCAACATTCATTCTAGGGCTGTGGGCTTTCACTTGCCTGGGAACCTTCATCATTGCAAAAAAAGTGTTTCTCTCGGCCGGACGAGCATTTTAGACCAAACATGCCAAACGTCCAGCAATAGCTCCCAAACCAAAGGAGCCAGACTGAAACACATAGCTGGCCTGAAACCTCCCCAGGGAGCACACAAGCAGCAACATTCATTCTAGGCCTGTGGGCTTTCACTTGCCTGGGAACCTTCATCATTGCAAAAAAAGTGTTTCTCTCGGCCGGACGAGAATTTTAGGCCAAACATGCCAAACGTCCAGCAATAGCTCCCAAACCAAAGGAGCCAGCACTGAAACACATAGCTGGCCTGAAACATCCCCAGGGAGCACACAAGCAGCAACATTCATTCTAGGCCTGTGGGCTTTCACTTGCCTGGGAACCTTCATCATTGCAAAAAAAGTGTTTCTCTCGGCCGGACGAGCATTTTAGGCCAAACATGCCAAACGTCCAGCAATAGCTCCCAAACCAAAGGAGCCAGCACTGAAATACATAGCTGGCCTGAAACATCCCCAGGGAGCACACAAGCAGCAACATTCATTCTAGGCCTGTGGGCTTTCACATGCCTGTGAACATATTCATAGCAAAAAAAGTGTTTCTCTCGGCCGGACGAGCATTTTAGGCCAAACATACCAAACGTCCAGCAATAGCTCCCAAAACAAAGGAGCCAGCACTGAAACACATAGCTGGCCTGAAACCTCCCCAGAGAGCACACAAGCAGCAACATTCATTCTAGGCCTGTGGGCTTTCACTTGCCTGGGAACCTTCATCATTGCAAAAAAAGTGTTTCTCTCGGCCGGATAAGCATTTTAGGCCAAACATACATAACGTCCAGCAATAGCTCCCAAACCAAAGGAGCCAGCACTGAAACACATAGCTAGCCTGAAACCTCCCCAGGGAGCACACAAGCAGCAACATTCATTCTAGGGCTGTGGGCTTTCACTTGCCTGGGAACCTTCATCATTGCAAAAAAAGTGTTTCTCTCGGCCGGACGAGCATTTTAGGCCAAACATGCCAAACGTCCAGCAATAGCTCCCAAACCAAAGGAGCCAGACTGAAACACATAGCTGGCCTGAAACCTCCCCAGGGAGCACACAAGCAGCAACATTCATTCTAGGGCTGTGGGCTTTCACTTGCCTGGGAACCTTCATCATTGTAAAAAAAGTGTTTCTCTCGGCCGGACGAGCATTTTAGGCCAAACATGCCAAACGTCCAGCAATAGCTCCCAAACCAAAGGAGCCAGACTGAAACACATAGCTGGCCTGAAACCTCCCCAGGGAGCACACAAGCAGCAACATTCATTCTAGGGCTGTGGGCTTTCACTTGCCTGGGAACCTTCATCATTGCAAAAAAAGTGTTTCTCTCGGCCGGACGAGCATTTTAGGCCAAACATGCCAAACGTCCAGCAATAGCTCCCAAACCAAAGGAGCCAGACTGAAACACATAGCTGGCCTGAAACCTCCCCAGGGAGCACACAAGCAGCAACATTCATTCTAGGCCTGTGGGCTTTCACTTGCCTGGGAACCTTCATCATTGCAAAAAAAGTGTTTCTCTCGGCCGGACGAGCATTTTAGGCCAAACATGCCAAACGTCCAGCAATAGCTCCCAAACCAAAGGAGCCAGCACTGAAACACATAGCTGGCCTGAAACCTCCCCAGGGAGCACACAAGCAGCAACATTCATTCTAGGGCTGTGGGCTTTCACTTGCCTGGGAACCTTCATCATTGCAAAAAAAGTGTTTCTCTCGGCCGGATGAGCATTTTAGGCCAAACATGCCAAACGTCCAGCAATAGCTCCCAAACCATAGGAGCCAGCACTGAAACACATAGCTGGCCTGAAACCTCCCCAGAGAGCACACAAGCAGCAACATTCATTCTAGGCCTGTGGGCTTTCACTTCCCTGGAAACATTCATCATTGCAAAAAAAGTGTTTCTCTCGGCCGGACGAGCATTTTAGGCCAAACATGCCAAACGTCCAGCAATAGCTCCCAAACCAAAGGAGCCAGCACTGAAACACATAGCTGGCCTGAAACATCCCCAGGGAGCACACAAGCAGCAACATTCATTCTAGGCCTGTGGGATTTCACATGCCTGTGAACATATTCATAGCAAAAAAAGTGTTTCTCTCGGCCGGACGAGTATTTTAGGCCAAACATGCCAAACGTCCAGCAATAGCTCCCAAACCAAAGGAGCCAGCACTGAAACACATAGCTGGCCTGAAACCTCCCCAGAGAGCACACAAGCAGCAACATTCATTCTAGGCCTGTGGGCTTTCACTTGCCTGGGAACCTTCATCATTGCAAAAAAAGTGTTTCTCTCGGCCGGACGAGCATTTTAGGCGAAACATGCCAAACGTCCAGCAATAGCTCCCAAACCAAAGGAGCCAGCACTGAAACACATAGCTGGCCTGAAACCTCCCCAGGGAGCAAACAAGCAGCAACATTCATTCTAGGCCTGTGGGCTTTCACATGCCTGTGAACATATTCATAGCAAAAAAAGTGTTTCTCTCGGCCGGACGAGTATTTTAGGCCAAACATGCCAAACGTCCAGCAATAGCTCCCACACCAAAGGAGCCAGCACTGAAACACATAGCTGGCCTGAAACCTCCCCAGAGAGCACACAAGCAGCAACATTCATTCTAGGCCTGTGGGCTTTCACTTGCCTGGGAACCTTCATCATTGCAAAAAAAGTGTTTCTCTCGGCCGGACGAGCATTTTAGGCCAAACATGCCAAACGTGCAGCAATAGCTCCCAAACCAAAGGAGTCAGCACTGAAACACATAGCTGGCATGAAACCTCCCCAGGGAGCACACAAGCAGCAACATTCATTCTAGGGCTGTGGGCTTTCACTTGCCTGGGAACCTTCATCATTGCAAAAAAAGTGTTTCTCTCGGCCGGACGAGCATTTTAGGCCAAACATGCCAAACGTCCAGCAATAGCTCCCAAAACAAAGGAGCCAGCACTGAAACACATAGCTGGCCTGAAACCTCCCCAGGGAGCACACAAGCAGCAACATTCATTCTAGGGCTGTGGGCTTTCACTTGCATGGGAACCTTCATCATTGCAAAAAAAGTGTTTCTCTCGGCCGGACGAGCATTTTAGGCCAAACATGCCAAACGTCCAGCAATAGCTCCCAAACCAAAGGAGCCAGACTGAAACACATAGCTGGCCTGAAACCTCCCCAGGGAGCACACAAGCAGCAACATTCATTCTAGGCCTGTGGGCTTTCACTTGCCTGGGAACCTTCATCATTGCAAAAAAAGTGTTTCTCTCGGCCGGACGAGCATTTTAGGCCAAACATGACAAACGTCCAGCAATAGCTCGCAAACCAAAGGAGCCAGCACTGAAACACATAGCTGGCCTGAAACCTCCCCAGGGAGCACACAAGCAGCAACATTCATTCTAGGGCTGTGGGCTTTCACTTGCCTGGGAACCTTCATCATTGCAAAAAAAGTGTTTCTCTCGGCCGGACGAGCATTTTAGGCCAAACATGCCAAACGTCCAGCAATAGCTCCCAAACCAAAGGAGCCAGCACTGAAACACATAGCTGGCCTGAAACCTCCCCAGGGAGCACACAAGCAGCAACATTCATTCTAGGGCTGTGGGCTTTCACTTGCCTGGGAACCTTCATCATTGCAAAAAAAGGGTTTCTCTCGGCCGGACGAGCATTTTAGGCCAAACATGCCAAACGTCCAGCAATAGCTCCCAAAACAAAGGAGTCAGCACTGAAACACATAGCTGGCCTGAAACCTCCCCAGGGAGCACACAAGCAGCAACATTCATTCTAGGCCTGTGGGCTTTCACATGCCTGTGAACATATTCATAGCAAAAAAAGTGTTTCTCTCGGCCGGACGAGCATTTTAGGCCAAACATACCAAACGTCCAGCAATAGCTCCCAAAACAAAGGAGCCAGCACTGAAACACATAGCTGGCCTGAAACCTCCCCAGAGAGCACACAAGCAGCAACATTCATTCTAGGCCTGTGGGCTTTCACTTGCCTGGGAACCTTCATCATTGCAAAAAAAGTGTTTCTCTCGGCCGGATAAGCATTTTAGGCCAAACATACATAACGTCCAGCAATAGCTCCCAAACCAAAGGAGCCAGCACTGAAACACATAGCTAGCCTGAAACCTCCCCAGGGAGCACACAAGCAGCAACATTCATTCTAGGGCTGTGGGCTTTCACTTGCCTGGGAACCTTCATCATTGCAAAAAAAGTGTTTCTCTCGGCCGGACGAGCATTTTAGGCCAAACATGCCAAACGTCCAGCAATAGCTCCCAAACCAAAGGAGCCAGACTGAAACACATAGCTGGCCTGAAACCTCCCCAGGGAGCACACAAGCAGCAACATTCATTCTAGGGCTGTGGGCTTTCACTTGCCTGGGAACCTTCATCATTGTAAAAAAAGTGTTTCTCTCGGCCGGACGAGCATTTTAGGCCAAACATGCCAAACGTCCAGCAATAGCTCCCAAACCAAAGGAGCCAGACTGAAACACATAGCTGGCCTGAAACCTCCCCAGGGAGCACACAAGCAGCAACATTCATTCTAGGGCTGTGGGCTTTCACTTGCCTGGGAACCTTCATCATTGCAAAAAAAGTGTTTCTCTCGGCCGGACGAGCATTTTAGGCCAAACATGCCAAACGTCCAGCAATAGCTCCCAAACCAAAGGAGCCAGACTGAAACACATAGCTGGCCTGAAACCTCCCCAGGGAGCACACAAGCAGCAACATTCATTCTAGGCCTGTGGGCTTTCACTTGCCTGGGAACCTTCATCATTGCAAAAAAAGTGTTTCTCTCGGCCGGACGAGCATTTTAGGCCAAACATGCCAAACGTCCAGCAATAGCTCCCAAACCAAAGGAGCCAGCACTGAAACACATAGCTGGCCTGAAACCTCCCCAGGGAGCACACAAGCAGCAACATTCATTCTAGGGCTGTGGGCTTTCACTTGCCTGGGAACCTTCATCATTGCAAAAAAAGTGTTTCTCTCGGCCGGATGAGCATTTTAGGCCAAACATGCCAAACGTCCAGCAATAGCTCCCAAACCATAGGAGCCAGCACTGAAACACATAGCTGGCCTGAAACCTCCCCAGAGAGCACACAAGCAGCAACATTCATTCTAGGCCTGTGGGCTTTCACTTCCCTGGAAACATTCATCATTGCAAAAAAAGTGTTTCTCTCGGCCGGACGAGCATTTTAGGCCAAACATGCCAAACGTCCAGCAATAGCTCCCAAACCAAAGGAGCCAGCACTGAAACACATAGCTGGCCTGAAACATCCCCAGGGAGCACACAAGCAGCAACATTCATTCTAGGCCTGTGGGATTTCACATGCCTGTGAACATATTCATAGCAAAAAAAGTGTTTCTCTCGGCCGGACGAGTATTTTAGGCCAAACATGCCAAACGTCCAGCAATAGCTCCCAAACCAAAGGAGCCAGCACTGAAACACATAGCTGGCCTGAAACCTCCCCAGAGAGCACACAAGCAGCAACATTCATTCTAGGCCTGTGGGCTTTCACTTGCCTGGGAACCTTCATCATTGCAAAAAAAGTGTTTCTCTCGGCCGGACGAGCATTTTAGGCGAAACATGCCAAACGTCCAGCAATAGCTCCCAAACCAAAGGAGCCAGCACTGAAACACATAGCTGGCCTGAAACCTCCCCAGGGAGCAAACAAGCAGCAACATTCATTCTAGGCCTGTGGGCTTTCACATGCCTGTGAACATATTCATAGCAAAAAAAGTGTTTCTCTCGGCCGGACGAGTATTTTAGGCCAAACATGCCAAACGTCCAGCAATAGCTCCCACACCAAAGGAGCCAGCACTGAAACACATAGCTGGCCTGAAACCTCCCCAGAGAGCACACAAGCAGCAACATTCATTCTAGGCCTGTGGGCTTTCACTTGCCTGGGAACCTTCATCATTGCAAAAAAAGTGTTTCTCTCGGCCGGACGAGCATTTTAGGCCAAACATGCCAAACGTGCAGCAATAGCTCCCAAACCAAAGGAGTCAGCACTGAAACACATAGCTGGCATGAAACCTCCCCAGGGAGCACACAAGCAGCAACATTCATTCTAGGGCTGTGGGCTTTCACTTGCCTGGGAACCTTCATCATTGCAAAAAAAGTGTTTCTCTCGGCCGGACGAGCATTTTAGGCCAAACATGCCAAACGTCCAGCAATAGCTCCCAAAACAAAGGAGCCAGCACTGAAACACATAGCTGGCCTGAAACCTCCCCAGGGAGCACACAAGCAGCAACATTCATTCTAGGGCTGTGGGCTTTCACTTGCATGGGAACCTTCATCATTGCAAAAAAAGTGTTTCTCTCGGCCGGACGAGCATTTTAGGCCAAACATGCCAAACGTCCAGCAATAGCTCCCAAACCAAAGGAGCCAGACTGAAACACATAGCTGGCCTGAAACCTCCCCAGGGAGCACACAAGCAGCAACATTCATTCTAGGCCTGTGGGCTTTCACTTGCCTGGGAACCTTCATCATTGCAAAAAAAGTGTTTCTCTCGGCCGGACGAGCATTTTAGGCCAAACATGACAAACGTCCAGCAATAGCTCGCAAACCAAAGGAGCCAGCACTGAAACACATAGCTGGCCTGAAACCTCCCCAGGGAGCACACAAGCAGCAACATTCATTCTAGGGCTGTGGGCTTTCACTTGCCTGGGAACCTTCATCATTGCAAAAAAAGTGTTTCTCTCGGCCGGACGAGCATTTTAGGCCAAACATGCCAAACGTCCAGCAATAGCTCCCAAACCAAAGGAGCCAGCACTGAAACACATAGCTGGCCTGAAACCTCCCCAGGGAGCACACAAGCAGCAACATTCATTCTAGGGCTGTGGGCTTTCACTTGCCTGGGAACCTTCATCATTGCAAAAAAAGGGTTTCTCTCGGCCGGACGAGCATTTTAGGCCAAACATGCCAAACGTCCAGCAATAGCTCCCAAAACAAAGGAGTCAGCACTGAAACACATAGCTGGCCTGAAACCTCCCCAGGGAGCACACAAGCAGCAACATTCATTCTAGGCCTGTGGGCTTTCACTTGCCTGGGAACCTTCATCTTTGCAAAAAAAGTGTTTCTCTCGGCCGGACGAGCATTTTAGGCCAAAAATGCCAAACGTCCAGCAATAGCTCCCAAACCAAAGGAGCCAGCACTGAAACACATAGCTGGCCTGAAACCTCCCCAGGGAGCACACAAGCAGCAACATTCATTCTAGGGCTGTGGGCTTTCACTTGCCTGGGAACCTTCATCATTGCAAAAAAAGTGTTTCTCTCGGCCGGACGAGCATTTTAGGCCAAACATGCCAAACGTCCAGCAATAGCTCCCAAACCATAGGAGCCAGCACTGAAACACATAGCTGGCCTGAAACCTCCCCAGAGAGCACACAAGCAGCAACATTCATTCTAGGCCTGTGGGCTTTCACTTCCCTGGAAACTTTCATCTTTGCAAAAAAAGTTTTTCTCTCGGCCGGACGAGCATTTTAGGCCAAACATGCCAAACGTCCAGCAATAGCTCCCAAACCAAAGGAGCCAGCACTGAAACACATAGCTGGCCTGAAACATCCCCAGGGAGCACACAAGCAGCAACATTCATTCTAGGCCTGTGGGCTTTCACATGCCTGTGAACATATTCATAGCAAAAGAAGTGTTTCTCTCGGCCGGACGAGTATTTTAGGCCAAACATGCCAAACGTCCAGCAATAGCTCCCAAACCAAAGGAGCCAGCACTGAAACACATAGCTGGCCTGAAACCTCCCCAGAGAGCACACAAGCAGCAACATTCATTCTAGGGCTGTGGGCTTTCACTTGCCTGGGAACCTTCATCATTGCAAAAAAAGTGTTTCTCTCGGCCGGACGAGCATTTTAGGCCAAACATGCCAAACGTCCAGCAATAGCTCCCAAACCAAAGGAGCCAGCACTGAAACACCTAGCTGGCCTGAAACCTCCCCAGGGAGCACACAAGCAGCAACATTCATTCTAGGCCTGTGGGCTTTCACTTGCCTGGGAACCTTCATCATTGCAAAAAAAGTGTTTCTCTCGGCCGGACGAGCATTTTAGGCCAAACATGCCAAACGTCCAGCAATAGCTCCCAAAACAAAGGAGCCAGCACTGAAACACATAGCTGGCCTGAAACCTCCCCAGGGAGCACACAAGCAGCAACATTCATTCTAGGGCTGTGGGCTTTCACTTGACTGTGAACATATTCATTGCAAAAAAAGTGTTTCTCTCGGCCGGACGAGTATTTTAGGCCAAACATGCCAAACGTCCAGCAATAGCTCCCAAAACACAGGAGTCAGCACTGAAACACATAGCTGGCCTGAAACCTCCCCAGAGAGCACACAAGCAGCAACATTCATTCTAGGGCTGTGGGCTTTCACTTGCCTGGGAACCTTCATCATTGCAAAAAAAGTGTTTCTCTCGGCCGGACGAGCATTTTAGGCCAAACATGCCAAACGTCCAGCAATAGCTCCCAAACCAAAGGAGCCAGCACTGAAACACATAGCTGGCCTGAAACCTCCCCAGGGAGCACACAAGCAGCAACATTCATTCTAGGCCTGTGGGCTTTCACTTGCCTGGGAACCTTCATCATTGCAAAAAAAGTGTTTCTCTCGGCCGGACGAGCATTTTAGGCCAAACATGCCAAACGTCCAGCAATAGCTCCCAAAACAAAGGAGCCAGCACTGAAACACATAGCTGGCCTGAAACCTCCCCAGGGAGCACACAAGCAGCAACATTCATTCTAGGCCTGTGGGCTTTCACTTGCCTGGGAACCTTCAGCATTGCAAAAAAAGTGTTTCTCTCGGCCGGACGAGCATTTTAGGCCAAACATGCCAAACGTCCAGCAATAGCTCCCAAACCAAAGGAGCCAGCACTGAAACACATAGCTGGCCTGAAACCTCCCCAGGGAGCACACAAGCAGCAACATTCATTCTAGGCCTGTGGGCTTTCACTTGCCTGGGAACCTTCATCATTGCAAAAAAAGTGTTTCTCTCGGCCGGACGAGCATTTTAGGCCAAACATGCCAAACGTCCAGCAATAGCTCCCAAACCAAAGGAGCCAGCACTGAAACACATAGCTGGCCTGAAACCTCCACAGGGAGCACACAAGCAGCAACATTCATTCTAGGCCTGTGGGCTTTCACTTGCCTGGGAACCTTCATCATTGCAAAAAAAGTGTTTCTCTCGGCCGGACGAGCATTTTAGGCCAAACATGCCAAACGTGCAGCAATAGCTCCCAAACCAAAGGAGCCAGACTGAAACACATAGCTGGCCTGAAACCTCCCCAGGGAGCACACAAGCAGCAACATTCATTCTAGGCCTGTGGGCTTTCACTTGCCTGGGAACCTTCATCATTGCGAAAAATGTGTTTCTCTCGGCCGGACGAGCATTTTAGGCCAAACATGCCAAACGTCCAGCAATAGCTCCCAAACCAAAGGAGCCAGCACTGAAACACATAGCTGGCCTGAAACATCCCCAGGGAGCACACAAGCAGCAACATTCATTCTAGGCCTGTGGGCTTTCACTTGCCTGTGAACATATTCATAGCAAAAAAGTGTTTCTCTCGGCCGGACGAGCATTTTAGGCCAAACATGCCAAACGTCCAGCAATAGCTCCCAAAGCAAAGGAGCCAGCACTGAAACACATAGCTGGCCTGAAACCTCCCCAGGGAGCACACAAGCAGCAACATTCATTCTAGGCCTGTGGGCTTTCACTTGCCTGGGAACCTTCATCATTGCAAAAAAAGTGTTTCTCTCGGCCGGACGAGCATTTTAGGCCAAACATGCCAAACGTCCAGCAATAGCTCCCAAAACAAAGGAGCCAGCACTGAAACACATAGCTGGCCTGAAACCTCCCCAGGGAGCACACAAGCAGCAACATTCATTCTAGGGCTGTGGGCTTTCACTTGCCTGTGAACATATTCATAGCAAAAAAAGTGTTTCTCTCGGCCGGACGAGTATTTTAGGCCAAACATGCCAAACGTCCAGCAATAGCTCCCAAAACACAGGAGCCAGCACTGAAACACATAGCTGGCCTGAAACCTCCCCAGAGAGCACACAAGCAGCAACATTCATTCTAGGGCTGTGGGCTTTCAGTTGCCTGGGAACCTTCATCATTGCAAAAAAAGTGTTTCTCTCGGCCGGACGAGCATTTTAGGCCAAACATGCCAAACGTGCAGCAATAGCTCCCAAACCAAAGGAGCCAGCACTGAAACACATAGCTGGCCTGAAACCTCCCCAGGGAGCACACAAGCAGCAACATTCATTCTAGGCCTGTGGGCTTTCACTTGCCTGGGAACCTTCATCATTGCAAAAAAAGTGTTTCTCTCGGCCGGACGAGCATTTTAGGCCAAACATGCCAAACGTCCAGCAATAGCTCCCAAACCAAAGGAGCCAGCACTGAAACACATAGCTGGCCTGAAACCTCCCCAGGGAGCACACAAGCAGCAACATTCATTCTAGGCCTGTGGGCTTTCACTTGCCTGTGAACATATTCATAGCAAAAAAGTGTTTCTCTCGGCCGGACGAGCATTTTAGGCCAAACATGCCAAACGTCCAGCAATAGCTCCCAAACCATAGGAGCCAGCACTGAAACACATAGCTGGCCTGAAACCTCCTCAGGGAGCACACAAGCAGCAACATTCATTCTAGGGCTGTGGGCTTTCACTTGCCTGGGAACCTTCATCATTGCAAAAAAAAGTGTTTCTCTCGGCAGGACGAGCATTTTAGGCCAAACATGCCAAACGTCCAGCAATAGCTCCCAAACCAAAGGAGCCATACTGAAACACATATCTGGCCTGAAACCTCCCCAGGGAGCACACAAGCAGCAACATTCATTCTAGGCCTGTGGGCTTTCACTTGCCTGGGAACCTTCATCATTGCAAAAAAAGTGTTTCTCTCGGCCGGACGAGCATTTTAGGCCAAACATGCCAAACGTCCAGCAATAGCTCCCAAACCAAAGGAGCCAGACTGAAACACATAGCTGGCCTGAAACCTCCCCAGGGAGCACACAAGCAGCAACATTCATTCTAGGGCTATGGGCTTTCACTTCCCTGGGAACATTATCATAGCAAAAAAAGTGTTTCTCTCGGCCGGACAAGCATTTTAGGCCAAACATGCCAAACGTCCAGCAATAAGTCCCAAACAAAGGAGCCAGCACTGAAACACATAGCTGGCCTGAAACCTCCCCAGGGAGCACACAAGCAGCAACATTCATTCTAGGGCTGTGGGCTTTCACTTGCCTGGGAACCTTCATCATTGCAAAAAAAGTATTTCTCTCGGCCGGACGAGCATTTTAGGCCAAACATGCCAAACGTCCAGCAATAGCTCCCAAACCAAAGGAGCCAGACTGAAACACATAGCTGGCCTGAAACCTCCCCAGGGAGCACACAAGCAGCAACATCCGTTCTAGGGCTGTGGGCTTTCACTTGCCTGGGAACCTTCATCATTGCAAAAAAAGTGTTTCTCTCGGCCGGACGAGCATTTTAGGCCAAACATGCCAAACGTCCAGCAATAGCTCCCAAACCAAAGGAGCCAGACTGAAACACATAGCTGGCCTGAAACCTCCCCAGGGAGCACACAAGCAGCAACATTCATTCTAGGCCTGTGGGCTTTCACTTGCCTGGGAACCTTCATCATTGCAAAAAAAGTGTTTCTCTCGGCCGGACGAGAATTTTAGGCCAAACATGCCAAACGTCCAGCAATAGCTCCCAAACCAAAGGAGCCAGCACTGAAACACATAGCTGGCCTGAAACATCCCCAGGGAGCACACAAGCAGCAACATTCATTCTAGGCCTGTGGGCTTTCACATGCCTGTGAACATATTCATAGCAAAAAAAGTGTTTCTCTCGGCCGGACGAGCATTTTAGGCCAAACATGCCAAACGTCCAGCAATAGCTCCCAAAACAAAGGAGCCAGCACTGAAACACATAGCTGGCCTGAAATCTCCCCAGAGAGCACACAAGCAGCAACATTCATTCTAGGGCTGTGGGCTTTCACTTGCCTGGGAACCTTCATCATTGCAAAAATAGTGTTTCTCTCGGCCGGACGAGCATTTTAGGCCAAACATGCCAAACGTCCAGCAATAGCTCCCAAACCAAAGGAGCCAGACTGAAACACATAGCTGGCCTGAAACCTCCCCAGGGAGCACACAAGCAGCAACATTCATTCTAGGCCTGTGGGCTTTCACTTGCCTGGGAACCTTCATCATTGCAAAAAAAGTGTTTCTCTCGGCCGGACGAGAATTTTAGGCCAAACATGCCAAACGTCCAGCAATAGCTCCCAAACCAAAGGAGCCAGCACTGAAACACATAGCTGGCCTGAAACATCCCCAGGGAGCACACAAGCAGCAACATTCATTCTAGGCCTGTGGGCTTTCACTTGCCTGGGAACCTTCATCATTGCAAAAAAAGTGTTTCTCTCGGCCGGACGAGCATTTTAGGCCAAACATGCCAAACGTCCAGCAATAGCTCCCAAACCAAAGGAGCCAGCACTGAAATACATAGCTGGCCTGAAACATCCCCAGGGAGCACACAAGCAGCAACATTCATTCTAGGCCTGTGGGCTTTCACATGCCTGTGAACATATTCATAGCAAAAAAAGTGTTTCTCTCGGCCGGACGAGCATTTTAGGCCAAACATACCAAACGTCCAGCAATAGCTCCCAAAACAAAGGAGCCAGCACTGAAACACATAGCTGGCCTGAAACCTCCCCAGAGAGCACACAAGCAGCAACATTCATTCTAGGCCTGTGGGCTTTCACTTGCCTGGGAACCTTCATCATTGCAAAAAAAGTGTTTCTCTCGGCCGGATAAGCATTTTAGGCCAAACATACCTAACGTCCAGCAATAGCTCCCAAACCAAAGGAGCCAGCACTGAAACACATAGCTAGCCTGAAACCTCCCCAGGGAGCACACAAGCAGCAACATTCATTCTAGGGCTATGGGCTTTCACTTCCCTGGGAACATTATCATAGCAAAAAAAGTGTTTCTCTCGGCCGGACAAGCATTTTAGGCCAAACATGCCAAACGTCCAGCAATAGGTCCCAAACAAAGGAGCCAGCACTGAAACACATAGCTGGCCTGAAACCTCCCCAGGGAGCACACAAGCAGCAACATTCATTCTAGGGCTATGGGCTTTCACTTCCCTGGGAACATTATCATAGCAAAAAAAGTGTTTCTCTCGGCCGGACAAGCATTTTAGGCCAAACATGCCAAACGTCCAGCAATAGGTCCCAAACAAAGGAGCCAGCACTGAAACACATAGCTGGCCTGAAAACTCCCCAGGGAGCACACAAGCAGCAACATTCATTCTAGGGCTGTGGGCTTTCACTTGCCTGGGAACCTTCATCATTGCAAAAAAAGTATTTCTCTCGGCCGGACGAGCATTTTAGGCCAAACATGCCAAACGTCCAGCAATAGCTCCCAAACCAAAGGAGCCAGACTGAAACACATAGCTGGCCTGAAACCTCCCCAGGGAGCACACAAGCAGCAACATTCGTTCTAGGGCTGTGGGCTTTCACTTGCCTGGGAACCTTCATCATTGCAAAAAAAGTGTTTCTCTCGGCCGGACGAGCATTTTAGGCCAAACATGCCAAACGTCCAGCAATAGCTCCCAAACCAAAGGAGCCAGACTGAAACACATAGCTGGCCTGAAACCTCCCCAGGGAGCACACAAGCAGCAACATTCATTCTAGGCCTGTGGGCTTTCACTTGCCTGGGAACCTTCATCATTGCAAAAAAAGTGTTTCTCTCGGCCGGACGAGAATTTTAGGCCAAACATGCCAAACGTCCAGCAATAGCTCCCAAACCAAAGGAGCCAGCACTGAAACACATAGCTGGCCTGAAACATCCCCAGGGAGCACACAAGCAGCAACATTCATTCTAGGCCTGTGGGCTTTCACATGCCTGTGAACATATTCATAGCAAAAAAAGTGTTTCTCTCGGCCGGACGAGCATTTTAGGCCAAACATGCCAAACGTCCAGCAATAGCTCCCAAAACAAAGGAGCCAGCACTGAAACACATAGCTGGCCTGAAATCTCCCCAGAGAGCACACAAGCAGCAACATTCATTCTAGGGCTGTGGGCTTTCACTTGCCTGGGAACCTTCATCATTGCAAAAAAAGTGTTTCTCTCGGCCGGACGAGCATTTTAGGCCAAACATGCCAAACGTCCAGCAATAGCTCCCAAACCAAAGGAGCCAGACTGAAACACATAGCTGGCCTGAAACCTCCCCAGGGAGCACACAAGCAGCAACATTCATTCTAGGCCTGTGGGCTTTCACTTGCCTGGGAACCTTCATCATTGCAAAAAAAGTGTTTCTCTCGGCCGGACGAGAATTTTAGGCCAAACATGCCAAACGTCCAGCAATAGCTCCCAAACCAAAGGAGCCAGCACTGAAACACATAGCTGGCCTGAAACATCCCCAGGGAGCACACAAGCAGCAACATTCATTCTAGGCCTGTGGGCTTTCACTTGCCTGGGAACCTTCATCATTGCAAAAAAAGTGTTTCTCTCGGCCGGACGAGCATTTTAGGCCAAACATGCCAAACGTCCAGCAATAGCTCCCAAACCAAAGGAGCCAGCACTGAAATACATAGCTGGCCTGAAACATCCCCAGGGAGCACACAAGCAGCAACATTCATTCTAGGCCTGTGGGCTTTCACATGCCTGTGAACATATTCATAGCAAAAAAAGTGTTTCTCTCGGCCGGACGAGCATTTTAGGCCAAACATACCAAACGTCCAGCAATAGCTCCCAAAACAAAGGAGCCAGCACTGAAACACATAGCTGGCCTGAAACCTCCCCAGAGAGCACACAAGCAGCAACATTCATTCTAGGCCTGTGGGCTTTCACTTGCCTGGGAACCTTCATCATTGCAAAAAAAGTGTTTCTCTCGGCCGGATAAGCATTTTAGGCCAAACATACCTAACGTCCAGCAATAGCTCCCAAACCAAAGGAGCCAGCACTGAAACACATAGCTAGCCTGAAACCTCCCCAGGGAGCACACAAGCAGCAACATTCATTCTAGGCCTGTGGGCTTTCACTTGCCTGGGAACCTTCATCATTGCAAAAAAAGTGTTTCTCTCGGCCGGACGAGCATTTTAGGCCAAACATGCCAAACGTCCAGCAATAGCTCCCAAACCAAAGGAGCCAGACTGAAACACATAGCTGGCCTGAAACCTCCCCAGGGAGCACACAAGCAGCAACATTCATTCTAGGGCTGTGGGCTTTCACTTGCCTGGGAACCTTCATCATTGTAAAAAAAGTGTTTCTCTCGGCCGGACGAGCATTTTAGGCCAAACATGCCAAACGTCCAGCAATAGCTCCCAAACCAAAGGAGCCAGACTGAAACACATAGCTGGCCTGAAACCTCCCCAGGGAGCACACAAGCAGCAACATTCATTCTAGGGCTGTGGGCTTTCACTTGCCTGGGAACCTTCATCATTGCAAAAAAAGTGTTTCTCTCGGCCGGACGAGCATTTTAGGCCAAACATGCCAAACGTCCAGCAATAGCTCCCAAACCAAAGGAGCCAGACTGAAACACATAGCTGGCCTGAAACCTCCCCAGGGAGCACACAAGCAGCAACATTCATTCTAGGCCTGTGGGCTTTCACTTGCCTGGGAACCTTCATCATTGCAAAAAAAGTGTTTCTCTCGGCCGGACGAGCATTTTAGGCCAAACATGCCAAACGTCCAGCAATAGCTCCCAAACCAAAGGAGCCAGCACTGAAACACATAGCTGGCCTGAAACCTCCCCAGGGAGCACACAAGCAGCAACATTCATTCTAGGGCTGTGGGCTTTCACTTGCCTGGGAACCTTCATCATTGCAAAAAAAGTGTTTCTCTCGGCCGGATGAGCATTTTAGGCCAAACATGCCAAACGTCCAGCAATAGCTCCCAAACCAAAGGAGCCAGCACTGAAACACATAGCAGGCCTGAAACCTCCCCAGGGAGCACACATGCAGCAACATTCATTCTAGGCCTGTGGGCTTTCACTTGCCTGGGAACCTTCATCATTGCAAAAAAAGTGTTTCTCTCGGCCGGACGAGCATTTTAGGCCAAACATGCCAAACGTCCAGCAATAGCTCCCAAACCAAAGGAGCCAGCACTGAAACACATAGCTGGCCTGAAACCTCCCCAGGGAGCACACATGCAGCAATATTCATTCTAGGCCTGTGGGCTTTCACTTTCCTGGGAACATTATCATAGCAAAAAAAGTGTTTCTCTCGGCTGCACGAGCATTTTAGGCCAAATATGCCAAACGTCCCGCAATAGCTCCCAAACCATAGGAGCCAGCACTGAAACACATAGCTGGCCTGAAAACTCCCCAGGGAGCAAACAAGCAGCAACATTCATTCTAGGGCTATGGGCTTTCACTTCCCTGGGAACATTATCATAGCAAAAAAAGTGTTTCTCTCGGTCGGACGAGCATTTTAGGCCAAACATGCCAAACGTCGAGCAATAGCTCCCAAAACAAAGGAGCCAGCACTGAAACACATAGCTGGCCTGAAACCTCCCCAGAGAGCACACAAGCAGCAACATTCATTCTAGGGCTGTGGGCTTTCACTTGCCTGGGAACCTTCATCATTGCAAAAAAAGTGTTTCTCTCAGCCGGACGAGCATTTTAGGCCAAACATGCCAAACGTCCAGCAATAGCTCCCAAACCAAAGGAGCCAGACTGAAACACATAGCTGGCCTGAAACCTCCCCAGGGAGCACACAAGCAGCAACATTCATTCTAGGGCTATGGGCTTTCACTTCCCTGGGAACATTATCATAGCAAAAAAAGTGTTTCTCTCGGCCGGACAAGCATTTTAGGCCAAACATGCCAAACGTCCAGCAATAGCTCCCAAAACAAAGGAGCCAGCACTGAAACACATAGCTGGCCTGAAACCTCCCCAGGGAGCACACAAGCAGCAACATTCATTCTAGGGCTGTGGGCTTTCACTTGCCTGGGAACCTTCATCATAGCAAAAAAAGTGTTTCTCTCGGCCGGACGAGCATTTTAGGCCAAACATGCCAAACGTCCAGCAATAGCTCCCAAAACAAAGGAGCCAGCACTGAAACACATAGCTGGCCTGAAATCTCCCCAGAGAGCACACAAGCAGCAACATTCATTCTAGGGCTGTGGGCTTTCACTTGCCTGGGAACCTTCATCATTGCAAAAAAAGTGTTTCTCTCGGCCGGACGAGCATTTTAGGCCAAACATGCCAAACGTCCAGCAATAGCTCCCAAACCAAAGGAGCCAGACTGAAACACATAGCTGGCCTGAAACCTCCCCAGGGAGCACACAAGCAGCAACATTCATTCTAGGCCTGTGGGCTTTCACTTGCCTGGGAACCTTCATCATTGCAAAAAAAGTGTTTCTCTCGGCCGGACGAGAATTTTAGGCCAAACATGCCAAACGTCCAGCAATAGCTCCCAAACCAAAGGAGCCAGCACTGAAACACATAGCTGGCCTGAAACATCCCCAGGGAGCACACAAGCAGCAACATTCATTCTAGGCCTGTGGGCTTTCACTTGCCTGGGAACCTTCATCATTGCAAAAAAAGTGTTTCTCTCGGCCGGACGAGCATTTTAGGCCAAACATGCCAAACGTCCAGCAATAGCTCCCAAACCAAAGGAGCCAGCACTGAAATACATAGCTGGCCTGAAACATCCCCAGGGAGCACACAAGCAGCAACATTCATTCTAGGCCTGTGGGCTTTCACATGCCTGTGAACATATTCATAGCAAAAAAAGTGTTTCTCTCGGCCGGACGAGCATTTTAGGCCAAACATACCAAACGTCCAGCAATAGCTCCCAAAACAAAGGAGCCAGCACTGAAACACATAGCTGGCCTGAAACCTCCCCAGAGAGCACACAAGCAGCAACATTCATTCTAGGCCTGTGGGCTTTCACTTGCCTGGGAACCTTCATCATTGCAAAAAAAGTGTTTCTCTCGGCCGGATAAGCATTTTAGGCCAAACATACCTAACGTCCAGCAATAGCTCCCAAACCAAAGGAGCCAGCACTGAAACACATAGCTAGCCTGAAACCTCCCCAGGGAGCACACAAGCAGCAACATTCATTCTAGGCCTGTGGGCTTTCACTTGCCTGGGAACCTTCATCATTGCAAAAAAAGTGTTTCTCTCGGCCGGACGAGCATTTTAGGCCAAACATGCCAAACGTCCAGCAATAGCTCCCAAACCAAAGGAGCCAGACTGAAACACATAGCTGGCCTGAAACCTCCCCAGGGAGCACACAAGCAGCAACATTCATTCTAGGGCTGTGGGCTTTCACTTGCCTGGGAACCTTCATCATTGTAAAAAAAGTGTTTCTCTCGGCCGGACGAGCATTTTAGGCCAAACATGCCAAACGTCCAGCAATAGCTCCCAAACCAAAGGAGCCAGACTGAAACACATAGCTGGCCTGAAACCTCCCCAGGGAGCACACAAGCAGCAACATTCATTCTAGGGCTGTGGGCTTTCACTTGCCTGGGAACCTTCATCATTGCAAAAAAAGTGTTTCTCTCGGCCGGACGAGCATTTTAGGCCAAACATGCCAAACGTCCAGCAATAGCTCCCAAACCAAAGGAGCCAGACTGAAACACATAGCTGGCCTGAAACCTCCCCAGGGAGCACACAAGCAGCAACATTCATTCTAGGCCTGTGGGCTTTCACTTGCCTGGGAACCTTCATCATTGCAAAAAAAGTGTTCTCTCGGCCGGACGAGCATTTTAGGCCAAACATGCCAAACGTCCAGCAATAGCTCCCAAACCAAAGGAGCCAGCACTGAAACACATAGCTGGCCTGAAACCTCCCCAGGGAGCACACAAGCAGCAACATTCATTCTAGGGCTGTGGGCTTTCACTTGCCTGGGAACCTTCATCATTGCAAAAAAAGTGTTTCTCTCGGCTGCACGAGCATTTTAGGCCAAATATGCCAAACGTCCCGCAATAGCTCCCAAACCATAGGAGCCAGCACTGAAACACATAGCTGGCCTGAAAACTCCCCAGGGAGCAAACAAGCAGCAACATTCATTCTAGGGCTATGGGCTTTCACTTCCCTGGGAACATTATCATAGCAAAAAAAGTGTTTCTCTCGGTCGGACGAGCATTTTAGGCCAAACATGCCAAACGTCGAGCAATAGCTCCCAAAACAAAGGAGCCAGCACTGAAACACATAGCTGGCCTGAAACCTCCCCAGAGAGCACACAAGCAGCAACATTCATTCTAGGGCTGTGGGCTTTCACTTGCCTGGGAACCTTCATCATTGCAAAAAAAAGTGTTTCTCTCGGCCGGACGAGCATTTTAGGCCAAACATGCCAAACGTCCAGCAATAGCTCCCAAACCATAGGAGCCAGCACTGAAACACATAGCTGGCCTGAAACCTCCCCAGGGAGCACACAAGCAGCCACATTCATTCTAGGCCTGTGGGCTTTCACTTGCCTGGGAACCTTCATCATTGCAAAAAAAGTGTTTCTCTCAGCCGGACGAGCATTTTAGGCCAAACATGCCAAACGTCCAGCAATAGCTCCCAAACCAAAGGAGCCAGACTGAAACACATAGCTGGCCTGAAACCTCCCCAGGGAGCACACAAGCAGCAACATTCATTCTAGGGCTATGGGCTTTCACTTCCCTGGGAACATTATCATAGCAAAAAAAGTGTTTCTCTCGGCCGGACAAGCATTTTAGGCCAAACATGCCAAACGTCCAGCAATAGCTCCCAAAACAAAGGAGCCAGCACTGAAACACATAGCTGGCCTGAAACCTCCCCAGGGAGCACACAAGCAGCAACATTCATTCTAGGCCTGTGGGCTTTCACTTGCCTGGGAACCTTCATCATTGCAAAAAAAGTATTTCTCTCGGCCGGACGAGCATTTTAGGCCAAACATGCCAAACGTCCAGCAATAGCTCCCAAACCAAAGGAGCCAGACTGAAACACATAGCTGGCCTGAAACGTCCCCAGGGAGCACACAAGCAGCAACATTCATTCTAGGCCTGTGGGCTTTCACTTGCCTGGGAACCTTCATCATTGCAAAAAAAGTGTTTCTCTCGGCCGGACGAGCATTTTAGGCCAAACATGCCAAACGTCCAGCAATAGCTCCCAAACCAAAGGAGCCAGACTGAAACACATAGCTGGCCTGAAACCTCCCCAGGGAGCACACAAGCAGCAACATTCATTCTAGGCCTGTGGGCTTTCACTTGCCTGGGAACCTTCATCATTGCAAAAAAAGTGTTTCTCTCAGCCGGACGAGCATTTTAGGCCAAACATGCCAAACGTCCAGCAATAGCTCCCAAACCAAAGGGGCCAGACTGAAACACATAGCTGGCCTGAAACCTCCCCAGGGAGCACACAAGCAGCAACATTCATTCTAGGCCTGTGGGCTTTCACTTGCCTGGGAACCTTCATCATTGCAAAAAAAGTGTTTCTCTCGGCCGGACGAGCATTTTAGGCGAAACATGCCAAACGTCCAGCAATAGCTCCCAAACCAAAGGAGCCAGCACTGAAACACATAGCTGGCCTGAAACCTCCCCAGGGAGCACACAAGCAGCAACATTCATTCTAGGGCTGTGGGCTTTCTATTGCCTGGGAACCTTCATCATTGCAAAAAAAGTGTTTCTCTCGGCCGGACGAGCATTTTAGGCCAAACATGCCAAACGTCCAGCAATAGCTCCCAAAACAAAGGAGCCAGCACTGAAACACATAGCTGGCCTGAAACCTCCCCAGGGAGCACACAAGCAGCAACATTCATTCTAGGGCTGTGGGCTTTCACTTGCCTGGGAACCTTCATCATTGCAAAAAAAGTGTTTCTCTCGGCCGGACGAGCATTTTAGGCCAAACATGCCAAACGTCCAGCAATAGCTCCCAAACCAAAGGAGCCAGCACTGAAACACATAGCTGGCCTGAAACCTCCCCAGGGAGCACACAAGCAGCAACATTCATTCTAGGGCTATGGGCTTTCACTTCCCTGGGAACATTATCATAGCAAAAAAAGTGTTTCTCTCGGCCGGACAAGCATTTTAGGCCAAACATGCCAAACGTCCAGCAATAGCTCCCAAACCAAAGGAGCCAGCACTGAAACACATAGCTGGCCTGAAACCTCCCCAGGGAGCACACAAGCAGCAACATTCATTCTAGGGCTGTGGGCTTTCTATTGCCTGGGAACCTTCATCATTGCAAAAAAAGTGTTTCTCTCGGCCAGACGAGCATTTTAGGCCAAACATGCCAAACGTCCAGCAATAGCTCCCAAAACAAAGGAGCGAGCACTGAAACACATAGCAGGCCTGAAACCTCCCCAGGGAGCACACAAGCAGCAACATTCATTCTAGGGCTGTGGGCTTTCACTTGCCTGGGAACCTTCATCATTGCAAAAAAAGTGTTTCTCTCGGCCGGACGAGCATTTTAGGCCAAATATGCCAAACGTCCAGCAATAGCTCCCAAACCAAAGGAGCCAGACTGAAACACATAGCTGGCCTGAAACCTCCCCAGGGAGCACACAAGCAGCAACATTCATTCTAGGGCTGTGGGCTTTCACTTGCCTGGGAACCTTCATCATTGCAAAAAAAGTGTTTCTCTCGGCCGGACGAGCATTTTAGGCCAAACATGCCAAACGTCCAGCAATAGCTCCCAAACCAAAGGAGCCAGACTGAAACACATAGCTGGCCTGAAACCTCCCCAGGGAGCACACAAGCAGCAACATTCATTCTAGGCCTGTGGGCTTTCACTTGCCTGGGAACCTTCATCATTGCAAAAAAAGTGTTTCTCTCGGCCGGACGAGCATTTTAGGCCAAACATGCCAAACGTCCAGCAATAGCTCCCAAACCAAAGGAGCCAGCACTGAAACACATAGCTGGCCTGAAACCTCCCCAGGGAGCACACAAGCAGCAACATTCATTCTAGGGCTGTGGGCTTTCACTTGCCTGGGAACCTTCATCATTGCAAAAAAAGTGTTTCTCTCGGCCGGATGAGCATTTTAGGCCAAACATGCCAAACGTCCAGCAATAGCTCCCAAACCAAAGGAGCCAGCACTGAAACACATAGCAGGCCTGAAACCTCCCCAGGGAGCACACATGCAGCAACATTCATTCTAGGCCTGTGGGCTTTCACTTGCCTGGGAACCTTCATCATTGCAAAAAAAGTGTTTCTCTCGGCCGGACGAGCATTTTAGGCCAAACATGCCAAACGTCCAGCAATAGCTCCCAAACCAAAGGAGCCAGCACTGAAACACATAGCTGGCCTGAAACCTCCCCAGGGAGCACACATGCAGCAATATTCATTCTAGGCCTGTGGGCTTTCACTTTCCTGGGAACATTATCATAGCAAAAAAAGTGTTTCTCTCGGCTGCACGAGCATTTTAGGCCAAATATGCCAAACGTCCCGCAATAGCTCCCAAACCATAGGAGCCAGCACTGAAACACATAGCTGGCCTGAAAACTCCCCAGGGAGCAAACAAGCAGCAACATTCATTCTAGGGCTATGGGCTTTCACTTCCCTGGGAACATTATCATAGCAAAAAAAGTGTTTCTCTCGGTCGGACGAGCATTTTAGGCCAAACATGCCAAACGTCGAGCAATAGCTCCCAAAAAAAAGGAGCCAGCACTGAAACACATAGCTGGCCTGAAACCTCCCCAGAGAGCACACAAGCAGCAACATTCATTCTAGGGCTGTGGGCTTTCACTTGCCTGGGAACCTTCATCATTGCAAAAAAAAGTGTTTCTCTCGGCCGGACGAGCATTTTAGGCCAAACATGCCAAACGTCCAGCAATAGCTCCCAAACCATAGGAGCCAGCACTGAAACACATAGCTGGCCTGAAACCTCCCCAGGGAGCACACAAGCAGCCACATTCATTCTAGGCCTGTGGGCTTTCACTTGCCTGGGAACCTTCATCATTGCAAAAAAAGTGTTTCTCTCGGCCGGACGAGCATTTTAGGCCAAACATGCCAAACGTCCAGCAATAGCTCCCAAACCAAAGGAGCCAGACTGAAACACATAGCTGGCCTGAAACCTCCCCAGGGAGCACACAAGCAGCAACATTCATTCTAGGCCTGTGGGCTTTCACTTGCCTGGGAACCTTCATCATTGCAAAAAAAGTGTTTCTCTCGGCCGGACGAGCATTTTAGGCCAAACATGCCAAACGTCCAGCAATAGCTCCCAAACCAAAGGAGCCAGCACTGAAACACATAGCTGGCCTGAAACCTCCCCAGGGAGCACACAAGCAGCAACATTCATTCTAGGGCTGTGGGCTTTCACTTGCCTGGGAACCTTCATCATTGCAAAAAAAGTGTTTCTCTCGGCCGGATGAGCATTTTAGGCCAAACATGCCAAACGTCCAGCAATAGCTCCCAAACCAAAGGAGCCAGCACTGAAACACATAGCAGGCCTGAAACCTCCCCAGGGAGCACACATGCAGCAACATTCATTCTAGGCCTGTGGGCTTTCACTTGCCTGGGAACCTTCATCATTGCAAAAAAAGTGTTTCTCTCGGCCGGACGAGCATTTTAGGCCAAACATGCCAAACGTCCAGCAATAGCTCCCAAACCAAAGGAGCCAGCACTGAAACACATAGCTGGCCTGAAACCTCCCCAGGGAGCACACATGCAGCAATATTCATTCTAGGCCTGTGGGCTTTCACTTTCCTGGGAACATTATCATAGCAAAAAAAGTGTTTCTCTCGGCTGCAGGAGCATTTTAGGCCAAATATGCCAAACGTCCCGCAATAGCTCCCAAACCATAGGAGCCAGCACTGAAACACATAGCTGGCCTGAAAACTCCCCAGGGAGCAAACAAGCAGCAACATTCATTCTAGGGCTATGGGCTTTCACTTCCCTGGGAACATTATCATAGCAAAAAAAGTGTTTCTCTCGGTCGGACGAGCATTTTAGGCCAAACATGCCAAACGTCGAGCAATAGCTCCCAAAACAAAGGAGCCAGCACTGAAACACATAGCTGGCCTGAAACCTCCCCAGAGAGCACACAAGCAGCAACATTCATTCTAGGGCTGTGGGCTTTCACTTGCCTGGGAACCTTCATCATTGCAAAAAAAAGTGTTTCTCTCGGCCGGACGAGCATTTTAGGCCAAACATGCCAAACGTCCAGCAATAGCTCCCAAACCATAGGAGCCAGCACTGAAACACATAGCTGGCCTGAAACCTCCCCAGGGAGCACACAAGCAGCCACATTCATTCTAGGCCTGTGGGCTTTCACTTGCCTGGGAACCTTCATCATTGCAAAAAAAGTGTTTCTCTCAGCCGGACGAGCATTTTAGGCCAAACATGCCAAACGTCCAGCAATAGCTCCCAAACCAAAGGAGCCAGCACTGAAACACATAGCTGGCCTGAAACCTCCCCAGGGAGCACACAAGCAGCAACATTCATTCTAGGGCTGTGGGCTTTCTATTGCCTGGGAACCTTCATCATTGCAAAAAAAGTGTTTCTCTCGGCCGGACGAGCATTTTAGGCCAAACATGCCAAACGTCCAGCAATAGCTCCCAAAACAAAGGAGCCAGCACTGAAACACATAGCTGGCCTGAAACCTCCCCAGGGAGCACACAAGCAGCAACATTCATTCTAGGGCTGTGGGCTTTCACTTGCCTGGGAACCTTCATCATTGCAAAAAAAGTGTTTCTCTCGGCCGGACGAGCATTTTAGGCCAAACATGCCAAACGTCCAGCAATAGCTCCCAAACCAAAGGAGCCAGCACTGAAACACATAGCTGGCCTGAAACCTCCCCAGGGAGCACACAAGCAGCAACATTCATTCTAGGGCTATGGGCTTTCACTTCCCTGGGAACATTATCATAGCAAAAAAAGTGTTTCTCTCGGCCGGACAAGCATTTTAGGCCAAACATGCCAAACGTCCAGCAATAGCTCCCAAACCAAAGGAGCCAGCACTGAAACACATAGCTGGCCTGAAACCTCCCCAGGGAGCACACAAGCAGCAACATTCATTCTAGGGCTGTGGGCTTTCTATTGCCTGGGAACCTTCATCATTGCAAAAAAAGTGTTTCTCTCGGCCAGACGAGCATTTTAGGCCAAACATGCCAAACGTCCAGCAATAGCTCCCAAAACAAAGGAGCGAGCACTGAAACACATAGCAGGCCTGAAACCTCCCCAGGGAGCACACAAGCAGCAACATTCATTCTAGGCCCGTGGGCATTCACTTGCCTGGGAACCTTCATCATTGCAAAAAAAGTGTTTCTCTCGGCCGGACGAGCATTTTAGGCCAAACATGCCAAACGTCCAGCAATAGCTCCCAAACCAAAGGAGCCAGACTGAAACACATAGCTGGCCTGAAACCTCCCCAGGGAGCACACAAGCAGCAACATTCATTCTAGGGCTGTGGGCTTTCACTTGCCTGGGAACATTATCATTGCAAAAAAAGTGTTTCTCTCGGCCGGACAAGCATTTTAGGCCAAACATGCTAAACGTCCAGCAATAGCTCCCAAAACAAAGGAGCCAGCACTGAAACACATAGCTGGCCTGAAACCTCCCCAGGGAGCACACAAGCAGCAACATTCATTCTAGGGCTGTGGGCTTTCACTTGCCTGGGAACCTTCATCATTGCAAAAAAAGTATTTCTCTCGGCCGGACGAGCATTTTAGGCCAAACATGCCAAACGTCCAGCAATAGCTCCCAAACCAAAGGAGCCAGACTGAAACACATAGCTGGCCTGAAACGTCCCCAGGGAGCACACAAGCAGCAACATTCATTCTAGGCCTGTGGGCTTTCACTTGCCTGGGAACCTTCATCATTGCAAAAAAAGTGTTTCTCTCGGCAGGACGAGCATTTTAGGCCAAACATGCCAAACGTCCAGCAATAGCTCCCAAACCAAAGGAGCCATACTGAAACACATAGCTGGCCTGAAACCTCCCCAGGGAGCACACAAGCAGCAACATTCATTCTAGGCCTGTGGGCTTTCACTTGCCTGGGAACCTTCATCATTGCAAAAAAAGTGTTTCTCTCGGCCGGACGTTCATTTTAGGCCAAACATGCCAAACGTCCAGCAATAGCTCCCAAACCAAAGGAGCCAGACTGAAACACATAGCTGGCCTGAAACCTCCCCAGGGAGCACACAAGCAGCAACATTCATTCTAGGGCTGTGGGCTTTCACTTTCCTGGGAACATTATCATAGCAAAAAAAGTGTTTCTCTCGGCCGGACGAGCATTTTAGGCCAAACATGCCAAACGTCCAGCAATAGCACCCAAACCAAAGGAGCCAGCACTGAAACACATAGCTGGCCTGAAACCTCCCCAGGGAGCAAACAAGCAGCAACATTCATTCTAGGGCTATGGGCTTTCACTTCCCTGGGAACATTATTATAGCAAAAGAAGTGTTTCTCTGACCGGACAAGCATTTTAGGCCAAACATGCCAAACGTCCAGCAATAGCTCCCAAACCAAAGGAGCCAGCACTGAAACACATAGCTGGCCTGAAACCTCCCCAGGGAGCACACAAGCAGCAACATTCATTCTAGGCCTGTGGGCTTTCACTTGCCTGGGAACCTTCATCATTGCAAAAAAAGTGTTTCTCTCGGCCGGACGAGCATTTTAGGCCAAACATGCCAAACGTGCAGCAATAGCTCCCAAACCAAAGGAGCCAGACTGAAACACATAGCTGGCCTGAAACCTCCCCAGGGAGCACACAAGCAGCAACATTCATTCTAGGCCTGTGGGCTTTCACTTGCCTGGGAACCTTCATCATTGCAAAAAAAGTGTTTCTCTCGGCCGGACGAGCATTTTAGGCCAAACATGCCAAACGTCCAGCAATAGCTCCCAAACCAAAGGAGCCAGCACTGAAACACATAGCTGGCCTGAAACCTCCCCAGGGAGCACACAAGCAGCAACATTCATTCTAGGGCTGTGGGCTTTCACTTGCCTGGGAACCTTCATCATTGCAAAAAAAGTGTTTCTCTCGGCCAGACGAGCATTTTAGGCCAAACATGCCAAACGTCCAGCAATAGCTCCCAAACCAAAGGAGCCAGCACTGAAACACATAGCTGGCCTGAAACCTCCCCAGGGAGCACACAAGCAGCAACATTCATTCTAGGGCTGTGGGCTTTCACTTGCCTGGGAACCTTCATCATTGCAAACAAAGTATTTCTCTCGGCAGGACGAGCATTTTAGGCCAAACATGCCAAACGTCCAGCAATAGCTCCCAAACCAAAGGAGCCATACTGAAACACATAGCTGGCCTGAAACCTCCCCAGGGAGCACACAAGCAGCAACATTCATTCTAGGCCTGTGGGCTTTCACTTGCCTGGGAACCTTCATCATTGCAAAAAAAGTGTTTCTCTCGGGTGGACGAGCATTTTAGGCCAAACATGCCAAACGTCCAGCAATAAATCCCAAACCAAAGGAGCCAGCACTGAAACACATAGCTGGCCTGAAACCTCCCCAGGGAGCACACAAGCAGCAACATTCATTCTAGGGCTGTGGGCTTTCACTTGCCTGGGAACCTTCATCATTGCAAAAAAAGTGTTTCTCTCGGCCGGACGAGCATTTTAGGCCAAACATGCCAAACGTCCAGCAATAGCTCCCAAACCAAAGGAGCCAGACTGAAACACATAGCTGGCCTGAAACCTCCCCAGGGAGCACACAAGCAGCAACATTCATTCTAGGCCTGTGGGCTTTCACTTGCCTGGGAACCTTCATCATTGCAAAAAAAGTGTTTCTCTCGGCCGGACGAGCATTTTAGGCCAAACATGCCAAACGTCCAGCAATAGCTCCCAAACCAAAGGAGCCAGCACTGAAACACATAGCTGGCCTGAAACCTCCCCAGAGAGCACACAAGCAGCAACATTCATTCTAGGCCTGTGGGCTTTCACTTCCCTGGGAACATTATCATAGCAAAAAAAGTGTTTCTCTCGGCCGGATAAGCATTTTAGGCCAAACATGCCAAACGTCCAGCAATAGCTCCCAAAACAAAGGAGCCAGCATTGAAACACATAGCTGGCCTGAAACCTCCCCAGGGAGCACACAAGCAGCAACATTCATTCTAGGGCTGTGGGCTTTCTATTGCCTGGTAACCTTCATCATTGCAAAAAAAGTGTTTCTCTCGGCCGGACGAGCATTTTAGGCCAAACATGCCAAACGTCCAGCAATAGCTCCCAAACCAAAGGAGCCAGCACTGAAACACATAGCTGGCCTGAAACCTCCCCAGGGAGCACACAAGCAGCAACATTCATTCTAGGGCTGTGGGCTTTCACTTTCCTGGGAACATTATCATAGCAAAAAAAGTGTTTCTCTCGGCCGGACGAGCATTTTAGGCCAAACATGCCAAACGTCCAGCAATAAATCCCAAACCAAAGGAGCCAGCACTGAAACACATAGCTGGCCTGAAACCTCCCCAGGGAGCACACAAGCAGCAACATTCATTCTAGGGCTGTGGGCTTTCACTTGCCTGGGAACCTTCATCATTGCAAAAAAAGTGTTTCTCTCGGCCGGACGAGCATTTTAGGCCAAACATGCCAAACGTCCAGCAATAGCTCCCAAACCAAAGGAGCCAGACTGAAACACATAGCTGGCCTGAAACCTCCCCAGGGAGCACACAAGCAGCAACATTCATTCTAGGCCTGTGGGCTTTCACTTGCCTGGGAACCTTCATCATTGCAAAAAAAGTGTTTCTCTCGGCCGGACGAGCATTTTAGGCCAAACATGCCAAACGTCCAGCAATAGCTCCCAAACCAAAGGAGCCAGCACTGAAACACATAGCTGGCCTGAAACCTCCCCAGAGAGCACACAAGCAGCAACATTCATTCTAGGCCTGTGGGCTTTCACTTCCCTGGGAACATTATCATAGCAAAAAAAGTGTTTCTCTCGGCCGGATAAGCATTTTAGGCCAAACATGCCAAACGTCCAGCAATAGCTCCCAAACCAAAGGAGCCAGCACTGAAACACATAGCTGGCCTGAAACCTCCCCAGGGAGCACACAAGCAGCAACATTCATTCTAGGGCTGTGGGCTTTCTA